>OZ012680.1:20133226-21333226 GCA_963942445.1 Argyra leucocephala | reverse complement strand
CTTACTACTTACTACTTACTACTTACTACTTACTACTTACTATTTAATACTTACAACTTACTACTTACTACTTACTACTTACTACTTACTACTTACTACTTACTACTTACTACTTACTACTTACTACTTACTACTTACTACTTACTACTTACTACTTACTACTTACTACTTACTACTTACTACTTACTACTTACTACTTACTACTTACTACTTACTACTTACTACTTACTACTTACTACTTACTACTTACTACTTACTACTTACTACTTACTACTTACTACTTACTACTTACTACTTACTACTTACTACTTACTACTTACTACTTACTACTTACTACTTACTACTTACTACTTACTACTTACTACTTACTACTTACTACTTACTACTTACTACTTACTACTTACTACTTACTACTTACTACTTACTACTTACTACTTACTACTTACTACTTACTACTTACTACTTACTACTTACTACTTACTACTTACTACTTACTACTTACTACTTACTACTTACTACTTACTACTTACTACTTACTACTTACTACTTACTACTTACTACTTACTACTTACTACTTACTACTTACTACTTACTACTTACTACTTACTACTTACTACTTACTACTTACTACTTACTACTTACTACTTACTACTTACTACTTACTACTTACTACTTACTACTTACTATTTAATACTTACTACTTACTACTCAGTACTTTTCTCAAGATAAACTAAACATTTTTCTTAAAAATTCATATTGTAAATTAATTTAAAAAAACATTCCCTTTTTTTTAAGAACGTGAACTCGAAAAACGATCAATTCTTATCGAAAGAGCTGTAATCAATATTAATAAGAGATTTGTTGATCTGTTAGATTTTCCATTGATCGATAATAATGGTAGAAGAGTATTTGCCTTGCCAATTGAACAGATAACAGAAATAAATTGGAAGATTGAAGGTGAAATGCCGATAAATAAATATGATTGGATACAATTTAATAAAATAAATCGAGAAATATTTTTTCCAACTGAAAATAATCGTATTGCATTATGCTTAAAATCATATGAGACATTACGCTATGAATATACAACATTTAGAAATGATTGTATGGATATATTTTCTTATTTTAATTCAAAAATGATTACCGCATTAGTAAATTGTTCAAAAAAATCATTAGAATTAGTAAAAAATCAAATTTTAAAGTGAGTGTTACCGTTTTTCTGTTAACAAATCAACAGCAACAATAATAACAACCATTTTTTTTTTTTGTATAGTCAAGATTGGAAACATAACTCAGAACAGCTTCATCCAATTATATACACTGAAATGAATATTAAACTTGAATTGGGTTGTTTTATTGTACCCGATTTAAATACAATGCAAGAGTATTTTAAGCAAGCTGTTGCCAATTGTGTTGAAGTACATTATTTTATTACAGCATGGGGTAAACAGGCAAAAACCTATGAAAGAAAATTAAGAAAAATTACACCAAATGAAAATCGTCATGAAAAAAATTATTATAAATTAATTGAAGAGCATAAGGATATTCGAATAGCATCACATAATGTTGACAATGGAATTTTGTTGTTTCAATCTGAAATTGAAGAATTATTGAAAGTTAGTTTAAGTGAATTTGGTTTTATTTTTGTGTGTTTATTTGAGAATTTGTTGTTCCTACGAATACGAATGAAGTGAATTGACAATACAAATTTAGCTGACAAAATTTATTTCTTGAAAACTTCATGATTGCTCTTCTCATTACCAATTCTGTTGTTTAACAAATAAATATTCTAATAGATTAAGCTAAACATAACTTTACATCACAAATAGGCATGGATAGAACAAAGCGTATTTTTATAGTTTAAAATTTATATTACGAGAGAGGATTCAACGTCTCAATTTCGGTAATCGGTTCTGTGGTGTGTCGTTTATTTGTCCCTATAGAAATTTTTTGCAATTGAAAAAATCGAATTTTTGCTATATTTATGAAGTCTTAATTACTGACACACTCACACTCAAATTAGTTGGCATACCAAAAAGTGAATAAATTCATAATAAAATTATCTTATCGAATATTTCAGTAGACTGTAGATGAAAAATTTTTGGAATAATAAAAATGAGAAACTATGGTATGTTTCACTAATTTTAATTAATATCTTGATCGATTTTGGTTGTTAGAGGAATAAAATTCATGTTAAATGTATGATAAAGTATTTTTGAATAGTTATGACTTCTAAATGCTTACTGAACTTGTTTTTTCATAGCCACGTCATATAGTTTGTTGTTTACCTTAACTAAGGTTTTGTATATAGTTTACCGTAACAATCTCTTCCCAATTCAAAATTGACTGAGTCAATGTAAAATTGTATAACAAAATTAAAAATAAATTATTATATTCTTATATTCCAAAGAATACCTTCCAAAAGTATGCATTTTTATGGGATTCAAAACGAAATGAATCAATTGAAAAATTTGTTGATGAAGATCCTCTTATTGTAACAATTCGAGATAAATTTAATGAATTCGATGGGATTTCATATGAGATTAAAAATATGAATACAAGAGATTATATTGGACCAATAGAAATTAGAAAGGGTAATTTAAAAATTTTGTTAGCTACTCCTAATGTTAGTAAATGTAGTTAAATTCTATTAAAAAAATAATCAATTTAGAGAAAGTTATTGAATTCTGTTGGGAACAATCAAAAATATGGAAAAAAATTCTGGGTAAAGTTTTAAGAAGTAAATATAAAAGAAAATTAGAAGACATAATTGAATTTATTAATGAAGTTGATGTGATTCTAATTAAAAATATTGAAGATTTGGATGATGTTAGACTGGTACTGAGTTATTTGGAAAAAATTGAAAATGTTTATTTACAGTAAGTTTTTTTCAGTAATATACATATACATATATACATAATAACATTTTTATTTTTAATTTAACATTTATAAATAGAATGGAAGTGGAACTTAATAATATAATTGATGTTTATAATTTATTTACGAAATTTGAAATAAACATAGATCAAGATGATTATGATAAAGTTGATGGATTAAAATTCAAATACAATTTAATGTTAGAACATGTAAGTTATATACAACCAATACTATACTTGAACTTATTAGTATAGGATGGGTATATTGTAGTGTTGACTGCTTAAAAAAAGTTCAGGTTTTGATTCTGTGGTTCGTAATGTTAATAATATTAATATGTGTGTTATATGAACCAATTAAAATTACGCTTAGTAAATTCTATTTCTTAAAAATAGTGAAATTAAATTATGTATATATTGATTAATTGTATTTAGAAACAGTATCTAATACTATCAATACAGTATTAACTGAAACAAACTTGGCTACATTTAATCATAATGACTATATACAATGACTATGTACATATAGTATATGTATACATAGTATATATATAGTTATTGATTTAATATAATTTCAAAAATTGCGACTATCGTAAAAAAAAAGACATATTGAATGCTCTCAGTTTAGTTTGTGAAGCTTTTAAATAAATATAACACTTTTTTTGTATTTCTGTATCATTATATTATTTTCCTGGTACCTCAAATTGTAAGATTAAGTAAACAAAAATATTATATACTACTTAATTTGCGCACTCAGTTAAAAGTTTATGATTTTGTTAATTACTATGTTTTTGCTTTAGATCAGTCGATTATTGATACATATACCTGATACCTATAGTAATTTTATTTTTTAAATTTTTACAGTCAAAATCTGTAAAAACTAGAATTGAAGAAAAAAGTCAAATATTACAAACAGAATTGGAAGATGGTATTTCAACATTTGTTACAGAATTAAATGAATTCAATTATGATTATGAATTAAATGGTCCAATGGTGAATGGTATATCAGCTAAAGAAGCAAGTTATAGAACATTTAATTTTCAAATGAAATTCATTGATTTATATAGAAAATATGAAATGTATGCTAGTGGAGAAAAATTATTTGGTTTACCAGAAACTTTATATCCAATATTAGAAATTAGAAAACGAGAATTTAATTATTTAAAAAAATTATATTCATTGTATTTATTGGTATTAAAAACAATTGATAGCTATTATGAAATGCCATGGAATTCTGTTGATATTGAATCAATGACAATTGAATTAAAAGATTTTCAATTAAGGTATATAATTAAACTGTTATACAAATTATTTAACAAATTAAAATGTTAAGTATAATTAAACTGTTATACAAATTCATTAACAAATATTAAGTATATTGTAAAAATATTTTATATACTATAATATATTATAATTTATAACTAAACTGTTATATTATAATAAACAAATTACATCTTAAAATTAGTTAATTTTAATACACTCTAATATGTTTTAACAAAACTATTTTTTACAACATTTTGAGTAACAAAAATAAATTTTTATATACAGTATTAATACAGTTTTAAACAAAAATATAACTAAACTGTTATACGGATCTGTTAACAAATAACGAAACTAAGCTATGAAACCATACACTTATAATAAGTATATTATCACTAAACTGTTATACTACCCATTCAAATTCAAAAATTATATTTTAAAACCATACAATTTATAACATGCTATCATTGAGCTGTTATACTAGCCGTTATCAAATTCAAATATTACAATCTATAATTTATATTCTATTTAGATGTAAAAAATTACCAAAAGCAATGCAAAATTGGCCAGCTTATATTGATCTAAAGAAAAAAATTGATGATTTCAATGAAATTTGTCCGTTACTAGAACAAATGACAAACAAATCAATGAAATCAAGACATTGGACGTGTCTTAATGAAATTCTTAAAACAAATTTCAATATTGAAGATTCGAAAT
Source organism: Argyra leucocephala (assembly GCA_963942445.1). Taxonomy (NCBI): domain Eukaryota; kingdom Metazoa; phylum Arthropoda; class Insecta; order Diptera; family Dolichopodidae; genus Argyra; species Argyra leucocephala. Next base: position 21,328,376 of record OZ012680.1, on the reverse strand, counting down.
TAACTTTAGGTGAAATTATGAATACATCTATTTTAAATAATATTGAAGAAGTTGAAGATGTTTGTATAGCAGCTGTTAAAGAATTAGATATTGAAGCTAAATTAAGACAAGTTATATTAAATTGGTCTTCGATTAATTTACAATTTACAAAATTTAAAAAACGTGATCATTTAGTATTAAAAGGTACTGAAACTAATGATATTATAACAGCTATTGAAGATGATTTAATGATAATGAATGCATTAGCATCTAATCGTTATAATACAACATATAAAAAAGAAATTTTAATATGGTTATCGAAATTAGTTAATACATCTGAAATATTAGAAAAATGGTTAACAGTACAAAGTTTATGGATGTATTTAGAAGCTGTATTTGTTGGTGGTGATATAGCTAAACAATTGCCAACTGAAGCAAAACGTTTTAATAATATCGATAAAGCTTATATTAGAATTATGTTAAAAGCTAAAAAAACTGAAAATGCCATTGAATATTGTACAATTGATGAATCATTACGCATTACATTAACAAATATTTTAAATGAATTGGAAATATGTCAGAAATCTTTAACTGGTATATACTGAAGAAGATATTTCAATTTGAAATAAATGAAATCATATTTTTTTTTTTTTTAATTTATATTTTTAGGGTATTTAGAAGCAAAAAGATTAATTTTTCCAAGATTTTTTTTCGTTTCTGATCCAGTTTTATTAGAAATTTTAGGACAAGCTTCAAATCCAAAATCAATTCAAAAACATTTATTAAGTTTATTTGATGCTATAGCTTATGTAAGTATGCTTTATATATATACATTTAGACTTATATTATGAATTTTAATGATTTTAGAATAGATAAGAATTTTAATTGAATTTATCTGATGCTTTATACTTTTATATACATACTTTTATATTAACTTGCCAGTGTCTATTTATATGTTTACTTATTTATTTATTTTTACACTCATGTTAGGTTGATTTTCAAGAAAAAACTAATAATATAATGAAGGCTATGAATTCGGTTAATCATGAAAAAGTTCTATTTGAAAATCCAATTAATTGTAATGAGGGTGTTGAAATTTGGCTTGGAAAATTATTAAAAGAAATGCAAAATACAATGAAAACATTATTAGCAGGAGTTGCTCAATTATTTATTAATAATGATTTTAATTTTATACAAGAATTTCAATTGTGGTGTGGTCAAGCTGGTTTACTTGGAATTAATTTACTTTGGACTAAAGATGCTGAAATTGCTTTAAGAAGAATGAAAACTAATAAAACTATTATGAAGAAAACAAATATAAAATTTTTAAATTTATTAAATGCTTTAATTGATTTAACTGTCAAAGACTTAACAAAATTGGATAGAGTAAAATTTGAAACAATGGTTACCATTCATGTTCATCAAAGGTAGATTGAATAGAAATAGAATTAATTTTAACTTTCAACCAAAAGTCGCAGGTTCCTATCGAACAAAAAAAATGCTTTATGGGTTTTTCGTGGGTCCAATACCCTTTATCATTTGAGATAAAATAATCTTAAGCTGTATATGTCTTTTATAACTCATACTGATTTTTTGGTCAGTTCTGTATTTCTTATATACATTTTTATATTTTTGAAATACTTAACTAAATGTTTAAGGATTTTTTATGCTAATTTTGAAGTTTTCCTTGTCAATACAACCTTAAACAAATTTTATTATTTTTTCTAATAATTATTTTACAATTTTTATACATATTAGAGACATATTTGATAACTTGGTGGAAATGAAAATAAAAAATGTAACAGATTTTGAATGGCAAAAGCAAGCTCGTTATTATTACATTGAAAATACTGATGATGTATCAGTTGGAATTACAAATGTTAATTTTATTTATCAGAATGAGTATTTGGGTGTTGTTGAAAGATTAGCTATCACACCTTTAACTGATCGATGCTATATATCATTGGCTCAAGCTATAGGTATAAATATTTTACATTATGAAAAGTGAAAATGGGGTTACTATCACATGCCTGTATTTCATTTGACTGCATTTCATTTGAATTTTCAGATTTTGTATATGGAATTTTGTGGTCAACGCATAAATTGTACGTATAAATACGGGGCAAATTGCAAGACAATAGTCAAATAAAATTGCATGATAACAAATGAAATGTAGGCATATGACACGCTTCCGTGAAAATGAAAATTTTAATATTAAAATTTTTTTTGTTTTTAGTTCATTCATTTTATTCTCACCTAAATTTATCAATTTATGTTGGTACCTGTTAAATGGTCAAATTTTATTTTTATTTAATTTATTTCTTATCTCAACATAAATTTTACCTAAACAAAAATTTATAAACTATTTCATTCAACATAACTTAATACAACTTAATTAAATAAATTTACAGGAATGTGTATGGGTGGTGCCCCCGCTGGACCAGCTGGAACTGGTAAAACTGAAACAACAAAAGATATGGGAAAAGCATTAGGAAAATTTGTTGTTGTATTTAATTGTTCAGATCAAATGGATTTTCGTGGTCTTGGTCGTATTTATAAAGGTATAGCACAATCTGGTTCATGGGGATGTTTTGATGAATTTAATAGAATTGAATTACCGGTATTATCAGTAGCAGCTCAACAAATCAAGTAAAATTTAACAAATTGTAACAAAATTTTAAAATCTATAACATCGCATATTTTCTAGTATTGTTTTAACAGCAAAAAGAGAAAAAAAAACTAAATTTTTATTTAGTGATGGTGATTTGGTTAGCTTAAATCCAGAATTTGGTTTAATTATAACAATGAATCCGGGTTATGCTGGTCGACAAGAATTACCAGAAAATCTAAAAATTCAATTTAGAACAGTTGCTATGATGGTACCAGATCGTCAGATTATTATGAGAGTAAAATTAGCTAGTTGTGGTTTTCGACAGAATATCATATTGTCTAGAAAATTCTATACATTGTATAAATTGTGTGAAGAGCAATTATCAAAACAAGTTCATTATGATTTTGGTCTGAGAAATATTTTATCAGTTTTAAGAACTTTAGGTGCACAAAGGAGAGCTAATCAAAAGGATACAGAAGAAACAATTGTAATGAGAGTTTTAAGAGATATGAATGTTTCAAAATTGATTGATGAAGATGAAAATTTATTTTTATCATTAATTAATGATATGTTCCCTGGCATTAAATTAAAAACAACAATTTATAAAGATTTACAAAAATCGATTACAACAAATACTAAACTATTGAATTATGTTAATTCTCCAGAATGGAATTTGAAAATTATTCAATTATATGAAACATCATTGGTAAGACATGGTCTTATGATGATGGGACCAAGTGGTTCTGGAAAAACTAGTTGTACAACAGTGCTATTAAAAAGTTTCTCAGATATGGGTAAAATTCATAAAGAGATGCGAATGAATCCGAAAGTAAATTTTTGAAATTTGTTATTTTTAAATTAATTTTTATTATTTATTAATATTTTTTTTTGAAAATATAGGCTATCACTGCATCACAAATGTTTGGACGTTTAGATACAGCAACAAATGATTGGACTGATGGAATATTTTCTACATTATGGAGACGAACACATAAAATTCAAGAATCAGAAAATTGTTGGTTAATATTGGATGGTCCAGTTGATGCAGTATGGATAGAAAATTTAAATTCAGTTTTAGATGATAATAAGACTTTAACATTGGCTAATGGTGATCGTATAAAAATGGCTGAAAATAGTAAATTATTATTTGAACCGGATAACGTTGATAATGCATCACCAGCAACTGTGAGTCGAATGGGAATGGTATTTTTGAGTTCATCCGTATTAAATTGGGATGTTTATGCACAAGGTAGGTACATAAAAATAATCAAAAATTTTATTTTTTATTAAAGTGTTAAATTAAATAAGTTTTTTTTTTATTTAAATGAAAGTATAGTAAAATTTTAGTACGAAATAAAAGTTTTTAGTTCCAATAATGGTAATTTTTGAATAATGAATGTATGTACTAAATTTATAGTAGATATTAAATTTTGAAATATTTGCATTGAAAACATATTCCTTAAAATATTTTTTTTTTAAACGAAACTACTAAATGCTTTGTACTGAATTGAAAATATTTGTACTAAAAATAACTAAAATAGTTTTTAGTTCCAAATAAAAAATAAAACAAATTCTTTAAAATATTTTTTTTTATACGAAATTACTAAATGTTTTGTACTAAATTGAAAATATTTGTAATAAAAAAAAAAAAATATTTTTTTCAAATGAAAGTAGCAAGTTTTTAGATCCAAATCAAAAAAATTAGTACTAAAAACAAATTCTTCAAAATATTTTTTTTAATACGAAATTACTAAATATTTTGTACTAAATTTAAAATATTTGTAAATAAAATATTTTGTTCAAATAAAAGTAGCAAGTTTTTAGATCCAAATCAAAAAAATTAGTACTAAAAACAAATTCTTTAAAATATTTTTTTTAATACGAAATTACTAAATATTTTGTACTAAATTTAAAATATTTGTAAATAAAATATTTTGTTCAAATAAAAGTAGCAAGTTTTTGGATCCAAATCAAAAATATTAGTGCTAAAAACAAATTCTTTAAAATATTTTTTTTTAATACGAAATTACTAAATATTTTGTACTAAATTTAAAATATTTGCAAATAAAATATTTTGTTCAAATAAAAGTAGCAAGTTTTTGGATCCAAATCAAAAATATTAGTGCTAAAAACAAATTCTTTAAAATATTTTTTTTTAATACGAAATTACTAAATATTTTGTACTAAATTTAAAATATTTGCAAATAAAATATTTTGTTCAAATAAAAGTAGCAAGTTTTTAGATTCAAATCAAAAAAATTAGTACTAAAAACAAATTCTTTAAAATATTTTTTTTTAATACGAAATTACTAAATATTTTGTACTAAATTGAAAATATTTGTAATAAAACAAAACAAAATATTTTTTTTTGAAATGAAAGTTGCAAGTTTTTATAAAAACTTGTTTTCTAGCGTTGGAGTAATTTTTTTCACTATATCCTATTATGAAAGTAGCAAATATTCCATCACTATTATGAAAGTTTTCAAATCCAAATTAAAAATATTAGTGCTAAAAACAAATTCTTCAAAGTATTTGCTATATTTTAACGAAATTACTAAATTAGGAATATTGCTACAAAAAAAAAAAAAAAAATTAAATATTTGGTAAAATTATTGATTATAAAATTAATTAAATAAATATTTCATTTATAATATGAAGTTATAAATGTTCTGTGTCAAATCATAAAAGAAATATATAATTATAAACAAATTAAGAATACAAGTACATATATATATTTATATACTTAATATCTCGTTAAAAGATTTTTCTTACATTGAATACCAAATCGTTAGTACTAAATTAAAAATATTTGTATTTAGTCTGTGATTTTAGTAACGATTATAATAAAAGTTTATTTAAAGAATTAATGTTAAGTACGAAGTTAAGGATATTTGTACTAGTAGCGGATCGTGGTGTAAAATTCTGGATGAGCTAGCGGAAATGTAACAAAAAAATATTTCCATTCATTGAAACCTTCTAAAAATTTGTAAAAATAACAAAAAATAGTAAAAAACGTGATTTGCACATGAATTTTCTTGTATACATATTCTTGTTCCGGACCTAAAAGTTTAAAACTGTTAAGCTGTTAACTTTAAGTTAAAACTTTAAGCTGAATATTACTGGGTGGGCAGTGCCCAACTTTTCCTTTAAGACGAGCCGCTACTACTTTGTACTAAAAATAAATATTTTAAATATTTTTTTTGAAACGAAAATGTCAAACTTTTGATACTAATAATACGGTTTTGAAATATTTATTTTAATTCAAAATAAATTTCTATTGAAAATTAATTAAAATAATTCATAATTACCCAATATTGCACCCAACGAGTATATGATTTATTCTGATAAGTACCTTAGTTTCAAGAATATAATATATAAGCGTGAATTGTACATTCTGGGCTTTATAAATAATTAAATTAAGCATTATTTCATTTTACATAGATATGTAGATGTGCATAATTATAACACCCGAAACAAATGTAATTTTTATCCTATCACTTTCAATTGTTTAAAATTTTTTAATGATCTGCCTGATAATATTAAGTCAATTGATAATTATAAAAAAATACAAATAAATCGTCCAACTTCTTAATGTTTAAATGTGCAATTTTTAAATATATTTGAATTAATGTAAATTATAAATGAGTTTAACTAACTTTGATTGTATTTATTTTATATTGAAAGAAAAAAAAAAAAACTATTGTCAAACAATTAATAATAATAAATTATAAGACTAGTCAGCTTCCGTTACGGTCGTAAAAAAAAAAAATCAGTACCTAACTGATCTACTTCTGTTATTATTATTACACTAGCAAAAAGGCCCGTCATATGACGGTGGTAAATAAAAAAAAAATTTTTAAGACACTGCAAAAAAAAATTGGCATTAAAAAACGTACTCAAATATTATATAAGTGTTTTTGTGTAGTGCAAAACTTTACAACAAATTAAAAAAAAAAACCATACATTTCCTAAAAACCGCGTACTGAAAATTGTAACAAAAAATTGATTTTTGATTATTTATCGTGTAAATTTTATAAGTTAAGATAAATACAAAAATAAAAAATTCTTTGAATATTTTTATTATTTATTTATTTAGAGTGCCCAACTTAATTCCAAAAACAACAATATTTCATTAGTTCAATCTAATTCCATATAGATTAGTAATTGGATATTACCATTTCTTTATATCCAATGCTTCTAAATCTTATACTTATGAATTTGATTGGTATACACGTATATTTTCAACACATTCAACAAATTTATTTGACTAAAAAACAAAATTTTTTAAATTATAGTTACAAAAACTATACAGTTGTTTTCTTTCTCAACTACTACTTTTTCCAATGTCTAACCTTGTGTCCTGTTTATGATAATAAAAAAGGCTAATTTAACGGGGAATAGTCAAAGTGTGAGAATAAATGATAATTCTGTGGTAGTTGGAGATAAATATATTCTGGAAATAAATTGTTTCCCTTATAGCTGTACCGATCAGGACTTCTGGGATTATTAACTTTGATTTTAAATTTTTGACTGCTAACCGGCTTCCATTGCAGAGACCAAGTTTGGTATTTAGGTTACTAAGTAATATTATTATAACATCAATTTTCAAATTAAGTTTATGTGGAAGCATTCCACTTGGACAGCAGCCATTTAAAAATTCCACGGGTTAATTGTTGAATCTTATTATAGTTTTTCTAAAATGTTTAATACTTGTTCGTTAATTGTATTCGATATCAGAATTTTTAAAGCAAAGTATCTACTTTTTTGAATAGGCAGCAACACTATCTACATTCAAACTATTTCCAAAAATTTCTGGTATAATTACGCTCGTCTTTTTCTTTTTTTTCTTTTCTACATATTATCATCATATACACATATCCATGAATTGAATACCTATTTCTGTATACATTTTTTTCCAAATGCATGTTATGGGAGTTATTATTTTTGTGTTATGAATTCTGCTAAATAATTTCTATTTGTTATTATTGTAATACTAATAAAATGCCACGCTAACGCAGCAGCAGCAGCAGGACATTGCCTTTTATTATATAAGATATTATTATTAGTATACTTTATTTCTTACCAAAATCCATATTTCGGCATCAAAACTCTTATGTTGTGTTCTACCACGCAATGTTGTCCGACTTTAATTTAAATATATTTAAAAATATAATTGAAATCAAATCCAATTTTAAATAATAATAAACTTTGTCATTTCCCATTAGCATGGATTAATAATCAGAAAGAACAAGCAAAAATTTTTCAAAAATATTTTGATAGTATTTACGATGATCTTCTTGGATTTGTTCAAAGAAAATTAATAGCAAAAATGAAAATTCTCGATACAGTCTATATAAGACAAACTCTTGTATTATTAGATGGTTTAATTTTGGATACAAGTTAGTTAAATAAAAAATTGATTTTAAATAGATTGCATTGGACATCATATTCCTTATAGATAATGGGACCGAACGATATTATGAAAGAATATTTTTATTTGCAATTATGTGGAGTCTAGGAGCTGCACTTGAATTAAATGAAAGACAAAAATTTGAAAAATATATTTATAAACATTCATCAAAATTAAGTAATCATTAACATTTTAATAAAATCACTCTCTTCAGTTCAAAATTAATTGAGAAATTTTATTTAATTAATTTTTTTTTTAAGAATGGCCAAAACTATTATCAAACACATCAATATTTGAATATTATGTAGATGATATTGGAAATTGGCAGCATTGGTCAAAAAAAGTTGATAATTATCAATACCCAGAGGATATAATACCCGAATTTTCAAGTATATTAGTACCAAATGTTGATAATATTAGAACAGCATTTTTAATTGAAACAATTGCTAAACAAGAAAAAGAAGTTTTATTGATTGGGGAACAGGGTACTGCAAAAACAGTTATAATTAAAAGTTTTATAAATAAATATAATTTTGAAGAACATTTAATAAAATCATTTAATTTTTCATCTGAAACATCACCAAATATGTATCAGGTAGGTACATTTTTTTTGCTATGATTTTAGTACACATAAAATTGTTTAATAATTTTTTTTTTAGAGAATCATTGAATCGTATATAGAGAAAAGAGTTGGCTTAAATTATGGTCCACCTGGTCAAAGAAAAATGACAATATTTATTGATGATATTAATATGCCAATGGTTAATGATTGGGGTGATCAAATTACAAATGAAATTGTTCGGCAAATGATTGAACAAGGCGGATTTTATTCGCTGGATCGTCCAGGTTAATTTCGAAATTTTTTTTTTTTTTCTTAAAAGCAAAATAATAATTTAATACAGGATGTTTTTACATTGATATATATTATGTCATTGGTGAGAACTTATTTAGCAGTTAAATTTAATTAAAAAAAAAAAAATTTAAATGAAGTAATTTAAAAACGCTTCCGGACTAATAATTACTTGTGAATGAGTGGACTACTAATTACTACTCTATTGCAGAATAGTTGGCTCATATTTAAACTTAAAAAGTTTTGTAGGTCATTATCTATAGAAGATTTGATTTTATATCGCATCTACTGAGATTTTATGGGAAAATGAGAAAATAATGAGAAATCATTATGGTAGTACTGCCACGGATTTAAAATACAAACAAGGTATGGGTCAACTTTTTTGCAATAGAGTAGTATATTTATAGAATGAAATGTCATTAAATTATTTTTAAATTTCATATTCAAATACAGTTTGAAATTGAACTGAAGTTCCAATACATCAAAGTTTTACTTACTAATAAAGTCTTAACAATGGCATAATATATAGCCACTGACATATGAAACACCTTGTAAATTAATAATTTTTTTTTTTTATTTGTTTCCAGGTGATTTCATAAACATATTAGATATACAATTGATTGCTGCAATGATTCATCCTGGTGGTGGTCGAAATGATATTCCAAATCGTTTAAAAAGACATTTTTGTATATTTAATTGTACAATGCCAAGTGATAATTCAATGGATCAAATTTTCAAAAAAATTGGTGAAGGTTATTTTTCAGAATTACGTTTTAATGTAAATATTATGAAAGCAATACCATTATTAATACCATTAACAAGAATTTTATGGCAAAATGTTAAAATTAAAATGTTACCAACACCTGCAAATTTTCATTATGTATTCAATTTAAGAGATTTATCACGTATTTGGCAAGGAATGTTATTAATTAAAAATAGTGAATGTACAGGTGTTGATGATTTACTAAAGGTAATTTACAAAAAATATTTTTTACTTTTAATTCGACGTCGCGTTAGATTTTTGGTTATTTATTTGACTTTTCGTGTCTGTTCACTGTTCACTGTCCACTCTATTTCCTTTTAATCATATTTTGCACTAATCTCTTTCAACTTTCTTGTCATTTCATATTGAGATATACGAATATGTTTAACTATATCCAACATTCTTTGTAAATCTATGAATATTATGTTTAACGGGGAATTTTATTCAGCAGATTGTTCTACTATTAGTCGCAATGTATTTTGAGTAGTTCTATGTTTTCTACTAAATGCAGTTTATTTCTCTCGAATGATATTATCTAAATGTTTGACTATTCTTGAGTATGTTATAAAGATATTTAGCTGTTTATTGTATTAAGTTTTGTAATATTACAAGTTTTTGTATTATTTTCTCCTTTCTTTGGAACACTTGAAATAATTAAATCTGCTTTCCAGAAGCATTGAATCACTTTTCATTTGTATATCATCATTGTTGTGTTAGATTATACTACCTTTGCTATATTTGAAAAAGATAACTGTGTAAGGATTCCGGTCTGTTATTAAAGTCCATCCTATCACATGCATTAAAGAATAAACATTCCACAATTGAGCATGTATACAGGATTCTAAGCATTATAATGAGTATCCATTCAGTTTTTATGTTTTACCCAGTCAACTGCAAATTAAAACTAATGGAGGACACAGATCTAACCCATGGGGATTTCAAAAGAGTTTAAGCATTAATTGCAATTGATGATAACAATGCTGATTTTTTTTAAGACAAATTGTAATGTATTGAATAAGTGGAAATTATTATTCGAGGAAGCTTAGCTATATTTTATGTTGTATCAGTTCGTCGTGAATATTGGGATAACAAAATTGATAAAAGTGATGTCACGCAAGGTATAATTGGCAAATGTAGATCAGTAGTTAGATGTGATACTGGTATTCTATCAGATTCAGTTTCAAAAGAAAGTTTTAACCATAACAGGCATTGAAGATTGTTACACATATGCATGTGGTTCAATATGTACTCTATCACCCATATTCTCTTAGACCCATCGTTGACGAGAAGAAAAAATTCATCTCGTCTCGTCTCGCTGAATATGCCTTTCTGTTAGACACTGTAAGCGGCGCGATAGAACATTTTATTTGTTGGTAGTACTGATCATTTTTTACTGTCAACCACAATTATTGGTATATAAACAAAATATGACTTATAAAATTTTTGGAAAATATTAGTGGGGCTTAGTTTTGAAATATTTTTTAGTTTAGTACATAAACAGTAGTAAAACAGTAATAGTAAAGATGGTTTTTTTTTCAAAACAAAAACACAATTTTAATAATAATGCAAAAAAAATAATGAAAAATGGTTTATTAATCTTTACTTAACAATTTTATCTATTCAATTTATTTATTTAATTCAATTTTTTGATAAAAAAACACAAAACACTTCGACGAGATACTCTATCGCTTACAATTTTTGACGAAATAAAAAATGGCTATCTCGTCTCGTGAAAGGTCTAACAGAATACAAAACTATCTCGTCAGAGATATTCTCAGGCGATCTCGCGAGATGGGTCTAACAGAATATGGGTGTATGTTTCATGTGTGATTGCAATTTTTTTTAATTACTGCAGACATCTGATCGATGTGTAGATTTCGATGTGTGTCGCTATTTCTGCTATATCTGGGAGCATTGACCATATTCCTTAGCACCATGCTTTGGTGGAATCTTTGAATGGATTCAATATGGGTTTTAGCCGCTCAAGTTACGTCAATGAAGTATTTTATTTTTACGTCATATAACTAAAAGACATTCAAGTCGCATCCCCATATTTTTATACCATATCGGCATATACCCAAACCGGTTTTAGTACTTGATTATAAATCAATATATTTTATTTTGTATTGACAAGCGTGAATTTCTTCCCATAAGCCAATACAATTATTTATTTCTGCTTTTTTCATGATCTTTCCATTTAATTTTCATCAATTCAATCAAATTCACTTGATTTTCATCAATCAATTTCATCAATTATCATACCTAAATACTTGCCTGTGTTCTCTATACTTATAGCTTTACCATTAATGGTAATTGATTGTTCATTTTTTAACTTTTTATAAGTAAAATTTATGTAAACTGATTTTTCTTCATTTAATACGCCAGTCATTTGTCCATTTAACAACTCTATCAATTACTCTTTGAAGATTGTTTGACACTTTATTTATATCTTTCCATATACAGTCAGAATTCCATATACAGTCAGAATTGCAGTGACGGCAATTAATAACCTACTTCTTCTTTTTATCCCTATTTGATATACTTTTATAAGCGAATGTTCATATTTTATATACTTTAATTGAGGCGGTCCCAACCAGAGTGAACCAAACGCACATTTTTAAAAATGAGTTATTGACATTTTCTATTAGAACATAAAACAAAGTATTTTTCTAAAAAAATTTTTTTACATTTTTTTCTGGTTCGGACCGCCTCAATTGACAATTTATTTTCTATGTTTGAAAATAAATAAATCCTAGTTATGGAAACATGAGTGTACTAGAGTATTAGCTGATAGATTTACTTCATTTGATGATTTGGAATGGTTTAATAAACAAATTGAAAAAGATGCTAAAGAAAATCTTGGAGATTTATTTGAACATTTCGATAATACAGAAACATATTTTGTTGATTTTCTAAGAGATCCACCAGAAGCAGCAGAAGAAGATGAAGATATATCATTAGATCCACCAAAAATTTATGAAGAAATACCAGGGTAAAACAAAATAAATTTAAATTCTATATAGTTTTTCAATTCAATGCTAACAATTCTGCCATTACAGGTATGAAGAAGTTGAGGCAAGAATTCAAATGTATATGAAACAATTTAATGAAAATATTAGAGGATTAACATTGGATTTGGTATTTTTCCATGATTGTTTAAAACATTTAATGATCATATCACGAATATTAAGAATGCCAAAGTAAAAATCAGCAATCAACAAATGAATATATTTTTTATTAATTGATTTTTTTTTTTTTTTTTTTATAAATTCAGAGGTAATGCATTACTTGTTGGAGTTGGTGGTTCTGGCAAGCAAAGTATAACCAGATTGGCATCGTATATTGCTGGTTATAAATTCTTCCAAATAACAATGTCAAGAGCATATAATGCTAATAATTTATGTGATGATTTGAAATTTTTATATAGAAATGCTGGTGGTTTAGGACAGGGTGTTACATTTATATTTACTGATAATGATATTAAAGATGAAGGATTTTTAGAATATATTAATAATATATTAAGTTCGGGTGAAATTGCTAATCTATTTTCCAAAGATGAGTTAGGTAAGTATTTATTTATATTTTTGGTATTTTATACTAGTATAATGAAAAATTTTATTTGTTTTTAAGAGGAAATCTGTAAAACGTTAGCTTTACCAATGAAAAAAGAATTTCCAAAAAAATCACCTACAGCAGATAACTTATATGAATATTTTATAGCTAGATCTCAATATAATTTACATATAGCATTATGTTTCTCTCCGGTAAGTAATATATTTATAATATGTATTTTATTAATAATTAGCAAAGTCACCCGACGTTATCCGAGTCCAACACAAAATGTATTAAATTTACTTTATTTAATTATGAAACAAATTTCAAACAATTCCATTCTATTTCAATTTTAAATTTTAAAACTTCAGCAATTCTTCTTTCATTAAGCTAAAGTAAGTTTCGATCAAATATATACATATAAGAATTACTTTTACTACAAATTGTTCGGAGTTGGTCAAAATTTCGGAAAACGTTAAAAGACATGTTTGTTTATTTTTGAGAGAGTACCTGATTACGAAAATTAGGTCTGTAAGACGTTTAGTTTTCGACATATTCCTAATGGGGGCTATAAACTGTATGACAGCTACCCGAACCAGTCCGAATTTCGGAAAACGATAAAATACTTGTTTGTTTATTTTCAAAAAGCTACCAAGTTACAAATTTTCAGATCCCTTAGAGCCCTTTCTAATTGGTGCTGGGATTTGAGTTGTATGGCAGCTACTCGAACAAGTCCGAATTTCGGAAAACGATAAAAGAAGCATTTCTTCATTTTTGATAAAGTTTCTAAGTACAAATTTTTAGACCTGTCACTCATTTAGTGTTTCAAACATTCCTAGCGGTTGCTAGAATTTGAGTTGTATGGCAGTTACGTGAACTTATAAAGTACTATGTTAATTCTATTTTTTGACCATGTAATGATGAATAAATTTCCAAAATTTCAGAATTTTACCTTTAAAAATCAAACCCCTAAATCAAACTTGCCCTTTTATAAGTATAGAAGATATGAAACATATTGTGTGATTGTATGCTTACTTAATTGATTGTAATTACCTTATATTTAGTTTTTCAAGTGCACCTATACTAAGAGCGATATCTTCAGTTGGAAATAACAAGTGTTGAAATATTTGCACTTCTTCATTAGAGATTCGGTTTCAATATCCAATCTTTCAAACATTGAGCACCTCTTTAACTAACGCTTAACATTAGGCTTAATCAGTGAAGTCTTCATTCGCCAAATTTTCTCTTAACTATAAGTCAATATATCTTCTCCAGAATATCATTTGTGTAATTAATTGAATAGAAACAAAACAAAATAGTTTAAAGGATCAAAATTACATTTTGATATGCAATGCACTGCTATGTGCTATATCATATATCGTTTAATTAAATCAATATCTTTGTAAGACTCCTAGCGTTTTGTGTTCCTGCTAATAAAAAGTCCATCGCGAATATAAAGAGCGGTCACTATTCTTCCGGAATTTGTTTTATAGAAAACTCTAAAGGTGTTCTTCTCATTACCAATGCTTCTGCTTAATAAATATAAAACGTGTAGAACATAATCAAACTGTAATTTTGCACCCAAATAATCAATGGTTGGAATGGGCTTGTAGAGTTATAGTTTTGTGTTGGTAAATGTTATTCCATAGTTGGTATTGCTTAAATATATTGTTAATGGCAGTATTTAGGTAAATTGCATTTTGTTTCTATCTCAAAAATGCTTTATGTATCAAGCAATGTAGTAAATTTATCACGTATCAGACTATTGAATGCATCAGACTTATATAACTGTTAGTATGCCTATAACTTTACGTACGCCTAGGTTGCTTGTACCATTGTCTTAACAATTAAAAATTAATATTTTTATTTTTGTTTTTATAGATTGGTGAAAAATTTCGTGCTAGATCATTAAAATTTCCTGGATTAATTTCTGGTTGTACAATTGATTGGTTTCAACAATGGCCAAATGATGCACGTATAGCTGTATCATATGCTTATTTAAATGATTTTGATATAGTATGTACAGATAAAATTAAATATGAAGTTATCAATGAAATGAGTTATATACATGAATCAGTTTCTCAAGCTTGTGTTAAATATTTTGATCGTTTTCGTAGATCAATATTTGTAACACCAAAATCATTGATATCATTTTTGAAATTATATCGTAAATTGTATAAAGAACATAAAGATGATATTGATATGCAATCATTACGAATGACTTCTGGCTTATATAAATTAGATGAAGCTGCAATTTCTGTTGAAAAATTAAAAATTGATTTAATTGAAATGAATAAAATTATTGAAGCTACAACAATTAAAACTAATAAAGTATTAGAAGAGGTGACAAAATCTAATGAAGCTGCTGAAATTATTAAAATTGAAGTTGCAAATAAAAAAAGTTCAGCTGAAGCTATAGTAGATGTTATATCAACTGAAAAAGCAGCTGCAGAAGCAAAATTAGAAGATGCTAGACCAGCTTTAGAAGAGGCTCAAGCTGCTTTAAATGTATACCTATATATATATATATATATATATATGTATTTTTTGTTTAATTTTAATGATAATATTATCGATTTATTTAGACAATTAAAGCTGTTGATATTGCAACTGTAAGAAAATTAGGAAAACCACCATATTTAATTACTCTAATTATGGACGCAGTATGCATATTATTTAGAAAACCATTGGAAAAAGTTAAACCAGATATGAATAAAAAATTTCTATTCCCATCTTGGAATAATTCATTAAAAGTTATGTCTGATACCAGATTTTTACCAAAAATCATAGAATTTAATATCGACACAATAAATGCTGAAATGATTGATTTACTAGTACCTTATTTTTCATATAAGTATTCATGTGTAAAAATTAATTTGTATTTATTTTTAATTTTTTTTTTTTATCAGTTTATATACATTTGAAGCTGCTCAAATAGCTTGCGGTAATGTAGCTGGCCTATTAAAATGGACAATAGCAATGAAAGATTATTACACTGTTAATAGAGATGTATTACCCTTAAAAGCAAATTTGGCAATTCAAGAAGCAAAACATATAAAAGCTGCAGCTGATTTACATGAAGCTGAATTAGAATTAAGCGTAAAAGAAAAAGAACTTGCTGATGTACAATTTACATTGGATGAGGCAATGAAAAAGAAAAATGAAGTTATGTCAGAAGCGACATTAATACAAAATAAAATGGATGCAGCTACTGCTTTAATTATGGGTTTAGCTGATGAAAAAATTCGATGGACACAAAGAATAACAACATTTTCTAATGAAAAAAATCATCTTGTTGGTGATATTATTTATTTGACAGCATTTCTTACATATACAGGTCCATTTAATCAAGAATATCGTAATGATTTACAAAAAGAATGGTTAAATGATTTGACACTGAGAAAAATACCAATATCTTTAAATCTAGACATAATTGATTCGTTAACAGATAAAAGTGAAATAAGTGAATGGAATTTACAAGGTTTACCAACTGATGAGCTATCAATACAGAATGGTATTATAGCAATTAAATCTGGACATTTTCCACTTTTAATTGATCCACAATCACAAGGAAAAAATTGGATAAAAAATAAAGAAAAAGAAAATAATTTAATTGTAACATCTCTAAACGATAAATATTTTCGAAATTATTTAGAAGATGCTGTATCAATTGGTATTCCATTATTAATAGAAGATATTAATGAAGAATTAGATCCATGTTTGGATAATATACTCGATCGAAATATTATTAAAATTGGTACAAGTTATAAAATTAAAATTGGTGATAAAGAATGTGATTACAATGAAAATATGAGAATTTATATAACAACAAAATTACCAAATCCATTATTTAAACCAGAAATTTTTGCTCGTACATCAATTATTGATTTTACAGTTACATTAAAAGGTCTCGAAGATCAATTACTGGGACGAGTAATATTAATTGAAAAAAAAGAATTAGAAGATCAAAAAATCAATTTAATAGAAACTATTACTGAAAATATGAAAAAAATGAAAGAACTTGAAATCGAATTATTACATAAATTGTCAACTACCGAAGGCAGTCTATTAGATGATGTTAGTGTTATTGAAGTGCTAAATAATAGTAAAATGACAGCAATTGAAGTTAAAGAAAAATTAAAAATTGCAAAATTAACTGAAAATGAAATTAATTTAGCAAGAGAAGAATATCGATTGGTAGCAACACGTGGCAGTATTTTATATTTTTTAATATGTCAAATGGCTATGGTAAATTGTATGTATCAGACATCATTAGGACAATTTTTAGAACGTTTTGATTGGTCATTATACAATTCAAAAAAAACTTTAATTATATTAGAACGTATTAAACGTATATTATATACATTAACATATGAAATATATCGTTATAAATCCAGATCATTATATGAACAAGATAAACCATTATTTGTACTTTTAATTGCATTAATTATTGATCAAAATTCTGGTAATATTAAATATGATGAATTTCAATATTTTATTAAAGGTGGTGCTGCATTAAATTTAAATGATTGTCCATTAAAACCATACAAATGGATTACAGATGAAATGTGGTTAAATATTGTACAATTATCAAAATTAACGCAATTCGAAAATATTCTAATACAAATTGAAAATAATGAAAAAGATTGGCGTAAATGGTTTCACAAAGATAGTCCAGAAGATGCAATTATACCAGATAATTATAATAATATAGATCCATTTAAAAAACTTTTACTTATTAGAGCATTCTGTCAAGATAGAATTTTATCACAATCACTTAAATATATTACATATTCATTGGGATCACAATTTGCATTACCTATTCTATTAAATTATGATGAATTATATTATGAGAGTAGAATATTAACACCAATTATATGTTTTCTATCAATGGGTTCAGATCCATCAATAAATATTGAATTATTAGGAAAAAAAAATGATATTAAATGTTATGCAATATCTATGGGACAAGGACAAGAAATTCATGCAAGAAAATTATTTGAAAATTGTTCTAATGAAGGTGGTTGGATTCTATTACAAAATTGTCATTTAGGTTTAGATTATATGATAGAATTGGCAAATTTATTAATTGAATGTGAACAGAAAAAAATTAAAATTAATGAAACATTTCGTATTTGGATAACAACTGAAATTCATAAAAAATTTCCCATACAAATGTTACAAATGTCATTGAAATTTACAAATGAACCACCATCTGGAATACGTGCTGGTTTAAAAAGAACATATACAAATTTATCACAAGATTTTCTAGATATAAATGAATCAAAATTATATCATCCTTTAGTATATACAATATCATTTTTACATAGTGTTGTACAGGAACGAAGAAAATTCGGACCATTAGGATGGAATATACCATATGAATTTAATTCAGCTGATTGGTTATCAAGTTGTATATTCATACAAAATCATTTAGATGATATTGATCCAAAGAAGGGTATTAGTTGGTCAACTGTACGTTATATGTTGGGTGAAGTACAATATGGTGGTAGAGTAACTGATGATTATGATAAAATTTTATTAAATACATTTACTAAAGTATGGTTCTCAAATAGAATATTTGAGGATACATTTTCTTTCTATAAAAATTATAAAATATTTTCATTTCAAACACAAGAAGAATATTTAGATGCAATTGAAATTATGAATTTATCTGATCCACCACAAGCTTATGGTTTACATTCAAATGCAGATATAACATATCAAACAAATTATTCAAAAACAATTTTAAATACAATTATATCAATTCAACCTAAAGGTACATTTAAATATGAATTTTGTTTTAAATTTAAATAATTTTTTTTTTATATGTTCGAAACAGAGATTGTGTCGGGTAGTGAAGAAACAAGAGAAAAAAGGGTTGCCAAATTATCAACTGATATGTTAGCTAAAACACCACAACCATTTGATTTATTTGAAATTAAAGAAAAATTAGAATTGATGGGTGCTACAAATTCTTTAAATATTTTTCTTAAACAAGAAATAGATAGAATGCAAAAAGTATAGGTTTGATGTATACTAATGAGAGTTAATTAATTAAAAATTGGATAAATTTGTAGGTGTTAATTTTAATTAAAAAAATCTTAAAAGATATTTTACTTGCACTGGAAGGTACAATTATTATGAATGAATCATTACAGGATGCTATTGATAATATATTTAATGCAAGAGTACCAATTTCATGGAGAAAAATTAGTTGGGATTCATCAACGCTTGGATTTTGGTTTACAGAGTTACTTGATCGTTATACTCAATTCAATTTATGGGCATTTCGGGTAAGTTTTTTCTTCTTCTTCATTCTACGCCTACGTTTAAAAAACGTCCTGCCAATCGATGCCTGATTTTTTAATTCCTAATATTCAAGGGCATGTATGCCACTTAAAATGTTAATTTAATTTACGACCACACGATATTGCCATTGTCTTGACTGTTTGCATAGACTTTAAACAATAAAACCAAATCAATTATTTTTTTTACTTATTTTTTTCTACCCCAAAATCAATAGACTTTACAAATTTTTTTTCATAGCCATCACTATCACTATCCGAAAGTATAAAAAATAGCTAAAAAATAGTTAAGCCAATCAAAAAATTGTGATTGTATTACTGAAAAATTTGTACACTATCATACCAGTACTGTCTCGTGTGGTGGTCGGCCATAATTAATTTAATTTATTATTTCTACTGCACTGTTAGGCAACCCTTCCTCCTAACGATGTGGACATGTTTAAAATATTAATTAAATTTATAAGTTTATTTTTGTTATTATAGCTTTATTTCTATTTAACAAAAAAAAATATTATATTAAGGGGCGGCCAATAGTCTTTTGGATGTCAGGATTTTTCAATCCACAAGGTTTTCTAACTGCAATGAAACAAGAAGTTGCTAGATCACATAAAGGCTGGGCATTAGATCAAATTGTAATGGTGAATGAAGTAATGAAATTTTTCAAATCTGATTGTAAAAAACCACCTAAAGAGGGTGTTTATATACATGGAATGCATTTAGATGGTGGTGGATGGAATATGAAAACATCACAATTGACAGAACAAACAAATAAAATTTTATATGTATTAATGCCAGTTATATGGATTTATGCAAAAGATAATCTAATATCTACTGTTCAAAATCAAAAAGTTTATAAGGTATAAACATTATTTAATAAACACTTGTTTTCTAACGTTAGAGTAAAATTTTTGTATAAATGTCCAAAATAGTAAATTAAAAGTAAAATTATAATTTATATTTTAGTGTCCGGCTTATAAAAAACTGAATAGAACTGATTTGAATTACATAACAACATTGGAATTATTTTCAAATAAAGAACCAGAACATTGGACATTACGTGGTGTTGCTCTGCTATGTGATATAAAATAATTTTTTTATCTAATTTATATACAATTAATGAGTTTAATAAATTTTATTTTTAATTCATATATAAAAACGACTTTTTTATTTCACATTTGACACAAAAATAAAATTTACTTGTGGCATAATGGCCAATTTACAAAAATTTAATTTGGAAATGATGTTGCAATATTCTTAATAAAAAATCACAACTTAACCACAAAATATCTTCATCAAAGTAAACGATGACATACTGATATATTAAATATAAATTGTTATATTGTTCAATTTTTTACGATTATTGGTAATTTTTAGTGAAAAGTTATTTGTAATAAGCTTTAAAGCACTTCAATATTACAAAATCAAATGCTACAAAATCGGTGGTAAAACTTGAAATCAATTTGGAATAAATGAAAAAATATAAAAAGCATTGTTTCTGTTGACAAAATAAATATACTTTTATCTTTGATCATAACTGAAGTTAACACTTTTAAATATAGTTAACACTTTATGGCGTTGCGTAATACTTTTTGCTTACCAAATTTATTTTTATATTACCACCACTGTACTTACTTTGCTTTATTTTGTTTTATATCAAAGATAATAGTTTTAATCTCACTGTCGAACTAACAATCAGAATTTTTGGAAATATTTTTAATTGAGTAGCTTTTAATTAATGATTTACTTACCAATTTACTTGTGCGATGCAACAGACGATGTAAGTCCTCAACCTGATTTATAAATGTTCCAATTCATTTTTTCCAATATATACTGGAATTATCAAATATAGTACATACTGGAAGAGGTAATACAACATTTTGGTTTTGAAACTAGCGAAACAACATAAATGTATTTCTAATTGATTCAAATCCTTTCATATGATGACTTAGATATCATAGGTATATAAAAGAAGCTTTTTTGATGCGTTTGAGGAAAATTTTGTAAAATTAGAACTACGATCCAACAAATCAAGATCAAATATGATGATGACAATCATATATTTGATCTTGATTTGTTGGATCATAGTTCTAATCTTATAAAATTTACTGATCTTGATTGATCTTGCTTAATCTAAACAAGAAATAAATAAATAAATAAATAAATTATCATTCTATATAGGCAATCAATTGCGTGTCTTCGCCTTGTACATAAGTTAAACTTATTTGTCTATTTTTGGTTCGATTTACGAAAGGCAGTTTTTTTTGTGAACTTCAGAAAATACCGGCTTTCGCATGTTTAAAACAATTAGCTTGCTATTAAAAATTAAGCCTTAGCTTACCGAATTGATCATAACACTGGATGATGATGTCACCGCTTAATAACGTGATGCGAGCTTTTGTCTATAATAGACGTCTGTTTTGGTTGCTTTAAGCAATATGTGACAGTATATAACATCAAAGTGAGCTAGCACAATTTTGAGGTATGGTTAAAAATGTAACAAGGTACACGGCTTATATGAGAAACAAATAACATCAGTTAAGATAATTGTATTGAGTAACCAAAGCTATAACATAAGCTAAGCAATTGAAATTAAATAAATATTAAAACTCTATAGGTATGTTTCACAATTTTATTAAATATCTTAATCGATTTCGGTTATTACACCATCATCAGAAGACTGATTAGAATTCATCACGGACGATGCTGTATATATTTAATAAAATTGTGAAACATACCTAGAGTTTTAATATTTATTTAATTTTAATAAAGTTTCACCTTGAGCCTACTACAGCATATTCTATAAATTATACTAAGCAATTGAGGTCACAATTCTTCAACAGAACTCATACATGTCATTTATACAATTTAGTAGCTCTTTTGGTTCAAAAATATAAAATACATCCCAAAACAAATACAACATTATCACCACAAAAACCAAATCTACGCAATATATGGATACAAAGATATGATCATCAAAGTGTATATAGGCTTTGCAAATGATACTAATCTAATCTAACTTAAACAAATAAAGATACAGCACCTGTGCTGACAACAATATATTGTTAAATGGAACGAAAATTATTTAATGGTCCACACAGCAGAAATAGGCCAAAGTTCAAGTCAAAGGAAGAAATCAAAGATGTTTATAAAATTTTTGGAATATAAAAAAAAGCCTTTTCAGATAGAAATTTGTCTAGAATTTAGAAGATTTCTTCAGTTATGGTCAGAGACTCATGAGTAGAGTTGCATCATCTATAGGTAAATAAGCATGTAAGTAATCGATCTCAGGTGATTTCTCCTCAGTTATAGAGATCCGAATTTTTTTTTACATCTACCAATAATTTTTTTACCAAATATTCGATTCGATCTTAAAATCTAGAATATTAAAAATCACTTATAATCAATAATGTGTAAGAAATTTCTACTGCACTCATTTCAATTACATAATTGGTAAATAAATACATACATATATTATTTTTCAATATTTTGAGAATGTTATCTAATCGGGTTTTCCAGCTTCAGAACAATCCCAATTTATATACAATACTATTTTCATCAAACAACAAGTGTATATGTATCCATTAACCGTTAATATTTGTTTAAAATTGCAACATAATTATGTACATAACGATCATTCAAAATATACCTAGTTAAATATTAGAATTATGTTGGAAATTTTGTTTTTCTTTTTCACAATCTAATTTGATTCCTTAAT
Source organism: Argyra leucocephala (assembly GCA_963942445.1). Classification (NCBI taxonomy): domain Eukaryota; kingdom Metazoa; phylum Arthropoda; class Insecta; order Diptera; family Dolichopodidae; genus Argyra; species Argyra leucocephala. Next base: position 21,305,188 of record OZ012680.1, on the reverse strand, counting down.
GTTTTTTATCACCTTACCTGTTCTTCAACTTGCTCAATAAAAACAAAAATAAAAAAATTCAATAAAATATGAGTGGTTAAAAAAATACACAATCTTATAAAAAGCTTCAAGTTTTTATTACAACTATCTATCTATATAATATATATATACATATATATATTATATATATTTTATTCATTATATTAAGTTGGTATCTACGTTAACGAGGTCACTAATGTTTGTATTCAGAGTAAAGTGAGAGTAAAATTTTTATTTTAACAAAATCTCATTTTTAATTTTTTCTTTTAAGCTTAACTTCTTTACTTGGTATATTTTGGTTTTCTTTTCAATACAACACAACATTGTAATACGAGTAATTTACTAACCGATCGACGTGAAATAATGGTGGGACAACAATTTTATAAAATAATAATAAATTGTATAAAAATAATACCATATTAAAATAGTCTACTGCGGCTTAATATGGCTTAGTATAACCGATATTATCAACTCAGAGCGATTTTGTTGTAAATGCCATTTCAATTGTTTATTATGTTTTTATGTAAAAATAATGTAATTTTTTGATTCAAATTTTTTTGTAAATACGTACAAATATTTTTTGATTTGATTAAAACTAGTTGTTATTAATGATTATAATAAAATAATAAATGATTAAAATAAATAATATTAAGTTTTTTAATTTACAGTTCACTATATGCCACACAGTAAAAAAAATATCTGGTTATAGACATAATTAACTTAGTTTTATAAAATAGTCAAGCAAAAAATATGTATATATTTGGTTCATTCAATAATAAAAGTCATTGCAATCGATCACAATCAAAAGCAATCCAAAATATTTAGAAATTCAGTACCCTATCAAAAACCTGTTCAAAAAATATAATTTCGAATCATTTGAAACCCATTTTTCTTATTGATGGGTTTCTACTAATATTTTGACAAATATCCATTTAAGTTTCGTTAAAATATGTGACACTTACATATTTATGCTAATAATATTTAGCTAGATTAAGCTAGATTAGGTGAAAATAAAATAAGTTGTACGATTATATATAAATTGTATTGCATACGTATAATACAAATCACGTATAGTACACCTATAGTACACCTATAATACAAATATCATATAGTTTCGTTAAGTTTCGTTAACTTTAGTTGCCTTAAGCAGTGCCATTTCACTCGCACACACTATACAAAAAATTGACGTTTCATAAAATTATCAATTTCAAATGAAAAGTATATTTAAAGTCTATGCACAGAAAGAAATAAATAATACGACTAAATGTTGACTTTATGACAACGAGAAAGAAATAAAACAATATAGAAGTGTTCCTATTTTGTATTATTTCTTGAATATAAAAAGTTTTCGTTTTATTACTTACATCATGTCCAGAGGCTTTTACAATTTTAATTGATTGAAAATTTTAATTATATTGCAAATATTATTATTAAATATTTCGAATAAAAATAATTTTAAAAAAAAAACTATTCTTTGGCTTTATTTACTTTTTTTATATCCATTTTTAATTCATAAATATCAAAACGACTTAAGTTAGCTACTAGAGTTAGAGTCAAATTATAAAACTAAACTTTGGCTGATTTTTCGTTCAGTTTTTACATTTAGCTTTAACCAACTTAAGTTCTTAAGTTCTTAAGTGATTAAGCTTTCTACCATCAACAGTGTACATTTAAGGCTTAACGAAAAGTTTTATTAAGTTAACAAAAGATTTAAAATGTAACGAAAAGTTTTATTAAATTAACAAACGATTTAAAATTTAATGAAATTTAATAAAAACTAAGCTTAAAAAATATTTAAAATTTAACGAAATTTAATAAAAATTAAGTTGAAAAAATATTTAAAATTTAACGAAATTTAATAAAAATTAAGTTGAAAAAATATTTAAAATTTAACGAAATTTAATAAAAATTAAGTTAAAAAAAGATTTAAAATTTAACGAAAAGTGTTATTAATTTAACAGCATATTTAAAATTTAACGAAATTTAATAAAAACTAAGTTGAAAAAATATTTAAAATTTCACGAAATTTAATAAAAATTAAGTTGAAAAAATATTTAAAATTTAACGAAAAGTATTATTAATTTAACAGCATATTTAAAATTTAACGAAATTTAATAAAAATTAAGTTAAAAAACTATTTAAAATAGTTTTATTAAGTTAACAAAAGATTGGTGAGAACAACCTGTCAATATGAAATTTGAAATAGAATTTGAAAATTATCTCTAAATTTTTCACCATTAAAGACAAAAAATAATAAAAATTTAATAAAAACCTATTAATGGCAGATAGAACCAAATGAATTTTAACACCACAATATATACGAGCGTATCTTATAAATTTATCACTGTTATTGTAATTCCTCTTTGAATTTGATTATCTTAAGAGGGGAAAAATGTCCATAGTTTGTTTGTTTATATTAATTTAATACTGGTGTATACACAATAACATCTTACTATAATAAAATATTATATTGTAAAATGGTAAAACGGCAGACCATTCCATCATATTACAGTGATCGTTGTAATAGTGCAAGTGATTATTTTATTATTAAAGTGTTATTTTGTTGTCTGCAACTCCAACTATATTATATACCTAGTTATTTGCAAATAAGCATAAACGAAGTCAAACTTTCATTTTCAATTTTAAAATTTTTTTGAAAAAATTGAGAAATTATTTTCAGTTGGAATAACACTTTTGTATAGTTAGTTAGTCAGTTGTAAATACAATAATATGTAAAAATTTAACAAAATTTTTTTTTTGTTTGTATATTTTTGCTAAATTCATGATACAAAAAAAAAATAATAAACATGATAAAATTTTTTTTGATATTATATTTGATAACAACTATAAAATGTGAGAAAATTTTTAATATTTTTTTTTTTTTGTTAAAATTAAATAAAAAAAATTAAAAAAATATGTTAATTTTGTGTTTTGATCTTTTTTTATTACATATTTTTTTTTTTTAATATTTCTTATTAAAAAATGAAAATAAAAGTGGAAAAAAAATTCATAATATTTCATAATTTTAAAATATAATATTATTATTAAAATAAAATTTCATAATATTTTTAGTTATAATTTAATTTTGTTTCAAAATTGGTATCAATTAATATGGTGTTTCAAAATAAATAATTTTTGAATTATTTTATTTTTTAAATAAACTTGAATTTTGTAATTTGCAAATTTTGATTCAATTTTTTTTTTTTTTGTTGTTTTTATAAATTAAAGAAAGCGGATATAAAAAAAAAAATCATAATAAAAATAAAAACAAATAAAAATTATATACCGAATCAATATAATAACAGTATGGATAAATTTAAAAAATCAGCTGTGTTACGGTATCAGTTTCATTTAATTGTTGAGATAGTTGAACCGTTGAACCATCACATTATTAGTTATTGTGAGGTTATGACAACTAATTATTCTCATGTATAATTATTGTTATTGTTGATAGATATTATTATTATTCTTACTATTGACCATTGTTATTAATATTATTATTACTATTTTGTTATGTAATTTTGAAGTATATATATATATATATATATATATATTACACTTTAATTAACTTTCATTATTATTTTATAATCAAAATAATGTATAAATATACAAATTGAAATTATTACGCCCGCCACAAATTATTTTACGACAGCAATTTATCAAATTAATTTTTGTTTTTTTCGTTAAATTTAAAATTGTATTACATAGTTATGTACTTTATTATTAAATTTAATTTTAATTTCATAAAATACGATATAACTCTACTAAAGTGGAACCATGCGAAATTAGCATAATCTTAATAAGCACATTTGATATTTGGATAGAATTTTCGAACATCAATTATGACAAATTTAAAATAATTTTAATATAGAATTAGTGAGTGGAAATCTGACAACAATTAAATTATTTAATTTAAATTATGACTAAAAATAAAAATTAGATTAATAAATTAAAAAATAGAATTTTGTTTACCGGTGTTTTGAACATTAAAAAAAAAAAAACGACAAAAGGAAAAGCGTCTCTAATAAATATGATTAAATTTAATTTTGAACAATTTTAACAATAAACTTTGCAATATTAAAGTTTAACTAAATTTTGTGATTTTCAATTGACATTAATTCTACTTCTTCGCGTGCCTTATTCATTGCTAACTTTACTTATATTCACAATTTTCATTTTATAACCTGCAACTCGGAACAATGATTTTATGATGCTATTGAAAAAAAAAAGTTTTCAGCCACAATATCTTTCTTCTACCTGATTATCGATTCCCTTCAATTTGGTGCCGAAATTGGTATATGACAGAAATATATTCCAGTTTTCCCTGTATTTGATAATAATTATTATAAATGCTTTTTATTTTATTATTCATAACAATTTTATCTTACTCTCTCTCTCTCTGCGATTTTTCGCATCGTCGGATAACACCACGTTTCAAAGGCATCTAATTTTTTTCAATCAAACTTCCAAAATTCAATACAATTTAAAAGTGTTCAAAAAATATAACATTCTAAAATTCCGAATATGAGTTACAAGTTTCTATATAACATAATTTAGAAAAGAGCAAGTTTATACATATTTATTTTTTTATTCACTATACACGCCCCCGTCAGTCATAGTGGTAAAGATATATAGTGTTATAAAATTTTGTACAGTTATAGTTATTCATGATCAAAAACGAACACTAATGCGATATTATAAAATAATAGTTTCGGGTAGCTGTAATACATTTTAACTCCTACCTTCAATTCAGTAATATTTTAAAAACCAATTGTTTTACAGACCTGAAAATTGATATTTAAGTACTTTAGCAAAAATAAACTAATACTTATTTTACCGTTTGCTTAAATTTTTACTGGTTTGATTGACTAATTAATAGGTTCAGGATCGAATTCCGCTCAAGACATGAATATTTAATTTTCTTTTTTTCAATTATCTAAAAATAATGGAATTTTATATAAATCGTTTTTAGATCTTAATTTGATAACTGAAATAAAATAAAACTAAGCTGTTTAAGATTAGCCAAGCTCAGGACGATGTTATAGTTTTTTTTAATTAATTGATAAATACTCGAACAACTTTAGGTAGCAAAAATTGCAGTACGGTATTTAGATAAAATGCACGAAAAGTTAGTCCAACAGAGTACTGACAAATAACTCAGGCTTTGATTATTGTTTTTTAAGACTAAAATTAGCGTAATGTGCTATATTCCACGAAGAGTGCTAACGCCATGGTTAACATACGTTTTAAATTAGTTTGTTGGCAAAGGGGTATTAACTCTTCGTTTTATTACGTTATATACGTTTCATACCCCTTTGCCAACATACTAATTTTGTAGAGGGGATTTTTGTAGACAAAGGGGTATGAAACGTATATATTAACCATGGCGTTGGAGATCAGAAGCATTTGTTCAAGAATTAAGTGACTAATGATAAATATTGTCTAATGATACTTGTTTAATTGATTTTTAATGTCTGAAATTATTTAAAATGTATTTTAAAAACAAAAAAGAAACTAAGTAAAAGAAAAGTACTGCAGTAAATTTTGCAAATAAAATAATTAATGAATGAATCATTAAAAAAATCAAATTAATCGCTTTATGATTAAAACATGAAATGTGATGAGTTGTGTTGTGGTTGAATGAAAAACAAAATAAATAATTTGAATAAAAATACGTCACTGTCGTCACATTAACAATAACATAACAGAACAGCTACATCAGGTACAGTACAGCACTCCCAAATCAAAGAGAAAATATCAGTATTATAAAACATAAAATTATTTTCAGTTCCAATTCGGTTACAAGTACAAGACATATATTATGAGTTGAGTATACGAATAGTTTTCATCAAAATATGACAATGACAAAATTGAAATGAAAGAAAAAGAAAAGTAACAATTTTTAAATTAATATTTATATATACATACATCCATATGTGCGTATGAATGTATAATGCAAGTTTGCACTTCAAGGTTGAATAAGTCCCTACTATTTTGTTATTTTTATTTTATTTTTTTGTCTTGATTTTAAGGTTCGGTTTTATATTTATATTGTTTTATAGATCGGTTGTTTGACCGCTCAGTGAAATTCAATAAAAAAAAAAATAAAAAAAAAACAGAAATGATAATTTTAAATGTTAAAAATTTAAAATATATTAATTTCTTATATAATTATTATGAAATTTAAGACTTTAGTTTACCCATACACTATTTAAATGCTAAGAATTTACAAAGTGGTCCGATCCCACTTTAAGGGGGATAATTCTTGAAGTATTTTGAAGAAAAAAATTATTATAAATTTATGTGGAGACTCAGTTGACAAACATTTATATCGCCTAAGTCCACTTATCAAAACAAAAGTCACATTACAAAAAAATCAATTAGAAAATTCCATTCTTAACAAATTTGAAATTCACAAATATCCATTTATCAAAAAATTGTAAAAAAAAAAATGTTTCTTTTGCAAAGATTTTGTAAATTAATGTGTCAAAAACAAGGGTTTCAATAAATGAGTAACGTGGGTTTGCTTGAGGCGCATCATTTTTATGCGTAGACTCTGTTGGATACAAAAACGAAAATATCTCTTTTATATAGAGTTGGGACCCTCCTATTTATGGCAGATTCCGAATTTGGAGGAATTTTAGAATTGCTAACAGAATCGGAGTACATTTTTTAGAGAATTATTTATGTTATTTGATGTTATTTTAAAATTTGTCAAACGGTAGTTTTGAAAAATAAAAATTTGGCATCTAGCCTTCTGACAAATGCGTTTTTGCGAAACAAGCTTTTTGCCAAGTCAAATTTTAGTTTAGGCCAAATGCGCTGTACACATTTGTCAATTCGCTCACACAATTGTAAAAATAATGTTTAAAAATATGGTAGCTGATATTTGATATCTCAGAAGATATACAATACAAACTAGATAACTTTTTCTTTTAGAATTATTAGACTTATATATACTTTTTTTAGATATGCAAATGTCACATGGGTTGACTTGTTTTAATTGCTCCAACTGTTAAACCAGCTTTCAATTTAATCAAGGAGATTTGAAATACGTTATGTATCTGATATCTGTATCGTCAACAAAGGTTGCCACTTTCATATCTAATGTCTTTAGGATATCAGTCGTATAGATGAAGTAGAGTATATGGGTTCAAGAACGCCAAATTCAATATCGAAGAGTTTTGTAGGAAAATCTTGCTGTCTGATATAAAATGTATGATTTTATGTATAACTTCTTAGTAGTTTTTAAAAATCACATGGCAGATCTTTTTTCAGTTTGCATAATATACCCAAATGCCACACCTCATCGAAGGCTTGGTTTTTATCAAAAAGTGCGGTAGAACAGTATTTTTTTTTTTGCTTCAAGTCAGAATTTAGTTGATTTACTATAGTGACATAGTCATATCCATAGCATTCGTTACAGTACCATATGTTTTATTCTAAAACTAACCTGATGTTTTGGTACGAGTTTTCAGCTTTCTATAACTCGGTTGAGTCTAATTAAAAATTATTAAACTAATCGACCTGTAAGATAATAGTTCTTTGGTATTTTTTGGGCTTTAAATATATAAAAACAGAATTATACAGATGACGGTTACTATTTTATAAATGTAGTTTTTTAACAGTTAATAGTTAAAAAAAAGAAACGAAAATAAAAGGTAAAGTGTATAGTGAAAATTCAATTAAAACTTCTATTGAAGAGGATCTGAAAATCATTAATGAACGGCTCATCAACCATCGTTTATTATTTAATAATAATCTATAATAATCTAACCCTATTTAGTTTTGATATTGGATTGAGATTGGAGATAAATTAAAATGGAATGATCACATAAACTTAGTTGGAAACAAAATTACACCCCAACATTTTTATTTTAAGGCTACTCAAAACCTTTTTCAATAGTAAAACGTTATATACACCCCAATACAGGCTAGGGCACAACTGGGTTCAATTAATAAACTAAATGTACTACTCAAAAAAGCTATAAAAATAATACTCTACTATTATTCTATTAGCTTCCTCTAATCCTCTCAAACATCTTATATACTATATGAATTTCACTAATATTTGTAAATCTGAGTTATACATGATTGGTATAATAAACGAAAAAACTAAAATTGTATGTTACATAAAATATCAAATTTGTTAATTATACTAAATTGAGAATTTTTTTATGTTTTTATGAAATCAAAATATTGTCACAGAAGAAGCTAAACATAAATTATCGAGTTGTCCACCAGTGAATTTTCCAATTGTGAATTCCAATTGACTCTTTCTGGATTGCAATTCATTAACTTCGAATTATAAATGATTAATTTAAAATTGCTGATACTTTATATACATTTATATTAATTAACTCACCAGCATCTATTTGCTTAGTTTTTTTTTCTGTTTATAGATATTTTTTTCCCACTTACGAACATAAACAAATCTAATGTTTTTAAAGATTGCTAGAAACATAAAAATTAGGCAACCAATTAAAAAATGTGCTTAACGGTGTTAAGAACATTTTTTATACGAATTTGTAAATGTGTTCAAGCCAATATAAAAAATTAGATTATATTGTGTTATTATAGCCTGAATTACAACATTATTGGAAATCGGTGTACAAATAATAAACATCTATGTACATCATCTTCATGTAATATGAAATTGACTTTTTCACACTGTAAAATTGGCATTATGAGAATGAAATGACAATTTAAACTACATATTTTAATTAAATTAATACATGAACTGATGTTTCTGAATTTCAATAAAAAAAATTTAAAATTTTTAAAAAATATAAAATAGTTTAAAATTAACATAAAAACGAATTCTCTAACTGGTATTGGTATTGCAATAGTAATTTCGCCCCTCTATAAACAAATTAAATTATTAACAAGGATTTTAAATTGCATTAGAAACAATTTTGTTTAGATATTTTTTGTTATTTTAATATTTCACTTTCAGTTTCAAGGCATTTTAAACTAGTTTCTACGGAAAACAAGACTATATAGCAAAAACCAACTCTTAAATATGACTTGTTTTAATTTTTTTTTTTTACACTTCTTGATTATTGATTTTAAATTTATACCACAAAAAATTTAATTGGTATTAATTAGCTATATCATTTCTAGTAACGATAATTTTATAAGAAAAAACCTTGAAAATAATTTAATTAAAAATTTTAATTTACTTAAAAATTGTAATTGAAAAATTTACTATCAAATATTTTGTTTTTGTAAAATCGTATATTAGATTAATAGGGCATAATATTATTAATATGGTGTGTAATCTGTATATATATGTACATACATTTAAACTTAAATTATTTGTAGTCACTGTAAAACTTATTTTATTTTAAAATGTTCGTTAAATATACCTATACACTTCATATAGTGAAAAATAAAAAAATTTAATTATAGTATTTATGTTAATGATGCATTCATAGTGTAAAATTTAATTCTATTTTAGTAAAAAAAAAAAAATAAAACAAAATTATTTTAAAAAAGAAATCTACACTAACCTCAACATTTGGTCAATTTGTGTTGTGACATTTCTATTTTCTATTGAGTTAATCAAGGACAAAGTAATAAAATTATACCGAGTAAATAAAGTTTAAAATATAATAAAAAAAAAATGTGGGTAATAGAAAAATTTGAAATCTTCTTTGTTTTTTAAGATGCAGTCATGGGTTTTCAATGAAATTTTTTTTATCATACATACTTAAATTGGAATTCTTTTGAAAATAAACATTTGACAGATTGAACTGTAGTTGGCCATTAGTATGAAATAAATATATGAAATAATTTAATTTATTAACGGGCACATAGATACCACTCTATTGCAAAAAGGTTGGCCTACCTTTAAACTTATAGTTATAATAAAAAATGTTGTGTAGATAATTACCATCTATAAAAGATTTGATTTTATATCAAACCTATTGAAATTTTATATAGGAAAAATGAAAAAAATGAAAAATCATTATGCCAGTACTGCAACAGATTTAAAATACAAAAAAGATATGGGCCAGCTTTTTTGCAATAGAGTATGATGAATGCATAGTTTGCTTTTTTGCAATAGAGTAGTATAGGAATATTTTAGTTAACCAATTAAATGTAGGTTAATTGCGATTAATATTCGTAGGTAAATTTCAGGTTTTAGTGTCACATTAAAAATATTGTAGTATAATGAAGAAAAACAATATGAGTAAATTCAAGTTATACAAACACAATCGAAATTATGAAAAAATACTTTTATTTCTAAATAAATAATTTTTTTAGAAATAAAAGCTAAAAATGGAATTTATTTAATTTAACTTTCTTTTAATGTTATATAAATATTTAGGTACTACTTTATTTTAATCCAATGAAACATTTGACCAATTGATTGTTTTTGTATATTTATACAGTATTCTAAGTTTACTAGTGGATCCGCTGTGCAATTGCACAGAAGTAGTTATTTCAAACACAATTTTATGTAAAAAGAAATATTTGTTTTGGTATAATTGTAGTTGTTTTCTGAATCGCTTGATTATTGAATAAATATATAATAAAATTAAAGTATAATACCTAATACTTTATGACGAAATTAACACTAATTTCAATATAAGTTAACACAATAAAATCTCATTACTCTCAAAGTAGTAGATCGATGTATTTTAATTCGTTTATAGTCAAAAACGTTTGTAGTCACAATTCTGTTATAGCAATAGGTCAACAGTGAATTATTTTATTAAAACAGTGATTTATATATATGCAGTTTTTTTCTGTTCTATATTACAAATACATATGTATATTTTGTGATTACATAACAAAATTGCTATTTATGAATAAAATAAAGTTTAAAATTGTTATACGAAAGATATTTTATTGAATTTGATTTTGTTTATAAAGAGGCAATTTTTTTTTTTTACTACGCCTATAATCACAAAACGGTTATAGTCAGAAATATTACTGAAATTTAACGAATGACTATAACCGTGTTTTACTACATATATATTTTTTTAATGATAGCAGAAGCAAATTAACTAACATTTATTATATCATTTTTGAAGAGCGATCTGATCTGATTTTTGTTTTTCTTTTTTGTTTTCAATTTTTGTTTGTGTTTTTGTTTTTGTACGTTTTTCTATTGTGTGTTTATTTAAAATTACAGAATTTTTATGAAGATTTTTTAAAAATTTTCCGTAATAGAAATTTTTTTTTAGAGTATAGATGGCGCACAACTTGGAAATAACCGTCACTATTTGGTGTAAATATTTAAAATGGTTTAAGTATTCAGCACCAAGAACTTGCTATAATTTTAATATTTTTGTGTTGTAAATAATTTACTATTCAATTATTTTTGCTTTTTGACTCACCACGTCGTTCATCTTGTGTATTATAATATAAGATATTACATGGCCTTATAACATACATGGCCTTTATACATGGCCTTCCTAATGTAATATATATAAGATAAAAAAAATATTTTTTTAATATAAAAAAAAATTGAATTAATAGAGAATCGAACTCACTAAAAGTTGTGATATTAAAACCTATATTAATAATATTATCCTATTAATTAATTTTTTTTCCTATTGAAAATGCAAAAAACCAAATGCGATAAATAAAAAAATAAATAAAAAGAATTTGACTCAAAAGAGAATCGACAAAAGTTTCTGATATTAAATGATGCTTTAACCAACTCAGCCAAATATCTTATAAAAATTGTTTACCCAAAATATACACATAAAATAAAAATTGATTTTGATCGCCACGACCTGCATCATTACTGATTGGTTGAATGAAAAAAAAACGAAGCATACGAAAAGCCACGAAAAGTGTGACTTCAAAATCGTGCTCTTGTATATTATAATATAGATAAAATAAAAAATAATTTTGAAGATTCATAAATGTTGAGTTAAAAAGTCTAATTTCATATAAATATTATATTTGAAATAATAAAATATATTTTTTCATTAATTATTTTAACTTAAATTATTAAAATTTTGAATTGAATTTATTTTTCGGAATATTTGTTACCATTCTTATATTAACTTTATATTAAAATTTTGTGTCTTACTATTGCAGTAAAATTGAAAATTAAGGCTTGCAAAATTGAAATATTGTGATTTGTTGCTGAAATAAATTTATATTATATTATAAAGTATATAACATAATTAATTTATATAAAATATTTTTATTATTTTAATGTTATGTTCATGAAGAAAAAAACTGATGAAATAAAGTTTATTTTAAGCACTTGATCCTACAGATAAATCTGCAGGGCAACTTTATAGGTCTTTTTCCTTTTCGAAATGTTGGCCTTTTTTATTAAATTATATTAATTATTTGGTATATATTTTTTGTATACATATTATATATTTTATATTATTTTTATTATATTATATTGAGTGTAGTAGAATAAAAAACCGATACATTTGCTTTAAAGTCAATTTTGAGAAAAATGAAAAAAAAACGTTATCTTTGTTATTTTAATTAATTTATATTATTTTTAAGTTATTTTATCAAAGAATAATTATTTTAAATATTATTTGTATTGAAAAATTAAAAACAAAATGAATATTGAAGCTTAAACACAAGTATTAATTTTGCAAATGATTTACTTTGTTGCAACTATTTGCAAATATTTAATTTTGTTACCACTGCATGTGCATTGCATATGGCTTATTTTGTCGCAACTATCATCATGTTTGATAAAATAAAAAAATTCGGAATCAAAAATGAATTATTTTCATTCAATTTGTTAAAAAATTAATTTTTTAAATTATATTCTAAAAAACAAAAAATGCTCAGTAATTCAGTTTGAGCGAACAGGTAACACATTGTTGGTTTTAAGTCAAATTCTTATATCAAGAATCATATAAGAAAAAAATAATAAAAATAAAATTAATCGTCCTTCTGGAGCTAAATTCTTAAATCTATATTATCTTTAAAAAAAAGTATCATATTGATCGGCATCAGCAATATTATCCATATTTAAATAATTATTAATCACGGCAAAAATCCCTTTTGTAAAATTTTAGTTCTTTCTTGGATTGTTCAAAATGCTGTAAACATTTCTTTATACTCTTAACACTTAGAGCACTGATCTGCTGAAGGCGTTTTAAAATTAATGTTGAAATTAGTCCGGAAAATATTTTGAAAAAACCACTTTTTTACTTGTAACTCTTTATGATCCTCATTATCTTTGTCCATAGAGTACATGCGATTTCAGGACAATTATGGAAGACCTGGAAGATATTGCATATTAGTAAATTTAGTGTATATCATGAACATACATTTTTTTATAAAGTTTTTAACAGCCTCTTTTCGAGGTGCAGAAGCTTCTGATTTTCGATCTCCGCCTCGGGTTTCCTTTGGTATTGTCCCAGTTGTAATGAAACGTTTGCATATTCTACGAACTCGGCTTTTACCTACTCGCAAAATATTTATGAAAGGTGGTAAACAAACCCAAACAGATGATAAAATTTTGTGACATAAGTTTTTGGTGCTTTTTCTGATCCAGAAGTTCTTCTAGGTTTTATGCAGCCAATAATAAACGCGTCTTGAGAAATTTTAGGGTCATACAAATCAACACATTTTTTTGTGATACTTTTTCTGATAAACATCTATTTCATCATCATCATCTTATAGCGCTATAGCTCTGGGTGAACTTTGGCCTTCATCACTATACTCCTCCAAAAAGGTCGATCTTGTGCCACTTGTCTCCAATTTGGGATTTGTATGGTTTGAGCATCGTTTTTCACGTTGTCTGCCCATCTACTTCTTGGTCTTCCTCTACCACGGCTGCTATCGGGCTTTCTATTCAGCAACACTGCTTGCTTTCGGCTTTCGTTCATTCGACTTACGTGGCCAGCCCACCTTAGTCTTTGGGCCTTTGCAAACCGTACAATGTCCTCACTATCAATTATACTATTGAGCTCGCTGTTGCTTCTGATTACATATTCTCCATTCTGTAATCTATTTGGGTCGAGTATTTTGTTCTGTAATCTATTATGGTCGAGTATCGAATTTTTCTTTCAAATATGCGCAGGCTATTCTCCTCGGCCACGTTCATAGTCCATACCTCACATCCATACGTCACTATGGGTCGTATGAGAGTTTTATATATCGTCATTTTGGCCTTTCTTGATATTAATTTTGATTGAAGCAACTTTATGTTTGCATAGCAGCATTTATTTCCGGCCTGAATTCTATTATGAATACAGCATTGCATACACTTCTTGTTGTTGCTCCGAGGTATGTAAAGGTTGTAACTCCTTCAAAGGTGTGCTCTCCAATTGTTATATTCTGAGTATTTCTTATTTGTTCATTTCTTGACATTTTTACACGTTGATTTTTACACGTTGATTTTTAAGCCTACTTTTTGTATCTCCGCTTCTAGTTGTACAATTATACTTCTGTCATACATATATCTGTAATTTTTTGCCATGATTATTATGTCATCCGCATATGCCACTATTTGTGTTGTCATATTGAATATACAGCCTTTCTTTTCTAATTTATTCTATGGCGTAATGTAGTATTAAGTTAAATAATAGTACGGATAAGGCATCTCCTTGCCGTACTCCCGTTTCTATTTTAAATTCACATGTTATTTGGTTTTGTATTATAATTTTAGCTTTTGATTCATGCATTGTCATTATGACGAGGTTTGATAATTTCTGAGGTATTCCCAAATGTCTAAGAGCTGGTAAAATTATGTCTCTATTTATGCTGTCAAATGCTTGCTTGAAATCTATGAAAAGCATGTAAAGATCTATGTCGTCTTCATAACATTTCTCTATGCTTTGTTTCATGACGAATATCTGGTCAATCGTTGATCTTTGGCTCCGGAATCCGCATTGGTTATACTCTCCCAGTATTTCTTCAGCAAAGTAGGTTAATCTGAAGTATATGACATTGGATAATATTTTGTAAGCACAGCTTAATAACGTTATCCCCCCTGTAGTTGCTGCATGTCATTTTGTCTCCTTTTTTGTAAATTGGACAGATTAGCCTCACCTTCCACTTCTCCGGAATATTTTCTTGCACCCATATTGTACATATTAAGCTATGTATCTTTTTATGCAGGAATTCTCCACCTTTTTTTAGAAGCTCAGCTGCTCAGCTTAAACATCTATTTACTTTGATATTACTTTTAAACTAAAATTCGCCCCAAAACTAATGTCAGATAGCTAAACAGTAAAAGAATTAATTTGAAAATAGTACTATGGTTTTGTATGTATTTAATACTGCAAAAGACTGATTTTGTATTTGTTGCAATATTTTGTTTACATGTAAATGTTACGTTTTGATTCAACTGAAAATTGCAAATGTACTATAGTTTTGATTCAACTATCGTTTTTCAAATTCGTTTTACTAATTGAAAAATTTATTTTTAAACAATTTTAATAATAAATAACATTAAAGTTTAGTCAAAAGAATGTTATCCAATCATTAGTTAATTTTTTTTCAAAAAATGCAAATGTATCGATTTTGATTCTACTACAATATTATCTTTATTAAAAATCGGTTCAAATATAACCGATGTGGTTGTATTGAAAATTACATTTTCCAGTAATTTTCAGCGTTTGAAAATTTTTTCAGTTCTCACGGGGTTTGAACCCGTGCTCTTCAGTCGTTACAGTCATACTTATTTTTTAGAAATATTTATAACCCTATTTACATATTCATTTTACATAATATCATTACTAAAAAACTGAAGCCTAATTTGATATCACAAACGAAGAACTATACAAATCGCAATAATAAATTCAAGAATGCATATACATATTTCAGTTTTTAATATTTCATAATTATTATTTGTTTAAAATTTAAAAAAAATTTTTTTTTGCAATAATTCAAGGATAAAATAAATAATTAAATTACTGACCAGTAACCACATGCAATCTATACTACAATACAAACCACATGAATAATTTATTATCACAGTCAATACAAATTGCATGTGAAATAACGTTTAGACCACGTTTTAACATGAATGTAATTTCTTTATAAGAATGTAATCCACTTACTACACCTTCACTGAATACTCTTTAATAATTTCTTTAAAAATTTTTAATTTTCTTTTTCTTATTACATAAAAATCATTTATTTATTTGTACAATATATCCAACCTTAACCTTCAAAATTAGTATTTTGTAATAAAAATGAACAAGATCAAAAATAACAAAAACTAAAATATGTTAATTATGATTATCAAATTTTCTACAACACTAAGTCATCACAAATTATATAAGATGTCTGGAGGAAAAACCACAAAACACAAAAAAAAAACCCAGTGTACTAATTACTTATTGTTAACCTTTAAAAAGGTACTTACTTATGTTTTATAATGTAATCTTTTAGATTTTTTTTTTTTTTTGTAAATTTGAATTTAATAGATACAAACATACATACACAATTCAATTTTTTAGATACCCATTCGTTGTGGCTTATTTTTTATACTATAGCAAAAAAATAAAAATAAATAAAATCTAAAGAAATCTTATGGCATAACTACCATTGAACTTTGTTTGTTGTTATATCATCATTATAGGCCATACAATACCACAGAAAACAATTCAATTCAAGCTTCATTAGATTTATACTTAAAATAAAGTTACTTTCCATTTTTTTTGTTTTTTTTTTTTTCTTCTTTTTTTTGTTTTTCACAGTTTTTCAAATTTTATACACATCAATTAATTTTAAAAAGAATACCAAATTTAAATTATAGAAACAAATTAAGATTTTGATTTATATTTCTATCAACAGGAGTGCTACCTAGGTGAGAAAATCAGAAACTAAGTTTTTAGAAAGAAATAATTATTGCGGTTGGATATTTGAATGTGGTGTGGTTGTTTTATAGAAGAAAAAGAACTAAAATTATTTCCAAGACAATTCATTTTTTAGAACTTTATTTTTGTACTAAAAAATTTCAATTTTCAATTATTAGCTCGAAATAGTGAAATCTATTAATAAATATTGGAAATATTAAATATATACATGTGTGTACATATATGATTATATTTAATTTTAGAAATAAAAAAAAAATAATTTTACTTGTTTTAATTATTAATAATAAAGTATTAAAAAAAATGTAACAAATTCTTAGTAAAAAATATTTAGAAAATGTAAAAAAAATTTAGCAAGACAAAAATATAAATTTGTATACCTCTAATTTTTCTATTAAATCTTAAATTAAATATTATTCTAATATTTTAAATATATTTTAAAATTTTAGAAAAATATTTAATTACAGATTTAATTTTGATTACCGAGGTTTATTCAAATACGTATATATACATATTTTGTACATAATTAATTTACATTCATATAAAAATTGTATATTATGTAAATAAATACATGCAAATTATATATTGACCTTTAAAAAACAAATTAAATGAAGAAAATTATTTAATAAATTAAAGAAAAATGTCATTAATTGTTCAATAATATATATATATATATATATATATATATATATATATATATATATATTAGTATATATTATATATATGTATATATATATATATATATAAATATTCATATTTTTTGATTTATTTAATAATTTATTGATTTGAAACTTGTTAAAAATTTTTAAACGATTCACTGTGTACATACTTATATGTATAGGTATATATTATATATATATATATAATGAAAAATATTAATTTCCTAGAATTTTCCTTTATAAATTTTTCATTTTTTCATCACGGTACATACATACATACTTGTTTTATGATTAATTATTAAATTAGTTTTTTTTTAATAATTATTAATTTTATTTTTTTTTATATAAGAAATTAATCATTTTATATTACAAATTGAATAAAAATATATGTACATATATACACAGTTGAATGCTAATTAAATTGATTTAAAAAAAAAAAAGGAAATTCAAGATATGAAAAATACTATTCTACCAAAAATGCCTATGCTGGTATGCTCTTTAGGTAGGTGAAGCATTTTTAAATAATTTATGAAAGATATGTACTTAAGTTTTAGCTACATTTTAATCAAGATGTAAGACTTAATTGTGAATCATAATACCTTATTGTCTTCTTCATTATTATTATTATTATTCAATATTTTCTATTATTAAAAAACAAAGGCAAAAAAAGCCTATAAAATGTTTCATAGTACTAATGACAAACATTACTATGAAACATTTTACAATATATTTTATCTCGCTCTAACTGACAAGTCTGTAATAGACTGATTCAAATAAAAATAGGCTGATAAAAATGCAAATTGGGCAAATTATAATCGCGCTTTGATTAAGAGAAAAAAAAATTAATTTTCACTGATCCATCGATTAGTCTAAACATATCAAAGTTTAACTGTTTCTCTAAATATGCTAGTACTTTTGTTTTAAGTACAGTTATTCGCAATTAGCGAAATTTTTAAAACGCTCAATCATATTCAAAAAAAAACAAAATAAAAATTACCATTTTCATGGATAATCAAACAGCTGCGATTTGGTTACTATAGATTCAAAGCTGATGGGAGAACAAACAATGACGAATTGCCAATTTGAAAGGGTAATTTATCAATTTTTATTCTCTCTACTCTGGTGATGATGACAGCAATATAGGGAGAAATTAGAGAGCTGACAAACTGATCCAGTTTTAAATCCAATGGCGACATCAAGCCGAAATAATATCGAGAAACCATCCACATAGACTCTAGAAAAAAGTACAACCCTAGCTGTACAAAAAAATTTTCCGCATTGATAGATTAAATGTGATAACGATTAGTGCTAGTCAATTTAGGACAATTCTTTAAACTTTCATTGTCACAGTTGCAACGATGTAGACAAGAAAAAACACTTTCTTCAAAACAGTTTCTTTGCAGATGTCTAGTTTTACATAGAGCTATTGTAGATTGTGGATCCGAGGGAAGGCTTTCCCAAATAATATATTATTTGGAATGGTTAGCAAAATTATTGATCTAATTGACTTGCTAAACGACACAGGTTGGCTCTAGTAATGAATTTGAGTGAGTGATTCGCTTTATAAAAATAATCAACAATATGGTAATAATTGGAAATAAATGGTGTCAAAAATGTACAACTAAGTGCTATATGTTTTTCTTGCACAAGGAACTAGAATATAGTTATTTCTTTACTTATGAAGAAGCATTTTTTCTTCTTCGATTTTTAGAATCGTACCTAATGCATAGCCGAGTACTGCTATTTTACTAAATAATTTTAGTATTTTTTAAATTAACACTCTATACTGTACCACAAAATAGCAGAGATCCAATACGAATATGATTTGACAGTAAAATCAACCGGATATTGTTACTTCCGGGTCAGTTTTTATGTCCTCGTATTTTGTTCTTCATTTTCATATCGCATCTGAAATTCACAAATAAAATGCAATTTAAAGATTTTTAGTGGATAGGGCTTTTGTTTTGGTCCCAATTAGTTCTTCAGAAATAATTTATATCCAACATTCGGATCCATCTTTTTGATTTACCTGCAAATTTTGTATTTATGTTTTGCCATCTTTTGCAATTTTTGTAATGCATTTGTTTTGTGTTCTCCTGTTCATCTCTTCTGCTTCTGACTCATTTTACAAGATTTTGATCGTTAGAATATTTTCTATTTCGAAGCTTGGAATTCTATTACTAAATATCGTGGGTGTTCTGCAAAAACATCCTAAGTCCATAAAACAATGTTCCGAGATATTCACTTTTTAAAGTTTAAGACTCTTGGAAAAATAGAAAAATTAAATATTTTTTTTATGTTGATAAGAAAAATTTTTTTTTGGTTAAATTCTAAATAAATTATATTGATAAAAATATTAAAAAGTTTAAATTAACATAAAATTTTGATTAATGAAAAAATGTTGACTGGAATTGAGTTATTTTCGCTGTAAACAATTTGTTCGTTGAGTGATAGTTATGTGTAAATCAATAAAAAGTTTATTATCATTTTTTTTTATCAATTTATTGATAATTAATTACAGAATCTTTTATTATAAGTTTAGAAATAAATAAATTAATTAAATAACAAAAATCAACTCAAACATGAAATAAATTAGAAGATAATTCAATAGTAACTCAATTCATAAAATACTCAAATTATACAGGGTGGTCCGGTTTAGAGCAAAAAGTTTTTAAGGGGTGATTCCTTGGAGTATTTTAGGAAAAAAATTGTTATAGAAGAGGGGTCTATCTTTAAATTTACCTGGGCTACAGAGGATTAAAGAAAATCGGATTAGAAAAATTATGTGTAAAGAATATCCACTACAGCTCAGAAGAAATTGAAACTAGAGCAACATCTTCTTCATAGCTTTTTTTTAAAATTAATACACCTAATTAACGGTATATGTTGAATGAGTATTCGACTTACCGTTTTTGAATTATAACTGCATAAACTTAAAATTTTGCTTTTAAAAACTGAAAGTTTTGTAAAAAACGTTGATTATCTCGAAAAAATTCGCTAATTTTTTTTTTTTTTTTTTTATTGTATTGATGCGCTACATCATTCCCTACAACTATTTCATACACAACTTTCATATCAGACTTGCCGTTTTTCATGTTTTTCAGAATTTGATCCATTAGTTGGAGCCATATTTTTAATTGTTGTATTAATTCGTAGAGACTTATACCATGGATGTAATTCTTCCGGTATTGCTCCAGACTTACAAAGTCGTAGCAAATTTTTCTACATTTGTAAGCTTTATTAATCTTATCACAAATATTTTCATTAATATTAGCAAAAATAACAAAAAGCATTATTTGATGGGACTGAATTATAAACAGTAAGGTTATATGCACACAATTTTCGCTATGGTACATTTGACTAACATCACTAGATGGAATTTGCAAATCAGATTGGTACAGGATATAAAATTGAACTCATTGCCAGCCTTTTCTTTATCACAAGATTTTGCTTTAGCACACTCATCCTTCAATTTAAGATGTGCTATGTATTCTTCAGTATCTGTACTTTTATAATTATCGCATGTTTGCCATTGATCTTTTTTAGGTTGGAAGATGAATAAATTGTAGTTGTTTTCAAAAGTCCTAAGATAGGTAGTTTTTGATGGTGATTTAATTGAAAGATTATTAGTAAAATATTTTTTAATAAACAATTCATACATTTTAGCAATCGACAGACTTGCCAAATACATTCTTGTAGAAGACTTTCTGCAATAATGTGACTTAATAGTTGGGAAATTTTCATCAGGAGTTATTTTGCAGCTGATGCTTTACCTTTTCCATCTGTTTTAAAAAATGTTCCTAATTCTCCTTCAAATTTGAAAGCGGTTTTTATCATTTCATTTGAAATATTTAGGATGGTACAAAAATAATCAAGGCAAACACGTATTTTTGACTTATCTTTTAATAAAAAATAAAATCTAACAGTATTTAGTGCCTTTATTTATTGATAAGTTAAAAAAGGATATTTTGTAAAACTATAAAATACAGTGTAAAGTGTATTATAAACCTATTAGTTTTGGACTTGATTTTTTTTAAAAGCTAATAAAAAATATAATCATAAAATTTGTACAGCAAGAAAAACTCAAGTGCGCTTGAATTCGTTTTCATGAACATAATAATGCGTTTTGGACTTAGGTTAGTTATATTGAAATAATAGAATATGTGCGTAATTTATAAAAGTAGAACTTGGTTTTTGGCAGATTGAAGAGCACAATTTTTTAAATTTTTCTGTGTTAATAAATTCATTTGACAAAAAAGTGGACTTGAGTTGTTCTTGCAGAACACCCACGATATGTTCTCTGTAAATTTTCTGAAAACTTTCATTTCGATGTCACGTGACCTATTCCGATCTATTGCTACCGATCTATTGTCCAATTTTCGTTAATTGTATGTATGCATCATAATGGGACGAAAACATGTGTTGTAATTTGTATATTTTAAATTTCGCTTCCTCATTCGTGTATTTATTTTCCTATATTATTGATTTGCTGCATATAAACTCTTATTTACTTTGTTCATATTTTTTAATTTATATAACTTTGTTCCTAATTATTTTTTTCTGTTTTTTTTATTTTAGATGCAAGCTCAGTTATAGTTCCACAGGAACTTCCATCAATACTGTCATTAGTTTATTCAAATATTCCACAACTTCGAAAAGGTTTGAAAATTTGAATTTCGTCACCACAGTTTATTATTTAATCAAATTAATTTTTTAGGTCATGATTCTCGTTATGGTTTTGGATTTCGATTAGGTGATAATGCTGATATACAATTTGTTGTTGAATTAGGACCACAATCTGAAACACGTCCACTTGGACAAGATGGTATTACATCAAGAAAACGTGCTGTTAGTCAATCACAATATACAGATGATAATGCAACCGATTCAGTAACATTAAAAAAACATCAAAAAGATAAAAAAGTTGCTGAAGCAGCAAATTGGCTTAAAAATTGGTCAAAAGATCAATATCGTAAGAAAAAATTAGAATCAAAAGAATTAGCATCATCTAGAAATAATAGAAATAAGCCACCAATAGTAAATGGAATGTTAAATTTAGATTCAAATACAATAACAATGGTACCTGAAGATGCATTAAATCAATTAACAGCTTTATATAAAACAAAATCGAACTCAAATCAAAACGATTCAATACTAAACCAATGACAAGAGAATGATGTAGGTAGAGAATACAAATTAGGAAATTTTAAATTGTAAATTTTTGTGTTTTTTTTGTAAGTTATTGGATATGGAAAAATTTAATTTAAAAACAAAATTTAGGTGCAAAAAAAAAATAAAAAATATTTAAAAGAAATTTTTATATAAAAAAAAAAAAAAACAATAACAAAAAAACTTTATTTTATTTATTTATTTTTGTGGTTAAATATAAGTCACGTATAAAGCAAAACTGTTATAATGAACTTTACAATACAATACAAAATAAAAAAAAAAAATTGAATCTTCAAAATAAATTTACTTTTGACTTAAAAATAATTTAAATACATTAAGTAAATTACAAATATTGCAACAATTTTTTTGATTTACTGCGGATTATATAAATCAAGTTTTTGAATCCTTTCAGAAAGTGTGAAGTAAATAAAATGTCTGTGTTTATTACCTATTTGCAACATTTTATGAATTGGTTCATAATTACCATAATTGGTTCGATTATTTAAATTAATGGTAATATTATTACCGAATCTGCTGTGACGTAACCTGTAATAATTTCATATGGATGTAAAATCAACGTATTTGACTATAAAAAGCTTAAAAATCAAATCTTTAAAAAAATTTTTACACTGTTTCAATTCTATTGATATGAACTTCATAGAATGGTGACTAAACTTGACTGGCATACCCCAAATTAGGTCTAACGAGACTCGAATTTATTTATTTACTTATTTATTTTATTTAGAGCTTATAAGCTCTTACAGAGTGTATAGAGTGTATAATACAAAGATTTGAGAACCTATGTTTGGTTAAATTCTTTTGACCGACGTTTTATAAAACCAAGCATAGATTTGGCTTTATTGATAATTTTATTGATAATATTGCAAAAATAGGATTTAAAGTTAAGTTTTTAACAAAAGTAAACCTCTAAATTTTTAATTGGGTTTGCTTTGGAAAGGCTTATACCATTTAAAGTATAATTAAAACGAACCGGATTAAGTCAGCGTCTGTAACATATATAAGAGCACATTTATTCAAATTCAAAAGAAAATTATTATCTGTATACCACTTAAAGAAATTATATAAATTATCTTGTGGCAGTAAAGTGCATTGGCATTTCCCCATAACTACAACAATTTGACGATCATGTCAATCACGACAATCATTTTCACTTGCAATTGACAGTCATATATTATTAAAGTAATTGTCGTCATTGACGTTTTGAAAATTTAAAGCAGCAGTAAACTTTCATATTTTACAATTCATTTTCATATTTAAATATTTTCCTTATTAAAAGTGTTATAATTTCATTACACCAAAAAATTGTTCTTACCCACTTTGCACATAACCAATTTTCGAGAATTTTTAACAACAGATTTTCTTTTCTTTATGAACGCAAAAGCATACAAAAGAATGCAAGAAAAATCAAAAATTGACGATCACTTTCAATAGCGATGAGTATTGGAATTAATGATGGTAGTGTATCAAAAGTATTGGACTTTTGCAAATTGCACTGAAATGACGTTGTAGGAATATGCCATTTTCTAAAGATTTTTGTTGTTATCAAAAATTTTCAAAAATGTCACAAATTAACAAAATATGTCGCAAATGGGTCGGATATATTCCTGTCTCTAATGACGAATCGATATATTTGGATCTTCTTCACAGTTTCGCTTACAACAGCCATATTCTCTTCATTTAGAGAGTATGTTGTATTGTTGTATGAAATCACAAATTGTTCAAATTGATTGCTCAAATGAATGATTATGTGCGCCATAAAGATTATGAAGTCATCTTTAAGAGTTATGCAAATTGATGACTGACAGATTCTCAAAGTAAATTTGATTATTTTGGTAACGTTGTTCAAGTGAAAGTATGATGACTTGCAGGAGTAAATACTGATCATAAATGTCAAAAAATGCATTTTATGACAGCTCGTTTGACAGTTAACCCTGTCGTAAGTTATATCTAAGCAAAAAAAAAATATATTTAATATTTGCAAGTTCCAAATTAAAACTAAGGAGCTTCCAGAATCCTTTAATATCATCTAATTTCAATATGCTTTTAATTTGTAAAAACTTCTCTCGAAATAGTATATGATTCCATTTTGCAATTTCAACATAAACAGTTTGTTATTTTTAAATCCCTCATTTTATTTACAATCCGTATACTGGAATAATAAAACAATATTTTTGTTATGTGGAGTTAAACAGTCAAATGTGTAATCATCACATATACACTATACTTAATTAATTTAACTTTAAAACATCTCCTCATAAACTTTGTTTTAAGTGTTCATGATAGTGTGCGTCAAATTATTTGAATACATAATCTCTTATCTACTATTGTAGCTGTATGTTATATGTTTTACCAATTCATTGTGAACTCAGGAATTCCATATATCATTTTCAATTACTTGATTTAGCATGAACAATGCAACATTTACTATTTAGATCAACTTCTGAAATAGTTGGATGGTTTGTACGTTATTTTTGATTCAAGCTTTTCATAGTTGAATTCAATTATTCCAGTTTGGTTTCAGTGAACATATTAATATTTTATTTTCTAAAAAGAATTGTTATCTTCTGTCTTTGACCCAATATATGTGTTTCCACTTAATACCAATATATGTGGAGTATATTTAGTCGCTTATCTAAATATGGTCCATAGTACTTGACGTAATTTTTTTCATGAATATTATTATTATTATTATTTAATGAAACTGACGGACAGGTGCTTCTCCTTAACGTGAAAATTATTATTCTAAAGTAAACGAATTGAAATGAAAAATTTTGAGTAGAAAAAAAAATTAAACTCTGTAAATGAAATTTCACTATCAATGTTTATTTAATTATTCATATTATCTACAAAATCCCCTCCAATGCATCAACAAAAGTTCAATTTCAAAATTCCTCAATAACCTCAACAATGTTAAAATACTCAAATAGTTTACTACAAGCATTCGATATAATTTGAAAAAAAAAAAATTTATAGTATTTTCAAAAGTATTTGTCCATTACAAAATCTTCTTTATTAGAGTGGAAGTAAAACATAGCTGGGTTCAGATTCACATAACTGATAAGTACGTATATATGACCTCCATTTATTAATTGATAACGCAAATATGTATACTAGAGTAAGTATATATGGATGTTTCCAGAAAACGAACAATGAAAATGTTAGATAAAACAAGTGGTTATATTTAGATAAAACTAAGAAATCACTCTTGAAAATAAAAAAATAAAAAAAAAATAACCCACGTTTAAAATAATATTATTGGCAAAGAACAGAAGCCAAAATAGAAAAAAAATGTAAAAGCCAATTATTTTACCTGTATATGTAAACACAGTTTCTGCACGTTCCTATTTTTCTTGTATATACCACAAATATTTGGCGGCTTTAATTTTTTTTTGTTTCAATAACAAACTGATAATGGAACAAAGAAATTTTTTTCATTTCTCTTTGAATGTGTAAATTAATTGTAGAAGGCTGATGCGTAACACACGAGTACTTTTCTACTTATTTATTTACCACTTCATCACAATTGACCTTACCGGTCTAAGTGTGTCGGCATACTATCGGCAGCCACTACTACCTACTTACCAGTAAGTCAACACATAACTTGACACTGATTTGAAATTAGTCAAAAAAACATTTCCTATGATTCCTAAAATTGTCAAAAAAATATTGTAAAGGGCAATTTCTATATAAACAGGAAAAAGAGGAGATTTCTTAATTATATTTGGGAACAACTCTCTATATGTAATCAGAATAAAAAGCAAAATTGTCAGTGTTATTACATAAGTTCAAAACAGGCTTCATGTTTGTTGACTTGACTAATTCATTATGATGATGTGTAATCTGTTTCTTATCTTGACAGACCGAACTTTATAACTTCCAAAATATAAAATATTTTATTTTTTTTTACAACAGAAATGTGTGTGGTGCATAGTTTCTTACTTTGATACCGTTTTTATAAATTTGGAATATGCATACGTAAGTACTTTATATAAAAATGTTTGTACATTGTATAAATTACCACATTTTAAGTATTACCATATTTTAATGTTTACTTTTTGAATTTAGCAAAAAAAAAAAACTAAAACTATACAAAAACCAGAAAATCTGAACATTTTTTTTTTGCAAAAAAACGTCAATCAAACGAATTGTCAATCAAAATCTTTCGTATTAAATAACATTTAAATTTGTGTTTGTGGAGTTTGCTCATTTAAAAGTACCATTTTTTGACATCACAGTTATATTTCAATTACACAATGCATGGTGCATGGCGAATGGTATTTTATGTCTATATGGTGCATGGTGATTTATGCCTATGGTGCATAGTGTAAGATGCATGGTGCATAGTGTATGGTGCATGGTGCATGGTGTATGGTGCATGGTGCATGGTGTTTGGTGGTACACGATTTTTTGCGAAAATTGATTTTTTTTTATATAAAAATTATATTTAAACTAAAATACAAAATGAATATAGTAATTCTAACAAAAGTAATGTCATGATTAATGTCTAAACTTTTGCAAATACTAATGAAATTTATTGTAAAATTTTTAGCAATTATTTCAAAAATTATAAATTTTAATTCATTTTAATATTTCAATTCATCCCTGGGTTATAACGTTTATGAATTATTCAATTTCTATATATCTTTTGATTTTCATTTTTAATTATCAACTTGTAAATATTATCTAATAATATCTTTTAAAAGATCTAATTTATTTTATATACATATGTATTTATTTTTATATAGTTTTAGAATGTGTTTTTCTTTTCAAAGAAAAGAAAAATATAGAAAAAAAAAATAAATAAAAATTCAATTCTTAAATATCACATCAGAGGAATTTGTGATTCATACTAAAATAAATTATCCTACTCATTTATATAGGTGAATAACGTTCACTTGCAAATTTTTGTTTTAAATTTTAATCTTTTTCATTTGTAATGAATTTTTACTTTTTTCTCTTTTTGTTGATTTGTTTTTTTTTTTTTTGTAATTAATAAAGTTTATAAGAGTATTTATAATTTAAACAGAAACGTAATGCATATAATATTCGATGTCTTAAAGAATTGTCTGGGATAGGATATTTTTTTTAAATTTTATAATTAATTAAAAACCTTATACTTAAACTAATAAATCGAATATGCTTAATTATTGTGATAATTATCTGATATTATAGATAATACTCTAAATACCCAAAAGGTTATTGAGAGATCAATATTCACTTAAATTACAATGTAATTACAATGACTGAAAAGAATTATTGGCTTTCTGATGGCTAACCAGAGAAATATTTCCCTTTATAAATATAAAATACAAACTAAGAAAACAATAAAGCAATAAATTTATTAGAATTAGGTCTCCAATTGTGTCTACAAATCACAAAGTTTACTTTTAAAAAATATACAGAGAAAATAAGCAAAGAAGTGCATTTAAAAAAATTACGCGTGCAGCTGTATCAAACAAGAGAACAAATTGCCAAAGAGTAGGATGAAAAAGTAAAATATATGTACCTATATACACATATTCAATACTATATTACAAAATTTTACTTTTTACTTCCACCCCAATATCAATGTAAATTAATAGAATATATTAAGCATAAATTTATATAATAATATAAATTATATTGTACAATATTGAATTATACCTACAATTATAAATAGTGAAAATAACTAAATAAACAAATAAATTAATAAAATTGTACAACTTAACTTAACTAAACTGGAATCCTATCTTCACCTATTTAGTCCTACTATTAATATTAATAATATAGATAAAAAAAAATGTAAAAATTATTCATGAATAGACATTGCAGCGCATTTCTCACATAAAAAAAACTTAATTCTAAATCATCTATTCAAACTACAGCCCAAATTCGTAGCAAAGTAAACAAGGTAATCCGCAACCTGGAATATAAAGATATTGCTTTGCAATTTTCTAATATACATGTTTTTGACAACGTTAAGCAAATTATAGACTAACAACCAATCAAAAAGGTTAACTTCACCTTCACTTTGATGTTGAAAAAAGAAGGGTTATTTTTCATAACAAAGAAAATCACTATCACTAAAGATATATGTACCATATACCATATTTGTTGAAAGCAATACTTCATTCTAAATATAATATTGATATCCTGATGCATTGAAATTGAAATTGAACAAAAAGTTATAACTATATCAATCACCTCGTTGTAAAAAATTATAAAACAAAAACATTGATAATAACACATAAGATTTCACTTTGGATAGCAACTAGTAAAATATCAGCATCGCATTTATTACTATCTTTGCTACTAGCAAAATTTTTCATCATGTTTATTTTGAAGATGTTAAATGACAATTAATATATTTTCAGTTCTTGCTTCAGCAGAACATATACTAAAATTGGAAAGATACAGAGAAGATTAGCATGGCCACTGCCGCAAGGATGTCACGCAAAATCGTGATTTTTTTTAAATCAAAAAGTCTGTCGATAATTAGTAATTGTTTTTTTTTTTATAAACTGCCAAAGCGTTGGGTAGGAAAATACCATTAGCACTTACATGACACTTGGTTAGGATAGGATAAGATAAATTAGGGAGAAAAAAAGTCAGATAGATTAGTAATAGGAAGTTAAACAATGAAGGTATTAATATTTTATTTAAACTTTTGCAAATTGTAAGTTGAATGTGGAAACATATTAGAAGGAATATGATTCCACATTCTTGAAGTGCGAACTATGAACAAACTTCCATAACCTATTTTATGCTATCTTGGGTTTTACACAGTGTAGAGGTGAGTATTTGCGGCTCCTTTTGTTTTGCATTGAAATTGTTTAAGAGGCGGAAGCAGCGCTTTGATTTCTGCTGAGTATTTGTTCACACCTACGAAGTATCTATAAAACCGACTAAACGTGGATGTCCGAAAGGAGTTGGGGATGAAGTCACATTTGGGTCACCAATTAGAAGAATGGCACGATTTTGAACGGGGTCAAAGTAGCCTTAGACTGTAATGGAAGCGCCAGCCCCAATCTGTGAATTATATTCCATCTTGGAATGTACAAATGAATTGCTTAATTCGAAGACTACTAAATTATTAATCATTGGCAAGCTGCGCTTGTATAGTTTTACTGTTTGTACCGTTCGCTTTCAAATTATATAGTTATAGTTTCTTAAGTTTTTTTAGTTAACTTAGAACTAAAGTTTTTTTTTAAACTCAAAATCAAAATAATCGAAAATATTTTTTTCTCCAATTTTCCTTTTGTCCAAGTAAAAGTTTTTTGTAATCTAGCATTCAGCAGACAATGTAATAATATGTAAAAAAAAAAATGTAAATTATAGTTGATAAGCCTATGATAGTCTAACCTCTAAATTAATATAAAGTGATAATGTCAGTGTATGTAAACTATATTTTGGAATGAATAAAAAAATTAAATTATATTAATTAATATATTTTATTATTTTTAATAAAGCCATTTTAACACAGGCTTAGGTAGTTGTTATAGGGGAAGTGATCAAATATATTTCAGGGTGTAAAAATAAAAGTAGTTAAACTACGCTACCTGTCAATATAAACTACGGGTTAATGGTCGATAAAACTATTTAATGTTACAATTTATTTTGATAAAATTTTGTTATTCTAAAAATTAGATATTCTAGACTATTTCTAAATCTAAAATTATAAACTAATCATATGAAACAATTTTAAATATTTTCGAATATTGGAGAATATTGCTAACAATATGTACAACGTATAAGAATACATAGTTTTAAAGACTGTTATACTACAGTTTTGGAAAATGTCATGAACAGAATTATCCTAAAGGTCTATAATATCTAAGTAAGATCCTAATTACCCTAATTTAGTACATGCACTCAAAAATTTGTTAAAAAAGTGTTGCCTATCCTTAATATTTAAAAAAAAAGTAGTATAGTAAAATCAAAATATCCCTATCTAGTGTGGAAACATCTGATTTCAAGGATAAATAATCATTGTCCTATAACGCCATCTGTATGGCATATGGCAGGGTTTTTTTTTTTTTGTTCAGAGATAAATATCACCAGTAAATGGTATAATTCTTATAAATGAATAACGTCTCATATAAAATAAGGTAATTTCATGCATTTTAGAGCCAACAAAATATTTTCATACTTAAAATGTTTAGCAACTCAAACATCACTTCCATTACAAATTGCTTTTAATATTTTGACATATATATACTAGCACACTGGTCGGCAAACCAAGGCTCGCGACCCTTAATAGGCTTTTTAGCTTTTAAAGTAGGGCTCTTTCATAAAAAATTTTTGGAATAAAAATTATGAATTTTTGAAAAATTTTATTTTTGAATAAAAATATTTTATGTTGTTTTTTAGAACTTTAAAATTGTTTTAATTGCTGATAAACAAAAAAATAGTTTATTTAAATTAAAAATTAACTAAATTTTTACAAAAGCACCACGCACAGAATTTAAAGAATTTGAATATTTTTATAACTGTAGTCCACATGTGCCAAAATAAAGTCTGCTATTATCTTACATAATATGATGGTTTTCGTCTTAGAAACAAGTTTGCATTAAAATATATATGGCTTGGGTAAAAACAACGAATTAGAATTAAATGGAAGTGACTGTCCATACAAAAAAGTGTCCAATCTTTTGAGTATATTCCTCTCTTTCTTTCATTGCTAGTGTTAGTACTTTCATATATCCATATTTACACACTACTGCTACATTTTCAATATTTCAGAAACATGAATGATTATTTTTTTTCAAATAAT
Source organism: Argyra leucocephala (assembly GCA_963942445.1). Classification (NCBI taxonomy): domain Eukaryota; kingdom Metazoa; phylum Arthropoda; class Insecta; order Diptera; family Dolichopodidae; genus Argyra; species Argyra leucocephala. The sequence goes on along the minus strand of OZ012680.1, from coordinate 21,273,800 downwards.
TTAACAACAATACTTTTCTGTGTAATAATAGATTACGGTAATAAAGTAAAAGAAAGCTTAAATTGAAAAAACATTGTTATATTTATTAAGATTAGATTTTGATACCTTTTATGTTATTCATACTCAAAGATTTTCCTAATTTTCTATTTAAAAAAACAATATTGACCTAACACTAATTTTTTTTTTTTTTATATCTCAAATATAACCAAGCAGCAAGTCGAAGATCTTCAATTGGCTTCGGCCTTATCAATAGCAGTTGACGAGTCCTGTGACATAAGTGATACAGCGCAAGTTTCGCTTTTTGTACGCTATATTTCATCCTCAGGTCCTAAAGAAGAACTTTTAGGATTATTATCACTTAAAGGTCACACCCGCGGAGAGGATATTACAAATGCAGTAATTGAGCGCTTTGAAAAGCACAACATTCCACTTGTTAAAATTATTTCAGTGTCAACAGATGGAGCGAAAAGTATGACCGGCACGAGAAACGGTTTTATTGCTATTTTAAAAAAGAAAGCTAACCATGAAATACTTACTTATCACTGTATAATACGCCAAGAAGCGCCTTGTGCGCAAACATTCCCAGAGGAAATGTGCAAAATTATGGAATTGGTGACAAAAATTGTTAATTTCATTGTGGCTAGAGCTCTTAGATATCGCCAATTCAAAAAATTCTTGCTGGAAACGGAAAGTAGAACGGAACGGAATACGGTGATCTTTTGTTGCATAATAAAGTACATTGGCTGTCAAGAGGAAACGTCCTGAAACGTTTCGCTTCCATACTAATGGAAATAAAAAGTTTTCTACTCGAGAAAGATGTTGATTATCCAGAATTAACAAATGATCAGTGGATACAAAAGTTTTACTTTATGGTAGATGTAACATCCCATCTTAACCAGCTTAATCGCAACTTACAAGGGAAAGGAAATATAGTTTTTTCAATGTTAGAGGAAGTTACTTTGTTTGAAAAAAAGTTATCTCTTTTTGTGCAGGATTTTGAAGAAAAATCTTTTATTCACTTTCCAAGTCTTTTAAAACATTACCAAAAAACCAATTGTTATATTGACATTTGTTATTTTAAAACAACGCTTTTGAATATGAGGAAAGCTTTTCTCAATAGGTTTGAACAATTCAGAAACAGCAAACCCACTTTAGCTGCTGATGCAAATAAATTGAATTTTTGACCGTTCAATATTGATGTTGGAAAATTTCAAATGGAATTATTGTATTTAAAAAACAAAGAATTATGGAGCTCGAAATTTGAACGCCTTTGTGCTGATTTGGAAGATTTAGAAAAAAACAAATGTGAACTTGCTTCCCAGCATAAATGGTCTGCTGTAAAAGATCTGGAGAATGAGGATTTATTAATTTTTAACACTTGGAACGGTATTCCTGATTCATATAATGAATTGAAAAAATTAGCTTTTGCAGTTCTTTCCATTTTCGGTTCTACATACATATGTGAAGAAACCTTTTCCAGTATGAACTTCATCAAAAGTAAATTGAGGAGTCGGCTTACTGATGGGAATCTAAAGTCGTGTTTAAAATTAAAAACAACTACATATAAACCGGACTTACACAAAATTTCTAAAGATATGCAAGGACATTGTTCACATTAATCTTCTTTATTAAATCTATAATTAAAATTTATGAATGTTAAATATGTTGTGTGGAAAAGAATCAAATTATGATAAGAATTTAATACATGTTTAATAATATATTTATTTAATAATATTTGAAAAAAATAAATCAAAATGAAATTTGAACTAAAAAATTGTAATTTAATTTTGTCAGTTAATATTAGAACTAGAAAATTAGTCTGGATTGGGAAGGAGTAGATCTACTCGAACGTACCTAAGGCTCTCAAAACATTTTAAGTATTGTACTGCTGAAATTTGGCTCTTTTGACTAATGAGTTTAGCATACTAAACAATAAAAAAAAAAAAAATATTTTTGATAAGGTTTTTACTATCCTGTTTTCTCTTAAAAATTTAATATTAATATGAAAATGTATCATTTATTTAAAATTTAAAATGTTTCAGCTGTAAAGAGAATATCTCTAAACTCTGTAAAAAACTCTGTATTTAAAAAAAAAAAAAAACAGTATATTTAAGGAAATAAATGAATTGAATAAACAATAATAATTTTCGAATCTATAAAATAGTTAGTTTAAACTCTTCTAATCAGTAAAAATAAAATGTATTTCAAATTAATTTTTGATGTATAACAGAAATTTTTAATTTCAAGTGCAAACGTAAATTTTTAAAGTGCAAAGTGCAATAATAAAATTGTGTACGATGGCGCCCGATTCACTATAATAAATTAATTTATTCTACTTTATTTTGAATAGTTTTTAATACTTTTAATACGGGCATAATAATGTAAAATTTTATAAAGGATTCTATTGTACTCAACATGCTTAACAGCCTAATAATTTGTACTTAATTTTAGAATATGTAGGTTAATATTTTAGAATAGGTTAGTAAAATAGACATAGCACTCATTTTCATTTAGTATAGTAAGTCTTTTGTATAGCATTTAGGGTAAAATTATGTGACGAAAAATTAAGTGACATACAAGTATAATTTTTATGTATTCATAATTGTTTCCTTCTATTACTCACCTTTTTGTATTTTTATTTTTCTTTTCCTCATCCCGATTTATCATAAACAGAATATACATACATATTTTGTACACCTTAGTTGTCAACTAGAAAGAAAGCAATAAAATATTTAACAAATACAATCAAATACTATGTATTTCATTCGCCTAGTTCTTTTTTGTTTTTGCTCCAATTAAAGCGTGGTGACACCTAATATAGTATTACTTAACAACAAAATTAAAATAGAAAGAAAAAAAAAACATAAAAAAAACAATCCGGTCTGAAATTATGAATGTATACAAGTTTTGCATAAAAAAGTATTAAATAATTTTAGAGGAACTATATGACCTTCCCACCTGTGATTATGTTTTTATTTTTTGTTCTATTCTTTAGTTTTCTACCTACTTGATTCTAGATTTTATATTATTTGTGAATTGAACTTTTTGTCATTTTCTTAAGACTTAAAATTATAATAAATATTTCATATTTATCATCAATTTTCATTTATTATGCTTAAATTGAGCATCTTAGAAGCTACAAATTTATAAATTACACTATGCTTTAGTTACTGACTGATGAAGATTCAATTCTTCATCTCCTTTTTGTACTACCGAATAATTTTTGTTTCTTCCAAAATAATCGTTTTGTTTCAATCTTATAATCCATTTCAACATTCATATCATATTTTCAATCATTTTTACGTTGGGTACCTTGAACTTGATTAACCAGTCAGTTGACCTATCTTTGCCAAATAATCTTTACCCATTGTATGGGTCACAAATATGCCTTAGAGGTTGTATTTCTGTATGTGGCTCAATTTCTGTTTTACTCTGAATGTGTCCGCCCTAGTATTAACGCTTATATAGGTTAGGTTTTATTTTTTATGACTTACTATCTGGGCAAAACAGACCATGTGCCTGGGGTAATATTATCTATTCTTCACTGACTGCTATTACGAGAAGTTGGAATTATGAATTTTTTATTCATCGATACTTCATCTTTCCAAAGAAGGTGTGTGGTCTTCGACGGCGTGTTCAACAGAATTTGGATTGCAAGAGTTTTTTAAATGGAACCTTTTTTTCGAATTTATTAATATTGGGCGATAAATATTTGGCAGTTTGATTATTGATGAACAGTTTTGGTTCTGTGAAGATAGTTATTGATCTTGGTTTTGTTGTGGATGCCTCGATATTGTATGATTTTGCAGTTTTTTTCTGCAAGTAATACCGCATTGTTTGCATAACATATGACTTTGGAAAACCTAAATGTGCTTATTGCCATAGGTATTCTTTTGTACCGTTATTTAAATTTTTCACAATTTTGTTGCATGATCACATGGAACTTAATTCGACCTTAGTTTATATTTCAAGCTTATGTACTACAAACTAGTTATAATGTTTAGATAAAATAAATTGTTAAAATATATTAGTAAATCTAAATAATTAATAACAATAATGCGACCTAAGTCCTTTTAAATTGAATTTGATGGTTTGTTTGTTTGTTGTATATGGACCAGTGAATAAATTATGAATTTTTAAATTTAACTTAGGCTTCTAAAACTACAACACATTCATTACAACAAAGTATTGAAATAATTATTTTAGTTTGGTGTTGTCGCCTCCAAGCCCTTCCTAATTGTTTATGAATGTTTATGTGATATATCATACATTTTGCATGAAAGGTCGTAAAAAAATTTATAGTGAGACACATTTGAAAAAAATTGGATATAATAATCAATCGTTCTTATTTCATAGTAGCATTATTAATTATCACAATTTAATTGAAACCCTTGAAACGAAAACAGCAAGCTTTTATTAATAATATGTTGATAATTATATTTATAATCAAATTGAAATTGATTGATTTGTATATACGAATAGAAGATATTTTGATATACATTCAACAAGTACTAGTTTTGTGATTTATTAGTCTTACTTTATATTTTGTTATCAAAATAATGAAATAAACTATAAACATCATAATAATTTGTGCATAGTTTTAGAATACATAGTAAAGTAGCATAGGTTAATATATAAGAGCATAAATCTTCTTCATTTCGTATAGTAAAAGCTATACCATCACTAATTTCAATTATTCATATCATGTGTATTTCCAACTTTCAGTTTGGTAAAATGTATAAAACAAAAATGACATTTCACTACATTTGAAACATACAAAATTTAAAAAAACAGGTAGTTATCTCATTAAAGTATGCAATACAAAATGTGTATGCACTAATATTTAATGAATAAAATGTCTTTATATTATTTGATGCTATGATGGGGATTTCTACATTTATGTGTTATCAGTATTATCTGTATGATAGATCATCGTTATAATGCTTTCTCTGTTTGTGGAAGGTCAAAGTATTTTCCTGTCATAGTAAAATGTCGTCTTACTGTCTTATCTTGTATTGTCGTGTACCAAAGAAAACAAAGAAAATTTTTTGATTGATTTATATAACTCACAGATTTGGATTACAGAGATTCATATTATCTAAATCAATAAAATTTAAAAATCATTAGTTTTATAGGTTAGATAAGATTGTCCAACACCCAGTTATTTATTTTTATTTGTTTATATTTTCGATCTATCTCAAAATGAGCTTAGCAGCTCGTATATAGAGTGTATATAATAATTCATTTTTTATTCTATTAAACAAACTTATAGAAACAAAATGTAAAGTACAGTTAAAGTTCAAACAGATACAAATACAAAATAAAATAGTATAGCTGTACACCTACCTACAGTAGTTGTGTACCTATACCTACTGAACAGTTTGTTCCAGTGAACGTGTTAGATGAACGAAATAGTCTTTTTAATAATTACTGTTGTATGTTCTAGTTCTTTCTCGTTTTAATTGTTGTTTCAAGTACAATTTAAAATATTTGGTACAATAAATTATTAAATACTCTATATTTGAAAATAATAAATAAGAAAAATAATAAAAATTTGAATTTTTTTTTTATAGAAATATTTCTTCTATTTTTTAGTAAATTTTAAAATTAAAATTAACAAAAAAAAATATTAAATAAATTTACAAAAGCAAAAATAAGAAAAAAAATGTATATCATTGGTCATCACAAGTTTTTTGGTATATCACCTACATATGCTTAAAAACAATATAAAGAGAAGGACGAATATTTTGTACAACTGTAAACTAAATTTACGCACAGAAATGAAAAAACATGTCTATTTTTATCGCAGCATTTTTATTCTTATTAATTTTGTTGTTGTTTTTTAAAATTAATTTTCATTTCTTTTTATTTTCTATTTTTTTGCTTTTATAAAAGAATATTGTACGTGTATTAAATAATAAAAGTATGTATTATATAATGAGTCATTATGAAATAAGAAAAGAAAATTTCAAATATTTTAAATTTTCCAATTTTTTTTGTTGTTTTTACATGAATTTTCATATAAAAATTTTCGTTTGTTTGAAATGTGTATGTGTGTGTGTGGTGTGTGTAGAAAATATAAAACCACAATTTTTTTTTACTTTTTTTTTGGAAAGAAAACCTACACGCTCATTATTCCATATTATATTATATATTTATATATATATATATATATATATATATATATAATTATGTATATACATTTAGTATAGATACTATTTGGTACATGAGATTATTGTGTGTTTATAAATTGGCCCATAAAGATTTGGTTGAACATTGAAGAACGAATTTTTATTTTAAATAAATATATACTAAATAATATCTCTCTTATGAAGGGCATAATGTTTCATTTTATTTTTGTGGGTACTTCGAAATAAAATAATGAAAAAGTATTTGGTAAACATCGCACTTAAGAATATTGTAAACAAATAAAATATGAAATAAAAATAATTTTTATGTTTAAGGGATTTGAAGTTTTTTTTTTTTTTTAAATTTAAGCAAAAATTTATGTTTTTCAAATTGGGTCATTTTTTTATTGTATATATGTAGCAGCCAACATTAAATTTGAAACCGTTAATTATCGAAATTGACTGAAATCATTATTTGAAATATTTAGTTATATAATTATATTTTGATATCTGCTACATTGTCCTAGAAACCTCTTCAATTTTGTTTATGGCAAAAACAAACAAACTTCTTCCATCGCATTTTATTTTTAAATAGTTTCTCACCTCTGACAAATAATCACACCTGTGGCCACGTTTGTTATTGAATGTGGAACAGTTAAAAATTGAATTTTCACAGATAAGTTAGCATAAATGAGGCTTAGTTGCACATGAGGCTTATTAGTAAGCTTACTAGTGTAAAACTGTAACGCTGTATAATTTATTTATTTATTTATTTATTTTCCCTTAAATCTATTCTCAGTCTGCTCATGCGAATTGATCCTGAATTTTCTCTACCGTTCTGACGTTAATCAGAACCTGACGTTCTGACGTTAACCTGTTTGTACCTGTTTAAAACATTGTTTCACTGTATTGTTGTCAGATTTCCTCCAACAGGGTAAGTTCGATCCATCTTCACATTGTTATAGATATTTCATACAACCATGTGTTGTTGAACTGTTTTTATTTTTTAAGAATATTTTATTTGAATTTATACACAAACAAATTTTAAAACGTTTGGAAGGACTTCGGCATAGCTCAGTATATATTGTGGTTCTAAGGATGTGCTTTAGTTTCAGCATAATCATTATTTTCACAAAATACAGTTGATTTGCTTATACATTTGTTATTCTGCTTAGTGTTGCTTAACCCATCTATCATCTAGAAAAGATGAATCTTATCTCCCATGGGTTTTGAACCCATCATTGTTAGATTGTATTTATTTTAATATCATTAGATTAGTATTACACTTTACATTAGTATTATTATTACATTACACATCGTTAGAATGCATTTTACTACCATTCTACCGGTTGTATATATAATAATGATATAAATAACTTAGGTAGTAGGTAGGTAAGTAGATAAGAGTGGCTGCCTAAGTCGGCATCACTCAAACCAAAGATGATATCTGTGAAAGTGTGATACCACAAAATCTTGTTTCTTCGCGTGGATTTGTTCAAACTCATTCGCTTTTTATAAAGCGACAGATGCATTCAATTTTGGTTCTTGCAAGATATCCAAAATGAGTCTAGAAAGTAGACGACTACTCTTAGATGGAATTTTCTTTTGTGAATTGATGTTGGGCACGGTTATAGGTTTTGAACAAAATTTAATTATAATTTTTTTTTTATATTTAGCTTAATTTATTTTGCCAACACAAATACTTACATATTATATGATCTGTCAAAACTGTAAAATGATCTGTCAAATTTTATAAAATGTAGTAGGGTAGATTTAAGTTAGGTTTTTAAAAGATGAAGATGAAAAAGAGATGAATAGAATTGATTGCATATTTTGAGTAACAAGTATTCAGCTCAGATACAGGTTGAACAACTTTTTTATTCTTTTTTTTCTATATAACGGTGCATTTTTCAATTAAAAATTATATTGAATATTTTTTTTATCATACATGTATATATTAATAGACACCTCCGACACATCCTCAGCATTCATAGACGTTTCTTTTTACCATAATCTCAACAAAAAAAAAGGGTAAAAAGAAAAAAATGAAAAACGTGGATGATAAGACGCGTACCCAGAGAAAACATGGCAACAACATCGCCCAAGCATAATTCTAAAATAATCGAAAAATGAGGAAAATGTTGATACAAATTTAAAATAAAATCAAATTAAAATAGAAAATTCAATGTACATATTCTAAAAAAATGTAAGTATATAAAAATATTAATTTGACAAACTATTTACACCTTTCCGCCCTATGCCCCACGGATGGGGTTGCACAACGAATTAGAATTAAATGGAAGTGGCTATCCATACAAAAAAGTGTCCAATGTTTTGGGTATATTCCTTTCTTTCTTTGGTATTTCTTATTGTCAAAAAACAGAAATAGACGAATATATTCGTTCAATATATTTTCTCTCTTTTTAATGGAAATTATTTTGATAAATAAACAGGATAGTGCTCTGAATTTAATATGCCTCAATTTGTATGTATTTTGACTTAAATTTTTTTTTTAAATATGATGAGTAAAAATATCTAACAATAATGGATAAATTAATCAAAATTTATTATTAATATATATATGAAAAAAATATGAGAAATACAGCGCTTTCTAGTTTTGTATTTTAAAATATTTATTCTTTTTTTTAGATTTTAAATTCTTTTCTATAAGTTTTTCAATAGATTGATTATAAAATTTTTTACATATTTGATATTTATTATATAAAATTATATAAACTTATTATTGCCGATTGTCTATCCTATATTTATAAATATGTAAATAATATGTTATTAATATATTTGTATCAAAACATTTTCTTTTTCCCACACCACTATTGAGGTAAAGAAATAGGAGCGTTTTTTTCAAAGTGGTTTCCCCAAGATGCCATATTCCACTTCATTTTACAATATGGACTATGTGCAATAATTTTTTACACTTTTAAAGTTTCTTTTAGAAAATATAGATTAGTGCCCTTTGAAATGGATTAATTTTGTTAATTTATTTCTTACACTGTTTCTTTCATTATGTAGTTTTAAGGAATGATGTATTGTATTAAATTAAATTTCTGCAATACTTTTTATTAATAAACAAAAATGATTTTCAATGATTTGGTTGCTTTGAACTGTTTTGAAGTGGAATTGTCATTTCTTCCAAGACGCATCCTTATATATATAGTCCAATATATTCAAAATAAATATTTAAAATGATATTCAAAAAAAAAATTTCTTTGTCCGGATATTTAAATTATCCTAATACTACACTGTTTTGTTTAGAAGTTTTTAAAAATTCAAAAGATGTAAAATATAATACTTACATATGTAAAGACACGTAATTTTATTTTTCCAAATGAGACTTACAGCCTGGAATGATACAAATCTTCTTTTTACGTCCCATTTTTCCTTAAAATTTATATTATAATAAAAATCAAAAATTTTATTGACTTTTTTTAATATTTATTTGACAATAAAAAATTTTATTTTTTCCTACTTCATTGCTAGTGTTCGTACTTTTTGAAAATTTCATATATCCATATATTTCACACTACTGATATATTTTCAATATTTCAGAAACATGAATGATTATTTTTTTTTTTTTCAAATAATTTAACAGCAATACTTTTCTGTGTAATAATAGAATACGGTAATAAAGTAAAAGAAAGTTTAAATTGAAAAAACATTGTTATTTTTATTAAGATTATATTTTGATACCTTTTATTTTATTCATACTCAAAGATTTTACAAATTTTCTATTTAAAAAAACTATATTGGCCTAACACTAAAAAAATTTTTTTTTTTTACATAAAGAAACCCAAACAAACCAAACAGAAAGAGAAGTACTAAAAAATATGGACAAAATGTTTGTATTTTTGTATGGGATACTCACTTCCATTTAATTCTAATTCGTTGGGGTTTAGTAAATTATAAATAAAATAATAAAATGGACCTCAATGATCAATATGATCGAAATTTTTTTTTAAATTTTTTTAGAAAAAAAAAGACTATGAAAATCTAAGTCAGATTTAATTAATTTTTTTTTTATCAAATTTTTATATGAAATATGAATTAAAACATGCCCACATCCGTGAAGAAAATGGTCCTCAATTTTGTCTGTACATTCTGCACTTGAAATAAACAAATTAAATTAAATGAATTAAAACATTATTTGTGGCATTATAATTACATATCGATGTTTATAAAATATACGTATGTATATAAATATAAACCTTAAAAACATGAAACTCAAGTCGATATACTTGAGTCGACACAACTCAGTGTCAAATACGGGTATCATATCATGTAAAAATGCTTCGTATCATGTAAAAATGTATAAAATTTTACTAAAAGTTAGTTTAAAAAAATTGTAATATATCCGTAAAATAATTTGTATTTATGGATTGTATACAATCACTAATAAATTATGGTACTATATATAGCTATAGTGTAACGATAAACATATATATATATATATATATACTCAACAATTTATAGTTTCATTTTATAAAAATTAGATATAAAAATAAAATATATACAATGTTGTATGTAACAAATATTTATTTGTATATGTATGAACAGGAATAAAAGATATACGAAATATTATCAAAAATTAGTTTAATATTGACCTTAAATTTTTCAATATTAATTTATTTAAATGTTTTTCTTTTTTTCAGAAAAAAAAAAACATCTAAGAATTTGATTTTTTCAAAAATAAAATTGTAAAATTTTTTTTTCTAATTTTTTTTTTTTTTAGTGTAATATAAATTTAATTTTAATTAAAAATATTTTCTTTTTTAAAATCATTTTAGACCTTGACCCAATAAAAAGGTCAGAAAGCAATCATAAAACTGATATAAATTATTTAAAAAATGTTAATTCTGATTGTAATTTCAAAACGTCAAAGTTATCGATGATTTGAAGTCTGAATTCAATATCTGAGTTATAAAATAGCAACACAAACTAATTTTAAAATTCATAATGAATAGCTTTTTGGTACAATTTACACATCAAAAAAATTTATATTTAAATCTGATATAAATCTGACATGTACATGTAAACGGAGTTTGACGTATTAAAACGTTTTTTAATAATCAATTGATATATAAATCCCGATCTGGATGAATAAAAAAACGATTACAGGAATTTTTTTATTTTCTGTTTTGATATAATTTTTTGTTTGTGATAGAAGAACTGACTAATAAATATCACTGTGAAACGACCCCCTCTCCCCTGATGTATGAATACTGATTAAATTGAATAATTTAATTACCACGTGAATTTAGGTTTCCGTAAATTGTAAATTTATAATTAAACAATTTAATTATTTAATTTAAATTATCATTAACAATAAAAATCCGATTAATAAATTAAAAAATACTGATTAAAGTTTATATTCAAACCTAAATTTTATTTGACGTGTAAATGTAAATAGTATCTAACTTAAGAATGTTTATAAGTCATATGACATTCAATACGGTAAAATTAATTGTTGTGAAAAATATATTATTTCAGATATGTTCGAAGAATTAAATTCAAAATTTGTTTATTTTGATAAAACGAAAATGTTTATTGAAAAGTGCATTGTACAGGTTTGAAAACAAATTTGATAGTATAGCTGATCAGTTTAGACTAATTATACTTTGATTTGATGGTCACAGTAACAATAAAAGAATATAATTTTTTTATTTATTAAATTTTTTTTATTTTTTTTGCAGACTAATGAAGTGGTCATTAAAACAGTCTTTTGAACTAAAGCAACCAGCAACAACAAATAGGTCACTCGAGAGTTGTGGCATCAAAAAGGTATATATTTAAGTGCTAATTGATTTTCTAGAAATAATTAAAATGACCACTTCCACCTGTCTATCTTTCTATGAATTGATCAAGCAAAGTTTTACTTTTTACTGTCTCTATTATTTTATTATTTTTATTTATTTATTTATTCATTTATTCATTCATTCCGTATTCCCAAAAATAGATGATGATTATTCAGATGCAGTTCACTTTTTATTATATCAGGAATGTGCTCATTTGTATTTAATTATTATTTTATTTATTATTTCCTAATGAAAACATTCTCTTTCTAATAAACAACTTTGAAACAAGTTATAATATATTGACTTACCAAAGTAGAAGTTCAGCTATCATTAGCTGGTCAACAAGTCTTTATAATCTTAAAGTATGTATCTTTATAAAAAATTGTAAAAAATTGTTAAAAAAAGTAGTGTTTAAAATCGATAATTGGATTATGTAAAGAAATTGAAATAAATATGAGTTACTTTGATGGATCAGAAGTACTTTTAAATATTTTCTTTATTAGAGCTGAACACCTATAGCTAAAAATAAACTTTAGAATTTAGATAAATTGATTTTCCATTGAATAAATAACAATTAATAACTAACACTTTAGCTGTGATATCAAAAATTTATTCAATGGTATTAATTGTCTTAGAATAGTGATGATTATTTTGCTGAGTATGGTATAATAATTTCCACTTATTTATCTACAGACAACTACCTACCTTCATTCATTTATTAATTATCGCTCTTAAAAAAAGTGGCAAAAATCTAAATATTCAATTTTTTTTTTTAAAAATTTATAAATTTAAAATTTTCTAAAATTTTACACAGTGAGTTTTAATATTTAGACAGATATACTGAAGAATTTTAACAAAATGTTTGTCAGAAGTATTAAATAAGTATTTATAAAAAAAATTAAGTAATAAAATTAAAGAATAAAAGTCTGAAAATAAAATCGAATTATATCATAGGAAATATAATGTTTTAAAAAAAAATAACCTGGAGAAAATATTTTGTTGAAATTCTTTGCCAAAACAAAAAAAAAATGTTTTTGTTTCGCATTTTTTTTTTAGTTCATTTTTTTGTTCATTATTTTTTTATGTTGAATTGAAAATAATTTTTGAATACTTTATTATAAGTTATTACATACTTTAAAAACCGTTAATAAGATCCGTCAATATTTATAAAAAACTACAAAAAAAAAATAAGTTTAACATTTTTACTGATATTTGACCGCCAATGTTAATATTAGAAATTGAATTGATAAAAATGTTGATATTAAACTTTTGTAAAATTACAGTTAAAGCCAAAGCCAGTATTATAGAATGGACCTATATAGAATTAGTATATCCATTACCTTCATATAAATAGAATAAATTTCATTAATTCCCTAAAATTCCCTAAAATTGAGGAAATTTTTATTTTTTCGGTAGGTTGTGGTTAAAATGAATAAAAATCGTTTTAAAAACATAATTTTTGTATGTACAGTAGGTATGTTGGTAATCTTAAATAGTGTAAAAACAAAATTGGGCAAAAATAGATTCAGTTGTATTAAAACTAGTCACTTCTGACTGATTAATCATTAATTATTATATACTATATTTATTTTTAAATTAGTTTACAAAATTTCGTTAATTCTATATAGAAACCCAAAAAAAACACCGATTTATATACGTTAGGTGTTTTCAATTACATTTTAAATATTCATTTAATATTTTATATTTTCATTTGTGACGGCACTATATTAGAATACAATTAAAAAAAAATCATTTCCCCAGTATCTTTGACTAACAACGAAAATTTCTATCATAAATTTTCACTCTGAAAAAAAAAAAATGCTCTACACCCAATTATTGTACTCGAATCCAATATAATTTCACGTTCTATTCTTTGTATAAATAGTACATAGTTAATGTATATATCAATATACATAAATAGTACATATTGAATATAATATTTCAAACAAAAAAATAATAAAGAAAATATAAAACAACAACACCAAAAAATAAACAAAAAAAATAACAAATTTTGTTTCATATCATAAAAAAAAAACATAAGCGGTAGCAACATTTAAAAAAAAAAAAACGAACAAATATGTAAATAAATATAATTTTTTAAATGTTACCAAGGATCTTATAATAATAAACTTTCAATCTGTATAACTATGACTAGTGTTGCGATCAGTATAAATATATTTCTATACAAATATATTTTCCGCTTCCTATGATTTATCCGTTGCGGACGTTAGATTATTTGATCACATTATTAAGTAAATTAGACTATCACAAGCATTATGTCTTCTACCGAAGAACGTACTTGACAAAATCTTAAATATGTTATAAATGACGTTTGGCCACTTAAACTGAAATTAAGAAAATTTATCAATCAATATACTGATATACTGATAAACGCAAATTGAGTAGATTGAGGAATTTTTAACTATTTATAGCAATTTCCCCCTGAAATATCACAATTTTATTTTTTTACAATTCATTATAGTAAAATGACTAAAGTAAATTGAAATTTTGTCTTTTTGTTTGTTAGCTGTACTGCTGTAGTATAACTCAAGCAGACTTTAACTATAAAAATAAAAATTTTTGAGATTAGATTTTACTTCAGTGGATTGTGGACTCATATTACCGCAGGGACAAATGAACATATTTTGAAATCGTATAGCAATCATTATAATCATATATCATGTTTTTTTAATTCGATTCATAAATTTAACTTTATTGAAGCAAATTTTATACATTTTTTTAACTTAAACATTTTGTATAGTACCCGGACAACATTCAAATAATTTAACTAGTTATTAAATAAAATTAATTAAAAATTGAATTTTAAATTATTTTAATTATCTAACTAATTTAATCTTCCTATTAACTCTCAACATGGTAACTTTGTCGAGATTAGAAAAATAAGACAAAGATCAAAATAGAATATTTTTTTTTAAAAAATTATATATATATATATATATATATTTAACTTTGAATATTATAAAGGATTAGTAAGTTTAGGATAAAAAGTAATTTTCATATTTCTCAACAAAATCATTTTAATTTTATTCATAATTTTTTTTCATTATTAAATTTTTATTAATATTATCATTTTATATATACCTACATAATATTATGATACATATTTATACACATAAATATCATATTTGTGTCAATTGCCAAAAATTTAATTATGAAAATATGAAGAAAAAAACATTTAAATATATTTTTTTTTCATTTTTTTTATTTCAATATTTTTGATATTTTTGTTATTTTTTTATGTCTTCTATTGTGGTAATAAATAAAAATTTTAAGAAAATAAATAAAAACAAAAATTATAATAATAATAATAAAAAAAAATTTATTTTTTTATATATATTTTTAATATTTAATAGTTGAAAAATTGTACTTTGTCAGCCAATTAATGAAAATAGTATAGAGAAAAATATTCTTAAAAAAAAAAAATGTCAAAATTGACATTTAATCAATAGAATTTCAAAATGACAGTTGACAACTAATTTCAAGTATATAGAATTTAAAGTTAATTAATTATAAACATGCAAATAAAATTTTAGTACCCTCTTAGTAACAAAAATTAATACCCGTTGAGAATACTATTTATTCAAATTTTTATTACTGCCCAACAATTTAAGACAAAGTTTTAACTATTCATAAAGAAAATAAATTAGTCGCAAGCACTGATGATTCTATAGGTACTTGATTCCTTCATCATTTGCTTCCGAAATATAAATATTTGCAAAATAAAAATTAATTTATTATTGAAAGAAAATTCGACTTTTAATTGTTAAATTTAACATATTAAAACAAAAAAATAATAATTTATTGAAAATAAAATTTAAAGGGTGCCGAAATGTGGCTTGAAATGGTATGAGATATTTGTCTTTTTCCTTTTTCATTTTTCATTTAATTTTCGATTTAGTTCAACCTTAAGAATAGATTATATAGAAATTTTTCTGTTTATATGATATGTTTACGCGGTATCAAAATGAACCTTACTGGTCTAAGTGTGTCGGTGTACTGTTGACAGCCACTACTGCCTACCTACCTACAAAAATATTCATACTAGACACCGGTTATTTAATTTAATAAAGTTTCTATTTTCAAGCAATCAACAATTTAAAAAAAAGGTCTTCAGTCATCCTGTCAATTACCTTTATCATCTTTTCAATTACCATTATCATCCTGTCAGTTACCATTATCATCCTGTCAGTTACCATTATCATCCTGTCAATTCCTAACTTAATATTTTTTACTTATAATTATAATATTCTGAAATCTAAACTTCTAAATATTTTCAATTAAACTAAAAACTAATAATACCAACTAGTCTTCTTAATCTAAGTCTTCTTAAATAGCATAGTCTCATTTTATTTAACACAAAATTATGCTAATTTTTTTTTTTAAATCCTATTATTTTATGAATAATGAATTAAAAATGTAATTTAACCATCATGCACTGACTGGCATTTGAACCTGCTTCTGATTTGTAGTCAAATGACATAATTTCTAGATCATGTAGGTCGGATTATCATGGACTAAAACCACTGAAAGTCATTAGTATATACTAAAGCGTTAGACTATCTGTAAAACTTCTGGTTTTTAATCTTTGAATGATTCTATAACTTAAATCAAAACGTTATAAACACATCTCTGTGAGTTATAAAATGAAATAAGTCCTCATTTAATAATTATTGATAAACAAAACTATTTTATACAATAATTATTGATAAACAAAACTAGTTCTTTTTTTTATTTTTATTTATAATTAATTAATATAATTAATTCATATTAAACTACATTAAAAAATAATTTGAATTAATGTATACATAAAAAAAATAAATTTTAAATAAAAAACAATTGCAAATTATATAAGGTTAAAAATTTAAGAATGTAAATTTTTGAAGAAAAAAAACCAATATAATCTGAGTTTTACGTTTTATAAACAACTTGTTATTCAATGAGATTTTCATGAACATGTCTGATTTAGTTGCGCAGAAAAAATTTATATTATTATGTAGTGGGTTGCCAACTACAGCCATTGATTCACTATTTGTGTATGCGTCTACATGAAGCAATATTGTTACAATATTGTGTAATTTACTATCAAGACCATTCGATCATGCAATATTGGTTCAATATTGAATGAAAGCATTTACATACACGCAACAATTGCCATTCAATATTGTACCGTGTAAAGCCTGCTTAACACTAAATCTATGTATCATAATCATAAATGCAATTATATGTATTCTTTTTATTTATTAAATAGTAAAACGAGAAGAAATTTTAATAATTTCTTAATTTTTATTTAATCAAAAAATTATTCAAAAACAAAATTTATTTTACATAATTCCCTTCTAGGCCTCCAATACAAAAACGATTGGTCCACTTCGATTGGTTTTACACAACTAAATTCTAATATATAACCACACCACTTAATAATTTTGTTCATACAACTAAATAACAGCTACGAATCGATGATTTTGAGTTTCAAATCAAAATATCAATTTTTATTCAGTATACAGAAGCATTTCATTTCCTCATATCTCACAATCGCTTAAGGTGGTATAGAAGAGGTCTGAAAGAGATCAAAATAATTCTTATGAATAACTTAATTGCAACAAATAAAATTATTTGCAAAAAAAAACATTATTATCATTAATTTCATTAAAACATTTCTTAATTATTTCATCATAATAATTTTATTTGAACACATAAATATGTAAAAGTTAATAAATAGATTAGATTAATTAACCCAAAATATCTTGTCTTGTCAATGCTGTGTTAAATGTCAAAAATTTTGAAAAGTCATTAAAAAAATTTTTTTTTTTCGGTGTAATATAAAAATAAATATACATTTTAATATAAATGAAAATAAAACGAAAGAATTTTTTGTACATTCTATAATACAAATATTCGTTTCATATTACAAATATATATAATATAACATATTTGTATATAAAAACATATGTAGTCTAACTAGGATATAAAGATCTCCAATTCGAAGTGATTTCTATATTATGAACAATTTTTTTTTTCTTTTTTTTTTAATTTTAATAATTATTTTTCGCTTCAAATCATTGAATTTTTATTCAAATTGATTAATGCAACAAATTACATGCATCTTATTAATATCAAAATCAAAAATATTTTTAAAACTTTCAAATCTAATTTTTGCATTTTCATATGTAAAGTATTTCGATTTACAAAGGTATTTAAATTTTGTCAGTGAAATTATCACTGTACCACAAATACCAATTACAATAATTAATTTTAATTTCTTTAATAATATACTCTATATATACTCATATACATTAATAGTTCTTTAATTAGTCATAAACTCATAAAGGATGAAATAAAACAAATTAAATAAATTCTCATTTTCTAAATAAATAACACACAAAAAACAAAAAACAAAAAAAAAACTATAAGTAATCTGCAAATGCAATATTTTTACATTCATCATGATCATCATTATAAGCATTATCATTATCATAGTCAACATAGATTTTATAGACCAAAAATATATAATTATAAATGAAAAAAAAAGCAAAGCATAAAAAAAATGAAAGAAATCTAGAAAATTAATCATAAAAATTGCACAACATCTTGATTAAAAGAGTCTCTCGCTGATATTCGAAATTAAAAATAAATAATTTTGTTTTCTTTTTTTTTTTTTTAATTCTAAAAATAAAAAAAAAATTTCTTTTTAAATTTTTTAGATTTTTAGTGGGCATTCAATATCTATCTATTGATCTGAGTGATTTAAAATATTTTCTGTTGTCTACTTTTTTTTTTTTTTTTGATTATCTTTATATAACTTTAACTTTGCCTAAATGAAACTTCTTTTTTATTTTTTTTTTTACTACTATTACATTTTTAATATACGAAGGTCGTATATAGATACCCGATAAAGGGATTAGAATTTCTGAAATTTTTTTAATTATTAAATATAATTAAATTATTAAAAAATAAGAATCAAAGAAAATAAATTTTTAACTTTTTTACTAATTTATTTAATTGTACTAGAACTTAGCACATTAATGTACTAGATCTAAAGATCCTTTTTCAATTACGATATTAATAAAATAATTCGTTTTTGGGAAATTCTAATGAATATCAGTATAATACACTGTACTGTATACTGCATTTATAATAATTATTATTATTTAAAAAATAACAATATTAGTTAAATATTTACAAAAAAAATAAAATAACAAACAAAAAATTAATATATTTGATTATAAATATTAATAATATTGGCTCAAATAAGACAATACTATGATCATCACTTATAGTGTGTATTAAAATAATAATTTCATTTTTAAAACAAAAATTATTAACATTTTTGTTTTGTTTCATATCGTTAAAATATTTTTATAATACACCAAAATATATAATATGTGTCCGAACGCATGCGTTAACGCCATTGCAATTCTATCTGAAAATAGATAAATAATCATACAAACATAACATACTATCTATGTATGTAAATGTGTGTAAATTAAATTAAATTAAATTTAAAAATGTTTTTTTTTTTTTAGTTAATAGAATAGAATACATACTATTATGAAATTAAAATTTTCAATAGAACAAAATAATATAGAATTTTATCTACTTACCTATATCAATTTTGTATATATACAAAACTTACAGATTGGTACCTACATATACTTTTATATATACAAATTAATATCTATTTTATTTTAGTTATTTTGTTTTTTTTTTTGTGAATAGAATTTTTATTCTATAAATAAAAATTGTTTTGAATTTTTAGTAATATACCTTTACTGTCATACCAGCAGTTTTTGTGACAATGAAACACACACAAAAGCAAATACAAAAATTCATAAATTTAACAAAAAAAAAATAAAAGAGAAAAACTGCGAAAAGTTTATATTTTTGTTCTAAGATTATTATAATAGTTTTTTTTTTTTTTTTTTGGGAAACAAAATAAAATTTTTATTAGTCTAAGAAAAATTATCAACGCTTATTATTACTGAAACGTGTGGTGATCTATACATATATTTCAATATAGGTATCAAATCAACAAAAAACACATATCAATGTCTATAATATTATTTGCTCTGTAACAAATTTTAAAATTTTCCAAAAATGAAAATTTTCTGTAGAGCCTAAATGTATTTCAATTATAATAGCTAGTTTTAAAATTAATAATAAAAAAAGTTATATAATATTTTATATAATTTAATTTATTTCTTTATTTATATTAATATTTATTACAATTTAAATTCTAATAAATTTCTTTTTTGTTAAGCTCTAGCTGCTTGTGATTTTGATTGATTTATTTTATTTAAAACTAGCCCTGGAGATTGAATTCTGTTATCTTATCTTTTATAATATCATTTTGTTTTGTAAACATTTAGCAAATTTTTTAATTGTTTTTGAAATTCTCTGATTATTTGAGAATGCTACACGGTCTTGTAAATGAACGGAATAGGAAATCAGCTGATTATCAAAAATAATATACTTTAATTCAGTTATCTTATTATTTTTATCTCGTACCATAGACCTATTGTAAATAAATAAAAACTAATAATTTTAATATTTAATATAAAATGTTCATAATTAATATAAAAAATAAAATTATATATAATATATATATCAATAATAATATATCGTATGTTAAGTTATATTTTTTTCTTTTGTCAAAATCAAATCATTTCTACAATATTTACTTAATAGACAAATTCAATCATGTTTTCTTACTGTTTAACTTTTTTAAATATTTTTCTTTTAGTTTCACTTAATCTATAATATATTACCTTATAATAATAATTATATTTTATAATATACTTTATTTACCAACTATATACTCTGTAAGAGCTTATAAGCTCACTTGAGAGGTACTAATAAAATAAATAAATAAATAAAACGAAATAAATAAAACTGTTCAGAATGTGAGCTTGTGAAAATTACATTTTTAGTAACTTTCTATTAAAGAACTAATTGTCACATAAAATGTATTTTGAACCTTCACTCTTGCGATCAGTACATTATTGATTATTTGATCACTTAACTATTCCGATACTTTTATTAAAATCATATAATTAGACTGAAAACCTTTTTCTATACCAGTGTAATCCGACTTTGAAATTTTACTAGAAGTTAAAGCTTTCACCTGGAATTATGTGTTATATTATGGGTTAATGCTCACGAAACCGTTGATTTCCAAAATTAAATAGGACTCAACGGCAATTTTTCTCCTTTCTTCTTTGTCTTCTTAAAATATTCAACTTTTTATTAATCATTTTTTCCAACTAAATAATGGCATATAACATTATGCACTGATATGGGGACACCCCCGTATGTCGTTTATAGTATTATTCTTATATTATTCACCGTAGATATAACAATTTTACACAGATCTAAAAGTTATCGGAGACAAAAAAAATTACTGACTTTAATTTTTAAATAGTTAAAGTAGCTAAGTAGTCACTATACTCGCTTATAGAATCAGTAGCGAGCGAGAGGAAAAATATATAAAACAACTGCTAGAAGAAGAGATTAATAATAGATTTCCTGCTCTCCCTCTCATACAATTTTTGTTTGTTTCAACTTTCTCAAATAGCCCTGGCTTTATGACCTATACTAAATTTGCATATATGTTCAAAATATTCGAATAGTTTTCTTTTAATTTTACTAAATATGCTTATCCTATACACGTATTCCCTCAATTACTTGCAGAATTCTTCTGTGTTTTGTACTCGATTTAAAAACAATCTTATTAAAAAACTTAAAATCAATATGTATATATGTGTTAATATATATGTTGTATCGGCGTAGGATCCAAGGATAGCTGAAATTACATACTAGCGTTCCAAAAATATATATCTTTAGTGGCGCATCTTATCTTTTAAGGACGAAAAGGACATTTGAAAGTATTCTTGTTGTTTTGATGTTTTTGTATATATCTGTTATATATGTGGATCTATCAAACATATTCAGTTTTCTTATCTAGTAAGATAACGGTCTGAAGCATATTTTATCATTTATTTCATGATGGCTGTTGCTGCCGTTATGGATATTTTCTAGTTTGAACTGCAATATCTCTATAACGGCAGCACCAATCGTCATCAAATAGATTATAAAATATGCTCAATCAACATCACATAAATGTTAAAATATGCTCCAGACCGTTATCTTTCTAGAATTTATAACTGAATATATATCTAATGGATCAACAGATATAACGGTTTTTATACAAAAACATCAAAACAACGAGGATACTTTCAAATGTCTTTTTCGTCCTTAAAGGATAAGATGCACCACTAAAGATATATATTTATCAGTCCAACTATCTTTGGGATATGGTCATGAGGTCCTACGTCTATACAACATCTTCCTCAATAGAGCCGTTCATGTGAATAATATATTTTTACATCTTAAAGTGTCAAATGAAAATGACATTATCTATAGTAACATTTTCTATAGTTTCTATAGTATATAGTATAAAATGTGAATATCTGGAATAGAAAATTAAAAATAAATATGTATATATATTTTTGTAAAATCATATATATATAAAAAAAATAACACAATATTTTTGAATGTCATTTTAAATTATTTTTTTCAACTTTAAAATTTTTCGTGCACATTTTTTTTGTTTTAAATATTTTTAATTTTGTAACTTTGTTTTAAATTTTATTGTATACTAACAATGTAATAGAATTTAATAAAATTAATTACATACATATATCGTTCATTAACTGTGATATAAACTTTTTTTTAGCTTCAATTAAAATAAGAATAAAGATGAAAATATCTACGATTTGGTCGAAATGAGTTGCAATTTATTATTTCAGCTGTAAATTAACCAAGCCCAAACCAAGACCAAATCTTTTTGTTTATATCTTTAAGATTTCCAATTTAATTAAAAGTAATTTATTAAGTTTTTCGAAGCCACTCAATCCAAAGATCCAATATGGATGAACATATGTATAACGAATTTTATAAAAAGCTAAGCTAAAAAAACCAATTGGGTGTCCGTTTACATAGCTGTTAGAGCTCGTATACACAATAGTTTTTAAATAAAAATCAAATAATTAACTACATACAATCCTAAAATAATAAATTGGTATCTTCTCAATTTCATTCATGATAAAGGCATACCATCAATGTTTAAGTATATATATCACACGGTATTATATACATAAAAAAAATAATCTTATTGAATTTACAACAAAATTTATATTTTCATCAAAGTTAAAACATTTTTAGTTCATTGTTCTAGGTTATTATTCAATAAAAGCAAAAATTAAATAAGTAAAATATTTATTCAAAACAAAAAAACAAACAAATAATGTACAAATATAACACAATGTATTTTACAGGATGATAAATAAATACAAAAAATATTTCAATAACTTTAATAAAATAAAAATATTTTATGTAAATTGTTTTTATTTTGTCTTTTTTAATTTAATTTAAAAATAAAAATAATTTTTAAGGATTTTGTAAATATATTTATTAACTAACAGAGACTTTGTTTTATGTTATTATTTTTTTTAGTTTCATTCAAATTGAAGTACAAAGTCAATAAACATTAAGAGCACTGTTCGCAACTCTCTGTTGAAATCATTTTTACTGAATAATTCGTCCCTCATTAAAGATGTACTCCGACCCAATACTAAGAGTGTATTTTTATCTAATGAGACAACTAATTCTGATTGTGATAAAATTTGAATAAAAATTGACTACATAATTTGATATTTCCCTAGTTAAAAAACACTTATAAAGTTTTTAATTGATAACAGGTCAACTCTAATTGAAAACATTAATACACTTTAATTTATAAACATGCAGGTCAATCGTAGTTACCATTATCAGTACCAAGCATTAGTTTTCAAAAGATATCTTTACACACGAACGCACAGCTTCGACCAATTAATGATAATGGGGGTAAAAAAAATATCCCTTTGATCAGTAGCCGACATTTTGAATAAATTTATTAACATTACTTTTGAACTTTTGTAGATTATAATGTAGGTATATTTTTATATTGAGGAAACAGGTTTTTTAGAATATGGTTGCACATTCGAGAAAATTTGGCTACAAACGAATTTCCATAGCCAGTTATGAGCCATTCAGGAATTTGTATCGTGTCGGAGGAAGCAGTTGATACCTTTCTTGTTCGTAACCAGAAATGTTTAAAAATCCCAAAATTCAAAATCTGACTTTATTTCATTTGATGTTTTTGAATTCAATAATTTTGTTTGTATCCAACACCGGCTACACATGAAAATGATTTTTATAAATATTCTGTAAAAGGTGTAGAACTTTGATTTTGAATCAAACTTTAAAATCTTTCCTAACTCAAAATCTCGAATATATATTCATTACATATATATTTAATATCTATCATATTCAGTATCCAGCATATCCAGTCAAATGAAATTTAGTAAAATGAAATGTAGACAAATGAAAATACAGGCAAATGAAAGTACAGGCAAATTATACTGCAGGCATATTACACGCGATTGGAAGAATTAGCACCGAATAAGTGAATTAAGTAATACATTAAAATTGTTAAAGAATTTTTCATTTGGTTTCAACGAAATTCACAATATTTGCATAATCAAAAATATAGTACAACTTTATTTTAAATTTACAAAATAAAAATATTTTCACAAAAATTTTGTATAATAAATCGTAAAAGTCTCGCAATACAAATTAAAAAATCGCAATAATTCACAATAATAATGTATTTCTCAGGGCAACACTCCTACTATAGATGAAATGAATTTTGACTTTATTTTTTGTAAGATTTTTCTTCTTATTAAATATTTTTTTACTGTAATTCATATTAAAACAAAATTTTTGGAATTAAAAATTTCATTAAGAGTTCCGAAAAGGTCAGGGCATTCAATAAAATTCTTCAGATTTCACTTAAGATATTTAATTAGCTTCTGTAAGGGCCCTGATCAACTTACTTGGCGTATTTGGATTTTAAAATATCGTACTTGAAATTTTATAAACAATTTCTGCCTTAGTAGTGATTCGTTTTTATACTCTATCAACGTGACGATTTTATTCTCTTATTCCATTGACAATGTTTTAAATTCTAAACATTCTCACACGACTTATGATCGAAACTGGGTGTAGCTGATTGTATAATGTTTACTAGCATTTATAAAACTTTGAAATTTCTTTGTGTTTCTCTACACCATACACATTATTATAAGTCGTATTCATCTTAGAAATATTAATTAATTTATTTCCATCATAATAACATTACATTTCATTTGGATATTATTCTCTTTTACATATACAGAGTTCAGATTTACTTAAATCTATACACAACTGAAATATTATCAAATTTTTATTATCTTATATAATTTTTAACTAATATTTATTCATTTATAAGGAAAGTTTTCATTTGTTTTGTTTTTTGTAAAACTTCTAACCTAACCTAAGTAATAATAAATTATAACTTAACACTTAACCTAATTTAGCCATAATAGCAAAATAAAGCTAACTTATTAATCTAAGTTCCTTATGAGCGATAGTACTCGTCTTACACATACCTTGTTTTCATAAATGCCAACCTGCAGTCAATTTGCATATTCTAAATTTATTAAAACACTTGTAAAATTTTCTAAACGCTGTTCATAAATGCAAATTCAAAGTCTACTGAGCTTCAACTTGACAGAATAAATTTTTAGTATGCATAAATGTAGAATATCGATAATTAATGTATACATAGATATAAGTAATGTATGATAGATAGAGTTTGTTTTCATTATTGCAAATTACGGCAATTAGTGGCAACTTGTTGTCAGCTTTCAGCATTTATGAAAACACCCATACTGTATAAACTTCATTTCTGCTGCCGATAATCATATTTTTGTCTCACTAAATCATATCTGGATAAAACAAACGCTTTGATTGATTAAGATTTCCCAACTACCAATATCCTATTTAACTCAACTTATCAACATCTCCATTTTAACAATATAATAAATTACTAATAAATTTTCAAGAAATTGAAACCAACAATTTATTAAAGAAAACTTTGAAAATTTTCTATTTCACACACCTAAGTATAAAAAAAAAAATAGAAAAAAAAAACACGGGACAGACAGACGACTAAATTTAGAATAAAATTTAATAAAAAAAAAAAAAAAACCACAAGACCTTCAATGTAAATTTTGGATTATTTACAAAAATTTTCAAAAAATTTTAGTAAAATTAGAATTTAAATTGTGAAATAAATAAAAATCTAAAATAAAAATATCAATTACACTTTACTAGGAAGTAACTGATTATTATTGACATCTCTGTCACAATCCACACAACAATCATAACAAATAAACAACTATCAAATAAGTGAAGGAGCGAGAAAGAGAGATATCAAATGAATAACATATAGAAAGTGAGCAAATTATAATGGTTCTATAGATGAGAAAAACATAATATCTTAAATTTAATCAAGAAATCAACAAATTCTCAAATTTTCATATTATAAAATACATTTAATAAAACAACAACAACAAAAACAAAACAAGTGCCCTAAATCAGTGTAGTTGTTGGTTTTTTTTTTGTTTTTTGTTTTTTTAGTTATTAATTCCCATATTATGTATTTTTGTTAATTTTTTATTTAATTTCACTTGCCAAAGTCAAAATACATATATATATTTGACTAAAATAAAAAAATCGCGAAATTTTGTATTTTTGCTATTTTTGTTTTTATTTTTTTTTTCTGCATTGAAAATTTTGTTCTTCATTCAAGAAAATTTTTCTATGTTGTTTGTTCATTATTTTCTTTCCTTAAATTAATTTTCGCAGTGTTGAAATAAATTCATTTTTATTTTCATAAACTAATATATACATATTTATATACATGACGGTACATACAATATATATATAAGCAATATTAAATAAAATTTTTATATTATTTCTTATAAGAAATCAATATAGAGTTAAATGTCTATATAAATAGATCGGATCTAATTTATGCTAGCATAAATAATAAATAAAAATTATTTGTTCTTCTTATTATCCTATGGCGCTATAAAGCACGAGATCGGGTCTTAGCTTACTTCAAAAATCTTTTTCAATCGCTGAAATTCCAGTAGTAGTTGAAAAATTAAAGATTATTTAAGAGAAAAAACTATAAAGAGTGTAATACCGAAAAGATGAACTGAATGATGAATATCAACTTCCAAAGAATCAAACCTAAAAACGAAGAAGAAGTAGAATAATATTAGAATGTTTCTTTTTCCACCTATCTATATACGGTTTTTCAGACTGATATTTTCTCTTCTATATACCTGTTGATATCGGGATGTTTATTGTCTGGTATTCCTTAAATAGAACGTAGTGTAAGCCCATCAAAAACATTTATTCTTAAATTTATTTACGTTTCAGTCGTATTCTCTATATGCCCACGTTTTGCTATAAATAATAATTTATTATATTCAAATTAAAGTCGAATTTTCTATCACTATAATAAATTATTTTAAATTTCTTTGATTGGCAAATATTGATATTTTGGAGCTAAACATTTTCATTCATTTTTTAAATTTTAATTTAAATATAATTAAAAATTAAATATACTAAATTCGATTAATAATAATAATCTAATAATTTATATATAATTTGATTTGATACTAGACATGGTTCAGGAGAGCACGGGAAATTATCAAATGAAGTCGAAATAGTTTAGAACGAAAATTGTCTAATGAAATGGAGGACAAACAATCAACAAATTGGAATTAACGGATTAAGAATACTTACTTAAAAAACAAATCAGGTTGAAAACAGATTATAAACAAAGTTAACTCTGATATGCTGAGTTTTAGTTCAAAATGATGTAATTCATATTTAACTTAACAAATGTAACAGTGTTAGATGTTGTATACCTACTTATATTCTGCGATTATTGCCTTATTTCAATCAATTTGACATTTCCAATATATTTCCCATTTTCTAAAGCATTAATGAGCTAAAAATAAAAGCTCATTAATACTTTTCAATAAAGTAATAACTCTTAATTAAAACTCATAACAATTTTTGATATACATATGTATGTATTTATTTACTTATTTTTTTTTATCAAGTTGATAATTATTTTTTACAGACTAACAATAAAATAAGATAAAACTATAAATATAACTGTAAAAATAAAATACAAAAATTAATATTTAAAACATTTTATATATATAATTTGTAACGTAAAATTTTTAAATTAATCCTATATTTAATAAAATAAAATCGATTAACATTCTAATAAATTAAAATATTTAGCATAGCTATGCAAATCGGTTAATTTCTTCTACCACAATTTCTTTTATGAACTATATATCTCTTCAACAAATTTACTCTACTTAAAATTTACTCTATTTTTAGTGAAGCTCTAACTATATTTTTATACTTATACTTCAAAAGATTATTTAAGTTCTTAACCGATAGCGCTCTTTTTACTATATATTCATCATTCATAAAATCCCATATTCGCTACCTTAACCTGATTTGGATAGGGTTCCAAAGCAAGCTTAATATATAGTAGATAACAAATGTATAAAAATAGCTTTAGAGCCTTCCTATATTACATCCTACTAGCAGTTTGTTACTCAAAAGTATGTCAGCTTATCAAACATTATTAAATTTACACTTCTAACAACTATACATTCAAAATTATAAACAATCAAATTAAGCACAGTTTTCTATTAAATAGAAGTGTAGATATCTATAATCATAACACTAGAAATAAAACTATAGATTTTATCTGTCTCTATTTAGAACGAGCCATCAGATCAATATTTGTCTATATAATTGCTGGAAGTAGATCTCAAGTTGTTTAAAACTAAAATTAAAATAATCTAAACCATTTCAAAACCGATTTTCATTATTATTCTTTTAAATGATAGATATTTAAAAAGAGACGTGGCGAATTCAAATATTTTTTAAAATTTTTTTAATTTCCAAAACATTTTAATATTTTATACAAAACATTTTAATTTATCAAATTACCCCAACAACAACTTCTCCGTTTTAATGTTAATTTTTTATTTTAAATAAATTATTACTACGTATGAGGTTGTTGTTTAAGATAAATCAATAAAAAACAAACTGCCCACGTGAAATAGAAATGTTGGAAAACAATTCATAACGAAGTTTTGAGTACGATTTTTTATCATTACTTACTCGAATTTCGAAGAGCGGACGAATACTAGTATTAGTTAAGGTGCAATTAAATCCTAGATAACTCAATGAGATCGCGAATCAGCTCAACATATACATCTATGTTGTCTACGCTTCGTAAAAATCTTTCAGTTTGTTTTAGCAATTCGGTTTATTGGTAAAAAGTTTTTGATTTTGAGATACCATAGTGAATCTCGTATCTGCAACAGCAACAGTATCCTACCTACCAAACGCAACCTTTAATTGAATAATAATATACTAACCAAATAAATAAACAAACTGGATGAATCAATGTGGGATGTCAAAATATGGCAAGTAAACACAATACAAAAAATAGTTCTTCTATTAATCAACTTAGTGAAACTTACAACAACTTACGACTTGCCATTGTAATGTCTTTCTAATATGAGTTTAAATATTCGCAAATTCACCGAAAAACAAAATATTTCCTGTATTATTCGATTTTTAGTATAAATGTTCTGCCAATTTTGTAAGATCATTTTTTTTAAAAATATACAGGATGTTTCGAGGATAAAAAACACAGGATGTTTCGAGGATAATCAAAAAGTAAAGTCGCTGGGGTCTCAGGAAAGGTGTTGTAAAAAAATTGTTATATACAATTATTATAGAAGTCCCGTCACGATACATTTTTTGTGTTTGTTACGACCTCTCTAATCATCTCCAAAACTATGTCAGGTTTTTTCTGAAGAACCCTGTTTAGTTGAAAATTTTTAGTTTTTTTAATTTTAATTAAATAAATTTATAGTCTAGAGGATAATAAATTTAATGTTAAAAATAAAGAATATTTTTAATTAAATTTTTAAAATGTTTTTCTCTTGAAAATATTTTTATGACCTTGTGTTAAGTACGGAAACAAATTTACTGATCGCTTGACTAATTCAAATTATTGCATTATACTTTCTAATATTGAATTGATAATAAATTTATTCTATAGGAAAAAATTAAGAAAAATGGATAAAGCGACTACATAGTTAGAATGAAGATTGCTTATAAAACTTAACCAAGTAGTCGGCGACTATCAGCACAATAATAGAAGCAATGAATAAAATGATAGAAATCTCAGTTCATTTAACATAAAGCATACCAATAATTAGGCAGAAAAAAACAATTCAACTAAATTAATAGTGTAAACACAATGCGACTGTATGCACAGGCCATCGCAATTGCAAATTTCAACCCCAAAAAAAAACAAATAAAAAATAATAAAACCAAAACTGAAAATTTAAAAATGTAAATAATATATACCTTTAAAAGATGCAGGCACGCAACAGTAGTAGTATTGCAAATTGCTACACAACTGATTAATCTGTAGTGGGATATAGCTGAAATATGTATTATTGAACCTTCAAATGATGTTTTGGATTTTCAGGAAGAAATTTATTTAGCTATGTATTTAGAAATTCCCTCTATAGTAGAAACCCACACAAATTTCCGTATAAAATTTGAAATTTAGTGAGTCATAATCCAATCAATCGTTCAAGTATATTTCTTTTTTATAAATTTTTAATTTAAAAATTAATAGTATTTATTTCAATAAATCTAAATTATTTTTTTTTTTCTTATTTTTGTTTTTGTATATTTTTTTGTGGGGGCTTACTATAATTAATTGTTCATATCTTTTAATATGATAATGTTTGATGATTTTTGTTTTTTAGTAAGTTTATAAGTAAATGATGATGATCCATTAATATTTACTATATACTTTCAATATTTAATAAAAATAAATACATATCTTTTTTTATTTTGTTTTAATTTCATTTTCGTAAATATTTTACGAAATAGAAAATATTAAAATAATGAATTTGAAACAGAAATAATAAAACTAATAATGAATTTTATTCAAAGTTCTACTTTGAATGCAAACTATCTATACTTATCAAAAAGTAAACCAGCTTCCTTAGTACATTTGAAATAATAAGTAGCATAAAGATTTGGACATACCGATAATTACAGAAGAACTTAAAATATGTAAAAAAAAATGGTAAGCAGCTAAACTAATCTAAGACCACAACCTTAAAAGATTGCAACATATTTACATACCTTGTGGAATCATCAGGTGAAAATAAATCTCTATAACAAAAATATAAAGATGGTGGAGTAAAACGAGCTAGCAAAATGTGACTTCAATTGATTAGACCAATAGTTCTACTATCATATTTTTCCTTTGATCCAAAAACAATATCATCAATACTCCGCAGCAGTTTAACCACCAGCTTAATATACTTACAATTTATGTGCATTTTAAATTGATCGAAGAGTGTAGTTTAAAGGTATTGTAATCATTTGAATTTTTAGATTTTATATACTTGGTCCAGGCTTTATTTTTCTTATTTCTCAAATTTTTAATTTCACTAGTAGGAACCAAGGAAGACTTGAGTTTGAGTGAACTTTCGTTTTTGGCACGCTGAGTAAGAAGCCATTGAATAAAATTTCGTAAAATTTCTATATCAGAATTGATAAAAATGGAGGAAAAGTCATATAGGAATCAAAAAAATCATTCAATTTTCAAAAGTCAGTTTTACCAAAATTAAATTGAAAAAAAAAAAAAAATGTCAACCTTAGGAATATTTTCAGAGTTAATAAAGTAAGTGATATGAATAGGGGTGTGATAGGGGTCAATATTAACGAATGAACACCTTACATTAAAAAATTAATGAGTATTTTAAATTGATTCGCAATACTAGGTCTAGTAATGCATAATAATTACGAACTGCAGATGACTGGCTGAAGACACATTAAGTTAAAGGAACCAATAAATGTAGACTCAATTAAACTACAAATGTTAATAGGAATCAAATATGGTTCTTCATCATGGGAATTCAACTTGAGATGAGGTAGATTGAAATCACCAAACATTTCATCATAAAGTATTAAGTTGTTTGAAATGTAGTGGATGGCGTTTGAATAATTGTTTTAGATATCTAGGTTACTGCTCGGAGAAATATAACAAATATTAATAATAAATTGGTTTATCAAAATAAAAAGTAATCTTAACGCAAACAATTTGTAAAGGCTTCGAGTTCGAAATTAGTATTTCGCTAACACTGAAGGAGTTCTTTATAACGATCAAAACACCACCTCCTTTGGGTATAGTGCCATTATCTTTTGGAACAAAATTAGAACCATATCTATCTTTTCTAAACACTATAAAGGAGGATTGAAACAGTTCTAAGTCATTGATAGTATGAGCTAACTGAACATCATGCTTCGGACAGTGAACTAGTGAGTATAACTATGGTTAAGAACGAGCAGACTTTGGTAATATAGGGTTTGTAGCAAGAAACAGAATTAGAGATTTAATTGACTTCCTGAATTGTTCTTTTCAACTGTATACACAACTGTAACCTATAAGGCAACTGGAATAATCATTTCCACCTACCTGTTTTTTTTATTTTTAAAATACAAAATTGCTTATTTATTTATCATTTCCTGCTAATTTAGTTCAATATAAATTTAAACAAAAAAAAAAATTAGATTTCAGTACCGACTTGAGTAACTAGTCGTATAATATAAAAATGTAATATGAAACCTGTAATAAAAATTAATCCAAGTCTTTAGAAATCTTTTATTGAATAAAATATATTTTTATAATTAAATTTTTAATAATGAAAAAAAAAATATCTCAACTATATCGAATGTTAATTAATATATCACAAATATAAAAACAAAAAAACAAAAAACTATTTTTAGAAAATTTTCATGAATTTTTAAAAAAATTGCAATTAATTGCAATTTAAGATTATTAATAGTTTGGTTATTGTGCCAAAAATGCAAACAAACAAAAACAAAAAAACAAATTGTTGTTGTTATTGTTTTCCAACTAAGGAGACAGATGTTTTTTCATTTCAATTGAACAGCACAAACACGTCCTTTTTATAATAGATCTTGATTACATTTTATAGCATCGATAAAATAAAAAATTATCAAATTATGTTCCTATATTTCATATTTATTTTTTAAAATATTTAATTATTTCGACAATCGATGATAATTGTTAAAAATGTTGTACTCAACCATCAAAATTATATTTTTTAAGTAGTTTTTTTTCATAAAATCAAAATAATAAATTAAAAAGTGGTTGGCGCAGTATTTTGACTGAGTTTGTTCGTATATAATTAAAAGAATAATTTGGTTAAATATTTTAGAAATATTCATGTTGTATTTTAGTGTTTATCTCTCTTCATATTTACCTTTATATCCTTTTTTTTATATTCTGTTTTTGGGTCACTTAACACCTATTGGGCATAAGGCGCGTATATATATTTATTCATTTCATATAATTTGAGAATAACCCTTACAGATATTGCTTAAAAACTAAAATTCATAAAATATATTTTGTATAAATTTAAACTATTAAATTTAAATAATTAGAAATAAGTAATTTATTCAATCTGTTACTGGGAATATCCCTTATTTACAAATTTCTGCTTAAATTAAGACAATAACTAAAAGTAAAAAAATTCAATTAATTTTTAAAAAAATTTGATTACTTTTCTCTTGATAATGGACACATGTAGACAACAAAACTACCAAAAGCCATTTAATAATTATAAAAAAAATTCTAGAAAGTGTACAACAATTTTGTAGTATCATCTATTAAGCAAGATCCTTTAGTTTAAATTAAAATAATCATATTAGAATAACTACAATTAGACTAGGTTGCATACTTGCTTGTTATAAACATTCATTTAAGGCATTAACATATCCATAAGGCATCTATATTTTTTTCTAATTCAAAAATATGCTGTTAGCATTCTATCTCTATTTCTAATCTCAAAGTTATATCTTTTCCTCACTAATAATAAATACTAAAAATAAATAATCACTAATTCAAATTTTATAAATTAAATATGCTAATGGAATAATAACTTACGTCTTCATAAAAACATTGTTTGATTTTATTATGTAGTGATAACAAAGTTATATTTAAAATTAATTTTTAAGGAAAACTTGAAAAAACACAACATTTATGCACTGAAATTGATTCGAATTCGTATTCACTACACCATATCTATATCGGCTAAATTTCATATACAAATTTCACATATTTATGAATTGGATAGAAAACCAACATCAATCAGTGATTTAGTCTAAGAGCAAAATTCATTCAGGCAATAACAAGCACCAACTTTAAGTGTCCCAACATGTTGAAAAACCTGCTTCAACGCTTTGTAATACTATCCAAAATCTGATACAAATCAAACACTATGCAATCAAAAAATGAGTGAATAAATTTTGTTAAAATATTATTGAAAACTTGAAATATACATATATCTATATATTAAATAAATATTAAATAATAAATCAATTACAATCGAAACCCAAAAATATTCAAAAACGTAAACAATCAAACCACCAAACAAAAAAGTTCAACATTCATTTGATCTGATCAGATGTCGAACGACACACAGAACAAGATTTTCAGACATATATAATTTTAAAAATATTATAATTTAATACATAAATATATATACAATTAAATGATAAATCAAATCAAATACAATATTGTTTTTAATTTAAAATTTTGTATAATTTGCTTTTATCAAAATACCATAATACAGCGGCGTCAATTAATTAATCAAAATTACGGAAAATATTTCTGCCTTCCATTCAGTATGTTTTAATTTTGAATTTAGTTTTAAAACATAAAAAAAAATTGTATTATTAATGATTGAATAAAATTATCTTTGTAATTTTAAACCAAAAGTATATATATATTTACATATATATATACTTGGCACTTCATAAATATGAAATCATATTTGCTCTGATATGTTTTCACATTCAACATACAATTCACAGATTATTATACTTTTCTTCCTACCTTTATTTATTCTATACTAAACAAGTGGTATGTAAGTAAGTATAATAAAAAAAACACAATATATATATAAATATATATATATATATATATATGTTCAGATATATATATTCTAAATATTACCTTTAAGAACACATACTTAGGTGTTTATTTTTAAGAAATGTCAAAAATTTGTCAAAAAGACAACAACACTACAGTAATGATATCAATTATTTCAACTTAATATTTTGAAATTCTTGATATTTTTTAATTTTCAATAATTTCTAATTATCTTTTTTTGACGAACATTTCATTTAATTATCTATTTATACTTAAGATTTAACCATAATGAAGTTAAGCTAGCTTAAACTAATGTCAAAAAAGCCAGCTAAAGTATTTTTAAAATATTAAATTACCCATTCAATAGGCTTTAGCTAAGTGATTTTGACATTTGTTATATGTAAATATATATATATTATATTTCTTCTTATATTAAATAAATAGTTATTAAAATTTTAAATTCGTTTAAATTGTAAATATTTAATTTAACTTTTTGAAAGCCACTTTTCATTTGGAATTGAAAACTCTATAAAATGTCAAATTTCCATACAAAAATTGCGAATGAAATCGAAATATGCCTAAACCAACTGAAAGTAATGAAACGTGACAAAACACTCTGATATTACTATTATGGGTATATACATATATACAATACACTTTACATGTAGTTGTACAATTCCTTAAATTGAATTAAGCCAGTGATTGGACTTTTAGGACTTAATTTATTTATACTGAGCCATTCCGATCATATCTTATTTAAAATTACTAGATATAAAGAATTTTTCTTTTATTCAAAGAAATTATATTTAAATTTTGGTTAAATTAAATTTACTAATCCCAATAATTATTATGTATTATAATATTTAAAATGAATGTGTTGTGAAAAAAAAATATCATTATAAAATTTCACCTTTTTTCAATTATCATCATATCTCACGTCATGTAAACAATTTGAACATTCATACAACAAAAATGAAAGTAGATTAACATTAGAAATTGTTCTACAAAATTTTTTAAAAATAATTAAAATTCAACAATCATTTATTATAATTCTACACATGATATATATACATACTGATACACATACTGATGTATAATACACAAGTATGTATATAGAAATATAAATTTTCAACATTTTTAAACTAATTAAGGTGTAAATAATTGAAAAAACTGAATAAAAATTTCAAATTCCTATTCATTAGGAATTCTTCTTATTTTTATTAATATAAAACAAAAAAAAAAATTCGAATTATTTTAATTATATATACATAATGTAAATATATATAATAATAATATAACAAATTAATTGATGTTTCAGGAAAATTTATTAAATATATTTAATTTTTCATATTTTATTTATCAACTCCTTCATAATCAGTGTAAAAAAAAAAAAAAAAAAAAACCACAATCATTTACAGAACCGTAATTCGGTCAACACTGAAAGGTTATCAATGACCAAACATCATATAGAAAACTAAAATAATAGTCAAAAATAATATACATACAAACTCATCATAATAATATTATATTATATTATAAAGTGAAAAAAAATTTCACAAACACCAAAAAAAAAAAAAAAAAAATTCAAAAAGAATAGAAAATAAAACGAAAAAAAAAAAATACTTAAAATTTAGATTTTCTTTCTTTTTCTTTTAAAATATTTGTTTTAAAAAGAAACAGCCAAAACCAAACCAAAACTAAAAATGTTAAGCAATTTTTAGTCCGCAAATCTCGTGCTCGTATTTTTTCATCTAAAAATAAACAGAACATTAACCATGGGTGACGTCGTCAGTGGTTTTTCTTTTTGTTATTTTTTTTTTCTGCTTTTCTTTTTTCGTTATGTGGTGTGTCGGAAACGAAAATAATGCGAATGTTTAGATTTTAATTTTACAATTGAACTAATTTTGGATACCAAAAAAAAAAGAAATACAGTAAAACAAAAACAAATTAAAAAAAAAAAAAAAGAATTTAACTCATTATATCTTATAGATGAGATGAACCAACACTATTTTTATTCAATTTTTAATACACATTTTATAATACATACATTAAAAATCACCTTCATATGTTTATTTATATATATACATAATATGTATTTTAGAATGTTAGGAGAGAATAGAATAATTTTAAAAATTGCGAGAAAGTCTTAAAGAATTTTTTTATCTTACATTTTATTTATATTAATATTTTTTTTTTTTTTTTTTTTTTGAATTTATAATATACACCTTTTTATTAGAAAATCATATAATAATGTACACAAATGTATATCCCACATATATAATTTTTTATCCTATATACATTTTTAAATTTAGTATAATATTATTTTTTTCTTGTCTGTTTTGTTGTTGTTGTTTCTTAATGTATTTATATCTTATCCATTTTATCTATTCGAAATATAAAAGAGGAAATTTTTTTTTTTCACTAAAACTGTTGTTAAAATAATATAATTTAACAAAAATTTTAATTGTTGCCAAAATACGTTTTTTGAATATAGAAAATTTTAAGTTAAAATCTTAATTTGTGGAACAGTAAGTGTTCAGTGTAAGTATATATATGAGAGTCGAGTTCTGCATAAAAGGCATATAGTACCTATCTTATCATAGTTAATTATCAATACTGTACATCTTTTTCAGTGACTCATAGAAAAACAAATAAATATATATAATCTCTATATGTAAAACATCTATATCCTTTATATGTAAAATTTCTTCTAGTTCACTATTTATTTGTTTGTCAAGTTTTGTATGTTTGTTCCAGTCTTGAAAATAGAAAAAAACATTTTATATAATCATTGTCAATTTCAGTTGAACATATAGAGCAGATTAATATAGACTTATATCTATATATAAAATAAATTATTCAGTGCAACAAGGTAGGTAGAACTGCAATTAGCTTAATACCCATCAACCAAAGAATTGCTTCTTTGACTAATTTGTAAATTAAACAAAATCAGTGCAACAAACTAAACGCTATATTCAGATGTTATGAGTTGATTTTAGTTAAACACATAAGTTATCCTATAGTACACTGATGTGGTTGTTGTAGGAAAATGATTGATAATGAAGTTAAGTTTTATTTTCAATTTTACTGCATTGGTAGACAAAATTATTGTTTTTTGTTGTTTATTGTTTTGTTTTTACCTATATGAAATTATTGTAAGTTTGCACTGATCATTCATTCATTACCTTAGTTTTTGCATTTTATAAGTAATTTATACACTCTATACGAGCTTTATCGCGTTGAGATCAATTTGAATTAAAAGAAATAAATATTTTAATATAAAATTATAGAAATGGTAAAACACGTACAAATTCTATTACAAATTTTAACTTTGATCAAATCAAATCGATTTTATCATTCCAAGAGCAGTAAAAAATCAAATTGGCAGTAAAACTGTAAGGTAACAGTAAAATAATATAATAGATTTTATATGAAATATTAAACGTAAACTACAAAAATTTAAAAATGATTTTTTTTTATACTTAGAACATTTTTTACCATTTGTATAATAATATGTATTGCAATAAACATTTTGTATAGCTACCATTACAGTAGTAAAGTAAAATTGAAAACAAAAATGTTTATAGATTAATATTATATACCACTGTAACTGCAGCCTAATTATGTTTTTAATGACTAAATTTGAGCTATGTATATATTGTACACAAACTTTTTATCCTAAGACATTGAACTAAGTACTTCTATCATGTTAACTATATATGTAATCTCAATATATTCAAATAAACGTATTTAAAATACTTTGTGCAAGCAAAATTAATATATTTTAAAAAATATATATAATTTAAGCAAAATTATAATGCATATGGATGTAATAAACAGATAATAATTACTTTGAGAAAATAAATCCCCGTAAGGTATGCAATATTATTTTCCAAAATTCAACAATTTTTATATATTTGAAAAAAAAAATTACTAATACGTTTTTGTTTTCAATCTCCTTTTCGTTTTTCCAATAAAATTTTTAAAAACTATTTTATTTTAATATCAGGTATGCTAATTAAATTACTAATATATTGGAAATAGGTAATTAAAAATTTGGTTTTGATAAATTCCATAAAATCACACCAATATTTGCAATTTTGATTTTTCAACATATAAAAAAATTGAAGAAGATGAAATAAAATTAAAAATGTAAAAATTAGTTTAATAATGAAATGAAAGTTGAAATATTTTTGTTGGATTTTTAGAACTCACAGATGTACTTGTCATAATATATGTTATAAGATGAATCAAAGTAAAAATCAAGACTTGTATGGGTATAGTCAGTCATTCTATCACTATGAATATCTATAATGATGAGTTCAAGTAGTATTGGATAATTGCTATTGAAATAATTTAATATTTAATTTATTTAAATCTTTATAAAGAGATATCTGCAAGATTTAATAATTCCAACAGAGCGTTGTGACAATAAACGAAGCAAAATGTACTGGAGACGTGAAAATCTGAATCAAAATCCATATGTCACATCGAATATTATTTTATCACTATAAATAAAATTTAACTATGCTATTTTGTCGATATATGTATATGTAAAATTCAAAAACCTATTGTATATTATATGATATATGCCAGGTCTCTAATGCTATGTATTAAATTTTAAATACCAACAATTTTTCTTGTCTAGATATCAATGGTAGAAATTTTGTTTTACACATTTTACACTGATGCATATGTCGTTGCTTTCCATTCGCAGCTATTCATCTTGTTGTCTAATTAAGTTTGAAATTCAAAAAAATTAAACATTGGAATATGATTATATATTTTCAGTTCATCAACTCGTTAAGTCATCTCCAAAAATATTTTAATCTTCAGTCATAGAAGTTACCAAGATCAGTGTGTTGTAAAGCGAAAGAGTGCTGGAAAGTGCAACACGATTTTTTTCTGCTATTTCTATTTTCGGATTTTTGACAGATGTATTTTTTTGCGCTTAGTTTATTGAAAAATAAAATTGAAAATTATTTTTTATTAAATATTATTTAAAAATGATTAAACTTTTCTTAATTTATAAAAGTACTCTGAAAGTTGAATGAAAAATAGCAGTGCTTAATTTCCCAGATTGATAAAAGTTAAATGACAAGTCGTCTAAACAAAAACGATATGCGAAGTCACTAACAATACTAACAGGCGGTACACACCGTGT
This sequence comes from Argyra leucocephala, assembly GCA_963942445.1. Classification (NCBI taxonomy): domain Eukaryota; kingdom Metazoa; phylum Arthropoda; class Insecta; order Diptera; family Dolichopodidae; genus Argyra; species Argyra leucocephala. The sequence goes on along the minus strand of OZ012680.1, from coordinate 21,233,651 downwards.
AGTATACAGATTATATAAAACGATATATTTGGAGTCAGGGACTAACTCAATCGTCGATTCGACAAAAACCGCTGTATGTGTCATCGTTCTAAATATTTTAATTATTTTCAAGTTGTAATTTTACTAATACATAATTTTCTTTTGATTGAAAATTATATCAATGCTTGTGACTAGTTTTTAATACAATTGATCACAAAAATTCTTGTTGCTTCATAAGTTCTTGTGACCAATTTCTTTATAATAGAAAATAATTAAGTATTATGTTTTTTTATAATACCTACATTACATGTACATAATAATATTCTATTTATTTGAATTGCATGCAAACCAGAATTAAGTATTAGTGTTTTCGAAACCGAAATCCAGAATTGATATTTAGCTTATAATATAGTAATAAAAAAGTAATGATGGGTAAAACAAAAATTAAAATCTTTATAAAATTAAACTATTAATTTTTGGAATATACAATTTTAGTACTCTGTTTCTAATTCTCTTACCAAAATTATCTCTTAAGTGTCATTGAAAAAATCTTTCCATTAAACCCATTGACCAAGATCCTCTTAAATATAATCATTATAAGTCATTCTTACAACCAAATAAAACCAATTTAATTAAATTATTATCCTATCTCTAAATAATAATTCTCTATAGAAATTACTTTTAATATCGAAAACACAAAAAAAAATCTCTTTTTCGTATTTATGGCATCACTGTATTTTTCTCCGTATAGAACATGATAGAAAATCATAAGCATTTAAAAGAAGTTTTCATTTATTTTGAATTTACTGCAAAAATTTACACATACACATGCACATACATTTCATACTTTTTTGATTCACAATTTTTTTTTAATTTATTTTTTTCCATTTTTTTGCTTGTTATTTTGTTATTATTTTTTACTAAATATCAACATCATCATCATCCTCATTTGCATGCACAAAAATTTTTGAAAAAAAAAAAAAACAAAAAATTTCAATGTATTAGTTGATCGAACAATTCAATACATTGAAGAAATTGAATGTTTTCTCATATTGAATACTTTCTTTGTGTGTGCCTAAAAAGGGAGCCAAACCCGGGAACGAGAGTTTATCCACCCGAATGTATACCCAATTTCGTTCAAACGAATGGTATCAAATTGCGCCATATAAAAAGGAACATTACCGGTTCTGATGTTCAGAACGGCTCTCGAACGCGTAAGTGATGCTTGTTTTCGCATATACCTATATTTATTAAATTAAATTCAAATATAAAAAAAATCAAAAACAAAAAAAAAATATTTGAATTTGTTTGATATTATATTTTTTTTTTGGTACAAAATTTTTGGTACGAAATAATGGATTAAAACCTCACCACCTACACCAACAGTGAAATTTAATTATAATTGAAAAAAAAAAATTAAATAAAATAAATGTGAAAATCAAAACCCACAATTAAAGGATTATATTTTTTTATTTTTACATATCAATTTTTTTTTTAAATTTCATTAGTGGATTAAAATTTAAAAAAAAAAAAATACGAAAAAGGGACAGTTGGGGCTATATTTTGAAAAAAAAAAATTATTAATTAATTTTTCAATCAAATAAAAAAGTGTTTAAAAATTTCAAAATCTAAAAAATAAATAATTTATTAAAAAAAATTTTTTTTGATAATAAGTAAATAAATTTTTTGAAATTTATAAAAGAAAAAAAAGACTGTTTAATGTTTAATTAATTTAAATTGAAGTACATTTTTGGTTAATTTTAATTTTAATATAACTGTTACATAACAGTTTTTTTTTGGAAATAAATCATCAGATGATGATGACTTTATTTTAACTATAGTTATTATATATACACATGGAACAATTTACTATATAATACATATATAATTACAAAAGTGACAGTTTTAAATTATTTTTTTTTTAATTTCAATTAAATTTTTAAATTAAAATAATTAAATAATTTCATACAATTTTATATATACACCACACACACATACGCATTCTTAAAGTGTTTGTTATGTGACTTTATTATTTTTATTTTTTTTTATGGAAATTTTTATTTTTAAAATATTTTCTATTTATATCGCATATTTTCTCTACAAATATAAACACACATCCACACAGATTTTAAAATAATATATAATAGTAGAACAAATACACGCAACAATTTAGAAAATCAGAAAAAAAAAAAACAAACAAAAAAAATTAAAAAATAAAAATAGAAAATAAAAATAATTTAAAAATATCTAGTTACACATTATAATAGTTGATTCGTACCAAAAATAGAAGGAAAAATTTTTTTTGAAATAAACTTTAAAAATTAAATTTTTTTTTCTTAATAAATAATTTAATTTATAATTTAAACATAAAAAAAAAATAATTTTTTTTTTTCTTCGATCATTTTTTAGGGAAGCTATTTCGGGCTTTAAAAAAATATAAAAAAAAATAATTGACCTGTCTGTAGCCCTCTCGAATATTAAATAAGTTGAAAATTCAATATGCCTAAACCACAACCACAAGACGAAGATGCTGACCCAACCCCATATCTTTTCGTCTCTTTGGAACAGAGACGAATTGATCAATCTAAGCCTTATGATTCAAAGAAATCATGTTGGGTACCAGACGAAAAAGAAGGCTACCTATTAGGTGAAATTAAGGCAACTAAAGGAGATATTGTCTCAGTTGGCCTACCTGGAGGAGAGGTAATATAAATTATATAAAAATATATGTATTATTATAATATTGTAATTATAATTTACGATATTAAGTAAGTTATTAAATATTTCTTAATTATACATATATATATATATATATTATATAATTAAGAAATATGAGATATTCAAATACATATATCTATATATATACAAAAAATAATATAATTTATTATACAAAATTTAACCAAATTCAATTTCTATACTGAGCATGTGCATTTAATAAAATTAAAAATTACTATTTTAAAATATTTGCTTTCAATTAAATGATTCGAACTATACATATATATATAAATAAATAATATAATTTCTTTGGATAACACGAAATTAAATTTTAATTTAGCCAATAATTAATTTACGGCGCAATAAATATAATTTTCTTACTGAAAAAAAAAAAAAACAAATATAAGAATAATTTTCTATTAATTTTCTGGAATATAGCAAAATAGTTTTCTTTTTTTCTAATGAAAATAAAAAAAAAAATCTTTTATTACATAACTATATTAATAGCAGCTGAAAATTTAAAAATTTAAAAATATATACAATGGGATAGGGTACACAAAATATATATGTATATATATATTATTTACTAATTTATTGCTACAAAATATGCATGAAATGAATTAAAATAAATCAAAATGAAATACTTGCAATATATTTTTTAATTAAAATAATATAAACATTTATAATGACTGCTTTTCTCTATATCTATACCTATATATTGCTTTTATATTGACAATTTCTTTATAACTTAGCCAATAACTCTATAAAAATACACTTTGTAAATTTCTATACTTACTTTTATTTTTCTATTCAAAATTTTATATATAAAATACTTACTTTTGATATTTTAATCCCTCTATTGGGGGGGCTGGCTACCTTTAAAGTAAAATAAAAAAACTTAAATTAAAAAATGCTTTCATTAATATTAATTATACAAAAAAAAAAACAAAACATATTTATTTCAATAAATATTAAATTTAATTTCTTTTTCTTATATACAAATTATTAATAAAAATATTTAGACAAAAAATTTCAAACAAAGTTTAGTCAGTCAAGTTAATCCCCCGAAATTCGAAAAAGTAGAAGATATGTCAGATTTGACTTATCTCAGCGATGCTTCAGTACTTCATAACTTGAAACAACGATATTACATGAAACTAATTTATGTAAGTTTATAATGGTAACACATATTAATAAAAAAAATTTTCTTCTCTTTTCATTCAAAACAAAAAAAAAAAAAAATTTAAAACAAACAACAACAACAACAACAAATTAACGGACAAAATGACTGTAATTTTATTAAAACGACAAATAATTAAACATGAATATTAGACCAAAGATTTCAAAAAAGATCAACTCTCACAAGTAAATCCTCCAAAATATGAGAAAGCCGAAGATATGTCAAATTTAACATATTTAAACGACGCCTCTGTACTTCATAACTTGAAACAGAGATATTATAATAAGCTTATCTACGTAAGTATATCGTTTGCTGATGCGCACTATTATTCTATATTTCTTTCACAAAAGTTTTAATGTTAAAATTGCGTGCTTGTTAAAATCACACATATTTTTTAACCCAAACATTTTTTTACATTCGTTCATTTTTAATAAATACCAAAAAAAAAAAAAAACAACATAAAAAAATGTTATTTTAATTATCATCCAAAATATCCCTACACTAATAAATACCTTGCAAAAACAAAAAAAAAAATAAAATAAAAGAGTATACAATACAAAACTCAACTAACGCTTAATATCCCCCATCATAAAACATACATACATACATAAAAAAAAAATACATTATAATGAAAAATGCTCAAACTAACCCCTTCAAAAACAATAATAATAATATTTCCGCTTAAATGCTTCTAAGGAACCACAAATCGGCTAGAAACGCCGAATTTCGGCCCTTATGAGGTAAAAAAAAAACTCAATCAAGAATACTTCAATTATAATATACCTACAACAAAATGCAACCATAGGTGTTATAACCATTCATTACAATGAATATATACACACGTTTTACAAAAAAAATGATTTTTTAATTTTCATAAGGTGATCTTTTTTTAAGTACATACATATTAAATATATATACAAAACTACATATTATATAACATAAGTAGTTAATTATTAGAAAGTTTGTTGTTGAATTTTTAAATATTTTGTGTATAAAAAAACAGTTGAGACTTACAATTTCATACACAATTTATTTTTCTATATACATATCATTTTTAATACATATATGTAAAATATTCTTAAAAACATTATCTAATATAAAATTTTTTTTTCTATTCAATTTCAAATCAAACAGACTTATTCTGGTCTTTTCTGTATCGCTATTAATCCCTACAAACGTTATCCCGTATATACTAACCGTTGTGCTAAGATGTACCGTGGTAAGCGTCGTAATGAAATGCCACCACATATCTTTGCCATTTCTGATGGTGCCTACGTTGAGATGTTAACAAATCATCAAAATCAATCTATGTTGATCACTGGTGAATCTGGTGCCGGTAAGACTGAAAACACGAAGAAGGTAATTGCTTATTTTGCTACCGTTGGTGCTAGTACCAAAAAAGACGAAAAAGACCAAAAGAAGGGTTCCCTTGAAGATCAAGTCGTACAAACTAACCCTGTATTAGAAGCTTTTGGTAACGCTAAGACCGTCCGTAACGATAACTCTTCTCGTTTCGTAAGTTTACAAAAAAAAAACATAGAAAATTATATACAATTTTTACATAATACTTTATAATTGAATAGGGTAAATTCATCCGTATTCATTTCGGCCCAACTGGTAAACTTGCTGGTGCTGATATTGAAACTTGTAAGTTTTTCTTTATTTTTTGTTGTTATATACTTACAAAAAAAAAATATTTACTTATGTATATACTTTATTATTTAAATAGATCTATTGGAAAAGGCTCGTGTCATCTCTCAACAATCTTTGGAACGTTCATACCATATTTTCTACCAAATTATGTCCGGCTCAGTAGCTGGTGTTAAAGGTATATTTTGTTAAAATTAAATTTTTATATTATTTTTCATAGGACATTTATACAAAAAATATTATTTTATAAAAACATTTCAATTTTATTTTATATATATATATCTTCATATCACATATATATATATATAAATATACATTTGTTTTTTTCCAAAATTTAATTTAAAATATTTCTTATATTTGAATTTAAAATAAATACAAAATTACAATAATACAAAAAAAATAATCAAAATCAAAATTTAAAACCAAAAAAAAAAAAAAACGAAAAAAAAAAAACAAAACAGATACATGTCTTCTGTCAAACAACATTATGGACTATTACGTCGTTTCTCAAGGCAAAACAACTATTCCAAACGTTGATGATGGCGAGGAATTTAATTTGACAGATGTAATTTGAAAAACACAAATTTTCTTTTTTTATTAATTTTTCTTAATTTTTTTTTAATTGTATTAAATTATGAACCTAATACAATGGTTTGATTATTTATACATATATATTTATTATTTATTATAAATAGATTTCAATTTCCTAAATTTTCAATTTTTCTCTCCCCGTTTTTATATTTGTGATTGACAACAGAAATTTTTTTGGATGCTCCCATTTCCTTTTGAATTTTATAAAGAAAACAAAAACTATCAAAAAATCACATTACAATAAATTTATATTGCATTTATATTGACTTAATGCAATATAATTGTTTTTTTGAAAATGTTTTCTTAACAAACATACAAACATATTGTACGATAAACAATTTAAACAATTTACACAACGAAATTTATAATTTTTTTAAAAATTTATACCATAAAATTGTATTTAATTATTAAGACTTTAAATTACAATTTTAAAACAAAAAAAAAATCGTTAAAACGTTTCATTAAAACAAAACAAAAACAAAATGTTGATACTTCTCAATAAATGAAACGATTTTTCTGTCAATACAAAAATTTCAATTGGAAATAAATTACACAAAAATACATAAATACATACACATTATATAATATAAAAGAAATAGAAATTAAACTTATTTCTAAAAATAAACAATAATAAAAAAAAAAAAAACAATGTTTTATAACATTTTTATTAATATTTTAAATAATTCAAAATAAAAACAAAATACAAAAAAAAAACTCCTTTATATACTAATATTTACTTACATAATATAGAGGCTTGTTTACTCTCAAATGACATCTATGACTATAGAGTTGTATCACAAGGCAAAACAACTATTCCAAGTGTAGATGATAGTGAAGAAATGAACTTAACTGATGTAATTGACAATTTAATACATATACAAAATATACAAAAACATAAAACAAAATTTTATTTATTAAAACAAAGTGTTTATTTTCTTCACGTTTTGTAATGAAAGGAAAAAATTTTACACAACAAAAAAATAACTTTCATTCCGTTTTCAATTTATTGTATTTTACATTATTTATGACAATATGTAAAATACATGATTTAATATTTTTTTTTTTTTTAATTCGTATTTGATTGTTTTTTTTAGTGATATTTTGGAAATTTAAAAAATTCATTAGAATATTAGTAGATTTTAACATAATACATACATATTTTTAATTTCATTTTATTAATCATACATAAAAAAATTATTATAAAAAATAATTTGACATTTAATAATTTTACAAGTTTTGTTCATTATTATTTTTTTTTTTTTAATGCGTTTTATTATACCCACAGAATATTGTCTGTTAACAAACAATATTCATGATTATCGTATTGTGTCACAGGGCGTTACAACCGTTCCTAGTATTAATGATTCTGATGAATTCGAAATTACTGAAGTATTTTCATATTAATTTTTTGTGTTTTTCTATTTAATTTGTGTTTTTTTATTCAGCTTTTTTTTTATTTTTTTATTTATTTAATTTTAAATTGATTATTTTCTTATTTTGCTTTACAAATAATAACGTTGCTTCAACAGCTTTATGTATTTAAGGTTTAAAATTATATAGCTTTTTCTTAAATGTATCTTATTATATTCAATTATTATATACATACATAGTATATAGATACCTTTAAAAGGACATAAAATATTTTTGAAATATGAATGAATCCTTTTTGTTTTTCTGAAAATTGAAAAATTACAAAAATCGCATATTTGAATAATACGAAAATATGAAATATATAAAAAAAAAAATTATTTTATTATTTTTTATGTACATACATATATAATATTAATTTACTATATACTTCTCTCTTTATGTACATATACTATTATATACAAGCAAAATAATTTTTTCAAAAGGACACTTCAATTGAAAGAAACCTTCATGTTATGGACAATGAAAGGTTTATTTATTTACTTTTATTATTTTATTGTTGTGTTTCTTTCTATTTATTTTTGTTTAAATTATTCTCTACGAAAATCTTCATGTTTGGAAAGTGAAACTACAAAAATTGGAAACTAAAGTAATACATATTATAAAATTTTACAACAAAATTCAAAACAAAACAAAACACATATCGTTTATTATTATCAAGTCTATCAAACCAACTGAAAAATTATATAATTAAAAAAAAAAAAGGAAATTAATATTTTTTTTATATCCAATATTCAATATAGCAATGTGTTTCCTTAGCGAAAACATCTATGATTACGTAAATGTATCACAAGGTAAAATTACAATTCCAAATATGGATGACGGCGAGGAATTCTCACTTACAGATGTAAGTTTAATAAATATAACATCATATAAATTGGGTTTAAAAAATATATATATATATATATGTATATATTTATTTATAAATAATGTGTCATACATAAATGTATTGTAAGAAAAAAAAAAAAAAAAAAAACAGTATATACGTACCGATTTTATGTATTGAACACATGGTCACTTTGTTTTTTTGTAAAACCCACCACATATTATAATATACTTCTTGAACCTACAATATTTTAATATTAAATGTAATTACAGAAAAAACTGTGTGAAACAGTATTTCTATACCAAAAATCAACATTATATTTTATGTTTACAAAGATTTATGTCCTCAACAAAACTGCATACAAACATCATCAACAACAACAACAACCAAACAAATATTGTGTCCTCCTTATGTTGGAAAAAAAACCTACATATTATATAATATTTATAATAATTTAAATTATATTATATAATATGTAATTATTTTACTCTTTATATATTCTATGTACCTTGTATTTTTCCTTTTTAAGAACCTTTTTATATACACAGTTATAAAAAGTACTGTCAATAAGATACATAACTTAATACCAAATTATGTAACGTACTTTTATTAGAGTATTTGCTGGAAACATTTTTGCTAAACATGTTTCTATTAAATTGCTTTATAAAAACTATTGTATTTATGTTTCAAATTAATATAATATAATTCATAATATTAATATATGTACTATATTGATTAATAATATATATAAATACAAAAATAATAAATAAATTAATAATATATTAAAACGAAAATATTAAATACAAAAAATTACATAATAAAATAATATAAAATATCAAATATTGCACTAAAACAAAAAAAAATGTTTTATATGTTTGTAGCCAAATTTTGTGTTTTATTTGTATTTTCGCTTTTTATTATTTTTTCTTTATACCAAATTGTGTAAAGAAAAAAAAATAAATAAAACTAATATGATAATGTTATTATTAATTTCACTCCTATTCATTGTTCTAAATATATTTCTTTATTTTTTTTTTATACTAATAATATAGCAAGCCTTCGATGTCTTGGGTTTCACAACTGAAGAAAAAGAAAATGTATACAAAATCACCGCTGCTGTTATGCATATGGGTGGTATGAAATTCAAACAAAGGGGTCGCGAAGAACAAGCTGAAGCTGATGGCTTAGAAGAAGGTGAACGTGTTGCCAAATTATTGGGTTGTGATACAGCTCAACTTTATACTAACTTGTTGAAACCACGTATTAAGGTCGGTACTGAATTCGTCACACAAGGTCGTAATGTTATTCAAGTCAATAACTCAGTTGGTGCCTTATGTAAAGGTACTTTCGATCGTATCTTCAAATGGTTGGTCAAAAAATGTAACGAAACTTTGGACACAAAACAAAAACGTCAACATTTCATTGGTGTACTGGATATTGCTGGTTTCGAAATTTTCGATGTAAGATTTTAAATAAATAATATTTATTAATTTTAGATAAAATTTATTTTATATTATAATATATGACATTCTAATATATATAGGAACAAAATATTAAACGTTATTACATATGCATACAGAAAAAAACAAAGAAAAAACAATACAAAAAACACATATTGAAATATTTACGTCAATTTTAGTAACCAGAAATTCTACGTATTAAAAAATGTTTTGATCTAAAAATAAAAAAAATTAAAAAACAAAAAAATTGTTGGCACATATTCCATGATGTGCATTGCAGCACCTTTATCTATTAAAAATGGTATTTACTTCCGCGCAAATATTGGTGAATTATTTTTAAGATTTCTTTTTGTTTTTTTTTTTTTCAATTTAAATCATTTGAAAAAAAAAAAACTAAAAATAATTTGAAAATATTCTTCTTCCGTGTATACACAGTAGAATTTTTTGGTTTACAAAACATCAAAAAATATATATAATATGATTACATTACGAATTATATATTCTACAACACTATTATAATTGGGCTTAATTGAAATTTCTAAATTAATTTTCCAAATAAAAATTGGTTCTTATAAAAAAAAAAAAATTTCAAAATTTTATACATTCCCTCACGATAATTTCAAGAAATATTTCAAGATTTTTTCTTTATTAAAAAAAAAAACAAAATCAAAAATAAAATAAAATACAAATCTTTAGTACAATGGCTTCGAACAATTGTGTATCAACTTTACAAATGAAAAATTGCAACAATTCTTTAACCATCACATGTTCGTATTGGAACAAGAAGAATACAAAAAAGAAGGTATTAACTGGGATTTCATTGATTTTGGAATGGACTTGTTGGCTTGTATCGATCTTATTGAAAAGGTATTTTTCTTACGTCAAGAGTTCTTCACCTGTCAATGATTTTCATAATGTTTTTTTTATTTTCTTTTGTTTGGTGAAATTTAAATGTTTTCTTTCTATTTTATTATCTTTTATTGACTATTTCTATATATATGTGTTCTATATATCCCAAAAACCTCAATCATCATATCGGAATCGTTCTCAAGTCTGTAATATGCATTTTAAAATTCAATATGAAATATGCAATTTGCATCCAATTTACATTTACAATTGAAATATGGACGACAATTATAATATAAAAGTAACACTTAAAAAAAAACAACAACAAAAAAATATATGTTCTAACAATCCTATAAAAAAAAAAACAATAATTCCCTAAGAAACAAAATCCAATTTTCCACTCCACAGTATAACGGTTTCGAACAATTGTGTATCAATTTCACTAACGAAAAATTACAACAATTTTTCAACCATCACATGTTCGTCTTAGAACAAGAAGAATACCAACGTGAAGGTATTGAATGGACCTTCATTGATTTCGGCATGGATCTTCAACAATGTATTGAATTGATTGAAAAGGTAAAACCATTTAAAAATTGGTAGCCTTTCTGCAAAAAAAAAAAAATTAAAATAAAAATAAAAAACAAAAATGCTGTACTAAATAAAGAGCAAAAGATAATTTCAAAGAAAATTAAATTTTCAGCTTTCTAAAAACAATAAGCATAACCGAAGAAGCCATAAGTTTTAAAAATATTTTATATATTAATATAATGTTACTTACCAAAGCTTTGTAATTTACCTTCTATTAAATAACCATAAATTTGCTATACATATATAGAACATGTTTAACTGATGTATACATCTGTGTTCTATATGTTTGTTTTACTAAAATCAAATTATTTTCAATATTTTAAATGAAAAAACTTTTAATAACATATTTTTTTTTTATACTTTACTTCATCATCAAAACGATATTATAGCCTATGGGTATCTTGTCCATCCTTGAAGAAGAATCTATGTTCCCTAAAGCTACTGATCAAACTTTCACTGAAAAATTGATGTCAACTCATTTGGGTAAATCAGCTCCTTTCCAAAAACCAAAACCACCAAAGCCAGGTCAACAAGCTGCTCACTTTGCTATTGGCCATTATGCTGGTGTTGTTGCATACAATATCACTGGTTGGTTAGAAAAGAATAAGGATCCTTTGAATGACACAGTTGTCGATCAATTCAAAAAATCAACAAACAGATTGTTGGTTGAAATTTTCGCTGCTGATGCTGGTCAATCTGGTGGTGCTGATCCAGCCGCTAAGGGTGGTCGTGGTAAGAAGGGTGGTGGTTTCGCCACTGTATCATCTGCCTACAAGGAACAATTGAACAATTTGATGACAACATTGCGTTCAACACAACCTCACTTTGTCCGTTGTATCATTCCAAATGAATTGAAACAACCTGGTGTCATTGATTCTCACTTGGTAATGCATCAATTGACCTGTAACGGTGTACTTGAAGGTATTCGTATTTGCCGTAAAGGTTTCCCCAACAGGATGGTATACCCAGATTTCAAATTACGGTAAGCATAAAAAATATTAATTTTATTATTTATAAAAAAAAAAAAAAAAAAAAAAAAAAGTTTATAAACATTTTATAGTACAGGAAAATTAGAAGTGTAGAAAATTTTTTCAACAAAATAAATATTAAAAAAACAAAAAAACTAAATAGGAATTAATGGGTGTTAAAAAAAAATTTCTTTAATACTTTTATTTAAAAAGTAAAGTTATTAATATTTTGATATCTATATATTCATTATAAATTATAAAATAGTTACATGATTTTGGCACCTGCAATTATGACAGCTGAAAAAGTTCCTAAAAACGCAGCTGCTAAATGTCTTGAAAGCGTTGGTTTGGATCCCGATAATTATCGTATTGGACATACAAAGGCAGGACATTAAATTAAATTTATTTTGTAATGAATCCATCCCACACCTACCCCAATTAGTAGTTTTAATTTATTTTTATTTTACGTTTTCGTTCAATAAATTGTATTTTATTTTATTAAATATTTTTATTAAAATAATAAAATAAAATTCAAGTAAAAATTATTAATAAAAATAAATATATATAAATTCCTAGCACGTTGTAGTTTAATACCTACATACACATACATCCAGAGAATGTTTTATAATTTTAATAGATTTTTTTGAAAATTGTAGAAAATAAATTTATAAATTTATTTTTTTTTTGTGTTTTCACAGTAGACATTCCTATATAATTATATATACATGTACTTTTAAAACACATTGACATCTACGGATATTTACAACAATTTACAATTTATATAATCACAACAAATTTACATATGAATACATAATTAGCAAATTTATTTTATAATATACATATACATATTATGTGTATATTGTCAAGGGTATTGAATGGAAAATAATTTTTTTTTATTTTTTAGTATCTAATTTTAAAAATGTAGTTTTGATTAATTTATCAAATTTAATTTTAATTCATATTTTTGTCTAGTATTTGAAAATATTATAGAAAATATTTAATTTTTTCTACCTACATATCTATTTTTCATGAAGTATGATTATTTTTTTTTTTTTTTATAATTACATTTCGTATGCGAAGGTTTTATTGTTTAAATTAAATGTAATTTTGAATATTTATATTTTTTGAATTTTTAAGTTTTTATTTTATTTTATTTGTTTTTGTGAGTAGAAATATTATTATGAATTTTGCATTTGTTCATTATATAGGTACAAAATCCTTGCCCCCAAAGCTGTTGCTGCATCACCCGATCCCAAGAAATGTGCCCCAATTATTTTGGAAAGCACCAGTCTTGATTCAGATCTTTATCGTATGGGCAATACAAAGGCATGATATACTATTCCAATTATGTTTTTCTATATATATATATTTGCAGCGCAAAAAGCTATTTTTATTATATATATTATATGCACATCGATGATGTTGGATATTCTGAATTATTTTTCTTTTTTATTTTTTTTTTTTTTTTTTTGAAAATATAATACATAATTGTTTTACGATTTCGATAACAACAAAAGAAAACCCTCTAAATAAAAAAGAGATTTTAAATAAAATATTCAATACTAATTTCAAGCCCAACGATAATTTTAGTACAAAATTTGTTGGATTATTTTTAATCATACATAATATAATTAAATATACATGAAAAATAACTTTATTAAAATATACAACCAACTAAATAAAACTTGTTGGTCCCCACTATATTAGTTTAATATACATTATAATATTAGAATTAAATTTTTATTTTCTTTTTTTATTAATTAATTAAATAATATTATTGTTTTGTTTAAACATTGGTGAATTAAACCTTTAAAATCAGGAGCCAATGTGAAATCATTACAAGAAATTTATTATTTAAATATTTGGAAATAAAATCCCTTTTTATATAAAGGGACATTTCCAAATCACATACACTCACTTATTAATAACACTTATATTAAAATATACACATGTACACAATTACTATAAAAATTTACACAATTATATAAAAATCTATCAAATTTATGACATAGTTTTGAAAACAAATTGACAAAAATAGATTCTAATGGACATTAATAAATATTATATACAAATAAATTTATACAAATTAATATATACAAAAAAATTAATAATTTATTATACACCATTTTATTTTTATTATTTATATTTTATGTTTAATTTACACTTTTGTTGTTTTTTTGTTATTACTAATAAATAAAAATTATAACAGATACAAAATACTTTGCGTTAAAGAACTCGCAAAACATGAACCAATTAAACCTGACAAAGCAGCCCAAATTATCCTCGATTTTATTAGCTTGCCTGAAGATCAGTTCCGTTGTGGCAAAACAAAGGTATAACACTGACAAAATGAAACACTAAAAATAAAAAAAATAAAAAATTAAATAAATATATACAAATTTCATATAAACATTAAGAAATATACGAAAAAAAACTATAACTATATATTTAAATAAAATTATTAAAATTAGTGTGCTATTAAAACCCAATTTTAAATTTACAAAAAAAAATTTGACCCTTAATTTTATTTTATTTTATTGAGCTTTTTTGTGATTTTATTTGTTTTTCTTTTAATGTTTTTTATATATATTTAATATTTTGCAAATCCGATTCGTAAAACGAAACTTGTAAATAATCAATATATATATATATATATACATACATATAAATTGATTATTTATACGTTAGTTGAAAAATTAAATAAAATTAAAACTAAACGATTCGGATGCTTTAAAAATGATAAAATTTCAAAATCTACAATTTTTTCATACAAAAAATTTTTCTAACATATGACTTTTTTTGTTTCTGATTTTTTTTTTTCGATTGGATTGGATTCGTTTCCATTTTAAAATTAATTAAACATAATGAAATGAAAAAAAATATAGGTATTCTTCAGAGCTGGTGTCTTGGGTCAAATGGAAGAATTACGTGATGAACGTTTAGGTAAAATTATGTCCTGGATGCAAGCCTGGGCTCGTGGTTATTTGGCCCGTAAAGGTTTCAAAAAATTACAAGAACAACGTATTGCCTTACAAGTTGTACAAAGAAACTTGCGCAAATATCTTCAATTACGTACCTGGCCATGGTGGAAATTGTGGCAAAAAGTCAAACCACTCCTCAATGTATCACGTATTGAAGATGAAATTGCTGTAAGTATACACCTATATATATGAAATATTTTTATGCATTAATATAATTCAATATATTAGTGTATAAAATATATACTTATATTAATTGTATTATAAAAGATTAGATCTTCAGAAACATGTTGTGTCATCCCAACCCCACCTACCATAAAAGATTTTCTGTTTTTTTTTTGTTTATTCAAAACAATTTTAATCTAATTACGTCAAAAATAAATTTTATATACATATGTAGATATTTATTAATATGCATAATTTATTTATAAATATTTATAATGTATAAATACCAAATCGATTTCAAATCAAAAACAGGATTAGGAAAAGAAAAAGGAAGTTCATTTTTATTATTTAAATATCACTCACTCTATTCTTTACTCATTCACATTGTATTCTATATTTACGATAATATATTTTTGATCGTATTTTTAAATTTTATATTTCTTATTTCAATAATTGATTTATTGATCTTTTAACTAGAATGATCATTGATTCATTTCATATTAATGAAATTAATTATAATATAAACACCTACTCTTATGCATATGTATATACAAATGTATATATATATAAATAAAAATACTAAAATATTAATTGAAAATTTATTTTAAAATCTATTTTTACAATTCAAATAATTTCTCTATAGTTTTAACCAAATAAGTTTATTTTTGTAAATGCTCTGACGATGTATGAAACCAATTCAATTCATAAAGCAAAAAAAAAAACTTGCACTTCTATAAATTAAAACAATTTTCAATTTGAAAATAAATATCTTTTTTTTTTATATAAATTCCAATCACTAAAAATAAAAATTGAATTTTAAATAATTTCAATGATTTTTGTTTTACTACACCTGAAAATCAAAATATACATATATATGTATGTAAATATATATTTCACCTGATTTTAAAATCTACTTTACTTTTTGAAACTTATTGATCCCACTTCTTATATTCTATCTAGAATAATTATTAATAAAATTAATATAAAAATTAAGAAGTGGGGCTAAAAAGTTTCCATCATTGTATTTTTTTTTTGGAGGGGAATATTTGATGATGATGATTAAGCTACAAATAATTTTTACCATACTATTAAATAAATTTAATAAAATTAAGTGGGAATAATTATTAAAATAATATTTTTAATATGACATGAATATTAAAATGAAAATTTAGAGTAGGGCGAAATTTATATATAATAATTAAATATGTTATGTATATATATATATATATATAATAAAATGATTCCTCCTATTTCTGGATTTATCAAATATGATTTCGTATATATGTATGTATCATATTTTTTAAATTTTTTTTTGAAATCATAAAGTAGGGATAATTGTTTATTATAGTTTTAAACGATTAAATACAAAATATTGGAATGTATTCATTTCAAAATCACTAATCGTAACATCAAAGTCCTGAATTATATATAGAAGTTTATTAATTTTTTTTTTTTGATTGTTTTGATTATTCGGCTTTTTTTTAATTCGTTTTTGCAATTCGTTGCAAATACTGAAAAAAAATTAAATTTAGTTTTGTTTTTATTTTATTACAATTCTGATTAAAATTAAAATCGAATTATCAGAATTAATAAATAAATATCAACAAAAAAAAATATTAAATTTAAAGCGAACGATTAGTTTTTAAATAATAATTATTTGAATAAATCATTCAAAACGAAACAAAAAAATAAAATAACGCCTACAAAAATGGATACGGAAGCACCTAACGTGGAACCAACCGAACCAAAACCAACTGAACCAACTGAAGATCAATCTAATACAACAGCTGATGCTGTTGCTACTGCACCAACATCAGTTAATAATAATGATGATTCTAAATTTCAGAGACTTGAAGAGAAAGCTAAGAAAGCTGAAGAAGCATTTGCCAAAGAAGAAAAATTAAGAAAAGACTTGGAAGGTGTTAATGCTAAATTGTTAGCTGAAAAGAATGCTCTTTTGGATTCTTTGGCCGGCGAGAAAGGTTCATTACAAGAATTCCAAGAAAGAACAGCTAAATTGCAAGCACAAAAGAGCGATTTAGAAAATCAACTTCGTGTAAGTATTTTCAATAAAAGAATTTTAGTGGAAAAAAAAAATAGTGAATTCACAAATACATACATACATAATAATATAACAATTCACAATTGTGATTAATTTATAATTGAAAATTATTGAAATTAAAATTGAAATAGAAATTTAAATTTAAATTTAAAAAATTTTTTATTTAGAACAACAATCTTGTGATTTGATGTATGTATGTATATGTATGTGAATTGTTTAAAAAAAAAAAAAAAAAAATGATTGTTATGAATAAAAAACAATAAATAAAAATTAATTTAATATAATATATAGGACATTCAAGATCGTTTGTCACAAGAGGAAGATGCACGCAATCAATTATTCCAACAAAAGAAAAAAGCCGATCAAGAAATCTCAGGACTTAAGAAAGACATTGAAGATATGGAATTGGCTGTACAAAAAGCTGAACAAGATAAAGCTACAAAAGATCATCAAATTCGTAATTTGAATGATGAAATCGCTCACCAAGACGAACTCATCAACAAATTGAACAAAGAAAAGAAAATGCAAGGTGAAACAAATCAAAAAACTGGTGAAGAATTACAAGCCGCTGAAGATAAAATTAACCATCTTAACAAAGTTAAAGCTAAATTGGAACAAACTCTCGATGAATTAGAGGATTCATTGGAACGTGAGAAGAAATTACGTGGTGATGTTGAAAAATCAAAGAGGAAGGTAGAAGGTGACCTTAAATTGACACAAGAGGCTGTATCAGATTTAGAACGTAACAAAAAAGAATTGGAACAAACAATTCAACGTAAAGATAAGGAAATTTCATCATTGACTGCCAAATTAGAAGATGAACAATCAGTTGTTGGTAAAACACAAAAACAAATTAAAGAATTACAATCAAGAATTGAAGAGCTCGAAGAAGAAGTTGAAGCTGAACGTCAAGCACGCGCTAAAGCCGAAAAACAAAGAGCTGATTTGGCTCGTGAATTGGAAGAATTGGGTGAACGTCTTGAAGAAGCCGGTGGTGCTACATCAGCACAAATTGAACTCAACAAGAAACGTGAAGCCGAACTTAGCAAACTTAGACGTGATTTGGAAGAAGCCAATATTCAACATGAAGCTACATTGGCTAATCTCCGTAAAAAACATAATGATTCCGTTGCTGAAATGGCTGAACAAGTTGATCAACTTAACAAATTGAAGGCTAAGTAAGTTAAAAAAATTCAATAAATAATAAATATATACAATGTATGTATATTTATAATTATATATATACATATACGTATAATTCATATTCATATATTTATTTATATAAAATATTTTATTTAATTATAACATTTACAAAATGTACTTATGGGATGAAAATTTTAATAATCAAAATAAGAAATTCAAAATATTTTGGGATGTTGCCAAAAAGCAATAAGAAAATTTTAATTTTAAATTAGGCGTGTAGGTACAAAGCAACAAAATTATAAAAAAAAAAATTAATTTTTTTTTTTTAATATAATTGTATACGTAAAATTATAAAACATAATTGTCGTATACACTTTCAATTACATTCTCAGAAAAAAAAAAAAAAAATGATTCATACCAAAATAAATCATTTGTTTTTAAATCTCAAATTTTATTTAAAAAATAAAATTTATGATCTATGATCTCATAATTTTTATACTATCGAATACAAATTTTACAATTTAAAATTTCAAAAACATTTTGAGATAGTTTTGAACATAAATATTTTTTAAAAATAGATTTTAGATATTTGATAGAATTTTAAAAAACAAAACTAGTAAAATAGTAAAAAACTGGGCATGTAAATAATATTTATGTAGGGGCTTAAAATTCCCAGATGCTTTTGGTAACCTCTTTTTTTTTTTATTTTAAATATATGTAAATACATATTTTTTTTTTGCAATAATTAAATTTAATTTTGATAAAATTTGTAATTTTATAATTAAGAGCTGAACATGATCGCCAAAGTGCACATAATGAGCTTAATCAAACACGCGGAGTTTGCGATCAACTTGCGCGTGATAAGGTAATAAATCGTTAATTGTTGAATAACCCATAATTGTCATATATGGAATCATGACAATTTGATTCAACTGGTGTCTTGTCTTAAATAATTTCTATATACGTTTATGTGTTTTGCCATATATATTTACACATACAAATATATACAACATACTATATAATACTTTTAATTGTTCAAATTACTTACAACGTTCAATTTTAGACCATCCCAACAATAAAAAAAAAAATTAAAAAAATTAAATAAAAAACAATTTGAGTCATTTTTTAACATTTTTAATTTATTTATTTAATTCCCAATTATTGTATCTAATATTTTAAAACACAATTTACTCTTAGGGCTGAAAAGGAGAAGGCCCAATACTTTGGTGAATTAAATGACCTCAGAGCTAGTGTTGACCACCTTGGCAACGAAAAGGTATTTATTTTTATCATGATTTTGCCAAAATACAAAAATTAAGAAAGCTAGAAAAGCTAAGCTGTAAAAATATTGAAAATGCTTAAAATTTGCTTTTAAAATTAGTTTTGAAAACCAAAACAAAACAAAAAAATAAAACAAAAAAAAAAAACAAAAGAAATGATGTTATCAAGGACCAATGGCTTCAGCACAGCTCGATTTTTTATAAAAAAATATTCCTGTAAATATAACACAAAAAAATATATTCACAATACGCTAGCACTACAATTGCCTAATTTGTTTGTGTCCGCTTTATTTGACAAAAAAAAAAACAAAACAACAAAAAATAATTTAAACAAAATTTAATTTTTATTTTGATTTTTCTTACTTACAATAGGCTGCCCAAGAAAAGATTGCCAAACAATTACAACACACATTAAATGAAGTTCAAGGTAAATTAGATGAAACTAACAGAACCCTCAATGACTTCGATGCCGCCAAGAAGAAGCTTTCAATTGAAAACTCAGATCTCCTCCGTCAATTGGAAGAAGCTGAATCACAAGTATCACAATTATCTAAAGTTAAAATTTCACTTACCACACAATTGGAAGACACCAAACGTTTGGCTGATGAAGAAGCTCGTGAACGTGCTACTCTCTTAGGTAAATTCCGTAACTTAGAACACGATTTAGATAACTTGAGAGAACAAGTTGAAGAAGAAGCTGAAGGTAAAGCTGATTTACAAAGACAACTCAGCAAAGCTAATGCTGAAGCTCAAGTATGGAGAAGCAAATACGAATCAGATGGTGTTGCTCGCTCAGAAGAATTAGAAGAAGCTAAGAGGAAACTCCAAGCTCGTTTGGCTGAAGCTGAAGAAACCATTGAATCATTAAATCAAAAATGCGTTGCTCTTGAAAAAACCAAACAACGTTTGACAACTGAAGTTGAAGATCTTCAACTCGAAGTTGACCGTGCTAACGCAATTGCCAATGCTGCCGAAAAGAAACAAAAAGCTTTCGACAAAATTATTGGTGAATGGAAACTTAAGGTTGATGATTTGGCTGCTGAATTAGATGCCTCACAAAAAGAATGCCGCAACTATTCCACTGAATTATTCCGTCTTAAGGGTGCTTATGAAGAAGGTCAAGAACAATTGGAAGCTGTACGTCGTGAAAACAAGAACTTAGCTGATGAAGTTAAAGACTTATTAGACCAAATTGGTGAAGGTGGTCGCAACATTCATGAAATTGAAAAAGCAAGAAAACGTTTGGAAGCCGAAAAAGATGAACTCCAAGCTGCCCTTGAAGAAGCTGAAGCTGCTTTAGAACAAGAAGAAAACAAAGTATTGCGCGCTCAATTGGAATTGTCACAAGTCAGACAAGAAATTGACAGACGTATCCAAGAGAAAGAAGAAGAATTCGAAAATACACGCAAAAACCACCAACGTGCCTTAGACTCAATGCAAGCTTCATTAGAAGCTGAAGCTAAAGGCAAAGCTGAAGCTTTAAGAATGAAGAAGAAGTTGGAAGCTGATATCAATGAATTAGAAATTGCTTTGGATCATGCCAACAAGGTAATAATAATTATTTTAATAAAAATCTATACATATTTATTTTTATAAATTTTAAAAAAAAATTTAAATTGAATTTATCTCCTTGAGATACAAATATGCTGGCATTGCGAAAGAAAAAAAAAATATTTTTTTTTCACATATTTCTATAATTAGAAAAATTTATGATATTTCAATGTTTCTATCGAAACCCATGAATCTCACACATAAATTCTATATCCAAAAATAGATTAGTTAATATTGTGAGGAAATTATGTTTTCGTAATATCTTTGATACAACCAAACAATATTGTACGTATTTAGGTCAGTTGAGTATTTATGAAATTCAAAATAGATAGAAACATGTGCAACATTATTGCAATTTAAATTTTTTTTTTAAAATAAGAAATAAAACAAAAATAATAATTTTAAAATAATTTTTTATTATTGCTTAATAAAAATTTGGCATTAAAATTTTTAATATTTTATTTATACAACTAGGCCAACGCTGAAGCTCAAAAGAACATCAAACGTTACCAACAACAACTTAAAGACTTACAAACAGCTTTGGAAGAAGAACAACGTGCTCGTGATGATGCCCGTGAACAATTGGGTATTTCTGAACGTCGTGCTAATGCCCTCCAAAACGAACTTGAAGAATCTCGTACACTCCTTGAACAAGCTGACCGTGGCCGCAGACAAGCTGAACAAGAATTGGCTGATGCCCATGAACAACTCAATGAAGTTTCAGCACAAAATGCTTCAATTTCAGCTGCCAAGAGGAAATTGGAATCAGAATTACAAACTCTCCATGCTGACTTAGACGAATTATTGAATGAAGCTAAGAACTCAGAAGAGAAAGCCAAGAAGGCTATGGTTGATGCTGCTAGATTAGCTGATGAACTCCGCGCTGAACAAGATCATGCTCAAACACAAGAAAAACTTAGGAAAGCACTTGAACAACAAATCAAGGAATTGCAAGTTA
The DNA here is from genome assembly GCA_963942445.1 of Argyra leucocephala. Lineage (NCBI taxonomy): Eukaryota > Metazoa > Arthropoda > Insecta > Diptera > Dolichopodidae > Argyra > Argyra leucocephala. The sequence continues at coordinate 21,211,280 of OZ012680.1, read as the reverse complement.
GATTAGATGAAGCCGAAGCTAATGCACTTAAAGGAGGCAAGAAGGCTATCCAAAAATTAGAACAACGTGTACGTGAATTAGAAAATGAATTAGATGGCGAACAAAGAAGACACGCTGACGCACAAAAGAATCTCCGCAAATCAGAACGTCGTGTTAAAGAATTAACCTTCCAATCTGAAGAAGACCGCAAGAACCACGAACGTATGCAAGACTTAGTTGACAAATTGCAACAAAAGATCAAGACATACAAGAGGCAAATAGAAGAAGCTGAAGAAATTGCAGCACTCAACTTAGCTAAATTCCGTAAAGCTCAACAAGAACTTGAAGAGGCTGAAGAACGCGCTGACATGGCCGAACAAGCTATTAGCAAATTTCGTGCAAAAGGTAGAGCCGGTTCAATAGGCAGAGGTGCCAGTCCTGCAGTAAGTATTCATTATTATTTTTTTTTTGATAATTTTTTTAAAATCCAAATATTACCGACAAAAGAAATGAATATGTCATGTATATATATGTATATTTATAAATAAATATATTTTTCATTTGAATAACTATATACACTATATATAAATATATATATATATGAATATATACATGGTTAAGCATACAAATACATTTTCATATATGCAATTATCGTAATTATGTAGTGAAATACAGTAATTTTCATATATGCAAATGCTAGTAATCACGATTAAACCATTAAATATATATAAATATTCAATTATATTATTCAATTACATTAATTAGGCAGCGACGCCTAAAGCCAAAAAGAGTGGAGCGCTGGAGCAATAAAAATACTACAGCGTGTAAGTGCTGAAACCCCCAAAAAAATAAAACAAAATCTGTTCGTGTTGTGTTAGTTTCGTCTTATTTGGATCATTTTCATTTTTTAATTTCCAATCAATATTATACATACATACATAATATAGTTCAATATATCTTGTCTACATCTAGAAAGCATGCAATTCAAAATAAATTTTTAAATTTAACCTACTACAGAAACAGTTATATTTTAATAAAATAATTTTGCTTAAAATTAGGCGAATTTAAAGCAAATTCATATACAAGCAATAATAATAAATGTTGCTGAAATTCGAAATGTTTCTCAACAATGTTGAATTGATTGAATTTGAATGAACATTAACAAAAAAAAATTTAAAAAATGATTTAAACTTTTTTTAAATTTTAGAAAACTTTTTTAATGAAAATAATTTGGTTTTTATACTATTACATTATGTTACATATTTTTAAATTCTAAATAAGGGCTTAAAGAAATTTAAAAATACATTTAAATATAACAGTATTAAAGTACAATTTTAAGTCATTTGATGTTTTAATTTAAAATATTCTTTTACAAAAAAATGTTTACTTTGTAAATACATGTTTTATACTTCTGAGGGTGGGCTAAAATTTGATATATAATAAAAGTAATTAAATTAATAATTCAACTAAATAGCAAAGCGGACTATAATAAAATATGTAGTAGTTTTCCTCTCAATATTTAAGCAGCTCAATACTTTTAAGAAACAAAGTATTTTATTCACTTTCCTTAATTATATTGACATCTAAAAATAACATCTCAAATGAATTGCATGAATAAAAGTTTTGTTTTACTCAAATTTTAATTTACAATAATAGACAATAATATTACCAAAATCTAAAACAAAATTAAAGAAATACATATGAGTATTTGTTAATTAAAATTAAATATAATATAATTACATATTTATAAAGAATTTTTACGTTGTGTGATTAGTAATTAACGATTATTAAAAAATTAAATTAAAATAAAATTTGATTTTCTTTAAATAAAATTAATTAATATAATTTTTTTTACACTTACAGCCTCGGGCATCAGTTCGGCCCCAACTTGATGGAATGGCTTTCCCTCCAAGATTTGACCTTGCTCCCGAAATCGAATTTTAGATAAACAAAAGTTATTATTTTTAATTGCCATTTTTTTTTTAAATAATTCTTTATTCAAAATGGATATTGCCGAAGAAAATTGTTAAAATTTAGCCATTTTCCGATAAGAAGAATAGTTAAGTTAAAAAAATTAAAAAAAAAAAATTTAGAACCATCACCATGAAATGAATATACAGCGTCCATAATTAAAATTTAATTTTAACTCAAATACTGTAAATTCTTCATATTATAATTAATGTAACTTCTATATAATTTATAAATGTTTATTATAAATTTTTTTTGATAAATCGATAAAAAATCATTTTATTATAATGAAAAAAAAATTATATACAAAATAAAAGTGAAAAGTTTATGTAAGCGAAATTAAAAAAACAGTTTTTTATTTTATTTCAGAATTACTTTTTTTAAATGAAAATTGATATCTGTCAACTTAAGTGGAGTTTAAACAATTTTCATGACCTAAAACTTAAAGATTTATAGGGATATTTAAATCGATAAAATAATGCTTCATCGCAGCAGCCGCTTTTAGAGTCACACTAGTTTTATATGGTTAATGGTTATGGGAAGAAATTTATGAAAGTCGTTAATAGTCTATGACTATGACAGGCATGAAAATCACTCTCTCAAAATGCTGTTATTATGATTTTATATTCGATCAAATTGATTTGTATGCATTTAAAAGTGTAGATAAAGTTAGTTATATTAGATTACTACACAAATATCATTGCCCCTTGAGATGTTGCAGTAACCTGAGATGCTATTAATTAAATAAAAACAAATACCAATAATTAATTCTGTTTGAATAAATCGTAACATATAAGAGCCTTTTATTTATTGAGTTTGATTCTTTTTATTATTATCATTATTTATAATATTTAATACAATAATATGAGAACGAAGTTTATTTTAAGTCTTAAATTAATGAATAAACATAATTTAATTTTTAAACGTAGTAATTTTCAAGATTATTATAATATTTTTTTGTTTTATAATACAGGTACAACTAAACATAATAATATATTTAATAATACATAACATTAACATTTCTGCTATAATATGATTAACTAATATAATGTAGTGAATATTTGCACAAAATTTTCTATTGCTGAAAATGTATTTTATATATGTATAATTTATTTATTTTATATATTTTATAAATAATGTATCCAATTTTCTAAAATGATTAAACATTTCCTAAAATTCAAAATAAAAATTTTTAATATTAGTATGATAAAATGATAGTTTAATCGTTTAATAATAGTTTACCTGATGTGACAAAAGGACCAACATAATTACTAGGGAACAATCCAGTTAAACCATTAAGTTCACCTCGCCACCATTCAGGTTCATCCCTTCCAAGAACACTAATAATGTCATCTTTATCAAAAGATAATTCATCATCATTTTGGGCTTTGTATGGATATAGAGCTATTACTTTATCTAGAGTTAAATATATAAAAATATTTTTTTTTAATAAATTTCAATAAAATAAATTTAAAAGAAAACTTTATTACAAACCTAAAACTGTTTCATTCATTTCAATTTTACTACCAGAGAGTGGAGTATTTCGTCCACTATTTCGACCACCTTGTAAAACTTTGACATAAGACGCCGGGAACCAACCGATTTGACGTCGGCGTCCTTTAGCTTGTAATTCACCTTCCCACCAACCAGAATCAGTTTTCTTACGTATCATAATTAATTGCCCTCGGACCAATGATAATTGTTCGGAACTAGTTGCTTCATATGGAGCCAAAACTTGGGCAATTTCACCTTTTTTACCACGCATACCCTTTTAAATCAAATAAAATTATACAATTTCATATTTCAAAGTTATTTCAATAAAAATATCTTACAGGTGTCATGGAAGATGTTCTAGACATTGGTCTACTGAATGAACCTTGATTTTCAATATTCTTTTGAGTATTGATTTGTGAAACTTCAGTGTCTAATTCCTCTTGGGTTCTTGATTCTTCAATTTGTTGTATTGTGGAAACATTTTCAATTTCGTTAGCTGTCATGTCATTCTGAATAATATCATTCGCCTTTGTAGTATTCTATTAAATAAGGATACAAATAATTTATTAATTTTTAGTGTAAGAGATCAAATAATGAATATTTATTATTAAGAAATAAACTATACCTTATCACCAGCTCCTATATCTGCTTTTTCAACATAATTTGATGGAAACAAACCAACACGTTCACCTATTCTTCCGGTCCACCAATCACCATCCTTTTTCGTAACTATTACAATTTCTCCAGCATTAAATTTCAAATCATCAGGTTCGGAAGAATCATAAGGATATGCTGCAATGTAATATTCAATATCACCACCATTGGAAATTGGTTGTTCTGTAATTGTTTCAACAACTGGTTCTTCGATTGTACTGTAAATGAAATTATAATTTATCATTACATTTAATATTAATTTATGAAACAAATTTGTAGAATCAAAAAAAAAAATTATCCCACCTATTGTCTACGGCAGTTGGTTCTGTAGTATACGTGTCGTAATCTGAATAATTTTCATTAATCGTAGTTTCATATTTTTCAACATAATTTTCTGGAAACCAGCCCCAGTGTTCGTTCATACATCCTTTCAGCCAGCCAGGTTCGCCAGTTTCATTTGAAACTAATACCATATCACCAGGTTGAAAAGATATTTCATCTTCGTTTCTAGCAACAAATTCATATAGAGCTCTGTATTTTATGTAATCAGTAGAAGCTTCAACTTGATTTGTATTGTCATCTGTTGCCCAAGCTGATTCATTCAATGTATCAGTGCCATAACTATCTTTTGCGTAATTAAGATTAGAATTTACTTTATTATTTTTCAATTCAAGGACTTGATTTCTTTGAGTATCATATGAAATGTATAATTCATCACATTTTTGTATTAAAGTTTTCAGTTCATCCTTAATTTCCTCCAGTTGAATGTCATTTGAATTAATATCAGTTTTCTTATTTGCTATGTCATTTTTAATGTTTTCAATTTTGTCCTTAAGTTGCTTAATAATTAACTGTTAAAAAAATTTGTTTTAATTTAATTTATATAAAAAAAATTATAAATATTCACTTGTTTAGCAAATGCAGCATTATTTTGGGCTTGATTAGCTTCATTTAGTGCTGCGTTTTTAGCTTTTGCATCCCATTTCATTTTTTCTTGTGTCAATTGCATTAGCTTCTGGTTTTGTTCTTTTATTTTCGCTTTTAATTGGCCCATATCGCTCATTTGTGCATCGCGCGTTGATCTCATACCGTCTATAAAAGTTTTAACATTGGTCACATTTGCTCTTGTTTCACAAATTTTTTGAGAGAGTTCTTTAATCTATAAATAATTCAAAACGTATGATATAAAGATAATATTAAAGATTGTTTGTGACAACAAACCCTATTGTTCAGTGTATCTAGTTCAATTGTCAACGTCTGGTTTTGAGATTTACATTTCAAAACTTTCTCTTGTTCTCTATTTCGGATTAACTGCATTTCTGATATTTTTTGATTTTCCCATTCAATTTGTCTTTGCTTTTCCAGCTCTCTGCAATTTACAAAGGGAAATTTTTTTTAAATAGTTATAATTTATATTTTTGCATTAATCTAACCTTTTAGCAGTTTCCTTTGCTTCAATTGCTCTTTTCCTTTGTTCTTCCATTTCCATTTCTTTTTCTCGTTGCATTCTCATTTGCTCTTCCAATTCATCTTGTATTTTCTTCTCCATTTCGAGACGAGCCTTTTCTTTCTTTTCCGCTTCTTCTCTTTCTTTCCTTTCACGTTCCTCTTGTTCTTTTTTCTGTTGGTCTTGTAATAATTTACGTCTTCGTTCTAACTCGGCTTGACCTTTATCAAAGTTTTCCTTTCTTTTATCTTCGAATGAAGCTAAAATATAAATTAAATAAGATATAAAATATCACTAAAATTAATAAAAACAATTTTATTACTTTGTGGTAAGCCTGCTGCAGGATCAATTTCACTTATTCCACCTTGTGAAGATATTGAAGCATGTCTTGATGTAGGTAAAGAACCTTGTGGTGTTTTAGATACAGAGCTGTGACGAGAACGAATTTTTCTAAATGTCGGTGGTATCAAATCTAATGGCAACTCAACGGGAATCTTTTCACCAGATATTGCTTTGTCACATAAATACATAGCAAGTACAAATTCATCGCAACTCAATTTTCCATCAGAATCCAAATCCGATAAAGACCAAATCTGTGCCAGAATCGATTGTGGAAGTTTACTTTGAACCAGAATATTTCGAGCTTGTGCACCAGTTAAGAAACCAGTTCTATTTCTATCTGCAGTGTTAAAAACTTGGGTATATTTTAATTTTACTGAACCTTTTATACCCCATTCACCACTAAAAAGGAAGAAAAAATTAATACTTTAAATTTCGTAAATATTAGTTAAGTTATTCACCTGTCTGAAGCTACAATTTGACTAGGTGGCGAGCTTATTAAAATTGGTGCAGTCGTTTCTTCTGATTTTTTTGGTTCAGTGCTAGGTGCAATATTTTGAATCGCAACAAATTCGTTAATTTGATTATTTGGTATTATTGGTTGAACATAATTTCCATTAACTGATGTAATTCCTGTGACATTACTTTGGCCAACTGTTCCCATTTGAAGTGGAACAATACCGCCCGGAACTCCTGCGAAATGAGTACCATTTCCTTGTGCTAAGGTTACAGGAACACCAGATACTGGTATTCCAGACACTGTTCCAGGTGGTACTGCATAGGGTATGACACCTGCTGTGGGTAATATTGGTACCGTTGCAAGAGGTACTCCAGATGGTTGAATAGCTTGTATCGAAACACCTTGTGGAACCGAAGGAATTGTTCCAGTCGCAGGACCTACATATGGAATTACACCAATTGCTGGATTAGGTATAACCCCAGTTTGTGGAAGCTCGTTCACAACAGGTTTAACTGTATTTATAGGTTTCATTGAATTTGGTGGAGAAATAATTTGTGGCGCGGCTGTTTGTAATGATGCTAACAATGATGGGGGTAATGCTGTTGGAATATCGAAACCACGCAACTTTAAGTGGATTAATTTACATGCCAAGCTAAACTCATTAATATCCATTTTTCCATCAGAATCTGTATCAGCCAAAGACCTAATTATAAATATAATAATATATTTACATACTTTTTTTTAAATACTACACAAGAACGAACTTTTCGTTCGCTAGATAAAATTATTACCATATTTGGCCAAGAACAATTGGTGGCAATTGAGATTGAAGGAAAAATCCTTTTGCTTGTGCACCAGTAACAATTCCATTTTGAGGTTTCAGTGCATTAAATTGTTGAATATATTTTTCCTTCTCTTTTGGTGTGATCACCCAAGCATCAGCTGTTGGATTCATTTCTAAAAAAAAAATTAAAAAAATAAGTTTAACTTGACACAAAAGAAATTTTTTTTTAAATCCTCTTACAAAAAAGGACAATGGGTGTAAAATATTTCTGTATACTATTTTACGATAATAAATTTCAAATATTTTTGCTATCATTTGTTATCATAATTCACTAACAATTACTATTAGAATTTGTAATTAATCTATTAATCTATTTCTGTAAAAATAGTTTTTTTCTTTTATTTTATTTAAAAAAATATATAGTTATATATAAGAAATTTTTCTACACATTAAATTTACATTAAAATTCAGGTCATTACCTTATTGATTCTGAAAATATATTTCTAAAATTCCTATTAGTTATATTTTAATTTAATGACTTTGTAAAATGATGTAAGCTCTGTTAGCTCATAAAAATGTAAAAACACTTAACTGTTAAGTGTTTTTAACATCAATTATTTTCTTTTATGATTAAATCTAAAATCAACGCTCTGCGTAAATGCAGTAGTAAGGTGTAGTAAAAAAAAAAAAAAAAATAAAAAATTCTATGTAAAAAAAAATATTTAACCACCCTTAAAATACTCCACCCCACCCAATTGAAATATTAAAAATTTTCACAAAAGAAATAATTCCAAAAACAAATTTTGCAATTTAAAATTTTATATTTTAACATTTTGCAAAACTTTATGACTTAAATCAGACTTCTAAAAATATGTATATTAATCTATTTAACATATTCATTTTTTTTTTGTCATACACTGATTCATGGGTTAGGTGGTTCCCTCCCCTATCGATTTCTTCAGATAAAAAACTTTACATTATAAGTAATTTAATCAAAAAATAATTAGAAATTGTTTTGAAATAGATAAACGAAAAATTAAAATATCAACTATTAAAATCAATACATTATTTTGAATTATTTTATTTATATTTAAATAAACATTTGAAACAAATTTAAAATTAAAATAATTTGAACCACCTTGCAATTTGGTAGAAAAATACATTTTTTTTTACCTTTGGTTGATTTTCCATAAAACTGATGTTCTACGAAATAAGGATTTTTTCACTATTATTAATTTTCTTAAATATTTTTTCACTATTTTCACAAAACAGTTTATATTATACACTTAATTAAAAAACTTAAACATTTTGACAAAATTTTTCTACTCTTATTTTTATGAAAAACAGAAAAATGAAATGTCAATAAAAAACTACTTGAGCTAGCGCTGTTCTTCTATTATTGATTTTACATTCAACATTTTTTTCAAAACCATATACATCGATTAGTACTACGAAGTTCGAGAATCGAAAAATCTTCGTTCACATTCAATATGTGATAATAATGAATCATAATCCGTTCACATCAGACTTCGAGAATATAATTCATAAGCATACGTTTCCCTTCACACCCCATGATAAACATATTAAAATGAAAGAGTGTGTAAGTATAGAACGAAAACCTGGAGAAACTCTGAAGGAATTTATTTTCTTCGTACGGAGATTCTGAGGAAATACAGATGCTGTAAAACGAAAATTATTTTGCTACTGAATATAGCCGGCCTACGACCTTATATAGGAATAATTACAAGGCACCTTCTAATAAGAAGGCATGCTGCAAGACTATGCATTAACCACTGTTTGAGATGTGTTAAAGAAGAGGAAATGGTGCTTCATGCTTTGTGTTTGCTCAGCACTAAAAATAAGAAGAACAAAGAATCCTTACTATAAAAGAAAACTTACTACGTACTGGGAAAATTCCCCAGTGGTAACAAACAGAGAAGAGACAAAAATACTTTGATTCATTAAAGGTATTAGTTTGATAGAATGCTAAAAATAGAAAAATGATAAATTCAAATACAAAGAAAAAGAAGAATAAAGATCAGATGCAACAACTATTTATAAGTTATATTTATAATACAACTTTACTTTTAAATTTCTTTTACTAAGATTGGTATCATAACAAGCTGCTTTCGAGTCCGGTTCACATGACATTCTAGATACCATAATCAGTATATAATAATAGGCTCAAATTTACCATAGTCAATATAAACTGCTTAAATTAGTGAGAAATCAATATAACGATTTAGTGACCAAACTTGCGAATCATATTCAAGTGTCGGTTTAACGATTTATAAATGTTTCGTAATGTAGAGGGGCCAGAAAACTCTTTTGTTCAACGCTATATAAATACTAGCATAGAGTTGGCTTTGTTAATAATGAAGTTTAAATGCGCTAAATTGAGTTTGTGATCCAGAATAACACATAAACAACAAGTCAACTCACATCGGTTTAAAACTTGAACTTTGACAGCTTCGAGAACTCAATTTATCACAAATTAAAAGTTAGCCACAAGCACTGATGAAGGATGTATCTTGTTTTTGAAAAATCCAAAATATACAATTACAAATTTAGTTAAAGGAAACCAAGACTTTTATTAAACAACAAGTTTACAGCAAATTGTTGCAAAAAGATATTTCATTTGCAAAAATTTATCTGAAATAGAGCTCTGACTTCACTTTTTAAATTTTGAATTTCGTTAAATTTTTAAAAAATTATGGACAGCAATCAAAGTTAACATACAGACAGACCAAAGAATATAATTACATATTCTTTGATACAAGCCGATTATATATGTATTTTTTAACAATTAATATACTGAAAAAATATCAAGATTAAAATCTCTGAAGAAGGCTCAGCAGGTTAAGAAAAATAATTTTTTCTTATGGATTTAAAAAATACGTGGTTCTATGACTTAATAATACTAAAAATAAAATATAAGAAGTCATTCATTCATTTTCTGTACATTGTGTTTTAAATTTTATTTCTCCTCCAAAGAATATCTGCTAATAAGAAGTAGAACTCTATCAAATATTACATACTCTGTTTTAATTATTTACAGACAAAAATAAAAAATTTCAATTAATTTTAAGAGAGTATAATATCCAATAATAAAAATGTACACACACTAAATTAGTAATGGTAACTTAACTACCCCCTGTACAAAAAAACACCATTAGTTAAAGGAGCAAAGAACTATTGTAAATATTTTCTTTTATCATATAAACTTTGAGCAAGATAGAGAGCGATATAATTATTAAAATAGACTAATTAATTTTTACAGTTGTAATTTCGAAAATCACATGGAAGATTTTTGTTTATTTATTTACCTCGTATGGTGTGAAATTTAAAAAAAAATTAACGTATTGAATTTATTAATTTAAAAAACATAGATTGTGTTATTCTGAAAAAAACACATCCTTAATTTAGTTGAGTGCATATGCCTCTCATACAAAAAAAATTGTTCGTTATTTTTTTTATATTGTTTTAATTTTTTATCTCCCGCAAATTATTCATTCTTATTACTATCTATTTCTTACGATTTTTTAGCGCCATTTAAATTAAGGTATCAAGGTCATTGAAAAATAAAGTGATTTAACATTACTGTTTCTTATTCATGGTATTCTCTTATTAAAATCGGTGAAATTTTATTTTTTCTTTAGTAATATTAAACGAAATTTTCTTACTTTATTTACACAGGTTTCTAAAGGCGCCCATATTAGCAAAATTTGTATATCTTAAATCGTTTCTTCTAGACAATGTTTTATTTCTCTTACATTGCAATCTCTTATTACTATTTATTTCTTTCAATCTGTTTAGTATCAATTTACAAGGAAGCGAAAAACAAAGAAAATCTAACGATTTGGTCTAGACTGTTATATGTTAATAGATATTTTTTGGTCGAAAGATAAAGAAGCTTAGTTTCCCTGCAACTTCTTTTTAATGAATATTTTTTTTTTTTACTTATTGGATGGACATTGGGTATGTTTTAAGTTTTTTTTTTTTGTTTACCCTTTCTAATTTCCAAAGTTAATTTTTAAAAAAAATTCTTAGGTCACTCTGTGTGTCTGTTGCATTTTGTATTGTAATTTTCTGGCACCATTCAAATTTTCAAAATTTCATTTTATTTGAATCGATGCCAAATCCAAAATTTTAACTAAATTAAATTCATGTAATAATTTTTTTTTTATAAAATTTTCTTATATTTTCTTTTTTTATTTCTAATTGTGAAATCAATTATTAATTTTATATGGTTTATGATAAACAATATTATTTCAAAAGCATTTTTGTTTATGACAAAAATTAAAACAAAAATAACTAAATTAAAATTTTTAAATAATTTAAAAATAAATTCCAGTAACATATGATTGCAATTTATGAAAAAAAAAACAAAATTTTAAAATTATTATTAAAGTTATAAGGATTTTAAAAGTATAAAATTTAAATTATGAAGCAAATGACTTTTCATAAGCAAAAGCAATGTGTTAAATGTATATTTATTAATTATGAATTTATTAATTACAAAAATGTCAATAACGATTTATTCATTTTTATTTTAAAAATTAAATTGACATTTAATGAGGTCATAAAATAATACTAATTTTTATAGTGCCCTTTGGTATGAGGACCGGATTATGATACCAATCACTTCACATATTTACTCATGTACGTATCTCTATCTACTAAAGGCATATTATGTTATTTAATCACCGAGGCACTTTTCTAGAAAAAGGACAGTTTTTAAAAATCCCTTTCTGTTCCCATCAAAAATTTTAAAATTATTTTATAATTTAATTATAATAATAATAATAATAATAAAGAAAGTCAATTTGCTAGCATAATATTTATTTAGCTTAAAGATATTTGTTTATAATTAGAAAATGTAATAAAATAATAGATTTTTCATTTTAATTAATAATTGTCCAAAAACAATTTAAAAGGAATCTACAAAAATAAATTTATCACGAAATTGCAAAGCTACAAAAGTGTTTTTTTTTTTCTTTTACTTGTTCTTTCTCAATTATAATTGTATTGTATTTAATATAATATATGTATATAATTTTAATTTAAAAACAAATTCCAATGTAAAGTTTTAAAGAACAAAAAAATGTTCTCATTTGTTTTATTGTTTATCTATAATATAGATTAATTTAATTAATTATTTTTTTTTTTTATTTTTTTTATTCAACTTTTGTGGAAATGATAACCAGTTTTTTTAATTCTTTTTTTTTTTGTTTTTTTTTTTGTTTTTTTTTTTTTTAATTTATTATTACGTGTTCTATCTTTTATAATATTTTCAAAAAAGGCATCATTCGCATTCTAAAAACGACATTAAAAAGCAAAAGGAGTCGTTTTTAATCTTCATTAACTTTACATTTATTCTCAAATATTTCATTGATATTTTCATCTTCATCTACATTCTTAAGGTCCCTATTAATTTTACAATTATGTTCATCAACACCATTATCAGCATTAAATGGATTTAATTTTGCTCGTACCGTTTCGTATACTTTCTCAAATCCTAATTTGATATATAAATTTCTGGAAGCATCATTTTCTGGCCTTATAATTACAAATGGTGAATAACCTCTTTTAATTACAAGTTCAGTTAAACTTCTAGCCAAATGTATTCCATAACTAAAATAAATTAAAAAGAAAAAAGACATGAAATTATTGTATATACGACGTATAAATTAAAATTATTTATAAACAAATATTTGTATATCATTTACTTACCCTTTTCGCCGAAATTCAGGTTTTGTTTGCATTGAAAACATTGCACCATAATATGAATGTACCATCCATGCAGCTAATTCATCTGTACTTCTTATAAATATTCCAACACCTGGAAGGACTTGTACGAGTTTCTCAAAAACTTCAACACATTCAATCTCACTTGCTGGATATAAATCATGTATAGTTTTAACATTATCAACTGTTAATTCTCTCATTTCTACTTCGTTGGAAGGAAGCCTTAATTTATAAGTAAAAAACAAAAAAAAAAAAAACAAAAATAATAAATTAGATAAAATTTATCTATAAAAAAAAAATTATACTTACTCTTCTGAACTTAATCTATTAAAATTCTTAAATACATAAATATCTCCACTCAAACAATCCATTGTTCCTTTTTCTTTATAGAAAAGATTAACCCGTTCCATAATATCTTTATGAGTATAATTCAGGTACAATGGTTTTTTCCAATCAATTAAATTTTCATCTTCAAGTAAATCTACGCATTGTATATGACTAGTAGGACAGAATATTGCAATGCTTTCATATATATTGTTGTTTGGCTATATTTATTACATATTATTTAAAATTATTTATTTATTAATTTAATCTTAAACATAAATAATTTAATTTATAATATTTACCGTAAGCGTGCAACCAGGGAAATGTAAGCATATTGGTTCTTCAGGCCATTTATTAGAAACGTAAAAGTAAAACTGCCATACTCGGTCGTTCAGGTACGTCTTGATTGTTTGATGAAACTGAAATTGAATTAAAATAAATATAAAAAAAAATTTTAATTTAATTTTCTTGTAAAACCATTTTTTTTTTATTCATAAATTGTTTTTAAAAATTCTTACACATATTGTACGTACTTAGATATTTCCTACTTATTATATTATATTTCAAGCCTAAAATATTTTAATAAAATGTAATTATACGTAGTAGCTAACTTCCAAAAATTTAATTATTTTAAAATTTATTATTTAAAAAAAAAAAAAATATTAAAATTAAATTAAAAAATTGGTAAAAGGAAATTCGAACTTTAAAAATTTCTTATATTTTTTAATTTACTTAATAAATACAAAACCTAAACAGAAAATTTACTAGTTTTTTTTTTACTACATCAATAAGTTTCTAACTAATTTTAAGATTAGCAAATTAAAACAAAAAGTGTTTGTACAACGATTCTGCAATGAAATGTGGAAGAATTTGAAAGAATTTAAATAAATATAATGATAATACGTAAATAATTATTAAAGAAATGGTTTCATTCGTCATAACACCACTTTCTTCAAGTCATCAGTAAGTATTTATAATGTTAGACTACCTATATATACAAATATAACAACTTCAAGTTTTACTTTGATTAATAGCTTATAATAAGAAGTTTTAAAAAAATCTGTGAGTTATAAAAAATTAAATACAATTTTTAAGGCAAAGCCTATTACTCAACTTACTAAATAAAATATAGAAATTATTAAAAATTCTTACTAAGTTTACAACTTAATAAATAAAAAGGACAAGTTTGATTTATTATATAAAATGGTTTAAATATAAAATGTTGCATAGATACAAGAATTATATAAACATTATATCTAAAAATTATTATTTACTTAATTTTATTTATTTTAATATTTATTTAGTATTACTTAATTATTTTATATTTAATAAGCTGTAAAATCAGTAAGAATTTTTAATAATTTATTTATTTTATCTATAATTATAATATGTAAAACATAATAACTATTATTTATTTCCCATCATATTTAATTATTATGTACTTTTCCTTTTTTACAATGCAATTTTTCAATTTAGACGAGTAAAATTCACATAAACAACTTTAGTTATGGAGCAGAAAATAAATGAAAGACTGAAAATTCAAAATAGCCTCAAAATTTAAAACTCTTTTATATGAGTTTTAATTACATATATATATATATATATATATAAAATTTAAAATACATTATATAAAAATTACAGGACCACAGTATTAAAAAACAGTAAAAAATTATGATTTATTTAAATTTTATTTCAATTGCGAGTTTTTGAATAAATTAAAGACTATAAAAATGAGTATAAAAAAGACAAGTTGACTTGAGAAGATTCCGAAATAATTATATTTTAATTACTTTAACATATTTGTTGACAAAAAATGTTTTTTATTTCTTTATCAAGATGAAACTTTTGTATCGGAATAAAATTTTAATTTGATTTCAATTGAGTGATATTTTGAGGGGACAAAATATTTGCCATAAGTAAATTATTGCTAAAAAAAACAAAAAAAAAAAATTATGCAATTTATTTTTAATTAAAATTTTCATAATAGGATCTACATATATATAATAAACATATAGGTACAACAAATTAAATAAATTCCAATCTCTTCGTAAAATGGTAATTTGAAATAAAAATTCTTTTAAAAAAAAAATACTTCAAATTTTTTTTTGTTTTCGTAAAGAATTTCATAAATAATTCACTCATTTAAGTATCTTCAAAAATCACATACAGTTATAATAAAATTAATAAATCTTATAATTTTCATTTAAATTTTATACCTAGTGATAATTTTGATTTCTTAATTTAAACCGATACAAATTTATCTTTTTTTTTTCAAATTAAATAAAATTTGTTTTTTTTTTTTGTTTTTGTTTTGATTTTTATATGTTTTACCTTTAGGGATTCAGGAAGATATCGACCTAAAATATTCATAATTTCTGGAAGCTCGGAATCATCGACCATTCGAAAATGCTTTCCTTGGGGAATAATTTCCATTTCTGTAAGTAAAAAATTAAATATTTTTTGCACATTTTTTTTTGTTTGTTTTTGTTTTTATTTGAAATAAAAATGCAAAAATTCTATAAAAAAAAAAAAAACAAATATTCTGAGAGTATAATAATTTCGACATGGAGTATTGATATTATTATTTTTTTTTTCAAACAAACAAATTAAAATTTAAATTTAATGTCTGGAAAGCATTAATGAAGATGTTGTGTACATATGAAATTTAGTATTATAAATTTTAAATCCATACAATTTTTTTTTTTTTCAATTTTTTGCATTTGTTTTATTAACGTAATTATTATTTATGTATAAGTTATTTCTATTTTCAAAATTAAATAAAAAAATTGAGTAAATATATTCAAAGTAAAAACAAAAAAAGAAAAGCCAGAATCAAAGATGTATTAACGAAATATATTTACTGTTTTTGCAAGAATGTTAAAATAAAGAACTACGTGTATAAAACTAACTAACAACCAAAGTTGATTCTAAAAGCGAAAACATTCATAAGTGAAGATAAATAATTTTTTATTAATTTATTAAAGTGAATTATAAAATCAATTATTAGGTAGTTAAACTATTTATTTTAAAATTCTAATGTAAAAAACAAAACTATTTTTGTTGCATTACAAGCTTAAAAAGCTACTTGTTTTAATATGAAAAATAATTTTATTGTATTCTATACCTATGTGGGATCTCGAATGTGTTAAATTTTTTTTTAATTAAAAATTTTTATATACCTAAATTGTATATATACCTAAATACAAATCGTAATTAAAAAATAAATTGTATACATATTATATAAGGGTATTCACGATTGAGTGTGAGTGTTGATCTACATGATTTGTCCAACGATTTCGTAAACTCACCCTTGTTCTTTTGATGTTGTACTAAATATCGAATTTTGACAGAGCTTTGTTTATGAATTTAAAATTATGAGAATAAGTGAGAAACAACTTTCTTTTTTTCACTTGTAACTACAACTACATTCCTAAAAGGATTCAATTAAAATTTTGATTATTTATTTATAACAGTGGAGTCTGCAGACAAATCTTCAGTCCAACTACAGCTCCTTTTCCCTTTCGAAATGTGGCCTTTTATATATAAATTATTTGGTGTATATGTATATAAATATTGTATTTTATATTATTTTTTATTTGTTTTATTATATATACATATATATATATATATGCTTATTAATTTATTAGTTTTATTATATATATATGCTTATAAATATTATATGTATTATATTAGTTAGAACCGATTTTCAATTTAAATTTTTTATTTAAAAAATATGTCAAACCATTGAATGAAGAGAATTTGGAAAAAGTGAGCTGAACATTTTCTGTTGTATGAAAATGTCTATCTTTATAGTATTATTAATCAATGGTCAAACTTAAAAAGTACAATGGCAATTGAAGTACAATAGATACTAAAAGTACAAATAGGTTTGGGCCTTCCAAAAATCTACAAGTAGAATATTTTTTCATATTAAACACCTAGTACAAGACTCCATCTACACATATTCGTGAATACCCTTATTTTGTTTCAGTCAGAATAATGAAAATAATAATAGGTGAGATACATTTAATGATGTTTTTATAAAAAGAGTAACAAATAGGTGTAGTATCTACATACAAACATACTTATATAAAATAGGTTAAAATAAAGAATGGATATAAGACCTACTTAAAATTCTAATCTAAATTTACATTGTTTTGGTACATTTAATATGTTTATTGATTTTAACGTTTATATAAAATGATGGTATGCAATAATATAGCCCTTTTTTTCTAGGAAATGAATTGAACATGAAAACACCTTAAAGTTTTAACCGTAATTTTGTACAGAACTATTTATAATAAAAAAACTGAAATGGCTGACCAAATCAGATATTATTTTAAAGTTTTATTCGTATTGCAATCAGAGATGAACGCATTGTTTATCCAATGCATTGGTTTTGAAAAACTGAATGTCAATGATTATAATAAAAAATATTGCATTTATATTTCATTTTCAATGATAGTGCTTAGTAGATCAATGCAATATTTTTCATTTGTTATCACAATCACTTTAACTTTGTTACATACAGTTTTGAATAACACCATAGTGTTAATCAAAAAGTTTTAAAAAATTCAATGAATTATTTTTATCATTATCACTAAATTCAGTGCATTGTTTTTATCATTATTATTATTGGAAATAAAAAAATCAACGCAATATTTTTTTCATTAGAATTAAAAATTTAAAATCAAAATGCAATTTTTTTTATCATTAACTTTTAAAAATGATAATAAATTCAGCTTAAATGCATACGTTTAGTTTTAATATCGCAGAATAGGTAGTTAGGTAGATTAATATGTTATTAAATTTTTATCAAAAAATAAATATAGTTCTTTAAAAGGATCAGCTTGAATAATTAAATTAAAATTTAATTAATCATCAACTTATTAAGTTTTCTAATAAATTTCTTCTTGTTAAATTTAATTTAGATAGCTAATTGTTTTTACTCTACATTATTTTGACATAGTTTTAAATTTTACAAGTACATAAGTATACCTACATATTTATAATAACATAATAATTTGTTTTATAAATTTATTTACAAAATCACAGAATCACTTATAAACATTACATCACATTAAGGTTTATTAAACTCCGTTATGTATTGTGAATATAATTACATGTGCATACAAATATATACACATTAATTTCAAATTTAATTATTTTTTATATTTCTTACCATTAAATTTTAAAAATTTCATTCTAAAATAGTTTTTTTTTTTTTTTGCATAACTAAGTATATAGCTAACATCGATTTCAAATAGGGTCTATGACACTTTACTGAAAAAAAAAAATTTCGTTTTGAAGTAGCAAAAATATTCTGAATGTTATAAAGTGTTGAATTTATTATAAAAAAACATATCTAGATACTTTCTGATTTTTTTTTCTAAAAATTTTTGAAAAAAACTGATATGGCTTTTTACCAAATAGTTTTTATAAAAAAAAATTAATGTATAAATTCAGATTTTTTTGTATAATTTTGTTACATGGGGAGGTTTTTTTCAATATTTTAAATCATTCTAGATTTTTTTATCAGACAAGTGTCATAGACCCTTTCAGACGTATATATTTCAAAAGTCTGTAATGTGATAACACAATTTACACAATTATTATTAAAAAATAATTGAACTTTTATAACTGTTGGTGTAGTTAACAATAAATTGGTTGTTTCGTTTTTTGGTAATTCTTAACAATTCAGATGAGTGTTGTTACAAAATTTTTGCCTAATATAAATAAAGTTAAAATTTATAGTTTTTTTTTTAATTTTTATTTTTATTCAAAGATAACAAGCTAATAAACAGATTAAACCAAAAACTTTTTAGGGTATAATTTTATAAAGCTAGTGTAAAAACAAAAAGAAATATCAACATTTGACCTTTCTTAACAATAGATTGGTATTTACACGTTCCAATAACTAACTTTGTCTAACATGATTTATAAATTTTTCGTGCGATTTTAAATTTCTAAATAAAAGATATAGGTACATAATCATAATATTAAAATGTTACATATATATACATACATCCATACGTAAATGCATATACAAATGCATAAACCTATTAAAATTACGAGATGAATTCTTGCATATTTATAGCATTGCTAATTTAGCCCCGACAGTTATTTAATTCTGAATAAATTCTAAGTTAATATGAATCTTGAAGTTTAAACAATTTACATGAGCGTAGCAATATATAAACGGTTACTAAATACTTATACATTAGGTCTGTATGTTTACTTTTATTTGCAAAAATTTGCAAATGAGAGAAAAAATCACGTGATCATAAAATTCTGCGAGAATAGTTAAAATGTTCTCTTTTGCAAACAAAAGTTGACATACGCAAAATTTGCATAAATTTATCTAAATATGTTAAAAATAATTGATTTTTAGGTTATGAGATTTTTTAAAATTTGAATTAATTTAATAATTTTCTGAAATTTTTTGTAAAATTATTGAATGTTTTTGTTAAAAAAAATCAAAATAAATAATTTTTCGTGGTTTTGTGCTTTTTGTCGGTAAAAAGTTATACAAATAAGTTTTCAGGTTAGGTATACAACTTTTAATTTATTTTAGGTATACTACTTTTTATATGAAAAATATTCTATTGACATTTAAAACAATAACAAAAAATTTACAGTAAATTTTTACAAATTTCTGCAAATAGAAATTTCATTTGCAAAAATTTATTTAAGAGGTAGCTCTGGTCTCACGTTTTAAACTCAAAATTCTCTTATATTTCTCAAAAATTTGTAAAGAGCATGCAAATAAAAATTATGGAAATTAATGGGAATTTTTCACAATTTTCATAAACGTACATTCTGTAGATGTAAATCTAAATAATAATTAATAGATCTGCAATCTGTATATTAACGTTTATTTGTAATAATTTGTAAAAATGACAGAAAAAATCACGTGATCATAGAATTCTGCGAGAATAGTTTAAATATTCTCTTTTACAAAAAAAAGTAAATAATATATAAATTATATATCTATGATATAAATAAATAAAAAAAAAATTTCCAATGTTTTTGTTTTTTTTTTCACTTCAAAAATAACTGAGTTTTAGGTTAAGAAATTTTTTTAAATTTGAATTAATTAGTAATTTTCTGAATTTTTTTTTATTGAATATTTTTACTGAAAAAAATTAAATTAAATAATTTTTCTTGGTTTTGGTATTTTTGTCAGTAAAAACTATATACCTACTTAAATAAGTTTTCAGGTTAGGTATACTACTTTTTATATGAAATATATTCTATTGACATTTAAAACAACAACAAAAAATTGACAGAAAATTTTTACAAATTTTTGCAAATAGAAATTTCATTTGAAAAAATTTATTTAAGAGAGAACTCTGGTCTCACGTTTTAAACTCAAAATTCTCTTAAATTTCTCAAAAATTTGTAAAGAGCATGCAAATAAAAAAGTTAACAAACAGGAATTTGGATAAATTTACGTTGCGAGTTAACATACAGTCTTGAGATTGACAATTCTACATCTTCGTTTGTTTAATCACCTAAATCCCTATGAAAAGTTATGTAATTAGAGTTAATTAAAAATATAAAACTTGCAATACAAACTTTTAAAATGTAAAACGTAAAAATGTTGAAGAAATTTGGTCAAATCATATGCATTTTTTTCATAATTTGCAAATAAAACCAATTTTTTCAAATTATTGCACACTCTTGATTGAAATAAAATTTGTTTTAAAAAATATGTTATTAACTATTTATTATTCAAATTCAAATTAAATATTTACGGTGAGCCGGTCATTTTGTGAATGAGGAAAAAAAATTTCGAATACAAAATACAGTCTATATTCTTCAGATAAGCTGCGTACCTATATTCTCACCGCAGTAAATTTTACTGAAAAGTTACATCATTAGTTACAAATTCAGCTTTTATCAAGCAATAATATGATTGGGTTGGGTAGCCATGTACCTCGCTACCTACTATTTATTTATTTTTTGTCAACATTTTGTTTTTGTATCTATTGATCCACCCTCGTATACACTACCTAGGTATCATTTCAACAATAAACAAAATATTTAATGAAATTTAGTCAAAAATAATAATGTAGGTATGTTTCAAAATTTAAAACATCATTTTTATAAGCAACTCTTGAAATTTTTTAAAAACAAATATGTAGAAATAGATATAAATAAATAGTGTATATTTCACATATAGATGTTTTACATAATATACAATACATCTTATCCTACAACTAAATATACTAAATTTTTTATTTTAAGGTTCGAAAATTGTCATTTTGCTAAACAAAAACAAAACATGATAATCATTTTTTTTGCTTTCTCAAACGCAATTTTTATTTAATTTTAAGAACACCAAAAGCACATTATGTACATAATATGTCTGTACTTTATATATTATATGTATTTACATATATATATATATAAAAGTTCTTAACAAGAAGAAAAGAACAAAGATCTGGTAAAATGTATGCAAAAGCGTACACTCATATAAATTCAATTTGTGATGATTATTTGTAATTTCTGTAACTGAATACAAAAGGATAATAAAATTAAAGTTAAAAAATTTTTTATAAGATGTAAAAAAAATTTAGGTACTTTGACTTTTTTTAAAAGATTATAACAACACGCTATTTGATATAATTTATTTATATTTATAAATATATTAAAAATATAGGTAAATTCATATTTTATACATAATATAGATATAAATAAAATGTTATATTATGTGGTATAAGGAAATATTCTAAACGTATATTTTATACTCAAACACGTTTTTGATAAATTCATATTTTATACTACATATTATATTATATAATAATATATAATGTGCATAATATATAACATATATGTATATACCTATTTTTATTATTATTTTCCTTTAGAATTTAAATTTATACAATAATGCTTGTTTATATATATTTTACGTAATTATGTATGGTATGGATGTATTTATAATATGTAATAATGTAATATGTATATAAGCATAATTGAAATTTTAAATTTTATAAGAAGAACTGTACATTTTTCTTGCTATGCTTTTTTAATTTTTTTTTTTTAACTTCGTTTTTGGTTCGGTTAAATTTCTGAGTTTGTTGAAAGACAACAAAAAAAAATTAAAGGACAATTAAATTTTTTTATACATACATTATTTATATTATTATGTATTTATAGTTTTTTACATATTTTAATTTAAAATGTTTAATTTTCAAATATGTAATTTTAATTTTTTGTACTAAAGTAATCAATCTGTTGTATATACCTTTTAAAAAATTGTTTACTCCATTAGGAGTAGTTATACAGGTAGATCCATTTGCTGTAGAAAGAATCGTATTATTTACATTTGTAGTAACATTGTCATCGTGAACGTGAATATCTTGATGAATTCTGATCGTTTTTTCATAAATAATATTATTACGTTTACCATTATTATTATCATTTAATAATAATTTTGTTGTTGGCTTCACTACCATAATTGTTGGCGCGCTACTATCAATTACATCAGTTATTTGTTCTCTATTTATTATGTTGGCATTATTACTAATATTATTATTAGAATTATTATTAATATTATTATTAAAATTATTATTTATATTATTTTTATTATTATTACGAGTAATATCCGTTCGAATATTCGATAATGCTGTATTGCACATTATAGCTTTATTAATTTCAACATCTATTTGATTATTAGTAGCACTAATACTATTTAAAATCATTATATTGTTGAATTTATTTTAGTTTTTTTTTTTTTGTTTTTGTAAATATTAAAAAAAAAATTTTATAAATTTAATTTAATTAGTTTTTAAACTTTTGTGTTTTATTTATATTTAAAATATATGAATACAAGAAACAAAAATTAATATTAAATTATTGTAGTTTTTGTTTTATATTTATCCGATGACACGCTTTTGATAAATTTACCAAAGTCACGCCAAACGAAAAACCAATGAACGACTGATTTTTTTGTTCGTTAATTTTAATTCCTTCTTGATTTCTTGATGTTTATTATTTATTCTTTTTGTTTTTTTTTTTTTTTTTTTTTTATTTAAAGAACATAAACTGCATAAACATAAATATATAATAAACAATTTGTGTGAAGAAGAATAAGCATAATAACACGAAATTCCTGTTGCATTTACACCTGTATGATGAGGTGAGGTAAAGGTAAACCATATTTTTGTTGCATGTGAAACAAACAAAACAATACATCAGATATTTTTGATCTTCTCTTTTCACAACCCACAGGCCACAGGTAGAGGATTTTTTTTTTATTTTTACAAAATTTGTTTTAATTTTTTTTTTTTTTTTTAATTATAAGAACATCTAGGATATTTTTAAAGTTGTAAATAATTGTAATAAGAACGAGACAGCAAGAATTTATGGATTGAGAATCTTAAAAATGCAAAATATTTTATAGTAAATTTCTTTTTGCTTTTTTCTTTTTCAAGCTACTAGCTATGTATATAACTTATATACATCAATAAGATAATTAAATAGCTTTTAAAAAAGAAAAAAAATATATTAATGTAGGTACTGCCACGTTTGTTTATTAATTTTCAATATTATTAGATTTTACAGTGGTTTTTATTGCACCAATAATTATAGTTTTGTTTAATTTACAAACATACTAACATTTATATTAACTTATTAAGTGAACTTCATGCCCAAAATATCAATACTCGTTTTTATTTTCTAGCTAAATTTTCAATTCAATAACCTCAATAAAAATGTGTACATAGATATAATAAATAAAGTCAATAATATAATCTCAATGCAGCTATATAACATTTGGTCTAAGTGAGCCGAGTCAGAAATCTCTATTACCTGAAGTAGAAATTCGAAGCCCAAGCTACAAAGTATATATAAACAAAAAAAAAACCATCAAATTAATTATAAATAAATAACCCGTCAGAAGTAGAATCGGTAAATTAAATAGTAAGTGATAGTGTGGGTTTATCTGTCAATTTAAGGGTCCATCTAGATATAAAACTCTTGGAAGTGTTCTAGAAAGAAAAATCAATATTCTAGAACTCGAAATATTTCTGAAGAATCAAAATGTAAATTCGTCATTTAACATTCAACATACTCCGCATCCACTGTTTTCACTTATCACTACTCCGCATTACAGAGGTTAATTTTTGATAAAGAAAAACCCAAAACATGAAGTTTAATACTTTGGAATTAGTCCTTTAGAATACCACAAGCAAATATACGACAGGTGAAATTATCCAGCAATTAATATGACAATATTCAAACAAAATAATTAAAAGGTACAAAATAGGTTAAGGGCCAACACAATAGTTTTACTAACCCAAAGTTAGTATGTAAATGAAATTAGACACAAAAAACAAATATTAATCTTGTACTTTTAGATCGTATTGGTAGACCTATAGGCTCTATTTTATATTATACATAATGCCAACGGAATACTTTTTATGTCTATATTTTTGGAAACTATTTTTTTTTTTTTTTTTGTAATTTAATTTAATAATAAAAATATACTCGTAGTACGTATATACCTACGTTGATTTGCCAACAGGTGAATATTTTTATTTTTGGCTTGAATTTTATTTATACAATTTTTATATTTTTTATAAAAATGTCTGTGACATTAACAAAAAAGACTCAACTAGAGCCCATAAAGGCCAAGTCAAGTGTTTTTTGTTGATTTAATTAAAAAAAAAAAATAATAATTTTTAAATAAATTTATATTATTATTATATATTACAATAAAAAATTGTAAATATGTAAATAAATAAATATATATGTTCATATAAATGTATGAAAATATTGCATGTATAAGGGTATAAGTAAACCTGTTTTTTAAGCAATTAAAAATTTTGAAAGAGGAAATTAAAAAGAAAAAAAAAACATTCCAAAGGTCATCCTAAAATTTATTTTGTGTAGTTATTTATTTACAAAAATGTTTTCCTTAAAAAGCATTGACATTTTGTGCAAATATGACGTAAAACTAAGCCGAAGATGAGTATACAAAATTAAATTAAATATTTTTGATTTGTTATACCTTTCTACATTTTAACGAAAGAAAATTAATTATGTATATAAATATCATTTTGTATACCTATTTGTGTTGCTACACAAAAGCCAATGTCCTTGATTTATATAGCATAAAAATTACGGACACTAACAAAAACCATGTATGCATGTGTACAGATGCATGTGTACAGATGAGAAAAATTATTCAAGTCAAGTTAATTTAAAAAAATATTACGACCGATGTTGATAAGAAGAATGGACGAAAATTTTAGCTCAGTGAAAAATATTTAATGCGATTTATACCGTAGGTATCACAATATAGATCAAGGAGAAAACCAAGCCAGATAAATTGGGAATATGAAATTGAAGAAGCGAAAGTTTTGAAATTGAGCAAGGTCAACAAATTTAGAAGAATATAGTGAAGAAAGCCAAAGTTCATATTGAACTGTAGTGATACAAGATGATGATTATATCAGACCTCTTTTAAATCATTTTCAAATAATAATCCGGATTTCTTCAATCGAAAGTTAATAGGCCCTAACATCGAGTAATATTAATTTTTTTTAATTGCTTACTGAATTATTGTTAATTTAATATTGCATAATGATGAATAATAGAGGATAATTAAAATGAATAAAATATATCATTTAAAGTTTGCTTATTTAAAAAATAACGGTATACTGATAATTTTTTAATATTGGTCATAATCACAATCAGAGTATAGGTACACACTACCTTTTTTCTATATAATCTTTGTACATCTTTTCTATCTACATGTCTGACATCTCTATCTACTCTTTCTATATTTGTCTATCTACTATCTCTATCTAAAAATAATAATTTTTTTATTTCAAAAAAATAGAAATTATAGGTCAAAAATTGCCAAAAAGGAGGCTAAAAATGTGTATATGTTAATTATCGAAACCTTGTTTAAGAAAATGTTAAAAATATTTTTGTGTAATAATCTGAAAGGATGCCAATTGATAATAATTATCTTGGAACAGCATTCCTCGAACAATGTGAATTTTTTACACTTTATTTTGTAATTTTTGCAGCATTTCGATGTTAGCTTACTTGGCACAGCCCCACCATTTGATGCGTGCATATAGGTTTTAATATCTGCTTATATATAGAATTTCATTTTGCACTGATAACTCAGAATTATGTCCAAGTAAAGTATTTTGTGTATAGCTGATGTTTAGCTCTTCTTTTTTCTTTTTCTCATATGTTTCTTCCACCCCGTAGCCATCAAACATGATTCCCAAATATTTTGTTGTATTGGAATATTGTACTATTTTGTTGTTGATTGCTGTTGTTTTGTTTTGTCATAATGTTGATTTGCTTTCATTAAATTTTGTACGCCATCGTTGGGTCCATCCATATTTTTATTTCGTTCACTTCATAGGTTGTGTAAAAAATAATATGAAATTTTGAATACTTTTAGCTGGTATATAGCAATATAGTGAAAAATAGGTTCGACAGTTTACCGTATTCTATCAGTAGGTAATCTTTTTTCGATTAAATATAAATTATTTGATTTCTCTATAAAATGTATGTACATATTTTTTTTTTTAACTTAAAAATAAACTAGTTTTCGCCCGCTTCTCAAAATGCAATGAGTAAAGTTTAATAAAAAATTGTATTCAATTTTTTGAATTTTATTCTAATAAATATATTTGGTATAGCCTTAAAAAGGCTTTTTTGTGTTAATGTTTTTTTTTTATTTGAATTTTTATTTATAAATAAGGTTAGCAATTTTCTTTTTTACTTTATTTGAAAAGTAAAAATACATTATTATAAAATGTGTTTATAAATTTAGAATTTCTTTGTAAACTATATTTTTTGTACAAATATATTATATTTTATGAGATGCCCTTGATTTATTTGCTCTTATAAAACCGATACGGAACTTTTTTCAATTTACAGATCAAATATAATGATGATGATTATATTATAATACACCTTAGATTTGATATACAGTTTATAGAAAATCGTTTTCATTATAAATTGTATTCTATCATTTCAAATCATTTTTTGGTATTATATTTTTTTTTATTGATTTATCTTAGACAAAAACCCATACGTAATAATTTATGTATATAAAAAAAATGTACATATATTAAAATTGAAATACACGGAGTGAAATTTTAAATTCAAATTTCTATTTAAAAAATATTTAATTTAAATCATTTATAAGAATATTATTGAAAATCGATTGTGAAATGGTCCTTGCTTTTTTCAATTTACAGATTAAATATAATTTAATTAAATATTTAAAAACTTGATTCAGTATTCACAATTTAATGATTGGTGAATAGGAAAATATGTTTAAACTTGTTAAATATACCTATCTACACCAAGCAATGCTAAAGGTAGAATTTTGATAGTGGGACTGATATCTACCGAAAATAAGCAATTGAAGAATTTAATTTAATTTAATTTAATTGACTGAACATAAATGTGCAGCTAAATAATTGGAGGGCAATTGAAGAAGCAAAGGTTTGTCAATTTGAATGAATTAACTTTTTTAAATATTTTTGGTTTTATTTTAATTATTTCAGTAATTTAGATAGCCCACGGCCCACAAATAAGTAGGTGGAATCTTAAATTGAATGAAACAATCTACTCGTATACGTTTGTAACAAAAACGATGTACGAGTATATGAAGACAGAATTCGGTGAATATGTACTATTGACAATAGAAAACACAGAACTATTAAGCAAATGACATAAACAATGTTTATTATATAAGTATATAAGTAGGATATAATTTCTATATTTACGTAGGTGATTTATATATTCATACATACATACATATTTAAAGTTGGAAAAATCCAGGAAATTTAATCTTAAAATCATAATCACAATTCATAATCCTTTTATAAACTCATTCATACTCATTGTATAAATATTACAGTAATGAGCATATATACAAATATATATACTTATATGCATATTAACATATTATTGCAGATTATATACATAAGTAGATATCCATAATAATAATGTATTATAAGAATTTAGGAATTAAATGAAAAATTAATGATTTTTCATTTGAAAGAATATTACTAATCACAAAAAACTCTGTTGGGTTTCGGTTGGTACAAATCTTGATTAATTTCTTTGATAATATGTACAAAATATGTATATCATTACGTATTGTATTGTATATGTACAAAATAATGATTATTAATTTTTTTTTTTATTTATTTATTTAGTATTTTATTTTTTATATTTTATATAAGTAGAAAGTTTACGAAATCTGTAAACATTTTGATAATGTTAATAAAGCTTATAATAATCAAATTGGATTATCTGAGTAAAAATCTCTCAAATCTGCTTTAATAATTAAAAATGAAAAAATATGTTTTATTATTATTATTATTATACCTACAACAGTATATTATATACTAATAAGTAGATGTTTAATTATAGATTTCCATTGTGTGATCTTATGCTAAGTATAGATTGCTGATGTTGATATTTCATATGTCTGAAGCATATTTTTATGATTTAATTTATTTATTTGTTTGAATTTTAATATAGTATTAAGTAGATTGGGAATTTTGTATATTATTTATATAAAAGAACGTGGTAGTACTTAACAACATCTTTACAATTAATCTGTTACATATTAAACAAATTTATAAATACAAATATATTTTTTAAGCATGCACAATCGATTACAATGGCCTTTTAAGTTAAAACTATTATACAACTGTCTGCAGTATATTGTCATACTTCACCACGAGCATGCTCAAACACAAATCAGTACTTTAATTGTACAAAGGCGAATTAGTTAAATAAAATCAATTTTTGAGGGCCTAACACAACCCTAATACACAACAAAAATAACAAATGAAGATCTCGTTTCAACAAAATCAATTGTATTATTCATATTGGCGAACCTGATAACTCAATGATAATAAATTTGAAAAAAATATAGGTCGGGTAAAATGGCTATCTTATAGTAGGTGAATCTCGATTCCCCCCGCCGATCCTACATGTCAAAACCAATTTGAGCCTTCCAAGAAAGCGACGAAGCATATACAATTCGGTACTTCTTTCTAGGATTTGCCAATATTAAGACCCGACCTTTCAACCGTGAATTTAAAGTGTAAGTTAAAGATGAGATAAGATTCAAATTGAACTGTCACACCACACCAATAATTGTGATGATGATTTATATTGATGAAAATAGTATATATTTAACTTTTAATAAAGTCAAAAAACATAATCTTTGTTGAATCAAATAAAAAATTTGAGTGAAAAGAAACACGACTTCAATTAAAATATTATTAAAATATCACTACAAATCAAATCCGATTATTAATAAATTAAATAACAAAAATCTTGAATTAAAATTAAATCTATTTATGTATATAAAAACCTCATTATTAGTAGTCAAAGTAGTTAGCAAAAATTAGATACTATGAGTTATATGAAGCCATTCTTACTGTAACAATTAAATCCCTATTTTTTTTTAAAGCATTTTTTTCATACATGCAAAAAGTAGTACATATACACTGGCTGTAATTAATTAGTAGTTAGTTACTAATGCAACATATGAATATTAAAAACTTAATAAACTCATTTAATAAAAAAAATATATATACAAAAATGATACTGGTATATATGTAAATAATATTTAAGACAAGTCCTATATATACATATTATGTCAGTATAAATAAATAGACTGCATTCTACAATAGGTACTGTATTCTAAAAACAAAAATGTTTTGTATAATTTCAAATGAATTCCATATTGATATTTCCAAAATTCAAAAAATGTTACCATAAATTCTATTCAAGTAGTTAGTTTAAATAGGGGGGTGGCCACCAAAGCCACCCATCGCTGTCACAATACAACACACTAGGCCGCATATAGACCGATAGCGATCCCCTGCAACACAAACAATTGTATTATGTAAATTTAAGTATGAATGTACATGTATGTGTTAGTGAAATATTGTCAAATATAGAAATTATAGTTTTTAAGTTTTGCATGTGAATGCAATTTTTCTGTTAAGTTAAGTTCCTATAAATTTGTTGACCATAAACTTTAAAATTTATTTTTATAATAAATATTTTTCTCAAGTTTTTTTTTTTGTATATATATATATAATAACGATAGTTTCCGATACATGACTGAAAAAAGAAATCGGTTTTTGAATTTAATTTATTTATATATATATATATATTTGTAGGTATATAAGTATTTTATAGATATGTATCTTATTTTTTAATATTAAAGGCGCCATATAAAATAGAATTGTTCTTTTATTTAAAGCAAAAAAAAAAGAAAAAAAATAATAATTTTAGGTTAACACAGTAAAATTAATTTCGCAACCGAAAAACGTAAAACCTTGGAAAATTTCAAGGGTGATAAATTAAATTTTTTAAGGGTGCAAATTCTGAATATTTATATTATTATTCATTTTATATATATATGTATATATACATTTATAGAAAATATTTAAAACAGCAAAAAAATTACTTAAAAATTTAACCTTTGAATAAAAAACAAGAAATCAATAATCAAAATACTAATAAAAAAAAAAAGAAAAATTTTCCGCATTGCTCTAAGGGACTCATCATATGATGTGCATAAATATATGTACATATGTAGATATATGTATACAAGTATTTACATGAATATAAATACATACCGTATTGTTGCAATGCATTTAGGACATTTTTGTAATTATTATTATTCGAAATGACTATAGTGGTAATTATTGCAACGCAATTATATAGATTGTAATAAAATTTAATTACTTTCTTTAAATTTCAATAATTTTTTTTATTAAATTAATTTTTTTGTTTTTGTATTTGTTAAAAAATAAATCTGAAACTTAGGAATAAATTATAAGAAAAAAATATATGTATTTTAAAATGTTTGTGTTATTTTTACAGAGTAAATTTTATTTTTTTTTACTTTCACAGTTTCACAAATCACACAACTACCTAGCTCTCTGAGAAAAATTAGATGAAAATAAAGTGCCAATTATATTCAATTCTAACCGATTCGATTCGATCCAATTCGGATTTATTGATACTTAAGACAAAAAAAAATTAGAGTTCAATTATAAATTTTGTACTTTGAAGTACTTTAAAGTGGTACTACTTTTTGTGAAGAAAGGAACGGAGACAATGTCAGAATACCAGAAGAGAAAAACTTCATTGGAAAGAATTGGGGGGGGACTACAATATCGAAGAAGTAGAAATGAGTTTATTTACTTGGGTATATTAATACTTATAAAAAATGATGATAGTGTATATAACTTTGGACACATGATGCCAATAAATGCTACTTTGAACACGGAATAAAATTATTACAATTTAAATGAAATGGAGACAACAGTCAATAGACGATCTCTCAACTAGCTCAAAACCAGCATCCAATGTACAATATTTTTTTTTTATGTTCTTGACAGTAACTTAGATAGAATCACCTTTTCGTGCTTAATTAAGTACGGTACTGCAAATTTACACTACAATATCTACGATATTTCGAGTATTTATTTATCAAATTACTGGCTTATCAACTCTTTAAATGTGAAAAACTACTACTATTGTCAGGAACTAAGCCTTCAACTTAAATAGAATAGCTCCATTTTATTTTAAGTTGTTACCAGATTATACTCTCAATTATTTTTTGTCATTTATTTTATCCCAATGACAAAGGGTACTGGACCAGGTCGAAAAATCGATAAATAATTTTTTTGCTTCATCGGGAATCGAACCTGGGACCCTTCGGTTGAAAAGCAGGCGCTCTACCTTCTGCGCCACCCAGCGTGTTTCTGAATGTGAATCTGAACTTGTAAGTCCGTGATATCTCCAAAAAGTCTTTGACTGATAATAGCGTTCTACTCTTCTAACCAAATGTTAATCTATTGTCTTGCGTAATCTCATTTGCACATGGATTGGGAGTTTTCTCCCGAATCGCAGGATTAGTATCATTTACCATCATTTTACAAAGCTCTCTGTCTTCACACTTACTATCTTCAACACTAAATTCTCAATTTTGCTGACGACACCGCTTTGGTGACATTCTACGCGACTTCTTAAGGAAATCTATCACCACTTCTATTGCAATCAGTTTTAAATATGACGACAATCTAGAAAAAGTAACCAATTGGAGTACCACAAAACAAAATTGAATTCAACACCTTCAAAACTCAAAACTATGTCTGATCTCTTGCAAAAGATCAGTCACAGCTCTGCGATTTCAAGAAGAAAATCTACAACGTTTCGAAAGTCTAAATATATTTTTGGCATGCAGCTAAACCGAAAAATGCATTGGAATGATCATATTTTTGATAAAGCTATTCTGATTTGATATTTATTCTATTGAGAAGATCATGTAAGTTATTGTGATATAATGTCTAGCAAAATGTTATCATAATTATTACGCCTCGACAAATTTGAAAGATAAAAGTTTATATTAATATTTATCAAAGAATTAATTGTTTAAATTTGTAGAAAATTATTCTGATAATAAAAATAATAATAAAATATACAATAATACTTCTTCAATATCGTAATATCGTATTATTCTTCTAAGAACTAATCATTATTATTACAATAGCATACCTATATTTATAACATTTAAGTACACTTTATTATTCATATATATATAGACATTATACCTTATATATATATTGATATTATTGTTGTTGTATACAATTGATTGGAAACAAAAAAAAAATTAAAATCTCTTTATTTTATCTTTCTATTTCTACCCTATTCAAGGACCAAGAACATTAATTCTATATCTTTTATATATATATATATATACACATATCTAAATATATACCATTTATTATATAAATTTTAAATTCTAATATACGATGTCGATATGTGAGTGTGATAAATATTATAAAAATATGAGAATTTTCAAAGAATTCCCGGCAACAATTTGTGTGTTTATATTATTATAATATAGAGAGAAAAACAAAAAAAAAAATAAAATTAACCCACCAAACCACACAATAGATATGGCTGTTGTTAACACTTTAATATGGAGCCATTTTCAATTTGAACATTCAAGGATAATAGGTAACATTTAAGAAATGAAAAAGGATTATAAATTATTTTCAACTTGTAGAATTAATATCGTGATTTAATAAATGTACATAAATATTATAGATTTATTTATATATATGTATATCAATATAGGTAGATCGGTATACTTAAAAATAAATTTCGATTAAATTGTTTTCTTTAACGTAAAAAACAATATAAAATGTATTTTTTTATATTTTTAGTATAAATTAAAATCATGTTATTATTATATTTCCGTATTAAATAATTTAATTACATACTTTATATAAAAATCTGATATAAATTTATATTATATAATATTTATATGTAATGAACAACGAACAATAGATAAACATGAAAAAATAAGTCTTTATCACAGCGGGAATAATTTTGAAAAGCTTTTACGGTATAAAATAAAATGTTTATTAATTAAAATAACGGTTAGCAACTTTAAATCGGTATAAAATGTTTGACATAATTACGTACTGTCATTTTTAGAATAGTTTAGTTGTTATCAATGAATTAGAATACATCAATTATATAACAATTAATGGAATCTTAACAATTTGTATTCTAATTTGTCAGATTTTATTATAGTTAGTTTTGCTGAAACAATACAAGTATTAACCAACAAAAAATAATATTTTTAAATCGGAAATTGCCGCCACCAAATCCCACTCAATTCCATTCATTGAAACTTTTTTGTTATTTTGTAATCGCTAATTTTGATTTTTTTTTAGATTTAGAAGCGTTCTCTTTAATTAATTTGTAAATATCGATATTTCTAAAGCATCTTATTTCTTTTATTATGTAGTAGATATTTACCAAATGATTGTAGATATCCAGTAACGTTTCTACCTTTACGTTTTCAATAAGTGTTTCTTTAAATTTTCTAGGTGTAACCAGTAATTGTGTTCAGTAGATTTAGAACAAAATCGGACAGAACAGTTTTGGACAATAACAGTCAAACACTTTAGAACCACTTAGAACAGAAAAATTTACTGAACATCATTTTTGAATTTTTCTGAACTTTTTTGTTCTAATTTTTGTTAACTCTCAAATATCTTTGTTTAACTGTCAAAATTTAAAGAAAAAACAACAAGTAAAAAGTTGTCCAAATCTGTTCTCAAAAAAATTTAGAACAAAAAAGATCAATTTAGAACAGTTTCACACAATTTAGTGAACACAGCTCAGAACACTTTTGGACAAAAAAAGTATAATTAACGGAAACTAATGAACACAAAAATGTGTTCTTTTTTACTCTAGAATGTTTTAGAACGCTCTAGAACAGTTGACTGAACAGAACACAACTAGTAATAGCTGATGGTGGTTATTGGATACACTTTTGGATTTTTAATAATTCGTCATTCACTATGAAGAAGTATAGATACAAATAGCTAAAAAAAAGTTTAGATATAAATAGCTAAATAAAAGTCGTTGATGACGCAAGTTAGATCAAAAAAATTTTGTTGTTAATTTTAATTTGAAACATCTGAAAGTTCGAAGAAACGCATTACGCAACAATTATTGTCAAAAGACATTGACTTTTCCGTTATGTAAAGAAAAAATTATTAATGTAAAATTAAATAAGTAGCAAGTACAAAATACCTATATAACTATCAAATGTATTCAATTACATCCCGAACCCGAATTAATAAGTTATTAAAGAGCAAAACAGTTATTGTTTGAAAATTGAATTGTATTGTTATTGTATGTAAATTGTAAATCAGTACTTACCACATCATTCAACACCACATTAATTTCGTAGCTATAAAAAATAATAACTTGTATTTATAGAACTTGTATTATAGAAAAATTAAAATCTAGATGATTTTAAGCAATTACTGTAAAATAAAGCAAATTTCGAATAGATTATTTTAATTGTAAAATTGAAGTTAGATAACCAGTTGGGAAAAAATAATTAATCGATATTTAAAATATCAAATTATAAAAAGTTTATGTCGAGATTGAATGTCGTCTGGCGCTAAGCTTGAATAAATAAGACTGTTGTTAAGCTTCAATATGAATAATGAAAAAAATAATTTCATTGGTACATATATCCAAAAACTCATCGGTTGTATTCGAACCGACAGCTTTTTACTTTAATCATATTATATAATTACTGGGCTGATTTTCAAATAATTTAAATTGCCAATACGACATGGGATAAATATTGATCGTTAAACAATAAAATTATAATAATAGGATTAATGTTTAATTTATTTTGTTATTTTTTAATTAATTAACTTCTATAATTATATATTCGAATTCGATTTCGAATATATATTTACACAAAAGTTATGCGATAAGAAATTCTTTATTCAAATTTTTTTTCCATGATTTCTTGAAAATTTTCTTACAAAACGGTTTAGAAGAATAAAATAAAAACTATAGCAAGAACCTATAAATTAAATAAGAAAAGAAGAAGAATAAAAAAAAAACTTTTATATAAAGTATTTTCAACACTAAGTAAATATTTTGACATTGAAAATTTTAAACACGTTTTTATAATTGCAAAAGTAACATGAAACAAAATATTTTTTTTATATTTTATTTATTTATTTTCCCTCAAGTATAAAAAATATATACTTAACCATAGTGTCTATATTCCGTTTAGAATTTAGGCTTGAAATAAAATGATTGCATGTCGTGTACATATATAATTTAATTTTAATTATATTTAATATTTATTTATATTCTTGATATATTATACTATAATATACGAGTGCGAACAAAGTCTTTGGTCCTTTTTCTCTTAGGATATATGGGACAATTATTGTTGTGTTAAAAAAAATTAATTCTTGAGTAATTTTCCATCGTTCATAATATAAATATTAAATCACGATATTATAAGTATCAATATTTAGTATTTATTTTAATTAATATATAATCACAATTAATTTTAAAAATAAAATTAAAAATTAATTTTTGGGTAAAATTAAAAAAAAGAAACAACATTTTTACTTAACTTGAACTAATATAAAATATTATTAAGCCGAAAGCTTTTGCTGCTATTGTTAATATTTTGTTATAATTTAAATTCTGGTCAATTAATAATAATAAACAACTAAAAGCACTTTTAATTAAAAAAATATAATTTTTTTATGAGTAATTAAGTTTTTTGAGTCATATGAGTATAGCGAAAATTCAATTCTATTTAGAGTTTCACCAATGATTGTTTAACACAATTTAAAAAAAAAAACAAACGTTTCGTTTAAAAAAGCTTAGGAGTGAAGATTTAACACCGAATTAAATGAACTATGTATATAAAAAATTTGAATCAACAGTGCAAAATCTACTGGGATTTTTGTTCGAATGGAATAAAATACCCTAGCAAAAAGATTTTTCAAATACAAAATCTAGATAACAATTTTTGATGAATACCATACCTACTTTCGTTGATGAGATCGAATACTAATAACCCTACTAATAACTCGTGATCGTACGTAGTTAATGGAAAATAATATTGCAGTAAGTTCAAGAGTCGGCCTTAACTAAATAAATAATGAGTGCAAAAAATGAATATTATTTTAACATGTTGTCATCTTAAATAAATTTCGAATTTTGTACATTTTGTCTCTTATAACAATTTAGTTATTTTATGTAATTTAAATTTGCGAATGTTTTAGAAAAATGAAACATATCGACTCGATTTTAATTTTAATTTAATAAAAATTTAAAAAATTGATATTTTTCTTCAAATATTGTGAAGCATAAGAAGTCTTATTTTATTATCATCAATTTATGAAAAATATGTTTACTAAAATGACAACAAAAATACATTGTTGATTTTGTAATCAAAAATAATGTTTCGGCAACATTTACTTAACATTCATTAATGCAAACTGTGATTTGTGGAAATTAAAAAATAAAATCGTTTATACTAATCCATCAAATTTAATGATCCTTCTTTTTGTACACTACTCAACAGTAGATAGTGTATTTAAGGACACGATTTAATGTGTGTAAAATTTTTATAATATGTATATATGTATTTGACATAAGCCATAAAATGAAGTATTGGAAACCGATTTTGACAAACTCTTCAAATCATTAACATTTCTAGGAACCACAAATTCAAATTAAAATGCTACCGTTTTCGAAACATTGAAAGTTTTATCCCAAACATATTCAGAAAGTTTCAAACGTCGTTAATTTACATGCCTCTGATGGTATATCTTAAAGGTTTGTTGGGAAGCAAATTCCAATAAAACGTTGTAGAAAAAAAACTAACAAAAATATAGTAGAAACTGATGTACTCTGATGAAACATCAACCAACATCACGAAATAATTCCATTCAAATGGAATTCATAGGGTAAATATCGTGTTGGAAGCCTACGAATAGACGTTACACAACAGGTTTAGTCCGAAGTGAATTACACAACACAACAATTGCAACTGAAGAGGTTATAGCCATAGTTAAGAAAATAAATATTCTGTTAATTAAGTTTAATTTATAGACACAATATAAATTTTCATATTTAATTTAACTTATTAAAAATGTTTAGATAATTCAGGACAACAATCAGGACACCGATATTATATATAAAAAAAAATATCTATATACATACCTATCTGATTTCCTACTCATAATTATAAATACTTTAAAAGATTTCTATTTTATATTAATTAAAATAGAGTAACAAAATGAAAAATGTAAATATAAAAGGGAATAAATTAAATATATGTACGAGTATAATGTAGTTAAAGTTTTATAATTTTTAAATGAAATGAAAAGTAAATTTATTTAAGGTCCTTTTTTATACCACATACATATTTATAAAAAAAACCTACATAATGCACATATTTAACAGTATGAAACTCTTATTTCAATGATGCTTTAAGTAAAGTAGATATTTATGAAAAAATCTTATAAATTAATATAAGTAACTGTTAACAATAAAAAAAAATATAAAAATATTTAGAATAGAATCAATATATAAATATTAAGATATGCATAATAGGCTAATATTTGGCTGAATAAATCAATTTAATTCAATTTTATTACTTTAAGTAAGATAACTGAAAATAATTTTTTTTTTTTATGTTTAATTAATAGAAAAAATTTAACTATAATTATTAGATAAAATTTATCAATTTTAATAGCAAAGCATTTCAAAAATTATTATGTAAAACAAAAAGAAAACAAATTAGTGAAAGAAGTATTATTAAAGTGCAATTAATAATTATTTAAAAAAAAAAGGATATTGTATAGATTTATTAAAAAATAAATGCATTTCGAAAAGAAATTTAATGAAAATATTTAAATTTATTTTTTCAAAAAATACTTCCTTTTTTAATTAATTGAATTAATTAATTAATTTCAATACTTGGACAACTATTTTTCAATTTATATATACGTAAATATTTAGGTATAGATGAAGTATTAAAAAAAGAATAAAAAAAATATATATTATTTTTATTAATAAAATTTAATTTTTAATTTTATTATTATTAATATTATTAAACTTTTTTTTTATTTATTTATATTATATTTTAAACTTTTATATAGTATTATTAAAAATATTAATTTTTTTATTTTATTTTTAATTTAAAAAATTTGATATGATAAATAGTTGAAACTGTCACGAATTTGTCATATAACACACAATACGAAGTTTCAATTCGGACTAGAGTTGAAATTGTAATTTGACCAATATAGTTAGTTATGTTTTTTTTATCTATTATAAGATTAAAAAAAAAAAAATTTTAAAAATTTTATAAAGGACAATTTTTTTTGTTTTTGTTTTTTTTTTTTTCTTTTTTTGCTATAAAATCTCAAATTGTTTATACCAAACGAGAATATGAATGTGGCATGCACAATATCTGCATAGAATAATTTAATAATTACAACAGAGATTTTTTATGGTTTTTCTTTTTGATTTTTAACTTCGAAAAAGGATTTAAATAAAGGCAATTCGGATATGAGCTTTTGTTTATTTTTTTTTTTTTATATATATACCTATCCTATTCCTATATAGTGTGTGATTAGTGAGTGAAGTCTATACTCTTGAAAATTGAAACAAAATTTTATTTTTCTTTGGTGAGAGAGAAAAAAAGAGAGGGAAGAAAAAATTCTAGTATGAAAACCATAAAGAGGAAAATAGAAGAGGGATGGGGAGGAGGTAGGAAGGAAAACAAAAATAACATAAAAAAATCACATATTACTTTTAATAAATCCAAGGTCAATCTCTTAAATTACTACAATGTCATGCTATATAACATAAGTTTTATTTATGAATCACGGATTAAAAAGTACATACATATATAAATCTATTTCTATAATATATATATGTATATATATATATATATATATATATATACATATGTGTATGCATGTCAGTTATGCAGTCAAATGTTAGTTTACTTTCTAGTATTTAACTTTTTTTATTATTATTTTAATACTGCATTAATTCTACTACTGGCTGGATTATATTTGTTTAGTATTCAATATATTTTTTTTTTTGTTTTTTTTTGTTTTTTGCATATTATTTTTGTTTAAGAAAGGATATGGATTTAATATTGTATCCTTCAAATATACAAATATTAAATGCGCAAGATAAAATATCAAACAAAAAAAAAATGTTCTCCATGTCCAAAAAAGGAAAACAAAATATTATAACGGTAGAAGACGAACAGTAAATAAGAACAAAAAGGGAAAAACAAAAACAAAAAAACAATTATTGTCAAAAAAAAAAATTAAAATAATTAAGTATATAACTACTGTATTGACTAGTAAAAATATTATAAATAAAAATAGTTTTAGATAAAAAAAGAAATCACTACTAATAACGTTTTTTTTTTCCTTTTTTTTCAATTAAATATGCTATATGTGTATTATTAAATTGTGTATTTATTTACATATATATATATATATATATACAGATAAATATGTACATACATACTATATAATTTAGAAATATTATAAATATTATATACTTAATATAAATGTAATTAGATATAAGTAAATCCTTGTATGTATATAAACATCATGCTTTAGTTAGTAACAAAATATATATTTATATTATTGATTTTTTTTGTGTAGTTTATTAACAAATTATAAAAACTGATTTAAATACTTACAGAACGAGTAGAATTTTTTCTTTCAAATGCTTTTAATTAGAAAGATTATATTATATATAGAAGTACTCTTTATTAATAAATATGTATATCTATATATATATATATATATATATATATATATTTCTGTACGTATATATATATAAAGTATATGATATTATATTATATGGTAGGTTGCTGCTTTAGTTTAATTCTTATATTTTAATATACATATATGTATGTATATATATATATATATATATATATATATATATATATCTATATATTATATTTTTTTTTTTTGAATTTTGCACCTGGGTGGGCCAAACGAAGGAGAAGGGAAAATGGTAAAATCAAACAGAAAATTTGATTATGATGATGTGTTCCCTGATTTTATATTCTCTATTTACGTATTTTAGGTACTACTAGGTATATTTTACTATTTTTTTTTTTTTGTGCCTTCAATATTTCATTTTAATTATTTTAGATACCTAATGAAAATAAAAAAAAATTTTTAATTTTTTTTTTATTCTCCCATTTCACCTCCACTGGCCGCCCAAGTTTAAGTCTTTTATTAAACACTAGATATAATTTTTTTATTGTTCAATATATGTATCTATACTTTTATATTTTAGTATATATATACATAAAATATATATGTGAGTATAATAGATTAATAGATATAGACTGCACAATGCAGTCTCAGACGGTTTTTAATCTCTTATGTATAGATAAAATTTTTTTTTTTTTTTTTTTTTATTTTTATTTGATTATCTTTTCACAATAAGATATTATATTTAAAAAAAAAAGTTTTTTTTTTATTTATGTAGGTAGTACATATATTAAAAAATAAATTTTTAAAATTGCACTTTTTAAAATTTCTAATAAAATTGTGAATTTTTTTTTTCAAATACAAATTATTTTAAAAGATTTAAAATTGTGTAATCGCTAACTAAAATTTTATTAAATTTTTTTTTTATTATTTCCCTTAAAATAACTAATAAAATTCTGAGACGATTTTAAATACACGTTTATATCGTCAAATTGCAAATAATTTTGTTATTACCTTTATATTTATATTATACTTTAAGCACTGATACAGACTGCTATACTCTTTTTCTTAACTTAAATTAGAAACAACAGTATCCTTCAATCTTTGATTTACAGACATTATTTGGAGTTAATTTTTTGGAAATAAAAACGACCTTATAATGTCCATTATACAAATATAATATTGTATGAAAATAATAGATTTATTTTGATCAAATCAAATCTATTCTAAACAAATAACAAATTAATCAAATTATAAATGAAATTATTTTTTTATCATATTTATTTTAAATAATTGTTGAAGAATTTGCTTTGCAAATATTCAAAAAAGAGTCATTCACATAATAAGAAAAGTTTGAAAATCATTTTTACAGCATTATGATTTTTTACAAGGATAAATTATTGCGCAAATGCGAATCCCATGCATTTGATTCCTTTTTAGAACGAGTTTGCCGAAATAAAAATGACATGTGGTGTACTAAAATGTGTATTTTAAATAGAAAATTAAAAAAAAAAAAAAAAAAACAAAAAAAAAATGAAATATTTTGTTCTAATAATAGTATGTGTACATATATAATATTGTATCAAAATTCACTTTTTTGAATTACATACACATACATTACTTACATATGTACATAATTTGGAAAAATCAATTAATAAAACCAAAACTAACAAAATCTGAAATAAAATTTTAATTTGTATGTTTGCTTTGCATGAATTGGAATGGAATGAAATGAATAGTACATTTTATATATGTTAAGGATAGTACCTATATTTTATGTCAAATAATAACAATTAACAGTAGTTATAATAACTGTTATACATATACATTTTTAACCGTCATATACTAGTTGTATACTGTTATAAAATATCTTCGCAGTCATTTTATATTTGTTATTACATACATGTAATTTAATTTTTTTTTACAAGAATCATAAGCAGTAAGCTAGAGTAATTTTTTTTTACAATATTTTTTAATTAAAGTACATTTTTAAGTTTTTGAGTAATAAAAATAACAGTTTTTGTGACTTAACCAAATCATCTGACCATGTCGGCATATTTTCTATTCGTTATTTTTAAACTTATCAAACAGTTCTTTCATTATACGTATTTGTTGAAATTGTATA
Organism: Argyra leucocephala; assembly: GCA_963942445.1. NCBI lineage: Eukaryota > Metazoa > Arthropoda > Insecta > Diptera > Dolichopodidae > Argyra > Argyra leucocephala. The sequence goes on along the minus strand of OZ012680.1, from coordinate 21,168,812 downwards.
TGCTCCTAAATATAAAGAAATCTTTCTGTTTCTGTTAAAAAAAAAAGTTTCTGTTATTGTGGAAAAATATTTATTTTAATATTATTATAACAGTTTCATTGTATTAACTTTTAAACATTTCTAATTTATTGATATATTAAAATATTTCTATTTGCGTTTATATATCAATTTCATTATTATTTTATATCAATTTCGTTACATATACATACGCTTTAAAAATATGTAGTATAAATTTCTGTAAGAGTTTATTAATAGAAATTTGATAACAGAAATGTCAAAATAATTAAATTAATAATACTTGGTATAGCACTTATTATTAAGCATATTTTATCTGGCAATATTAGAATTATGTTGCTAGAAACATCGTGCTGATGATTCATAAAAATTAATGACATTTGTTGATGCTGCTACCTTCACTTACTAGGATAGGCTAAACTTATGGTTTTTACAAGAAATTTGATTGTAGTGAGTAAATAAAAATAAAAAAGAGTTATTTTTTTATTAAGATTATAAAAAAGTTCAATATATTCGAATTTTGATTAAATAAAATTGAAAATTTTTAAAATTAAATAAGTGCATTGAAATATTTTTTAAAAGCCAGTAATTATTTTTGGGCGAAGCTATACCTACTTAGATAAAATCTGTGATAAAAAAGATGTAATAAAAAAAAATATGAAAAAAATTTCAAGTGAATGAAATAAGGCGAGCAAAGAGCATAAAGAAAAGCAATATAATTACAAAATTCTATTGAAAAAATAATCTTTTGAAACTGAGAATAAAATTTTAGAAATGTCATAATTTTGAAATAATTTTTTAAAATATACGAATTATTTATAGTTATTCTTTATTAAAAATAAATTTTAACAAATTAAATAAAAAACTTAAATGTGAACAGTTTGGTTTTTTATCAGTAAAGAGAATCGCATGAATTATTTTTGTCCAGGTACTTATTCTATTATTTATTTTACTTCTATATATTGATGAATGTATTGTATTGTATTGAATTCGATTGTATGTATTATGAAGGTTTGTGATACAAAGCATTTTTTTTTATATGATTGCGATACGATACTATACGATAGTCGATAACACCTACACTTCATATCACACACGTTTAATAGGAATACCATATTAGTAACATATTTATATAAAATACATGAAGAGAGACAAAAACTGCTGCAATTAAAAATTTATTTTTATCAATAATTTAGATTTTCTTTTAACGTAATTTTTCTTATGCTAACTTATTATTTATAGAGATTATAAATTATTAATATAAATTTATTAGATTTTAAAATGATATCATTAAGAGAATTTAATGAAAAAATTTTCATTTCGATAATATTTGTAATAATATTAATGAAACAAATGTAAAGGTATTTTTATATTTTTATATCTTAAAATTAGTTTGTAAAATTTTGTGTAATGGAGGATATATGCACTTTATGTGATTACAAATTTGTGTGTAGGTATATATTTGTACAATGTATAATTTGGTACAATTATACGTAATTATATGTATAAATAAATATATAAATATGACTATTCCTCATATATATATATAAATGTATATAAACAATGAATGAAGGGTGATTTGATACGCTTAAAATAAAAAGAGTTTTACAAAAATTTTTAATTAAATTATAAAATGTTAAAAGTATTTTTTAAGTTTCTTTTTACAAAGAAAATAATTTGCAAATTAAATTAATTAAAAAAAAATAATAATTATTGAAAAGTGAACAATGAGGATTAACTAAATGTAAATTTCAAAATAACTAAATTTGTGTAGGTAGGCAATTTTTGTTTCTCTTCTGTTATCACATCACTGTTCAGAGCGCAGAAATGACAATTTAAAATACTAATTTTTAAATTGCACAATATTGTATTGAAATTTTATTATACTTATAAAATATAAATCACAGAAAATTTAATTAAAAAAAACTAATATTTAATAATAGTGTTCACGCATAAACTTTATTTTCATTAATCGTTGTGATAAAGATTGTTTAATATTTATTTTTATCGAGTTAAATACATTTAGGTATAAAAAGTTTAATCATATGTCGTAATATAGATAGGTACCTCTACTTCTACATATATATTTAATATATGTATATGGACATAGAGCTATATATATGTTTATTAAATATTTTTGAGTCATCATAATGAAATGTTAAAATGATTATGATAGAAAGTTTATCAAATATTTTAAATTTAACTTTGTTAACATTTAATATGTACAGTAAAAATAAATTTGTGGTGGCAAATTTTAAATTAAAGTCTTAAAATTTGAACAGTTAAATAAAATAACATTTTAATTGTTACTATTAAATTGATAAGAGATTAAATTAACCACAGCTTAATAAAACCAATACTTTGATAGGATAAAATTTAAATCTAAACAAAACAATATTAAAAAATAGAGAGTTAAATAAATTTTAAAGTTCAATGGTTTGAAAATTCAAATCATGCTTCTTTTTCGTTTCTACACAAAATCAATCGTTTCTACACAAACCAAATTCATGATAAATGCGTGTGTTTCAATCATCAAATCAATTGAATTTATTTCGAATTTTTCTTAAATTTTTTAAAAGTGACATATATTAGATTATTATTAAAGCCAAAACAAACCTTCATTATTATAAATGAAAAATTAACCGTTATTATTAATGACTATAATATTATTTGTTGTCAATAAATGTTTCATAATAAATATTTTCAATTTCCTTATTTTTTAGTGTTATATATTGATTGTAATGGATAATAAAACAATTAACATGTGTAATATGCCAAATCACTTCTTTCAAGTTTGCCGGTTGTGTTTATTGGTCATAGACTGTGATATTGACAAAATCTATATATTTCAATCTCAACCAGAGCAAGATCTTCATTTATGGAAGACAAAAAACACAATGTCAACAGCTGAAAGATCGGCCAAAGAATCAATAAGAAAATTAATTAATTCTTCGAATTTATCAAATACCGATAGTACAAGTGTTTTTGAAAAACTTATTTCAAATAAACGTAATTTTGAAATTCCAATAAAACAAGAATCAACAAATCAAGAAGAAGAGGATATGAATTATACTGAAAATGAAATAATTATTCCACGTTTAATTAAAAATTGTTTAGAAATGGAGGTAAATAAATATTATGTTTTTTATTGATTTAAAATAAATTTAATAATGAATTTTTAAAACAAATTGTCAGGTATCCCCAAATGATGGACTCCCGCCAGTTATTTGCAAGAATTGCATTAATCAGTTGTATTCGTTTGATAAATTTCGGAAAATAGCTAAAGATGCTGAAAATACATTAAACAATTTTCTTAAATTTACTTCTAAACTTTCTGGAACTCCAACAGTATGTATCAATTAAGTTTATTTAAAATATAATTATTTACTTAATAAATTCTGATTTATTATTCAATAATTATTCAATAAATTTTTAAGGAAATCGCCGAAACATCTACTAATACCTTTAATGAAATCTTAACCCATTCTTCAAGGCAAGAAGTCTTAGAAGAAATGGCTGCAACAGCATTAACAGAATTAGGAAACTCATCAAATAGACTAAATAAAATAACAAATAATATAAACGTTTCAATAAAACCACATGAAGAAAAAATGGATTTATCAAATTATTATGAAAATGAAATTGAACATTCAGATCGAATTCAACAAAACTCCTCAAGCCAAGAAAGTATAAGTATTGAAGTACAGCAACACACAGCCACATCATCTGAAACATATCCTGAAGAAAGAAACTCAGAATTAGAAAGTGCAGCAGTATTAATGGATATCAGTCGACAAGCAATATTATCAGCACAACAATCGAAAAATATTCAATTATCTCCACAACAGGATTCTAATATAAATCAAATGCATAAAACAAAAGTTAAAATAGAAAAATACGATTGTAATCAAGACGCAATGATACAAGATCATTCAATTGATCAAAATGAATTTAGTAATAGTGATGAATTTAATAATCGTACAACAACAGCAATACTAACTCAAACTTATCCCCCAGTCAGTAAAATCGAAATCGATATGAAGGATCCGGATCATAGTAATTCATCAAATGATAGCTCTGATCCAGGACGTTTACAGATGGACGTTAGTTTTAATGATCGAACCAGTGAAAATTATTACGAGCAAGGAACAAATAGTGGAATGCAAGAGTTTTCTGAGAATACAAATTCAACAAATTCAAATGATACACCAGCTGATCCAGCTACAACTCAATTATGGAGAGCTCTAACTACAGGTAATATAAAAATTAAATATTTAGGAAAAAAAAAATTTAAACATTGTATTAAATTGTAGATGGTAATAAAACGGTAGATGGAGAAACACTATTAAAAAAAATGATAGATTGTGGACATGTGTTTGGAATAAATATTCCGGGATTTAATATAAACGAAGATTTAAATCAACCACTTCCACTTTTAAAGGTACTATATAAAAAATAAAAATTTTATTTTATTATGTTAAAATAATTATTTCCCATGTGTGGTTGTATTATAATAACATTTTATTTTATTATTTTTAGGATGGAAAATCAAAAAAATCTGGTAGAAGAAAACAAGCTTGTCCTAGTAAAAACGAAATATCTGTTGTAAAAGAAAAAGAATTTAAGGATGATCCTGATGTTAAAACAAATTACGATTTTAAATGTTCGAGTATTACAGTAGATGTAGGAACTAAAAATAAGGTTAATATTAATTAAATTTTCTTTTCGAATTTTTATTTTAATCTTATATATGTAAATTTATTTATTTCTAGCAATCGAGGGCATGCCTGCCAGCTAATACATGTTCAACAAAAGATTTGGCATGTGCTAACTGCGGAACACTTACCACAACTATATGGAGAAGAAATATTCGAGGTGAAATGGTTTGTAATGCATGTGGTTTATACTATAAACTACATGGTGTTGACAGACCACATTCAATGAGACGAGATACGATTCATACTAGAAGAAGACGTCCCAAGGGTAGCAGTAAAAGTTCAAAAATGAGTAATAATTATTATTTTGTCTAATAAATAAAATGTGTCCGATATTTAAAATTTAAATATGATTTTATAAATTTTAATTTTGTTTTGTTATAGAAAATAAAAGCAATGTTAATATCAAATTTGATTCAAATGAAACAATGGTTCAAAATAATACGAATTTTCACTCAATACGAAATCACAATTTATTATTGGCGTTACGAGGGGTTGCAAATGAGCGCACATACTCTTTGCCTGTAAGAAAATTTTAAATTTAAATCTTTTATAAAAAATTTTTCAAATATTCATGTTTAATAATATAATTAAACAATTGTTTTTTTTTTTAGGAAACATCGTTGGTATATTCAACAGGAACTTCACAAAATTTAGATAAAAAGACAGAATTAAATTCTCTAAACAGTAACGTATTTGGTGATGAAAAAAATAACAATGCAAATGATTTAAGTATTTTGCCTTTGAATTTAGTAGCAAGCAATTCAAATACAAATGGTACCTCATCTACTTAGAATTTTGTTTTTAATATCAATATTAAAACTAATAATTTTTTATTATAAAAACACGAAAAAGAAAGAAAAATACTTTTGCACCTTTGCTTGAACAAAACAAAAAAAAAAAAAAAACATGAAGAAACAAACAAAAAAAACTCATTGGCGCTTTTTATACCTCATCAGATTTTAAAAAGCATTTATTTGTTATGTTGACCATCTAATTAGAAAGTTAAAGTAAAAAAAAAACTTCTCTTTTTAGTTATTAAACTTAAATTTGAGGAATGGCTATGTATAATAATGAATGAAAAGAAAAAATTAAACTAAACAATAAAAAAAAAATTAGAGTCTCTTCGTGCTCACTTATTTTATATATACTTATATATACATATTTAAAAAAAAAAAAAAATATATGTACATATTAAATAAAAAAAAATTGTATAAATATTAAGAAATAAAAAACTCTCGAACTTAGAATCATTTATATAATATTACTTACTAACATATTTTTAAGAAGTTTTGAAAATACTCTTTGCACTTTTATTATTAAGTTATTTCTCGCCTCATATCTTCTGTTTTTATATTTAATAATATTTTTATTATTTTAATAATAATGGTTTTTAATGTTAAAATTAATTTGAAGTTAATTTCTTTTTTTTTATGAAATTAAAAATTTTAGTAATTTATTGAAAGTTGTTATAAAAGGAACAAAAAATAAAAATGAATAAATTAACATAAATAAAAAGCAACCACTAATAAATTAAAAAAGTATACTTTGGCGAGGGTAAAACAAATTTTAAATTTTAAAATTAAAGAAAATTAAAAATTTTCCTACCGTCCAACTAACAAGCCTAATAAGATATCCAAATATTAAAACTTGTATTAAAAAAAATGAAAAAAAAAAAATAAACAAAAAATGGAAAATTTTATATTTTCATATCAAATGGAAATCATTTAACAAAATGTTGAAAAAAGAACACTTTCGAATAAATGTATTAATGTAATTTATTCTTATTTAGAAGAAATATTATTTTACTTTTGTGTTTTGAATTTTAACTTATTACATAAGTTTTGTTAATAAATTCTGATAACTAAATAAAAAAAAATTAGGTTTACTCACCGTATTTATTACTAAAAAGGAATTAATACTAATAATAATAATAGTAAATATACATATGTATATTTATATATATATATATATATATTTATATATATAAATAAAATTAAAAAGAAAATATTTTTATACATTTATCTGTTATAAATAATTGAAAGCTATAAAATTTTGCCAAAATCAAATTATGTATTTCAAATGTATAAATATATAATAACTTCTTTTTCTTTGAAAGAAAAAAAAAATTTTTTTTGTATACAAAAAACATAAAATTATATTTGTCTGAATCAAGCAAAAAAAAAAAATATTTATATAAAAATATCGCTTTAAAATATCATATTTAAAATAAAGAAAAAAAACTGTATTTATCATTTTACAAGTGATAATAATTAATAACAAAAATTGATTGTGATGGGCAGCAGTAATTTTAATAGTTTATGTATATTTATTATTTTATTTTTGTGTTTTTTATATTCAATTCACATTTTTCAGTATTAATTATTTATTTTTCTTAAAAACTCAAATTGTAAAAATATTATATATACTTATATTATATATATATATATATATATATATATATATATATTATACATATACATCATTTCATTTGAATTTAATGTATTTGTTTAAAAAAAAAATACAATGTCTCAATTCTTGTGCCTTTTATACATTAATAAAAATGAACAATTAATGTGCACGCAAGTTTGTAGTATAAAACTGAATTTTAAAATTTTTAAATTCATAATATGAAATAACATAAAAAAATTGGAAAGCAGATATTAATTAAATTGTAAGATATTAAATAAAAAAAAATCTAATTTTTCAATAACAATTTTAAATTCATTATACTCTAGTTAGTATCTATAAAATTAAATAGCTTTAAAAAAACATTTTTAAAATAAAATTTTAATTGCAATTACAATAATTTTGTATTTATATATAAAAAAAATATATATTTATTTTGAATTAATAAATTAAATTCCGATTTAAATTTGGGTGGTCATGATCATTATTTTTGATAATCGAATTTGCTTTTAATTTTGATTATATAAATTTCATTTTCATTTCACTAATAGATTTTTTTTTATTTTGCAAATTAGACTACATCGGAAGCAATACATATATTTACTTCTTTCATAATTTTTGCAATCTAACAATGGGTAAGAAATATTGTTGTTTTCGGAATATCGACATTTTTAAAAATAAGAAATTATATATTAGTGAACTTGATTTTAATTTAATGACATTAAATACATCCTTAAAAAAATTGTTCACTATAAAAACAATTTATACTTCTACTTCAAATTAATTTATTAAAAAAATTTAAAATTTTGTATTTAAATTGGGATTAATTGTTTTAATAAAATCAAAAAGAAATGATTCCAATATATTCAAAAAGAAAAAAAAATATCAATTGTAAACTATAAGATGTCAATTAGTATTTGTAGAATTAATTATTATATAATTTAATCGAATATCAATTTTATGTAAAATTCAAATTAATGTTTATGCCCTCTATTTACATTATGTTTTTTTTTATTTTTCCTATTATACCATACCAAACATACTAACATATTATAAGCATAATGGAAACGCCAATGCTGTCATTTATATTTGCTAGAAGTACAAACGCATTCTAGCGAAAAAGTACGGCTGTAGTCTACTTTTTGTTTTTATTGGTAAACGCTAAAATTTATTGAAAATGAAAAATTTGAAAAAAAAATTTAGTTATTTAAAGTTGGATTTTTTTCTAATTATTTTTTACAAAAAAAAAATTTAATATTGGTAAAGTAAAGTTGACTCGTCATTATTAAAGAATGATGAAACCAAAAATATATATATATAATCACGCTTCGTCTTTTTTTCACAAATTTCTTATTTGAAATTGAATATATTTTCTTTTATATTAATTGAAACATATTTTCAATTATAGTGATACCCGCTAACTATTTTCATTTTCGGAAACTAGCAAATTTCGTTTTCTAAAATAATATGTAAGTAAAAACTACACTAGCAGAAAATTTACTAGGTCTAACAAAAAATTCTAATGTAAACAAGGCATTAAGAAAAAAATTTATTGAGAAACAAATTTGTAATGTTAGTCAGTAATTTTTTGACTTCATTTTTTGTATTTTAAATTGTTTCATGTAAATTTATAATTCATTCAATTTAATTTTCACGTCTTTAATAGAATTTTTTGTATACTTATTTAAACCAATAATATTTTCATATTTTAGGATCATATAAAAAATACATCATAAATATTTTTCTACAATGTACATTTACATTAAATTTAAATACCAGTGTGTGTAAGAGCGCGAATGAGATAAAAACCAAAATTTATTATTTAAAAAGAGAAACAATTGAAAATTATAAAAAAAAGAAATTTCAAAAATTTTTATTAATTCAAACATTATTTTTAAATATTTGTGTTATCAATTAACTCATTTTAAATCTTCGAATTGTATATGTATCCATATGTTGATGTATGTCAAATCCATCAAAACCAATGAATGTGCAAAATTGAAATTTAAAAACAAAAATATATACATTTTAATTTTTTTTCGAATGCTAAAAATTAGGTTTAAACTTAAAAATGAATAATTTATATCTTGTTACTTTGAAACAAATAGAACATTTGTTGTTTTGGCATAGTGTTTTTGGAAATTTTTCAATAATCTGGTATATTCAACTAAAAAAGTAGAAATTTGCACATTAAGTCGAGTACCAAAACATTTAAGAAGTCTGCAAGTAGTAGACGAAATATGCGTATCTGTACGATAAGCACATTCAGTAAAATTAAAAGAAAAATAATCAACTATTTTTAACAATTGCACATTCATTGTTTTTTTTTTTCTTTTTTTTTGCATATACCCAAATGATAACGTTCTTTGATCGTTCTGTTACTAATTTATATTTTTGAGTTTTTTTCATTGTAACAAACGTTCATGTTCACGGCATCATATTTATTTAGCAATAGAACGGTTAAAAAAAAGAAATTTCATACTCAAAATAAAATAAATTTTCTAAAATTGTACTTTACTAAATTCTATAAAATTGCAAAATAACAAAAGTCATAGGGGTTTCTAAATAGTAATGTAAACTAAAAAAAAATACAATTCGTGACTATTCAATATGCAGTTTAATAAAACATTTAAATACAATTTGGATGTCACGGAGTATTTCATAAAAATTATAAAAAACAAAACAGTACCTGCGTAATTACTTAAATTTTTAATTTGATGTTTTTTGTAAAAGTATTTTTGCTGATCCCATATAACCTATTAAATGTAACAAAATTTAAATACAAAAAATAAAAAACACACTAATAATTAAAAATTAATATTAACTAATAAATTTATTTTGTTTTTAGGATTCTTTATTTTTATTATTACATATAGTTATTTATACACTTCATTGTAAAAATATAATAGGTATATACATAATACAATAATATTTAAATTATTGATTATTATATAAACGTTTTAATTTTTAATTAGGACCTCTTTACATACTGAAGCTGGAAATTTAATTAAAACAAAAAAAAAAAACAATTTATATAAAGTATATTTATATAAACAAAAAATAATAAAAAAAAAAAAATAAAAAGAATCTGATTATTCTTAATAGAATTTTCTTTGATACTCATACAATTGAAATTTTTTAACTGCAGTTGATATATAGGTAGATTTAAAAAAAAATTATTAATAAAAATTAAAAAAAAAAAAAACTATAATGCCTTTTAAAGTGATAATTTGAACCGAATTGTAATAAAGTATTGAAATAAAATTAAAAAAAAAAAAAACAAGAAAAATTATAAAAAAAAAATATTTTATCTGTAATTTTATACTGCAGAACATGACGTATTTATTAAAAAGAAAATTATAAAATTAAATATTAAAAAATAAAAAAATAAACTTTTTTAAAATTATTTTGCTTTGTATTAAACAAAAAGGTAGTCAACAAAAAATTAAAATTTTAATATAAAATCGTACTTAATGAATTTAACATTCAATTTTTTTTTCATTTTTAACTTAATATTTTTATTTAAGCTAACAAAATAAAAAAAAAAAATTAAAATTTAATAAAAAATCACACTTAAATTCAGCTTTAGTTGACAATAAAAATAATATATTATATAAATAATAGAGAAAATAAAAAAAAAAAAACTTAGCTTTATAAAATTGTTGTCTACCCTTTTCCTTTATCTCTCTGTCTCTCTCTCTCTCTAATTTCATCTTTATTTCTATAACTTAGATTACATAACTATTTATTCTTTATTATTATGTTCACATTTTTTTTTTATTGAAACGTTAACCAGTATATTATTCATAAGCTTAATAAATTTAAGTTTACAAAAAAAAAACAAAAAAAAAAAAAAAATAAAAAAAAAACAAAAGTATTATGAAAATTTGCTTAACTTGTTCCCCCAATATTGTAAAATTTAAATTTAAATATAAACAAACGAACAAACAAAATTCTGAAACAAGAAAATAAAAATATATTGCTTCATATTATTTATTAATCCAAAATTTAAATTATGTATTACACTGTCTCTTAAAAGTATTTATTTAAAATAAAAATTATTTTACATAAAAAAAAAACAAAAACTTAAATTTGTCTTTTATTGATTAAAACAACTCTTTTATTTATATTATTCTAATCTTAAAAATGGAAAGCAGGGTAAATTTTAACTTTATTAAAAATTAGTGGACTTGATTCAAATTTGGACAAATTTTGTTTAAGTAATTAAAAAAAAGAATATGGACGATCAAAAATTCAATTTACAAAAAAAAAAAAAATAATATATATATATATAATTCATGCCTGTCGCATCAGTCACTATTTGGAGTCACTCACATTTTTTTCCATATCTATACAAAGTTACTGTTACGATAGGTCACATAATATTCTTATATTCTAATTGAAAATAGAATTTCCTTTCACTAACAACTTTTATTTGATTACAAATTGTATATTAAAATAATAATCTAATAAATTTAAATAGCTAGAAGTATTTTGCGTTTTGCAATCGAATAAAAGATTATTAAAGAAAAGGAAATCAGATTTTAATTAAAATATAAATAAATTATCACTAAAATTAATCAATACTAAATTAAAACAATGATTGTTTACAGGAGTGCTGAGTACAAATAACAATCAATTCAAAAATATCAAAATTTCGAATTGAATCATTTTGTCCTTGATTTTAAAAAATCACAATTTTTATTATTTCAATTCAAAAATAAAATCAATACTAAATTTTCACTCAAAAATCAAAAACTCAATTTTTAAAAATATATGTATATAATCTTACACAGGACTGAAAATGTTTAATAAATTAACTGAAAAATATTAAAATTTCAAATTATTGTTTTTGATTTGCAAAACTCACAATATTTATGTTTCCAATTAAAAAAGAAATCAATACTAAAAAAAAAAAAAACGATACTTTCATTTCCATATATATACATATATAGATATATATATATATATTCTTTTTTAACAGTCTTTATTTATAACTAATAAATTTATAACTAACAATTTTCTAAAATTCAACCACATTTTTTTTTTGTTTTTAGTTTTTTGTATAAACATATTATATTTATGAATTTATATATATGTAGATATATATATATATATATATATATTTAATTATTTAATAAAAATTTTTATTTTTTTTCTAATTTTAAACATTATATCTTAAAATATTAATTTTCTTGTCATTTATCAAACATTTCATCAGATTTATCTAAATTATTTTCACTTTGAGCATTTTTCCTGGTAAAATAACTTTTATGTAATGGTGATCCCAAATAATCACTTCGAGATTCATAAACAGGTGTATAATATATTGATGGTCGGCTACAAATTGAGCTTCTTGATGACATATTTTGAATATTTTCATCATCATCAATCAAACTGGTTTCACCTTCTTGACTTCCCGTATTCATACACGATTTCATATAAACTTCAAAATCTGTTGAAAATTGTTTTATATAAATATGGTTTTTTTTTTTAATTATTTTTAAAATATATTTGTTGTAACCAATTTTCTAGCAAATAATTATGTTAAATATATGGTACATAATGTACAACATACCTAAATAAACAATTATGTATAATAAATATTAGTTTTTAATACTTAATTTATTTAAAACAATTTCTCTAATTTGAATGAACCATTAAAGCAAAAAAAAAAAAATAATTTAATACAAATAAATTTTTCAATATAATAAAAAAAATAACATAATTAAAATTATTATTAATTATTATCATTAAAAAAAATTTCATTACCAACCTTAAAATCAGTGAGAAAATTATTTAAATTATTTAAAATATAAAAAAAAATAGCATACAACTTACCTACATCTAAATATTCATCACATCTACCTTTACAATTTTCTAAATAAAATGTTGGTAGATTTTCAAGAACTTTATTAAGTGTTTGTTGTTGATATTTATAGCTTTCTCGCAAACGTAGTATATGATGTGAACTAAATTTCCTTATTTTATTTCTTTGAAATATATAATTTTCACGAACCCAGTTCAATTGACCAGTAGTGTATTCTCGAACTCTTTTAATCTAAAAAAATATATATGTAATTTGTTAAAAAAACAATATAAAAAATACATATACCGAATTTTCCATATATCAGTGTAATGCTTTATTAAGAATTAAGACAAAATCCCAAGAGAAAAATAAAACAAAATAAAAACTGGGTCATGTCACATGAGGAGCAAAATGACCACTTAAAGATTTACAAAGATGGAAGAAAAAAGACGAAAACTGTGGGAAAAGACTAAGCTACCAACTAAGAACTAGGATATTTTCGACACTGATTTGAAATCAAAATAATCTTTCATACAAAAATGTTTATCAATTAAACAAAATCTAAATAATCCTATATAGCAGTGCACTAACATAAGAAGCGCTCTAGATATATGAATTACAAACCTGATCAAAATATTGTCCTCTTATAAATACTAAATGATGTTGTCCGATATTTTTTATTTCTTTTATGTTCTTTGTTTGTACATTGTATTGACTGTGAATCCATTCAACTTGTTGATTACAATTTTCTCTAATTTTACAAACCTTAAATTTTAAAATTAAAGTATTTATATTCAACAAAAAATTAGAAAATATATATATATATATACCTGTTGTTTATAATTTTCTCGTAATTTTTCTAATTGTTGACCTTTATAGTGTTCTATGTTATCTAGCAGAGAATAAACTTGTTTACCTTTAGGTAATTCTGGATCGGAAACTTTTGATTTCTTAGGTGAACAATACCTTGAAAAAAATTAAAATAACTTGGTGGTATGTGGTATTTCTTGGACTGGATGGTATGAAATGTTAAATGTTGAAATGAACAAAAAATCATATATATAAAAACAGAAATAAATTTTCAACCTTTTTAGTTTTTTTCTTTATATAGCGATTTATTAAGAAAATTAAAGGAGCATGAAATATATTAAGATCTCTTAATTCCCAAGGCTGAAAATTTATCCACCCAATACGATATTTTGTTCATTTTGTTTATACATATCTACATATTATGTACATACCCACATCATATGAAATATATTAGTTTCAGTATTCTGTAATTCTTACCGGTAAACTATTTTTTTAATTCCTTGAACTATAATTGTCATTAATAGGAAACCAAAAGCTGAAAGAAATCCAGTAATAAGACTCCAAATTTTAACTTCATAAAACCATATGGGATCTAAAAGTAACCTAAAATTTGTCGATTTCAAAATATGTAGTTTGATATATAATTAAATTTTTTATTTAAACATTTTATATTACCTAATATAAGCAGTAGAATTTCCCATTATATTTTCTGCAATACATGTATAAATACCAGTATCATTTCGATATATATGATTAATGTTAAGGATTCCTGGTGCTATTAATTGTATATGTCCACTATTACCTATTGTAACATTATTAAGTTCATTAAACCGGAAAATTTGATTAGTTGGTGTACGCCAACTTATTTTAGGTTCTGGATGACCAAAAAATTTACATTCTAATGATGTATTTGAATATAATAAATGCATAGTACTTTCAGTAAAACGTAATACAACTGGTTTTATACATGATAAATTTTTTAATTCAACCAACATATTATTATTTGTCAATTGATTTTTAAATTGTGAAACCTGATTCTCTTTATGACAACTAGATGAATTTAATTGTTTCATTATTTTACTTATATGATTATTAGAATCTTCCATTGATAAATCAAATTGATTTGTCCAATTGAGTATCCAAAACATTTTACAATTGCAGACAAAATTATTATTCAAAAAATCAATTTCTTTTACATTTTTCAATTGAACTATACTGCTTGGAAGATTCTTTAAATAATTATTAGTAATATCAATTTTTTCTAAAAATTTAGCATAATGAATTTCTTTTGGTATATATTCTAAAGCATTATTGGAAATATTTAATTCTTGTAAATTTCTACAATTTTTAAATATAGTTTCTGGTATTGCAATAAGTTTTTTATTATTATTGATTTTTAAAATTTTTAATTTTTTTAATATTGAAT
This sequence comes from Argyra leucocephala, assembly GCA_963942445.1. Lineage (NCBI taxonomy): Eukaryota > Metazoa > Arthropoda > Insecta > Diptera > Dolichopodidae > Argyra > Argyra leucocephala. Next base: position 21,153,628 of record OZ012680.1, on the reverse strand, counting down.
CATTGATTTCGCTATGTTTTTCAGATACTAAATTTCCTACATAATTCAAGTTAGTATTTTCAATTAAAAGTATTTTCAAATTATATTGTTTTTTAAATAGTCCATTTGGTATAATAAGTAAATTATTTTCACTTAAATCTAATATTTCTAACATTTTTAGGTTGATAAATGAATCTGGATGCAATAAAGAAATTTTGTTGCCACGTAAATTAAGTGATTGTAAATTTTTCAAATGATCAAAGCAATTTTCTTCAATAACATATATTTCATTATTTGAAATATCTAATATTTCTAATTTATTCATTTCTTTAAAGGAATTAAATTTCAATTTTTCAATTTTATTATTATTTAATATTAAAGTTTTTAAAATGATATCTGAAATTTGCATAGCCATGTTATTATTATTTAATGTTTTTATCAAATTAAATGATAAATTTAAATATTTAAGAGCTTTCAGTTCATATAAAATTCTAAAAGGAACATTATTAAATTTATTTCCAGCAATATTCAGTTCTTCAAGGGCTTTTAACTTTAGTATCGTATTATTATTATCTGATATGTCATTTATATCATTATTAGAAATATGTAAAATTTTCAAATTTTTCATTAGCACATTTTTTGATGTTGTGTCGCTTATATTAATCATTTGTATATAATTATTATCTAAATATAGCTCTTGTAAATTATTTAAATTTGTTATTTGTATATTTTTGATTTTATTTGAATTCAGTTTTAATATATTAAGCATCTGATTATTTTTAAAAATTTCAAAGTTTATATTTTCTATTAGATTGTTGCTCAGATCTAATGATTTTATTTCATGTAAATTCGTATGTCTTTTTAATAATTTTTCTAGAGTTTCTTCAGTTACTTCACTTTTGATCCAACTTAATTGTTCAATATTGTCCATAAGACTACCTTCAAATCGAACATATGTAACTTTTTCACAATATAATTCATAATATTGAACATCATTGTTTTCATCAATTGAAGGCTTTTTCATTATATTTATGTTACATGTATCATTTAATTGACGTCCTATTGCTTCGATAAAGATGCAAAGCATTACAAAAACTAATTTTTCAGTTTGGCTTTTCATTATTATCAGAATTTTTGCTCGTAAAAACAATAAACAGATATCTAAAAAAAAAAAGAAAAAATTAAAATAATAAAATAACTTTTGTTGATTAGATTAGATGGAAATTTAGTTAACAAAGCATTTTTTTTCATATAGATATATAATATATATTATGTACATACATTAATGGAATCAAATTTACGATTTATTTTACGTCTTTTATAATATGAAGGTAACTTAATTTAAAGTTGAACAAAAAAAAAGAAAATAATGTTGTATGCAATTAGCAGTAACATATATTGCGAAACAACACATAGGTACATATTTTTTTTTATCGTGCGAATTATATTTTTGAAAAATAAATTCTTAATTTATAGTTTGAAGAAATAAAGGTATAAAACTATGACATATTAAATAAATATAATTATTTTGATCCACATGAAATTTCCAGTACATATCATAAAGAAGTTTTTCTGATTTTATTAAATCTATGCACTTATATTGTACGTATTTGTTATAGACATATTGGTTTTCTTAAATCAAATTTTTTTTTATTCCAAAATTATTTCGTGAAATACTTTAGTTTTTTGCCAAGCCAAAAATGTTATTTTAATACTATTTTTCTTAAACTATTTTTAATTAAATAAATTATTACTAATTAATTTAACACTTTTTATTAATTTTCGTATTTATATAGTTACATAAACTTCATACATATATTAAAAACTTGCTTACAAATTATAATAAATCTAAAAGCTTCTTAAAATTTTCTTAAATATTGTGATAACACTACACTTCAACTTCATTTGTCCTTCAATTTAAATCAAATTAATTTTTCATTCGAGCCTAATAAATATTAATAAATTGACGATTGGAGCAATAAAATATTTAAAAATATGTTTTTAAATTAAAATACATATTAAAAAAATGCATTCACTACCCACGATAAACAAATAGAACCTTGAAAATATCCTATTTTGTCTAATAAATATCATTTACCTGTTATATGTTATTTACTGCAATTAATTTCATTTATAATGAATAATTTTTTCAAAATCTTTACCATTTATTGAAAAATATGTATCTAAATTTTCATTTTATCATAAAAATTTTAATCAAGAAATTGATTGAAAAAAACTTGCTTTCTTCTTCACTTGACTATCTCTTAATTTTTCATAATTGAGTCGACGCAGCCAAAATGTTATTCAAATATTGAAATCAGAAATATTTATCAACATGTTGATAGAAATTAACAACAAAATTGCTAAAATTTCAATTTTTTTCCTTTAAAATTAGAATGCCCAGACGTACAAAACAAAAAACTATTTATTTTTAATTTGTTGCAATATGACATTTATAGCTTGAAAGTAAAGAATAAAATTTTTATATTAAAAATAATAGAGTATATTGTAGGTACTTATTTAATTTTACTAGGCTTTAAAATATTTGGATAAAATGCAGATTTTTGACCTAAATAAATACATCAAATTATTATAAAAATCATAAATTTGTAATTTACATAAACGTAAATATAGAAAATAACACACATTTATTAAAAATTACTTACAACCCACTTGATGTAATAAATTTATTTGATTTATAATTCTCTTGCAATGTAGCCTCAACAGTGATGTATATCCCGAACATAAACTCCTCCAACGTCTCCTATTTGTGTGCAAGTTTTTTAATTACATATTGTTTTCTTTTAAATACATGTAATTACTTCAGTCCTTGAGAAAGAATAGATTAGATGACGATGACAGGAGTTATGTCAACAAAAAATTACCATTCTATTTACCAAACCAACTTTTAAATATCTCTTTTGGTCTTACAGAAAAATTGTTTTTATTATTTTGGGATTTTGTTTTTTAGGGAAATATGGAGGTAAATCCTTGATGAAATAGAAACGACCTGTATTTTAATCTGAAATAAAATATTTTAGGCAATAACTACTATTCAAAAAATAAAATACCATTTTGTTGTTATTAGGAAATTTAATTTTATTAAAAGATCAAAAATTTATAAAATATGTATGTAGGTGTAAAAACTATTAAATTAATTTGGATTAAAAAAAAAAATGATGAGCAATTCTTAAATTGAACCATTCGAAAACTTTTATAAATGCGTAAAATAAAATCAAAATATTGATGAAGGCATTAATTGTTTCTCAAAACAAACAGCACTTCATATATTTAGACATAGTTTTAATTCCCAATTCAATAAAATAAAAATAAAATTTATAAATTAATTAGCAGAATTATTATTTCTATTGGTCATTATTTTCGTATTCATTATAAATCATTTTATTGATTTGATGACATAATACTTTTCTAACTTATTTATTTTCTAATGTTAATCTTTAATTTAATCAAATATTGTCTTGCTCTTTGTCTAAATAATTTACATAAAAAACACTAAATAAATACCAATTGAAATTAAAAAAAAAACTTGAAAGTCAAAATCGAAATTGGAGTTTATTAAATGTATAAGTAAATTATCATAGGAACGGTCTTATATGGCTTGGAAAAATATGTGAAATTAAATAAAAGAAAATAGTAAAAAAAAAAATAAAATAAAATAAAATGGAAACTTTAGCTGCTGATAGTGAACATAGCTTATCATCCTTTAATTATTATTTCAGAAACACTTAGTAATGGCATTTTTGATATAATTATTGATAATTTTTGTATTTAAATCTTTATCTTAAAATACAAGAATAAAATAAATCTATTTTAAAAATAGAAATAAATTCTTAAGATAAAGATGAGAATACATAAATTTACTATTACTGGATTTCATTTCAGTTATTCTAATTGAAAGGATGTAAGTTATATTTTCTTGATTTTTTACCTATACATATCACCATTTAACTGCCGCCAAAAAAATGTATGCTCAGCAAACTGCAATTAAAATGAATTCAGTTGCCGCAAAATTTACAGGTAACATGGTGACCAGCAGCTTCCAAAATAAAAGGATTCACTGAAGTTCACCGGATTTGAACAGCTTGGCTTTGATTTTAAGACTGGAATTTCTGCATTAATTAATTATAGAGACGACGCAGAAAAAAACAAAATTTTCAATTTTCAATAATCAGCTAATACTGCAATGAAATTAGATGAATTTGCTGCACACTACTGCAACGTTTATATCAAAGAAACTGCAAAAATGAATTTTTTTTTTTTTTTTTAAAGAAAACTGCCTTGAAACTCGAACTACTCGAACTAAACTCGAACTATAAATAAAAATTACGATTTTTTGATTGATTTCTTTTTCATTAGTTTTGTAGATATGGTAAAGTTTGTGGAGAAAAGAACATACCAAATAATCAGGTATTTAAAATAATTCCATTAAATTTTTAACATTATAGAAACTGTAATACTGCTACAGCCCTTTTGTCTTATTTAGTTTGATGGCACAGTAAATCTATAAAACTCAGCAATCTCAGCCATTTTTAAAATTCTTTGAAGAATAAAACAACCCAGATCAAAAATTTAAAAGCAGCATACATTTTACACGAACTTTACTTATTTTAAATTCAGCATATTCATATATTGACATAAACTGCTACGAATCTAATCTGGATCTTAACCGGATTAAACGATGGAATGCACTATAAGATAAATATTAACTATTAGTAGTTGAAATCTTAATTTGAATTAAAAATAAAATCAAAACATATCAGAAGAATTAAGTAAGAAATTAAAAAAAAAAAATTCATTTTGCTATAATTTAAAGACATTTTACAATTATTGCATTTAATAAATTCGTATCTCTAAAAAATATTTTCAAAATTGTTTTAAAAATACATCGTACACAAAAATATTAATAAGTAATAAGTTTTATATAAGAAAAATTGATTAATATATTTTTTGAGTTTTCATGAAATTATTCTATCTGTGTAATTTTTCTAAACTTAGGATCAATATAAAAAGTATAAAAAGAAAGCAAATGTTTCAAAGACAATTTAAGTTTTTAATTTTAAACATTAAACCTATTATATATTTCAAGTTGAATCCATAATTCTTAAAATTTGTTCATGATTACAAGTTTTTTTTTTTGTATTTTCAATTTGAATGTTTTAAATACACTTATTACTTTTGAAATATAAATTTTTGTAATTTTATAAATGTGATCTTAGAAAAAGAAATATCTTAGTAATGTTTCAAAATGAAATTTATCAAAATTTGACACAATTTCTAAAAATGGAAAGCGTAATATCCATTACACAAAATTAAAATTAAGTATATTTAGTTTAATCTAAACAATTAGAAGATTTTATTATTTGTTATATTGAATACTCTATTGTAAATGAGTCCTATGGTAAAATCAGAACTTTATTTTATTTTTTTTTTCTTTTTTATGATTAAGACGTTTCTTTATATTGTTTGTAGGATACCTATTTTGCTTCCTTAATTATTATTTGTATCTGGAAAAAATTTCAAATTTTATAAGTAATCATATTTATCAAATTTTATAATTACCCTTGTAGATTTTACAGAAAATCATTTAACTCCTACTACGACTGGGACTCCGGGATGCACTTCTACCGTTACGACTTTGACTTCGGCTACGATTTTTCTCAGCACTTCTTGATCGGGAAAATTTTCCTCTGCGTCGTGGAGATCCACTATCTGGTGAGCGTGATCTACTGTAAGATCTGCGTCTGTACCTTGGTGAACGAGAGCGTCTTCTATTATCACGCCCACGACGACCGCCTCCTCTTCTACTTGGAGAAGTTGGACGACCATAACGTGCCATTTGTACACGAAGCTCCCTACCATCTACTACTCTGCCATCCATAGCTTCGAGTGCATCTTCAGCATCACGCTTATCATAAAATCTAATTTTCAACATATTTGAATAAAATATTAATATTTTTTAAATCAATAATTATTTACCTGACGAAAGCGAAACCTCGGCTTTCTCTTGTAAATCTATCTCGTGGTATATATATATCACCAACTTCACCACACCTTTCAAAAACACGTCTTAAGTCTTCTGGCGTCGTCCGGTATGTTAAATTATCAACCTAACAAAAATATTAATTATATCCGCCATATTTGATATTCAATGAATTAATTACCTTCAAAGACACCATACCATCAATACGAGGAGGCGGTCTATTCCCACGACTCATTTTAAAAAATAAATTCTTTTTGCCAAAACTTTATAAACTTTCTGCTTTATATATCTAATTAATTTTTTTTAACTATGAATTAAATTATAATTACAGACTAATCACTCTATAGAATGATAATGAACGCAATCCAATCCACGATTCACAAAATAAAATCACCAAGTCGGATACACTACACTACAGACCACACACTTTCTAATTAAAGTAAACTGCTTTACCGACAAAATGGTGGAAAGCGTCAACTTGAATGTCAAATTAACTAGCGCTATTCGTTGTACAATTGAGAAATAAAATAAACTTGGGAGTTTAAAATTAGTTCAGATTTAAATCACTTATTAAAACCAAACCAGTAATTGCACTGGTAATTTATTTACCCTGAAGTAAAACCAAAATATGTATATTTAAATACCCTTATGTGAACATATATATTTCATTCCAAATAACGCTGCTTCATAATTATATTACCTAAATGTTGAGAGCCACTGGTAACAGATAATTTTTAAATAAAAAATACATCTCTAAAAAAACAAAATTATATTTTAATAAAATACCAAGTTAAATTCTGTCGTCAATGTTTTTTGGTATAATAGTAATACCAATAAATATAAATGTATTAAATATGATATATTTACAAATACATAAACTTATTTTTGAATTATGAAGAAATGTTCTCATTTTGTTTTTCTGTTTTGTGCATGTCTTCTAAAGTCATTCCTCTGTAATATTTAATTCCATGTCTTATTTTCATATGTTGATATAAGCCCTCATAAAGGTTAAACGCTTGTTCACATAACTGACACACTTCATCTCGGAGCCCGGAATGAATTTTCTTATGTGCTACTAAAGCTTTTTCTCTTGGAAAATTAGCTGGGCATTGATCACATAAAAATGGTCTTTCATTTGTATGACATACCATATGTTTATTCAGAAAATATGTGTTATAAAAACTTTTATCACATTGATCACAATGATATATTTTTCCTATTAAATGATGTCTTTTATAATGGGTTTGTAATTTGTTTTTATGAGAATACTGTTTATTACATTCTGTGCAAGAAAAAGTCCGATTTGAATGTTTCCCTTGATGATATTTTAATCCTCTTTGACTTGCATATCTTTTATTACAATCTTCAATTTCACAAATATATGGTAATTCTTTTGTATGATAATGTCTGTTATGTGCCATTAAACTATCTGTATTTGTAAACGATTTTCCACATTCTACACAAGGAAATAATTCTCGATTTGGATTATGTGTATTTTCATAATGAGATTCTAAAGTATTTTTATGAACAAATTTTCTTCCACATTGTTCACATATAAGACCCTCTTTTGTTGTTTTTGAATCATTTTTATGTAATTTTTTATGAAGCTTTAAATCAATTTTTTTTTTAAATTCTTCAGAGCAATCTGAGCAATTGTATATGCTTTTGCATTCTCTTGACAATTGTTTTGCATTTATATTTTTTGCCGAAGACTTGTATTTCTTAGTTCTGTGTTCTAATTTTAAATTTTGATCCAGAATTTGTAAGCTTTCTTCAATTTTATGCGTTATAACATTTTCTTCATTTATTTCATCACTTTCAGAAAATTTATATTTCTCTTCTTTAACAACAATATCGTTATGTTGTGTTTTAATTTCTAAAAAGTATAATGACGAATGAATTTAAAGATTTTTATGTTTTTAAAAAGATCTAAAAAAAACATTTACCATGCTTAAATTCATCTTCTAATTTCAATGAGAATTCAGAGTCTTGTGTTTCTTCGGGTAATAGTGATGAATCAAAATAATGAGCAAATATGTGCTTTAAATAGCTTTCATTACCATAATTGAAACACGCTTCACATAACGTACAACGAACTTGTATAGTGCCAGTATTGGAAAAGAAATATGCTTCCCCACACTTGTATACTTGATCTTCATTGATATGATTTGATTTGACTAATAATTGGTCTAGCTCATCATTACTTTCTAAATAAGAAGATTGAGATCTATGGATTTCCATTTTTGTGACAGCTAACAAACAACTGACTGAAACTGATGAACAGAAACAACAAAACAGATGGACTCTTCTAACTGACAGTTTATATTCTTGTAGCTAGAAATAAAATCTACTTGTCAACATTTTTTTTTTGCAAAGCTACTCAGCAGCATTTGTTATTGTTGCTATTTTGCTAAACTTGGAAAACAACAGTCTTTAAAAAAAATATATTCCCAAGAAAAAAAATTTCTCCAAACAAAACAATATCATGTCCTGATCCCTATACTTACGTTCAAACGTTAAACAAAACATAAAACTTAAATTAAAACATGAATTAAACTATTTTGTTTTATTTAAATTAACAATATTTATCTTTATTAAATAAAAGGAATATAAAAATAAAAACTCCTTTTGTACATAAACTTAAAATAACAACATTTCATTTACAATTAAAATTATACATACATATACATATATTAAAAATAAAATTTCATCACGTTTTGTATTTTTATCAAGAATTTTTGAATCGATTCACATTTTGATTTTTAAGTCCAGTTGATAAAACATTTCTTTTAATAAATGCTCCACATTGTGAATTGCATACTTCATCCTTAAGTATATCTTCTAAGCTCCATTCTCTTTGTAATTCGTTACAATCAGTTATTCGTAAAGAAGCACATTGTGGCTGTTAAAAATTAAATTTTTATAAATATAACTAAGAAATAATTTTCATATAAAATGAATACTTACTCCTTGAAGTGTACATACACAACTTGTGCATGGTGATGGTAAAGCTGAATCACCAACATTAATTTTTCTTCCACCAATTTCACAACCATCTTGGGACTCTCTCCATGCAGATAAATCTATTTGATGCATTGATTGACAAGGAACTCTAGGATTTCTAAAATTCATTAAAATAAAGTTTTTAGTTTGGCATAAGTTTAATAACTTGTTGAACAAATTTCTATATATGATATATGAAAGATCTTTGAATATTCAAAACTTACAAGAAATTACTTGGAAGATCAAATGCCGCACGCTGCATATCACCTTGTATTTCGAGATTTTCGCACATAATTTTAGCTAATGTTGTTTTTCTTATTTCGGCTAATTGAGCTTCAGTAAATTTCAAAGCTGGTATGTTACTTTCATACCAGTAACGATCACATTTTCTTAATTGTCTGAATTGTAATCCAATTATACAAGCTAATGTTGGACCAACAAGACCTCCTTGTAAAGGCCTTTCTGTCATTGCTCCAGGGAATAAATCAATATCATCAACAGAATCATAAACAGTTTTAAAACGAGCAATCACTTCTGTCGGAATTTCTCTATTCAAATCTTGCCATGTTTTAGCTCTTTTTAGATTACAAAGTTGTCTATAATTGTTGTAAGACGGCAAACCATGATCCCGACCTAAAATATTGTTTATTTTAATTTATAATATTTTGTATTTCTTTTATTTGTTTACCTCTTTGAATATTCAATGAAATCAGATCTATTCCCGAGAAGGGAATTTTTCGATCCTCAAATAAATGATTTGTAACTTCACCAGTAATAAATTGATCTAAGCTTTCCATTGGAGTTGCAACTAAGCCTCGGCTTATTTCATCAACTATTCCTGGCTATGAAAATCATATATTATGTATTATATAATTTTTGAATTAGTTTTTATATTTAATTTATTTTTTCGTTCGTTACACTTACAATTAGTAAAACATCCATTTTAAAGAATCCATCTCTTAATAATAATGGTGGCTCAACAGGTTGATGATTAGCATTTAATCTGGGTATATGAGGTCTTAACAATGAATGTCCAATTCTGAATGCTGCTGCAGCAAATTCATTAAATATAATTGGTGCACACGCAGCATCATATTCATCGAAATAACCATGATCCAATAATTTCAAACCGTATAAATTGACAGCGTTCCAACTTAAAATTCGTGGTAAAAATTCATTGTATGTTATATGCTGATTCTGTGCAATAACAATTTTTCTAGCATTTTCATATAACTGTTCGCTATTCCAATGAGGATTTACACCTCTTAATCCCTCAACAATTCGATTATGTTCACGTAGGAAAATTGTATGAATTGTTGTTAATCCCGGTTGTTCTGAAGCTCTATCATCACCACCAATAAAGCATAAAGCTGATTTACATTCTGGATGATGTGGACTTTGTGGTAATAATTCTTTTCCTCTTACTGGATGTATTGTTGAATTTAAACGTCCAGAGAATCCTTTTAATTTACTTGCAATACAACTATTTGGTCCATAAATTTGTGATGCATCTAAAATATGTGTGTTTTGATTTATTTGATCTCTTGAACCAAGACCCTGTTGACCAGGCAAAGAACGCATAAATGGAAAACAAAGCTGTTCACCACTTGTAATATTAAATTCTGGATAATAATGATCTCCAGATGGAACTGGAAATGGATTACATTCAGGATGTACTTTTTTTGATGAATCACATTTTCTACAACTTGGTATTGATTCATGAAAACCACGATGAATTGGTGTTAGTGTTAAATCATGATCCAAAAATTGTGCATATTGCATTACCATCAAAGAATATCTTCCATGTAAATTTGAAATATCTGGATGAATTATAGTTGATATTGATCTTGGATTTGGTAGTGGTAAACCAGTTACTGATATTGAACGTGGTTTTGATACACCATCATCGTATTGAGCTGGTAATAAACGTAAAAATGTTGACAAAAATTGACCCCATTCAGGATTTTTTTCATTATTACAACGACCTGATAATGTTCTATATGGACTATTTGGATTGCATAATGCTTGATGATCATTACAATAACCATCGTTTTGTTGAATATAATTTGTAGATGGTGATACAAATGATGATATATCAATTACTTGTAAAAGATCTGAAAATTGATTTTGTTCAAAACTTCTTCCTTGTGCTTTAGTTTGACGTTTACGTCTTCTTCTTCTTTCCGTTAAAGATTGTATAATTTCATTTGTTGCATATTCATACATTAAAGATACATTAGCCATACGTAAAGCATCACTATTTGCTTTACTAAATGCAGCTGCAACTCCTTCTGGAGATTTTGGATCAAGACCACCATCTAAAATATTTAAAAAAAAATATTCAATTATGTAAATTTAATTTGTTGTTGTTTTTTTTTTACTCACTTTCTAACCATGAATTATATTCAAATTTTTTTCTTTGTAATAATTTTTCTTCCATTCTTTTTACAGCGATTTCAATTAAATCTTTAGGTACGGTTTCTAAACCAACATTTGTTTTTGGTAGTACTGGTAAATTTATAGAAACTGTTGGTAATGAAAAAGTTCCATTTCTTTCTGAATCCCATGGTTCCAAATTTAATAATTCAAATTGTTTACAAGACAATGGAAAATTTCTATTATTAAAAAAAAAAAAAAAAAATGTTTTTATAGTTAAAGTTGTAATACAATTAAAAGTACAATAATAACTTACAAATAATCATCTTCTTTTAAAAATAAATTTTTTCTCGAAATGTACATTTTATCTTCTCCATTGTTACATAATAAACTTGACAATGTAAATTTTCTTATACTTTTTAATTGATCTTTTGTAAAAGATGATGGAAATATATCATCTTCATACCAATATCGATCACTTATTCTAAGACTAGAGTATTGAATAGCTGATATACAACTGGCAGTTGGACCTAATAATGATCCGGGTAATGGTGTTTCCATTAATGAACCTACAATTAAATCAATGTGGCTTGCGTTGCTAAACAAAAACAAAGAACAAAAAAAATTAATATAATTTAATTGAAAATAAATAAATTTTGTGCTTACTTATAAATTGATTTTAATATAATTATATTATTTGGTGAAATAATTCCAATGTCTTTAAGGTCTTCATAATCAAATATTTTACTATCATTTTGATCAATAATTTTACAAAATTTCAAAAACTCTGTATATGATGAAACATTATATTGTCTTCCAAGTCTTATTAATTCAGATAAATTTTGAATTTTATTTTCTTTAAAATTATTATTATCGAAAGTCTTTATTATTGCTTGTTGATTTAATATAACATTAATGTTATCTGAGAATGAAGTCTAAAAAATATTTAATTTGAAATGATTTTAATTATAAATAAATGTCTTTTATTTAAAGCCATTAAATATACAATTATATAATATTTAAATATATTTAATTTTACCTTATTATTGTTTAATCTTGTTCCAAAAGATGCAAATGTTATCAAAGCAAATTCAATAAATGTTCCTGGTCGATTTGAACTTGAATACTTGAATTCTTCTACAGTCCTAATTATATAAAAACAATAAGACAATTAAAAATAATTAGTTCTAAACTAGAACCAAAGACTATACAAATGGTATATGCATAGTCTGTTGTAGAACCTATCAATACGTATACTTATATAATGATGTTATATTTACTCAATGGTAGATCACTCTAATTTGATTTTTATCATCCATTTTCAATTCGATTCATTAAATTTTTACAATTAATTTTATAATTACATAACTAATATTTACAGGTAAGATTTTAAAATGAACTCACCAAAGTCTAGAACATTAGATTAGGTTTAAAACATGGGGATAGAGTGTGTAGCTATGAAATTTTATTTAATCTATAAGACTATATCGCGATTGGAAAACTCCCAAAACAAGCATTAGCCGATATGGGGTAGTGGTTATGTCACATAATTACTAATCAGAAGGTCCTGTGTTCGAATTTCCTTCAGGGCATTGTTAAATATTGTTCTTTGAAATCTATTTGGAATACAATTTGGTTATCATTAGAATAAAATGGAACAATGCAAATGGAATAAAATAGATATAGTTATCCACATTTTAATTAGTAGATATGTCATAAAAATTCTAAATAAAAATTTAAGAATTTTTGCATAGATTTCTTTAATGTACAGAAACTTCAATTATTAGATTTCCAATTTTCTTAATAGTTTTTAAATATTTCAATTTTTTAAATCGATGAAATCGATGTTTAACACTGATGTTATATTAATTTATTCATAAAATGTTGATGTTTTAATAAATTAATTGTGTAAATATAAATAAATGGACGGGCTCATATATTAGAAAGTGATCTAAATACTGTGCAAATAACCATAATAAAAGAAAATAAAATAAATAACCACAGAGAGGAAAGAAAATAAATAGCCAATAAAAGAAAAAATATCTTACCTTAATTCATCGAATGGATTTGCATGAGCTCCCAACACAAATGGAATAAATTCATTAAATGTAATATGTTGAATTTCTGCAATAACAATTTTACGTGCTTCTCTAAATATTTTCTCACTTGTCCATGTTGGATTTAATCTGTGCAATTCATCAGCTAAACTATTATGTTCTTTAACAAATATTTTATGTATTTTGCCAATTACACCTGGTACATCACACATACGACAAAATGTTACCGTAATTTTTCCATCTTGTGATGATTTCAAATCCATTGATTGTTGATGTTGTGTATCATAACCATAAATATTTGATGCATCTAAATAACTTGTTGCAGCATTTATATTACCTTTAAAAAACATTTAAATATTTACTATATTAATTGAACTAGATTTTAATCATATTTAAATTAAAGTTAGATAAATTTATATGAGCCACGAAGATCAAAATAAAAAATTAGTATAACGAAATCGTTGCTGCAGATGAGTTTGATAAAAAGGTCGTCAATGAAAATTATGAGACCCATTCCTCTTGGATTGAAAAATGGAATGTATATATCTAACACTGTCATGTCTAAAGCACAAAAACCAATTACTTTCTTTCATTTTTCCAGAAAGGACTGGGTAAACCAAAATGGACTTAGAACAGGGTAATAGAATATGCTTAATTAATGGCAAATGACTACAAGTCCTGAATACACAAACAAACAATGCAGCATACTTATTCAGACTGTCCGAATATAATATAAATATCGGCGACACTTTGAAGATGATGCAGCTGACGCAGTAGCTTCACCAGTCTCAATTTCTATTTTTATTGTAAAAAAATGTTTTTTTTTTCTTTCTACATGTTTAAATAAAAGTTAAAAAAAAAATACAATACAATAAAAACACGATAAATAAAATAAAACAAACTAAAAAAAAAAATCCAAATACAAATAAAAATGCTTTCCAAATACCGATAATTTGCAATCAAATAAAATTATTTATTATTAGTATAAAGGAAATCCGAGTTTAATTTAAATATAATTGAATAGATAATATTATTTTTATTTTTAGAGTTTCTTCAAATTATGGGATTAAAAAAAAAATTATAAATTAAATTTTAAAAATCCTAATTATATATATATTAATTATGATTTTCTAATGATATCTTATATATATATATATATATATATATATATTAAGTGTCGACATTTTGTTATTATAAATAATATAAATTTTGAAAATAAAGTACTATAAACAAAAGTTAATAATATGAAAATAAATAATTACGTGATATATTTCCAGCTATATCGAATGCTACTAAAATAGCCCATCCTGGTGCTAATGATGTTACAAAAGGATCTACAGTACGATTTTCAATTTTTTCAGATAAAATTTTTTCAATCTGTTCTGGTTTTTCTTTATCAAAGCTTTGATATTCATCTAAAATGATTAAATACAAAATTTATATAATATATATGTAGTAGTATGTAATTGTATTTATTTCAATATTACCATTATTTGAATTAATTATTTTTAAAAAACTATCTTCATTTGAACCCCATTTTGGATAAAAAATGTTATTACAGTGACCCGATAATGTTCGATACATATTTGTTTTACATATTCTTGAATTTTCTTCATCATTATTTAATAAAAATTCATGTTTAACACTACTGCCTTCATTTATATGCTTTATTGAACTTAATAAATTTGTATTTTTTTCTAATATTTTACTTGATTTGACTAAGCTCTCAAACCTAAAAAAACAAAAAATAAAAAAAAATTAATATAAATTAATTAGAATTAAAATTTGGGATAATAAAAGTTAAATATCTAACCAGATTCTGTGATTTGAATTGCAAATTTTTAATTGTAATATTTTTTTTCTCATACAATATGTATATATATGTACATACGTATATGTATAAAACAATAATAATAGTTTTTTTTTTAATAAATTTATACATTATACATATATACTTACATACATATATTTTTTGTTATTTTTTTAATTAAATACGTAGTATATTAAATATTCTTATAATATTGTACAAGCAAAATAAAAATATTAGTATGGTACATAGTTATATTTATTTAACACCAAAATTAGATTCTAATTTATATATGTTTTTACAAGAACAATACAAAAATTTGAGGTTATGTTTTGTAATAATACCGTTAAAATTTTCTGTTCGAACACTCAAGCAAACTTTCTACAGAGTTATTCAATTTTAATTTTGATTTCAAATTATTCTATTCAATTTCAATTCAATTTCAATTTACATCAGTCTCTACAATTATTGCCTACTTCCACACGGGCAACTTTTATCACTTTTTTCCTTTCGTTTCATTCTCTCTTTTCTATAAACTAATTTTGCTAATAGAAAGGTAACAATACATATATAAGCATCTGTTTTAGATGAACTAATTTCGATTATAAGTCGGGATTTTTTGTTTTAGAGGGGTCAATTTAATAAGCAAGGGTTCACAGGTTAAAACATTAATAACGAAGAAGTAATATAACACATTCCGTATTAGTATGAAAAATATTTGTTCTTGAAGACTTAAAGATTTGTTCAAGATCTATAGAAGATAATATAGTATAACAGTAAATAACCAATCAACTCAGTCTACCGATATATACATTAAACATACTGTAACTGTATTATTTATATAAGTATATATATAATTTTTAGTCTAGACATAATACATACATTGTTGCAATCATAATTATTTAACATTATTTATTTATTCCATATTGAATTAATTGATGCATGAAAAATTAATATTTAATTATGTATTAAATAACTACAAATAATATTTTAACTGCATACTAACTATAAATAGATTAATTACTTCATATTCTAAGGTCAGTCATGTATTCGAATAATTAGTGGAAAAATTAAGGAAACTTCTTGTGCAAATTCATGTTACACGATAGATTATAAATTAATTTCACAACTATTTCATTTGAAATCAATATAGAAATTCTATAAGAACCATGTATGTATATACATAATATCGAAAATGGGATAGTATGATATAATACAGTTAATATATTTTTTTTAAAAAATATAATGAAATCTACTGTCAATACCATTGATTAAGAATACTATTATTATAGTATAAAAAATACTGTAGAATAGTAATAGTATAATATTCTTATTCAAAGTGAGTACTAAATTAATTTACAGATTTTTTTTATTAATATTTCATTATTTTTTTTTATATTTCTTTATTTACATATCATTACCATATCATACATACTTATCATTACCTAATAAAAAATCAATTTGAATAATTCAGGATGAAAGAGATTTGATTAAAAAATAATTGTAATTATGTTACATAAGGTACTACCACCCACATAATACATGATATACACGGTAGTACCAGATCATCATCACCAACAACAAGTTGTTTTAAAAAGGCAGATAATGTCAAAGTTGGATAAGAGAAATATCAGTTATTTCAATATACATCCATAAAATAAAAATATTGCAAATAATAATATTGCAAAAATGAAAATTTCTTTAATAAAATCTCCGACAAAAATATACCAAATTAAAAAAAAATTATTTTTGTTTTTGTACAAAAATGACAAAAAAACACAAAAATTTAAAATCAATAAAACCTCTGCATTTCTACAAAACTTAAATAATTCCTAAATATTAAAATATATATATATATACATACTAACTATATTAGGAAAACAAAAATTATTTGTATGTACATACATATACATATTTTAAAATAAGATATGTATGTATATGTATATTAATAAATGTACCTATCTATATTCATATAAGATATTTACTAAAAATTCAGTAGCTATTTTAATATTATTTAATATTTGTTATTAGGGTGCTACTTAAAAAAAATTTTTTTTTAATTTGATTTTTGAATCTTATTCAAACTACACATTTTACGAAAATTACATAGGTACAAAACACTTCAATGGCTTGAACACGTTAAGTGAATGATAGAAAATGTTGTTGTTGGATTGTTTTAACTGGACAATGTTCGATACAAAACCTAGAGGTAGAAGATATCGAGACTAACCAAACCTTCTTTAATTAGACTAAATATCGACAAATATTAATCAATTTTAGATTTTCAACAGGTCGAATCATGTAGTAACCATGTTAAAATGTCAAAGATATATTCGACACATTAAACTTTTTTTTCTCCATCTTAACTGAATTTATTGAATCTTTCTAAACGAAAATGACACTAATTTATAACAATAGTGACATTTATGGTTTATTCAAATCTTAAAAACTGAAAAGTTGGAAGGTCTAGGTCTAGTCCATTGATTTGACACTTCATATTTAAACTATAGTGAAATGTAAAAATTTATATAATTTAAGTAGCACCCTAATCTATGTTAATTTGTATACATATTTTTATTTATGTATACTATCAATGATTTTCGGAGTTATATACATTTTTTTCATACCATAAGATTATTCACAAGTTTTTTTTTTTGGAATTGCAATTAAATTTTTAAATTACTTCATTATTAAAATTGATTAACGAAAAATCGAAACCGAAAATTTAAATATACGTATATATATGATATACAGTGCATCATCGATAACTATAACAGCTATTGAGAGTTGCAACCCTTGATAATTGCAACATTGGATTCTTTCTTGTACGTGACTGAAATAAAAAATGCAAAAATTTTACTCGATAATAATTGCAACTTAGTTTTTTTAGTCAGTTGTATTGTTAGAACTTATAACAAACAATAAGTTTGTTCAGTAAATTTAGAATAGAATCGAACAGAACGATTTTGGACAATAACAATTAAATGTTAAACACTTTAGGATTACTTAGAGCCGAAAAATTAACTGAATTTTTGTTTATTCTCAATTTTCTTTGTTTAATTGTCAAAATCTGAAGAAAAAACAACAACAACAAAAAAAGTTGTCCAAAATTGTTCAAAAATAAATCAATTTAGAACTGTTTTGGACAATCTACTGGACACCGATCAGAACACTTTTGGACAAAAAATTCCAGTTAACAGAAATCGAAACGAACACAAAAGAAAATGTTTTTTTTTTTTACTCTAGATCGTTCTAGAACAGTTTACTGAACAAACCAAATGTTTATTCACTATTTATAGTTATAATTGAAATACTCTTGACGGCTGGTGTATATAATCTTATGTTGCTGGTAATATAAAATAGAGAAAAACGAAAATTAAACTGTCTATCCGTCAAACTCAGTTGTATCATTGCTTAAGAAGAGTTACAATGTGTGTTTAATGTAAAATTTCTAGTAAAAAAAAGCATAAAATTAATTCAATTCAATTTATTCAAATTCAATATTCATGAAATGATTAGTCTAATAATCGTTAAACTTAATAGTTTAAGAAAACCAATGAATTAGAATTAAATGGAAGTGACTATCCATACTGAAAGGTGTCCAATGTTTTGGGTATATTCCTCTATTTCTTTGCTATTTTTTATGTCAAAAAACAAAAATAGACTAATATATTGGTTCAATATATTTATAATAAAAATCAAAAATTTTGTTGACTTTTTTTAATATTTATTTGACAACAAAAAATTTTATTTTTTCCTACTTCATTGCTAGTGTCAGTACTTTTTGAAAATTTCATATATCCATATATTACACACTACTACTACATTTTCAATATTTCAGAAACATGAATGATTATTTTTTTTTTTTCAAATAATTTAACAACAATACTTTTCTGTGTAATACGATAATAAAGTAAAAGAAAGTTTAAATTGAAAAAACATTGTTATTTTTATTAAGATTAGATTTTGATACCTTTTATTTTATTCATACTCAAAGATTTTACTAATTTTATATTTAAAAAACTATATTGGCCTAACACTAAAAAAATTTTTTTTTGACATAAATAAAGCAAACAGAAAGAGAAGTACTAAACAAATATGAACAAAATGTTTGTATTTTTGTATGAGATACTCACTTCCATTTAATTCTAATTCGTTGAAGAAAACATTTAAATTTTCCAGGAATTGACAACAAATTGAAGTTTTAACTTTAAATTTGTTGTCAAACATTAGTGAATCACCAAATAAAATAGAGAAATTCAAAATTTAAAATTTTGTTTTATTTCGTTATAATTTGTTTCATGGTAAAACTTTTTGATTAATTTTCATAACTCACAGAAATACCATCTTTGGATTTGTATAAGTATATCAGCCTGTATTTAATTGTATAAATAAAATCTAATAGTCTAACTAAAGGTACCCGGTGAGGTATACCGGAATTTTGACAACGATTTATATTTTGTTGTTTGTATATACAGGTTGATTTTGATAAAATTTATCAACTTCTATAAATAAAAGGAAGTTTTGTGAAAAATTCTTTCCAACAATTATAAAAATACATTTTTAAGAAACAAAGCCTATACGACGACATTGCAGTTAAATTTAATATTAGTACAGAAGAATCGTAAAAAAAAAAAAACGGTTTGAGGCAAATCTTTTTTTGTGAAATTAAAAATGTATGTAGATTTTAATTTTTATTTTATACCAAACATTTCTTTAATTTTTTAAAAACTTTACAAACACTGTACTTTTGTCATAAAGTTTTGACATTTACTACAAAAACAAATCATGAATTTGATTTGAGGTGTAAACGCTAAAAAAATGAATTTGAATTTGATTGCTAATTCACTTGGACTAAATCCTACGTGGAAATGCCGCCTAACACTATACAATATCTACTAATGAGTTCCAGCAGTGTTAAGGGAACAAAATAACACTTCTTTAATAATTATTGATTTACTAGTTTTCAAAACAAGTATAAGTGTGGGAAAATTAATTTTAAAAATTGACTTGAAAACCTTTGAAACTTGAAAAAAAATTTTATTATCGGATTCGATAATATCAAGAAATTTAATATTTGCAACAGTCGAAAATTTCTATAAGTTGCAATTATCGAGGGCGTACTGTATTTAATTTATATATTATGTATGCATACATATACCATATATTTTTTGAGGAACTCTTTAGTTACGTCAAAGTCATTTTATTTATTTTTTTATTAATTTCATATATTAATTTTAAATTCATTGATGATCACTGATCACTATTATTTATTTAATAAAAACAAAATCAAAAGAAAAACTAAAAATCGTGGTTATTTTTAATATTCATTATTTTATAAATAAAAAATTTAAATTAACAATTTTACCTTATATTTATATGAAAATAAAATAATTTTCAATATGAACATCTTTATATGCAAATTTAAAAAACAAATTTTACTATATTATGTATGATGTACACATTTAATGAAGATGATCTCTCATCATAATCATTATAATCATCACCATCAGGAATGTTTGTTAACTACATATATGTATATTTGTATATTTAAATTGTTGCATAAAAATATTTTACCACATTTTAGATTAACATATTAAATCTAGTCTGTGATTTTATGCAGTTTCATGATAATCATGCATTAAGATAGGAATCATATACAATACGAAATATTTACGAGATCTGATATATAAAAGAAAATCATTTAAATATACATATATTATATTCATATACATACTTTATTTTATTTATTTATTTATTTATATAAATATAAATTGAATTTCTATTAAAGATATTTATTTTTATGATGACGTTAATTAAATATTATGACATATAAATAAAATATTTAGGTGCGCAAAACTTATAAGCAACAATAAAAAGGTAGGTGAATTTAGTCTGATTATGAGTTGTTACTCTCTCTCTCTCTCTCTATGTATATACATAATAATATAATATAGTGATCAAATATCATAACAAAAAAAATTATACGATATTTTATTAAATAATCATGTAAACTGAAATTTCACACTTAATAAAAAATGCATTTAGTTAGTCATAGTATAATTAATTTTTTGAATATGCATATCTTGTGTAGATTCAGAAATACGATATTCTAAAATTAATATAACAGGTTGCAGATTTAAAAAATTAATAAATAATAATATGAATATGTAATATGAAGATGAAATACGTAACAGTTTTGTTTCCGTCTAATAAACTTATAATGAAATAATAATTTATAAAATCAATGGTTTCAAATCATAATTAAATATCTAAAATAAAAGTAGAGTAGGTATACTTTGGAAATTTAAATTTTCATCGTTTTGTTCTCAAAGACTTAGGGAATATTAAAGGTTTTTTTTCTATCACGTTCGAAACTAAATATTTTTACACTACAAAACGATATACAAATACAATTAAATTAACATAAAATAAATTAGACATTTTTATAAACAACAGTATTACTAAACACTGCTAAAGCATCTTATTCATAAACACAAATTTAGTTTGTTCATAACCGTTACTAACTTTTCATAAAAATTGCAAAAATATACTTGAGAGCACAGTTCAATCAGCAGAATTACAATTTACAAATTAAAATTCAATTAAAATTACTATACTACAATATACTGGGTGTTCCAATTTTTGATAAAATTATCTAATCAAAGTTTTGAACGAATTGTTATTTACAAAATAATATTTATCTAAATGCTACAACAGTTTTGTTATACATAAGTTCTTCTAAATTAAAAATTTAACAGTGAAATCAGTGAAATTTATATATTGCTAACCATATCTTATAATTTTTATATAATATACAACGAGCTAAATATTAAGAATTTCATATTTTCAACAGCTTTATTACTTCCTATACTTTGTTAAAATGTAATTATTTTTACTTAATATAGGAAGTAGATAGAAAAGGCAAAATAAATGAAGAGTATTTTTATTTTTTCTAACCATACTAATTTTAAAACTTTTTATTAAAACATACGCGTTAACTAATGGCTGATAGTAATACATATCTATATCAGTTCATGCGTTCATCCTCTTTCTTTTAAAAACGTTAAATTTGATTTTAACTTGAATTATAATTAACCAACAGGGCCTCCTAGTAATTGTATAACAAAACTAAATAAGAATTTAATAATTACTATTAAAGCAAATATACATTAGATATATAATGTATGTACATAATATGTATTTAATGGTTGTGTTAAGATATGATAGCAGGTTGCTGGAAGAGAAAATTTTGTAATTGAAAAATAAAATAACAAACATTTTATAAATACCTACATTAATATTTTATTTTCTGAACATTTTAATCACACGAATTTATCTTTTATCATTCACGATGAGACTGTCGTCAACGTTATTAAAATCACCTTGATATTCTGTTCGATAGTAAATTGAAGTTTAATCATCCATCACTTTGTGACAAAATTAATTCTCAGACTTTCATTAACAAAAAAAAAAAAAATTATTGTGAATTTAAAAATTTATTTGGGTTAACAATGTTACCATAGATTACTATTCTACATATTCGCTAGTAGGTACATTTTGTAAATATTTTATTGTTTATACAATAATAGTTACAATGTTTTTTTTAAAAAAGCTTTTTGTTGCCATTATTTTCTTTAAATAATAAATTAAATCATAAATAAATTATTCAGTTAATCTAAATAATAATAGTCATAGGTGTAAATACTATTTACACATGTTTAGCTCTAAAAAATTTAAAATTGTTAAAAAAGTGTAATTTTGTGTCATATTTTATGTCTATAAATAAAATGAATTAATTTGAATAAACAATATTTTTTATTCATCATCATGATTAAGCTTTTGTATAGGAGTGTATCAAATATAGTTTTTTCACCAGATTTTGGGCTTGAGTTCACCCCAAGTTTTTTTTTAAATTGACCTTTTTATTTTAGTAGACCACGAGTTTTGTAATATTGCGGATTCCATTCAAGAGCTGTTTTTACGAAATGTGTATTTAATCCAGTTGCATTTAGATTCCAACTTCATTTTATATGATGCTTAATCATTTAATGATTTCTTCAATTCTTATCCATTTCGTCGGTTTATAATTGTTTTTTTTTTGTATTAGGCCAAAATAATATGATAAGCACCCTAACTGCAGTCTTCACCATAATTTAAGCCATATAAAGATGAAGGAAAGAAAAAGAAGAATAGTAAAGTAAAATAAAAAAAAAATATGGAAGAGAATTAGAATATAATAGAATAGTAGAAGAGTTATAACATTTTTTCTGACCAGAATATTTGCAAAATCCTTCTATGAACATTTGTTTACAAATATCTGGATGCGTCTGTTACTTTTTATGCTTCATATAATCGCATCCTTATAAAAGTACTGAGATCATTTTTATTTAAAGAAATCAACGTGTCAGGTTACGTGATATGTTGGGAAAACCAAAGTATTGTATGATGTGTGTGTCTTTTGGATATTTAATATATTTGTATATTTACATCCATATATTTGTACTGATATTCACATAATAATACAATTATCAAAGATACCAGAATTACCTTACCTTTTCTACATTTTCATTACCAATTTGAAAATTTCATTACTGTATTGACTCTAATTAGTTTGGTTTTGCTTATATTCATCATCAGTCCTACTTGCACTACTTCGTATTTGTTTGTATCAACATTTTTTCCACATCCAGCTTTAGTGTGGATAAACGAGCAAATATTATCAAAAAACACGAAGTAATCGTAGTTGATAATAAATTAAAATTTATGAGAGTTCAATCATAGACTATTCTATGGTTAATGGATTAGTCTATGGTTTAATTAATATAACCTTTACATAATAAAACCCAATCCAGAATTAAATTGAAGGATACAGCTTTATTTTACCCCAGTGTAAAATACTGAAAGCATAACAAGTTTTCCTGTTAGCAAACTGCATCTACTGTTTTTGTAAAGCCCTTTAATAATACGGACGCTTTTAGAGTGCATATCATAGCTGTCCCCTCGAACTGAACCATTGTATATTGTAAATGAATTAGCTGATAATAGTTTTACGATTTTTTGTGAAACATGTGCAACAACTATACGTGTAGCTTAAATGATAAGAGCCCTTGGTATGGCAGCAATTCCATTGCATGGTCAAATGTCACAAAATAAACGTTTAGAGCTGCACTAAATAAATTCAAATTAAAAATCGTTTAATTCTTGTATCAAGTCAGTTTAGATATACCACATGAGTTGATGTTATTATAAATTACGATATCATCAGTAAAACATCAGTAAATATTATATTCATATAGAGTTGGTAGAACAGCAAGAAATGGTAACTGCTGTAACTTTAGTTTTACCCAATATGATGTAAAATTGTATCAAACAATAGAACTGCCAATTTATAAAGTCGAAGAAGATTTAGTAATGAAATGATGTTACAGGAACGTGTTGCCGAAGCTAAAAAAATAGCAAAATGGAGCAAAAAAATTTGGAAAATTCAAAAATGATAGCGAAAGAAAAATGTTCTTTTGAAGATGAAGATGAAATCGGTGGATTAGATAAACGATAAAAATTTTGTAATAACAATAAAAGTAACAAAATATCAAAAACAAAGAACAAAATTAAAATAATTGTAAAATATAAAATTGGAATAATAAAATTAAATATGTTTCACAATTAAATTCGTATGTATTAGTCATCTGAACGTTTCTGCGTATCAAAACACTGTATATTGATCAGTTCCAAGCGTAGTGCATATAATTATACTCGTATATATTGTATACGACTGATAAAAACAAATAACAAAAATTCTACATTCCTAAAGGGAAAAGGACCTTCAGTTGACTTAATAAATAAATAAAGTACATAAAAATCAAAAGCCAAGTTACAAACAAAAAAAATTATGTTACAAACCTGAAAAAAAAATTAATTTCAACGATGTTGAAAAAATTTGTGTGATGTTTGTGATACAATTTGTCTCTTCAATTGGGCTAGATGTTGTAATTGAACCACACTAAAGCACAATAATCATTTAGGTTGTGAGAAATTCAGCGATTCAAAGAAAAATGCATTGCTCTAAAAAAAACATACGAACAACAATAAAAAAAAAAAGCAAACCTAAGCATTAATTAAGTAAAATTAAATATATGTTTACATCATTATCTTCACTATTGGCTCCTTTATGCTTCAAGGTCACATCAATTTTCAATAAATCTTTACTAATTTCATCCAATTCGATTTTGAACAAACATTTTTATTTTACTCCATATGTTTTCCCATACAGCAATGGTTGAATAAAATTCATTAAAGATGTATGTTTATTTAAATTAATTTATAATAATTATTATTTATAAATATATTTATAATAAAATAATTATTTAATTTTCTTTATATTATATGTATATATAGACATTAATGCATATACAAATGAATGTGTGTACACTACATGTTTATACCAAATTAAAATTCAAATTGTATATGATTTAATTAGAGAATCCATAAATCTTTAATTTCTAGACAACAGCGAGTTTTACTATTCAATAGACATTTTTTATAAATCCTATAGATAGCATTTGTTTTTTTTTTTTGTTTTTTAAATAATTCAATAATTTTATTTATAGCTTATTTTTATTTTTTATATCCGTATACCTAATTCAAATAATTGACTAATAATAATTATAAAAATTAGAAAAGTGAAAAAAAAAGCTTTTTCTCAAGATTTCACAAGAAAATTTTTTCAATGTGTGTTTATGTGTTCAGAATTGAAGATGAGTTTGTATATTATTTTAAAATGCATCAGTATTAAAATAAATTAATTTGAATTAATTTAAAATATTTTAAAATCTATATTTTCTTATTAACTTTTTATTTTACTTCCGTTACGCTTTTACTCTACATACATACATACATACATATTAATTTTCATTTACGAGTTCATATAAAATACATAGTATAATAATTTTAATTGCTTTTAATTTTATATTATGGAGTTAGTTTTACTAGTTTTTTAAATAATACTAAAATTTGAAATAATCTTAATTTAAGAGGGAGTTAATTTTACAATTTCTAACTTTGTATACATTTAATCTTAATGTTAAGAAAATTTCACTAAAAATTTAAAATCATGATTATTAATTTATTATTAACTTCATTCTATTTTATTTTATTTTATATAATACAAGTTATTGTTTTTTTTATGTTATTATTTAACAACTGCAAAACTATATATACTAAAAATTAAACGCACAATAAAAAATTAAAAACATAGTTAAGCAGAGTAACAGTTTGCACAGTTAATAATTTAAATTAACAGTAAAATATTTTTTTGTTCAGTAAAATATCAAACGCAATACAAACAATCCACACTCTTAGTAAATAATTTAAATTCATAGTAAAAAAATTAACTGCTCAGCAAATAAATTGAATTGACAGTAAATAAAAAAAGTTCACAGTTAATAAATTAAATTTACAGTAAAAGAATAAAAGCACAAAAAATACTTACTAAAAAGGATTAATTTAATAGTAAATAAATCTGCAAAACAGTAAATTTAGACGAAAATTACGGTTAGTTATCTTAATTGATTTTGCAATGACTTCAAAAGGTCTAAAAATTACTTTTGAAAATATTTGGGGGATAACGTTACTTAAATAGCTCGTAGGAAGTATCCGATTTTTACCAGAAGGTGTAACAGACTTCTTTAACCATTTTGTAACATGATCCGTTTGTAACAGGGTATATCCTCTTTTTTAGAAGGATTAGCTCAAATTTGACATGGGTTTTTAAAATTTCTAGAAAATGGAATATGTTATGGAATAAATTGAATAAGAAGGTTTAATTAAAATTTTGTTAAGATTATGAATTTGGTCAAGACTTACACATTTTATTTATTGACTACAAGCAAGCCTTCGATAGCATTAATAGAAATAAAATAGCATACTCATTAATAAAAGTTGGTTTACCTCGCAAATTAGCTAAACTGGCCATGGAAACCATGTTCAATTCACGAGCAAAACTTATGATACAAAATACAACCTCTATAGATTTTGAAATTAAATTGGGAGTACGACAAGAAGACGCGCTTTGAGCTTTTTTATTTAATATGGTCTTAGAACAAGCCACAGAGGAAATTGATAAAGGCATATATACACAAAATCCTTCCAAACTATCGCCTACGCTGACGATATAGCAATTGTAGCTAAAAATTATAGGAAAATGGCAGAAAAATTTATTATACTAGAACAAAAGACAAGACAAGTTGGTCTGGAAATTAACGAAAACAAGACAAAATATATGAAAATGACAAGGAAACCCGATCAAAGAATACCACAAAATATTACCATCAACAACTTTAATTTTGAAGATGTCACAAACTTTAATTATCTTGGTGTACTAATAAAAAATGACAACAGTATGCACTCGTGCATAAAGGAGCGAATAAATGCAGGATAGAAGTTACTATGTTAATAAAAAATTACTACAATCCAAAATTCTTACTAGACAAACAAAACTTGTGATATATAAGACAATAATTAAACCAATAGTAACATATGGATGTGAATGCTGGACACTTAAAAGTATGAAAGTTACTGTGCATAAATCTTTTCTACTGTGAGTTCAATAAATTTTACTGAAGTTATTTTACTGAGCATTTCTATATTTTTTAACCGAGTATTTTGCTATTTTTTACTACCTCGTTAAATCCTAGCCAAATAATAATATCGGGTAGATACGGAAATGCATCATCGCATCATAAAATTTCATAATACAAAAAACTAATTTCCTGATACATTTACCAATTATAATTTGTAGAATTGTATTTGTAGAGACTATACCCTCTGGTACATATTAGTTTAATAATTAACTAATCAATTTTATTAAATTTAAACGACTAGCAATTTTATAAATTACTTTCTTGAATCATGAATTTTTTGATACGTGATGCTGATGCATTTCCAAATTTTCCAACCTTTGTAAAATAATAAAAATAAATAAAAACAAAAAAAAATTCCAAAATCTTGAAAGTACAATAATATTTAAATTAAATATAATTCCTCATTCATTATAATATTTTCACAGTTAGACTTCAGCCAGATTTACCAGTATTTGTAATTATTATCCTATGAGATTTCCTATAATTATGATTCTTCAAAGTGAAATTACCTAATCCAGAATAATTTACCTACATGGCTTGGCTACATATTTTTGTGATTATTGGATTTATATTTGGATTTATTTGGATTTAGATTTGGGGTGGTAACCCCCCACTGATATAAAAGCTTTATTGTTGAAATGTATATAAGTAATAAAAATAATTAGAAGGAGTTTAAGAGTTGGATTCAAAATAAGCCAATCCAATCCAATCAAAATATTACTATCCATAGACATCGTAAATGTATCGACAACGTCACCAACACATTGATGTATGATCTTAAATGTCAACAAAAATTTGTTTACATCGTTCATGATCGATAATTAATTTTACAGTGTATCCGCGACTCATTTTCACGACACGGATTGTTAAATTATGTATCCGAAAATTTGTTGATACATAGTATAGTTTGGTGGTAAAGTTATGTTGAGTTTTTTTTTGTTAAGCAAGCAATAAATAAAAAAGATAGGTGGAGGAAGAAAAAGTTTTAAAATTAAAGAAACTAAGTATAAATTTGACATATTGTATTTGTATGATACATTTCCGATGCCACCAAGTGTATTTCCCTTTTTCCATAATATTTATAAAAGTGTATATATGCAAGTGTGCACTGAATTAAGACAGACTTTATAGTTGTATTCAAAATCAGGATATATTCACTTTTTCCAGAAAATGTGTATATGCAAGATGCTCAATTATGAGGCATTTTATAGTTGATTACAAAATCAGGATTATTCGCCTTTTACAAAAAAATTATATACCGGGTGTGCCAGAGCATACGTATCAGCTTTTTAAGAGGGGAAAGAGCCGTTATTTGAAAATTAAATAAGACAAAAATTTCTTACTTTTTGACGTAGAATCCGAATGTTCATCAAAAAGTACCTCTTCCATTTTGAAAATCTCGATTTCGGTGAATTTCCGGTACAAAAACCCCTTCTCGAAAATTGAGAATATCACCAATCGATAGAGCACCCTCAATTTAGTTAATAAAATTTTATTTTCATTTTAAAATAACGGCTTGTTCCTTTCTTAAAAAGCTGATATGACTGGTCTAAACCACCACCCAGTATGTATTTACTTAATTATGTATATGCGGGAATCTGAATTTGTTGGAATTGTAGAGTTGGATTAAAAATACGCTTTTCCCAGAATATACCAGATTAAAGCTACCATTTTGCTAAATTTATTTTTGTTGAGCGTCTACTTTGCTAAATGTCCTTTTGTTAAGTTTTCAGTTGTCAAGTGAGAGCTGCCAAGTATATCGCAGGTGCTTGGGCATAGTTCAGCTCCAAATTAAATAATTTTGCAAATTTTTAAACTTTTTTTTTTTTCGAAATTTTATTTTTTAACATTTTTCCTATTCGACATTTTTAACTCGACGCACTTCGGTTAATAATACCTAATAACATATTTTTCCTATTGTTTATAATGAATAAATTAAAAAAAAACTTATTTTCAAAAATTTTCACAGATAAAATAAAAACATTAATTCACAATAATTAATTAATTTACTATATTTGGTAAAATATTACGTTTGTATGCACTACGTTAATATCATGGTATTAGGTGACACACATACAACAATGTCATAATATCAACACTTTTACAATGTCTGTCAATTTACGAAAAACCAATAAAGTTCAAGGACCTTAAATGAATTTTAATTTACATCAATTTGAAGTGAACTTGAACTTTACTTAAAGTTTAATACGTTAATGTTGATCCTGCCATAAGTTTGATTTTACAGACGTTATGTGTTTATGTTTATTTACATATCACTTAATAAATTTGAAAAGGTTTTTCAACTTTCAATACAATTTCAAAAATATTTTTAAAAGGATTTTATTTTAAGAAAAAAATAATGAATTGGAAATAATTTATTTTATTTTTTTTAACTGACATGTAATTTATACAATAATGAGATCTTTTGTTGAATTAAAGTATTGAAATATAAAATGTATAAAAAAAAACACCAAGATGAATCAAAATTAAAGGTGCATCGAATCATTGAAAAGTAATTTATTAAAAAATATTTAAAAGTTTACATGCGAAAACATTTAAATGGTCTACAATACAATAGTTGTGTTCAGTAGATTTAGTAAACAGAATCGGACAGAACAGTTTTGGACAATGACAGTTAACTGTCGAACACTTTATTTAGAACCACTTAGAACAGAAAAATCTACTGAACACCTTTTTTTGATCTTTTTTGAACTTTTTTGTTCCAATTTTTGATTCATCAGACTGCAAATGCATTTGATCTTAGTTTAAACGTTTAACATTTCCATTTATATACTTTTATCTACATATTATAACAAAAATATTACATGCAAAAAAATAAGCAAAAATATTTCAATAATAATTAAAGATACTTTAATGACCAATCATTTCTAATTTCCTAACCTAAAATTAAATTTATATGCAATTGTTGTACTTGTCTAATGTGTATTAATATTTCTTTAACATTCATTTTTATTCTGAAATAATTGAGAAAATTTTATTAATTAACTAGTAAAATCTAACATTGTCCGGGTCCAACACAAAATTTATGCAAAATCCTCAATCCAAAGAGACATTTGATAGCTGATTACAAAATTAGAATTATTTGCCTTTTACAAAAAAATTATATACATATATATAAATATGGAAGATTCTGAATTAGTTGTTAAAAATTTATGCAAAATCCTCAATCCAAAGAGACATTTGATAGCTGATTACAAAATTAGAATTATTTGCCTTTTACAAAAAAATTATATACATATATATAAATATGGAAGATTCTGAATTAGTTGGGATTGTAGAATTGGATTAAAAATCATCAACATTTTTTATATAGTTTTATTAAAGAACCGAATTTAAAAAATAGTTTTTAAAAAATATTCGATATTTGAATACATGCTGGGCCAATTTGCAAATCTGTAGTAAGTTTGAATTTGTTGGAATTTGTGTTAACATCCTTATATCATACTAATTAAGTATATTTATAATTTTATATTATTAATCTATAGTTTTGGCTTATTGAAATTTTGTATACAAGCATAATTGGAGCTCCTAGTATTAATTCTGGCTGGGTGGGGATGATTTTATATATTTTTTTTTTATCAATAACTTCTTCCACATAAATGAGTTTTTGTTCGATAATTCGACATACATTATGGTACAATAAGATAGATCTCCTTATTGCGATTATGATGATTTTTATCATTATGTTTGAATGATCATTTACATTATCGAAAATTAACCTAGTTTCGAAATTGAATTGATGCACCCATATACCATCAACAACTAACTATATTCAGTTTAGAGTTACATATATCAGAAATTATATACATAATTTCTGGTTATATCATACCAAATCGAATACTGTAACCAAATTTTTAAGTTACTATGATTACCGTTATTAATAAATTTTTGAAAAACAATAAAAAAAAAAAACGCAAATTTCTGTAGAAATGATAAAAAAAAAAAATAAAAAAATTATGATTAAAAATTAAATTGCCTCAATAATATAGAATTTCTGAATTATAATTATTGGAAAAGATAATATACAATATTTTATTTTTATTTTCCATTTAGTGCGTTAACCAATTAAGTTCTTCAAACGTAATTATAAACTGCGGTTTTATTGTTATATATTTTTATATTAACTTGCCGGTATATGTATATAATATGTATTGTATATAATTCTGTGAATAATGAGAACAGTTAATTAATCATATTTTCTTTTCCTACCAATTCATTTCTATAAATTTATTAATTCATAAATAATAATTTTGTATATTATATCATTGGTTATTCCTAATCAATGATTATATTAAAAAATTTGTAATAAATTTCAAAAATATATAATTCTATAACTATTAAGCAAGTCTATAAATATATTTGTATGGATATACGAATTATGTATTGATAAAATTATGATGTAAATGTAAATCAAAATTTAAAAATGGAATGTTTATCAATACTTAAAACAATAAAATTCCCAGAATAGTATATATATATATATATATGTATATATTAATTTTTTGTTTCATTACCATTGAAATAATTTCTGATAAAGAAACCCACATCCGCATGGTATAGAATCAAAAATTATTATTAAATATTGGTATTGTTTGTATTAAATAGAATAGTAGTACAAAAGTCATCAATTACACAACTCAATTGTGATTCAATTGTCATTATTTAGAATAGTAAATATTCTAGATATTCTAAAAATTAATTTAGTCAAAAAAAGAAAAATCAGGAGAAAAAAGTGATCTGAACAATAATAAATAATAATATTTTAAGCCAATCTGAATTTCCTCGAGTTTTAATAAAATAATATAAGCGTATACCAAAAATGAATTAACTGAAAGTACACATACTTGCAACCAAACAATAATAGTTGATGAGTTATTTCAAGATTTATAGTGCTACCACTATTTTTTCCCATAAGACTGCGTGTAAATTCCTAAATAGTGGTAACATTTTTGAGCTTTTTTAGCATAAATGTCACGGTTATTTATATTGTAGGTGGTGGATATTCTAAAAAAAAACACAACCACATCATTATTTGATGTTTATAGCACACATCCAAGAAAAGATTATTAGATGAGAAAATAAAATATGTACTTAACTATAAATAAGCATTCGATTCTGTTGACACAAAAATTTTATTTCAAGAATTTTATCTAAATGTGGTACTGAACGTGTAACGAATACAAATGGTTCGAAAATTACATTATTAATTTGTTACGATGATTAATTTATTATCATTTAACACCAAAATTAATTATAACGTATACTACTTATGTACTACTAAATTGGGTACCATACACAACCAATTGGTTCAAGATCTCAAGCCGCAAGACCACCGTTCACAATTTTTGTGTGGTTGAATGAACTGAAAGTGAATTGCAAGCTGGTCCATTAATGAGTGAATTAAAAACCAGGATATAATGAAATTTGTTAAAGCCGAGAGTTTAAGGCTGGTCACAGCATATATAACGAATGAGAATAGAGAAAAAAATATTTTAAAAGGCACCAAATGTAGTAAGAAAGAGATAACTAGATAATATCGAAAGTGATGCTCGAATACTGCAAGTCAAAAATTGTAAAGCACTTATTCTTGATGTAAAAAGGTAGAAAGGTATAGTGAACAAGGCCAACACTCACAACTTGAACAAGTGCCACAACAAGAAGAAGAAGAATTGAACATGTTTATGAAGCAGGCTTTATACGGTATAATATTGTATCAATATTGTATCAATATTGAATGGCAATTGTTGCGTGTAAATGCTTTCATTCAATATTGAACTAATATTACATGATTGTATGGTTTTGATCGTAAATTTAACAATATTGTATCAATACTGCAAAATTGTTTATTATAAATTGTATTGTGTAAATGCTTTCACAACAATATTGAAGAAAATTGTTTCATGTAAATGCTGTCATGCAATATTCCAACAATATTGATTCAATCAAAATTGATACAATATTGATACAATGTTGTACCGTATTATTGTACTGTATTCGTGATAGAAATACTCTTTGATCAAAAATTATTTTTAAACAATAACTGTCATGACTGCCACAATTGTCATAAAATAAAAATAAAAAAACAAATTGCGATACAAATTTAATTTTTATGTGTTTTATGTGGGTGCATAACGAAATATCATCTCTTAAAATTTCGGTTTTCAAAATAGCATATTTTTTAAAAATATTGTTTTAAAATTTCAGAATATTTACTTTAATTATTTTTACATGTAACGAAAGATTTTAAAAAACGATATTTTAAAAAGAAAGATTTCGAACTCGACCGGTTTTATGTATTTCAAATAAAAGTTCTATAATCACTCTAAAAAAATCATAATAATAAAAATAAATAGTATGTAAATACAAAATTAGCCGAAAACCACAAAAACTAGAATTACAGTACATTTTAAGACCAAAATATGTACACATATTATTGAAATCAAAATATAAATTAATAAATAATAATTGACATTGCATTTTTTTTCTAAATGTAATTTTTTTATTCTAAAATTTCATACTCCATAATATGTACATTACGTATATGTACATATACATATGTATTTAATTTGGAATTCCCTTGACTCAAAATTCTAAAATTGAAAAAAAAAAAACGAAAAAAATCGACATTTTTTGTTTTTGTTTTTACAATATTCTTAGTAAAGAGTTGAGCTGACAGCCAGATTACGTTATCAAATGTAAATAAAAACATCACCTGTACAAAAAAAATCATAATAAATAAATACAAAAAAAAAAATGAAACTCTTCTTTACTCAACAATTTGCAATGTAATGATTCATTAAATCTTCTTGAAAACAAAAACGAAAACAAAAAAACTAAAACAAAAAAAAAATACGATATAAGCTTTCAGAGCGCTTGAAATAATCAGAATAATGATGGTATCAATAGATTTATGTAGTTTTTTCTAATATTTTTTTGTTTTGTTGTTCTTATGATTTTTTTAATTAAAATTCTTATAATAGTTCCCAGAATAAAATAAAATAACAAAAAATAAAAAAAAATATTTTGAATACATTGTTTAATCATTATTAATACAAAGATAGATTATGTAGATAGATAGATAATTTTAATAAACGTTAACAAGACAGACTACATAATATTTTACGGCGAATTCAATTTTTTTTTTTTTTTTAAATAAAAATAGTAATAACAACAACAAAACAATAACAATAAAATAAAACGTCAGTAGTCAGTACATCCGTTTTCATTTTACTAGTTCGTACCAGCCTCCAAATTACTAATTTGTTTACAGATTTAGATTTTTAAACTCCGGTATAATCGAGGTATTTTCAGTAGTGATTGACCTTTAAAATATTTACAGAAGATTTCTGTTTTTGTTTGTTTTGTTTTTTTTTTTTTTTTTTGTGAATAGGAATTTTTTTTTTTTTAATTTTTGTAAAAATGAAAGTATAAAAATTTTATTATCATAATTAAATTCAAATAAAATAAGTAAAACACATAATGAAAATAATTTTTTTAGCAAAAAAAAAATTTATTAGTTCAATAGTAAATTAATCCACCTCCAAAATTTGTAAATTTTTTTCGAAAATTGTTATGTTATTAATAATAACGGTTCATTATTTCTGGAGGAACCTATATTATAGTCAGATCAGTAAACCAAACAAACAATGTTGCTAAAATGGATTTAAATTAAGTGCGGGATGAAATTTGTCTCTTTTACTAGCTAGATCTTGATGACGGCGAACGATAATAGGTAGAATAGCAATAGTGGACTAATAAACTTCTACCCATCCTCGAAATGAAAATGCAATAATGCATCCAAGCTATTGTCAAAGCTTTTTATGTTAACAAAAGATTTGGAAGGTTATATTTAAAATTTAGATATATTGGATCGAAAACAAAAATATATGAAGACTAAAGTGCGACCCAAACTATAATTCCATTTGAAAAATTTGACTTTATGACATTGATTTAAATTTTTGTTTTTTTTTTCTGTTTTTTATTTATATGAATTTTAAATTAAAGTTTATAAAATTAAGTTTTTTATTCATTTTTTTTTTATTTTTTAATTATTAAAGCAAATTAACATTATTGAATTAAATTATTTTTTTTAATTTTGTTTGGGTGTCTAGTCACTAGATTACTTACCTACCATTATCATTAATTAAAATGATACCAACCTGAGAAAAGAAAAAAATCAAAAATTCATATGTATGGATAACAACGGAAGTTAATATGAGCAATACTAGCTAAGCTATTTCTTTAAAATCGTAAACATAACGAAAGTGTTGTACTAGTACTCTAGAGCTAATTTAGTAGACTTCTTAATCGTGAAAATATTGATAATAAATTCAATGTTTTCACTGGAGTAAAACAATACTGCCTTTTTTCCTCATTATAATACTGATTTTTCACGATGGGTAATGAAAAACCCAACCAAGGTGTCAAGGTGATTGCTTGAATTTTTAAAAAAGATATTCAAGATTTCCCAGTTCACATATGTTTACTAATCTAAAATAATATTGAAAAACCACACTAATCCTTCCCAAAAATTTTATAAGCCATATTTTGTTTATATACCAATAATCTTTTTTGACAGTAAAAAAGAATCGGTACTACCAACAAATAAAATGCTCTATCGCACCGCTTACAGTAGGCGTTTTCGTTTATTAGTTCAGAGCAGAGCACGAACTGTCAAAAACAGATTCGTGTTGTTTTTTTGCTCAGAGCGTTCAGAGCTTGAAATCCGTATTTTTTTATGCGTTCAGAGCGCGCTCAGAGCGTTCTCTATGTGCTCGATTTAAATTAACAGAGCACGTAGAGCGCTTGAATATTAAATGTCAAAAAGAGATGTTTATTTTAAAACAAAATAGATGACGCTACTATACAATAGTAAAAAAAGTAAATAATTTTAAAATTTAAAATAAATATCCACAGTGATTTTTACAATTTAAGAAATAATGGACGACGATATAAGCTGTGATAGTAAATAATTAATATTTAATCAAAAATAAATATTTTTAGTTTAGACTTTTTGTAAATCTTAACTTTTGTAAATTTCAAAATTTAAAGTTTAAATTCGATATATTATAACAAATGACAATTTGAAACAACAATAAAATAAAAATGACAGTTTGCTCAAATCGTGTTTTTTTTATTAAATTTGAGCGCTCGGAGCTTATCTGTTCATGCTCTGCTCAGAGCGTGCTCATGTAAGTCAGAACGCCTAGTATCTAACAGAAATTCATATTCAGCGAGACAAGACGGGATCAATTTTTTCTTCTCGTCAACGATGGGTCTAAAAGAATATGGGTGATAGAATATGTAGAAGAAGATTAGCAACTAGGCGACTAGGATCTTAAATGAATTATTTTTTGTTATCTATAAATTTAATTTTATTTTAATAAAAAAAATGTGAATAAAAATGAATACACTTCATAGACTGTCATCAGCTCATATTGCAAAAACATTATTAGTACATTGGTGTCCTGAAACTCAAAGAAAACATGAACGAACAGTTAATATGGAATGGTTGATGCACATTTAAGAAAACATTTAATTCAATTTAATTTAATTTTCATTAACACGGTCGGAATAAATTCGGACTGCCAATATTTAGACCAATTCAGACCGCTGTCTTGGGTATTTGGGACATCTTACAAGCTTAACCTAAGTATGAAGAAAATATATTATGAAAAGAAAACTCTTACAACAAACTCTTATTAGGACGAAGAGATTTATTGAGGACGTATGTACCTAACCCGCAATGAAAACGAGCGAAAATAACGAGCGTTCAAGATTAAATACCGTTCAAAAATATAAGAGTGAAAATTAATGCTTTATAAAATAAAATAAATGGCGGCACGCCATGGTATAAGGTCAAGATATTTTATTTTTTTTTCTTTTTAAATTATCAATAACCTTGTCATCTTGTCATAGACGACAATAAATTTCAACGTTAAAATAATACTATAAGAAAAGAAAAAATGGAAAATGTTTAGCTTAAAAGAAGTTTGAGTTAGAGAGTTAGTGACATTTAATTATAAATCTCAAAATAATGCTAATCTATTACAATTTACAACACAAGTATTATATTTACTCAAAATTTCTTTGTACCTACATATATTATGTATGCAATGTACATTATGTAAAGGGTGATTTTTTTTAAAGAGTTATATAAATTTCGATGTAGAAAGCTAAACTGCTCTGGGAATATAGTAAATTACATCAATTTTTACACTTGTTTAAAAAGCATAGCAACAATATGTTTGTAAAAAATTAAATTTATAATTCAAAGTTGTAGAGAATTTTTATGGTACATTGGACATATACGTAATCTGTCATCTAAGCAATTTATTCTTCAAGGTATAGATGAATTTCGAACAAAATTTGTCCTACTCAATACATTAAGAAAAAAAGTCAATGCATTTTTTTTATGTTTTTTTTTTATTACATTGTGGACAAAAATTTGGTCATAGTTATTCCTCAACATGGAAATTTTAGCATAAAGTCTACACATCCATATAATATTCAATTGGTCATAATATTCAAAGTCAATTGCTAGCTTATTCCACTTTTATTGAAAAATTTTGTTCAGTATGATGAAAATGGTTATACATTAATGAATAAAATTGTCGCATATGAGGTGAGAAATCTTTTCAGTCTTTAGATCATATTTCTTTGCTTTAAGTTTGCGGGTAATATTAATGGAGAAAATTTAAGATATGGCATGTCTATACCGGACAAAGATAAATTTATAAAAAGAGACTATTGGTGGTTAAAAAACACGTATAATTAACACTGAGTATTACAAATACATATTTATTTCTCTTTTTAACTATGTTAAGCATTTTAGTTAGATTAGTACGTTTAGTTAGGTTAAGTTTTATGTTTAGCAATACGAGAATATATTATTGGTTTTTTCTAATCTAAAATTTATATCAGAATTCCTTTAAATTAAAACTAACTAATAATAATAATACTAATCATATAACATAAATTAACATAAAAAGCACACTATTACTATACATGTTAATAATATCAGAAATACTACTTTTTGTAAACTTTATTTAGGCTAAGTAACTATAAGATTGTGCATGGGCAAAATAAATAAAAAAAAAACAATAAATATTATAAAATAATATTTTAAATAAAATAATTGTTAAATTTAAATTTTAATTAATATAAAATGTATCTTTTAACTCTCTAAAAACAAAATCACCCTTTATATTGAATTTCTGAGAATTAACAAATTTAAAATATTTAAATAATGGAACATAATCTGGCGCCTGAAAATTTTTATTTGAGGTCATGGAGTTTCAATTTTAAAATTAGAAAATAAATAAACCGGTTATTTACAATTCATTTCGTAGTACAAATTAATAAAAATAAACATATTATATTTATGTGCACTATACAGATTATATATATATATATATATATATATATATATATCTAAGTATGTAATAGAAATTGTAAATTTAATGAATGTACAACAAAAAGTTATTATTACACACTGGACATGAATCCTTTAATCAAAATCCTATTTTCTTTGTGTTTTTGAAATTTTGTTATTTTTTTTATTTTCTTTTTTTTTTTTTTTAAGATAAAATCAAAAATTTATTAAACTTGTTTTGTTTTATGTTTTCATTTCAACCGGATCTATCAGAGAATCTTAAATGAAAATTTTCTAGAATAAAACAAAAATACCACTTTTTTATATTTTGAAATTTACTAATTATTTTAATTTTAATTGGTGATAATTGTTTTTTTTTTAATTATATAATTTAAAAAAAAAATTTAGATAGTTATTTGTTTAAAGTCTATAATTAAATTAAAATATATTTTTCTAAAAAAAACATCCGGTTCCAAAAAAAAAAAAAATTAAAGTACTAAATTAGTACTAAATTTCTATCGATTTTTCTTGGGAAATCCTATACTATACATTATTAAAATAAATAATATCACGAATTTTTATTTAAAATTTTTTCTTTGCTAAATACTAATAATTAGCTATTAAAAAAAAACAAAACAAAACAAAAATTAAAAATGAATAATTTTTGTAGAATTAACAAAGTGAAAAAATAAACAAAAATTTATTTTGGCAATTAACAAGAATTTTTCTTCAAAAATTATGCAATATATTTATATATATATATAAATATATATATATACATATATATATATATATATAATATACATAATATACATATGTACATTTCAAATTGTTAATAATGACAAGGAAAATTCTATATTATTGAGTGATCATCATATGATATAAATCATAAATTTGAATCGATATATATATATATATATATCGTATATTAGCAAGTTTTTAAGGCTCATAAACTCCTACTAAATGTGTGATGCATTACACTAATGAATACTAAATTCGTAACAGTTGTGTTAATTTGTTTTTTGATTAAGCTGTTAATTTACTATATAAAATTATCATTTGATGATTTGAAATTATCACGTTTATACTGTTATACAAAATTATATATTAACCCAAGGACAATGAAGAAGAAGAAAAACTACATTCAAATCAGAAATTTCTAATTGTAAATTTTATGGATTTTATGTTTCATTAAATTAAAATCAATTCCAAGAATATATTAAAGCCCATCCCGTCCGCCCTCTTTAATTTTAATACAAGCTTTGGTGTATGAGATTAGAATAAATATAGTTCATATTATACTAGGGGCCCCTGTTGACTAATTAAAATTTAAGTTGAATCCATATTCAAAGTTTTTCAAAGAATAAAACGGTATATCATTGTTTCATATTAGATATACGCTTAAAAAAATAGAAAGTGTGTATTGTATACTCCAAATATCTTACAAATAAATTTTAATTAATAAAGCAAATGAGTACTTAACCCAAATCTTATTGGCTAAAGATAAATGAGGAAAAGAAAATATGTTTTATAAGATCAACTTCATTTCCATCAACTGAAATTTCTAATAAACGTGCACTTACATAGAGCAAATCAGATATTACAATTTAGTGAATATATAAGTACATTTATAATATGTATTTAAATTTTTGGAAAAACAAATCTGAATATTTGATAAAAAAAAATTTGTAATTTTATTTAGTACTTTTAAATATGTACATATATTTTTTTTTTTTACTAGTAATATTTTTAATTTACGTTTGTCCTATTTACCTAAATAATTTATAATTTACCACGATATATAAGAAAATTATGTTTGCAAATTGCAATTTTTTTTTTCTTTAAGACCTGCATAAATTGCAACAACAAAAGAACACTTGTCCACCTGTACATACAGAGTAATAGATAAGCAATAAAGTAAATATAAATGAAAAGAAAAATAAAATAAAAAACATATAAACATAAAGTAAAGCTTAAATAATTTTATGTGACATATTTTTTTATACATGTAAGCCTGTGTGTATACATAATTTAATATTTAGAATGGTTTTTAACTCTATAAAAATTTTATTTTTTTTCTATTTTTTTTTTATTATTTATGTATTTTAATTATGTTTATTGTGCTTAATACTTGACTGTATTTTAATAAAATTATTTTTTATGATTTTTATTTTTGAATTTTGTTCTAAAATTAAATTTTTAATTAGAAAAAAAAAATACATCTATATAATATAAAGATGAGTTCTAAAATTATCTAATTAATTAGTAATTACTGAATTTATTAGAAACAAAAAGTTTTACATTACATTAATTATCAAAAAAATTATGGTAGGGGTATTTAGGGGTTGGTTTGATATTATGTCATTGCCTTATTGCTAATTTACATTGCATTGTAAATTTAAATAATTACCTTTTACAGTACAGTACAGTACAGTACAGTACAGTACAGTACAGTACAGTACAGTACAGTACAGTACAGTACAGTACAGTACAGTACAGTACAGTACAGTACAGTACAGTACAGTACAGTACAGTACAGTACAGTACAGTACAATACAGTACAGTACAGTACAGTACAGTACAGTACAGTAAATATGTACTATACTGTAAAAAAATGTATGTATATATTTTAATAATTATTTACAAATTAAGGGTATAGGAGCACACCAATTTTGATCAAACAGTAACTGTATTAAAATTATAGTTACTCTTTGATTAAGACACCAAATACAGAAACAACATTTTAAATTTTCAATTGAAAATACATAAATTAATTTAAAAAAATTTATATATGTACAAATTAATTTTATCTTTTCAATTTTCAATTAGAGTTGAGCTGTCATCAATTAGAAACATTTTGAGTTAGCTAATTCCAAGACACAAACCATCATTAGTCAATTCTAATTCAAATTTTAATTTATATATACGATTTGTATAAAATTAAAATTTTTTTTTTATTTCACCATTTTTATAAATGTCAAAATAGAACAATACAATATAGTAAAACAGTAAAACACCAAATAATATAGTAGACTAAACTATTGTTAATGTACATTACATTGGTGCTTTAACAAAAATATAAAAGTTTTAGGTATATAGGGTTTTGAAATTTAACAAAGACACAACACCCTTTAGAACAATACACCTAGAGAATAGGATATACTCATGTACTTATTATACATATAATGTTCTACTTGTCAGACGATTTCGAATAATGTCGGTCATTAAAAATATTAACACAATGAAGCATCTAAAAGTATACCAAATTACACTTTCATGATGACAATAACTAGTTTTTAGAAAAACTTATTCTTTAGCGTTAGAGTAAAATTTGTACAATTGTAATTTTGTAAAATTAAAAGAAAAATATTCGACTATTTTTTTAACAAAAAAAAATTAAAATAAAATTTTAAGTATAAAAAGTTAAGTGCATGGATGTATAATGCTTTTAAAATATTTAAAATGCCAATATAATGTATATACAATAAATATATTTTTATATGAAATTAAATTTCTATTAACATCAGTGTTAAAAAAGAAAATATATAATTGCATATATATTGAAAATGACAAGTATATGTAATGTCAAAGTATCAAAATCATGTTACATTACGTTATACGTACATACACACATATGTAAAAATATATTAATTTATATCATTAAAATAAATTCATCAAAGTAAAATGACGCATGTTTGAAGAGAAAATGTT
Source organism: Argyra leucocephala (assembly GCA_963942445.1). Taxonomy (NCBI): domain Eukaryota; kingdom Metazoa; phylum Arthropoda; class Insecta; order Diptera; family Dolichopodidae; genus Argyra; species Argyra leucocephala. The sequence goes on along the minus strand of OZ012680.1, from coordinate 21,110,658 downwards.
CACAAAAAATTTTGTTAATTTTTTATATTAACAGCGAGAAAATGACAATGTAAATAAATGACATTACTTATTCACTTAATAAATATACAAGTATATATAGTTATATTTTAATACGCATGTAATTTAAATTTATGTGATTGAATAAAATTCGTGTAACAAAAACGAAATTATTGAAATTAAAAAAAAAAAATTTAAACAACTTTTTTTATTTTTTTTGTTTAAGAAAAATGTTTTAAAGTATAAAAGAAAAAATTTTAAATTTTGAAATTGAAAATTAATTACTTGTAAATTAAATGTTTATTTATTTATCGAATGGTGTTTTACATAAATTTTACACAAGCTAATTTGTAGATTTTTCCACCATCAGCTTATAACATTTGTCTTAATTATTAACTTAATCGCTCTATCGATTAGTGAATTGTTAACTTCCGGTAAGGACCGGAAAAGGATTTTTAAGCCCGAAATACGCCGAGATCGAGATTCCCAAATGGGAGGAGGTACTTTTTTATACAAATTCGGATTTTACGTCAAAAAATAAAAATTTTTTGCAGAGTAATTTTCTTAACAGTTCCTTCCCAATAATACCGTTATTTTTTTTAAAAAATAAAATAGTAAAAAAGGATATATTGTTAGTAAAAAAAATTTAAAAATATACAAAAAATCCCAATATACCAAAATCCCCAAGTTTTTTATTTTTAGTAGAATGTTTTTATTTTTATTATTTTTTATTATTGTTTGCAAAACGGAAATGTAGGATTTTTCCATAGTTGGAAAAAAAAAGTTAATTTGCGTATAGCGACTGCTGGATACAAAAAAGGAAATATCTTATCTATCTTTTCCAGAAAGTTAAAGAAACTTTCATTATTTTTTTTTATGGGATTTTGGTACATTGAAATTTGTTTTGAGATTTTGATTTTGGAATTGACATTTAGAAACATAGTTAACCCTTCTTGGGTATATTGAATTGGCGATAAAAACATTAATAACATATGTTACGCTGATGACGCTGTACTACTTGCAGAGAATGAAGATGATCTTTGATCTTTGAAATTGCCAAATTATACAACATGGAGGTATCTAAAACAAAACCCAAAACCATGACTATTTCGAATGATCCCATCAAATGTAAATTATCCATTAACAAGCAAATACATAATCGAAAAAGAGCTTAATTTTAAATATCTGGGCGTAAATATCACCAGTTCTCGCAACATAGAAGCATCAGAAGAAAGAATCCAAGCAGGAAAAGCCGCAGCCATTTCAGGTTATCTCCGAGATGTTATATGGAGGGAGAAACAAATATATGCTGATAGAAAACAAAACACGAATATACAAAAGCTGTATTAGGCCCATATACTAACATACGCTATTGAAACAACCGCGGACACATCTAAATCAAAACAGAAAATGCGAACAACAGAAATGCAAACTCTAAGGCAAATATGTGAATACACATTATAAGAGATAAGAAACGTAGCAACGACATAAGAAACTCATGCTACATACAAGATATTGTCCGTTGGAGTCGAAATAGACGAAGAAACTGGAAAAATCATGTAAATAGAAGATCGACTTGTTAAGGTAAAAGTAAATGGCCAAATCAATTTTAAACGTCTACCAGAAAGACCTCCAAATACAATGGTATGAATGCTGGATGTCGTCATCACAAAATTTAAAATATATTCATATTGAAAAAACAGGCACTAAATGCCTATTTAAAGAAGAAGATATTTTTTACATCATTATATTAAATTAAGGTAGGCGAAGAAAGTACTAGTAAAGTATAGTTGATGTTTCATTTGCATTTACAATTTGTCGTTTACATTATTTTTTTACAGAATTGTGGGGTACAATTATTTTGTTTTGGAACATCGGACTGATAACAATTAATGATAACTTCTAAATAATTAAGAATTATCTAAATCATCCTTCCCAAACAAGTTTTGCTTCTCACAATTACTTCACAATCACTGTTGATGTTATGTTAGATAATTTTTCCTGTATACACCCTGTATTTCCAAATTTTTTTTACAAGATATATAAATTAGATATATTTATAAAAAAAAATTATATTATAATAACAATTGATTTGGATAAATGTAAATTCGCCTTTGAACTGAATAAATCTCTTTGATTGCAAAAGTTTTGCAAAGTAATAATTGTTATACTCTATTAAAGTTTGAGAAATTTTTGGTTTTTATTAATTTTTTATTTTTATTTTATTTCAATTATAGATTTATAGCAACATTGTTTGCTTTTTTGTCTCTCATTTAATTTAACGAAGATCACAACAAATTTTATGGACAATATTCCAAATTTAGTTTTCTTTTTTTAATTATTAGTATACAATGATATAATTTGTTAATCGAATATGTATCTATTATATACACTATGTATTTAAAAAGCTTGATACAGAAAAAAAAAAAACAAAAAAAAAAAAAAACAATTTTTCAGTAATTACCTTTTATCGGTTTATTATAATTAATTAGTAATGCGCCTAAATATTTTCTTTGATTAGAATAATATAAACTTGAGAATAGTGTATATTATGAAAATTGGCTATATGTGTATGTAGATATTATATAATATGCATATATATATACATATGTATATCATTCATACATGATTTTTTTTTTATCTCTTTCTTTAATTCCAAATTAAAACAAAAAATATAATTTTAATCATGTGAGATGGGAGATATTCGTGAGACATTTCATGGTTAAATAAAAATAATTTTTTATAATTTATTGATAAATAAGTTTTATATATAATACATAAAAATAAAATAATAATATAAAATTTAGAGAAGACATTTTTAATATTAAAAAAAAAAAAAAAAAAAACAAGAAAAACGAAAAAATTCCAATATAATATTTTATTTCATAGCTTCTATAAAAAGTAACATTTTTTTAATATTTTAATTTGATCTGTCTAAGCGATAAATGCGATTTAAAATGTTCAAATTAAGAAAAATTCATTTTTGGAAGGTCATATTTTAGGTCATTCATCTCAATTATATAAAATATATAAATTTGATGAGTTTTTAATTTAAGAATATTTGTTCTTGTTTTTTATACATACACCTAATGTTATTTATAAAAAAAAATGTAGGTATTTTATTTGTCAACAAATCTTGCACATACATACATATATACATATATGTATAACATTTTGATCCTTTTTGTAGATAAAATCTACATAATGCATAATTAAATTTGAATAACTCGTAATTGTTTAATTTGTTGAAATTCAAATTAATTTTTTTCTAAATCCAATATGTGCGTTCTTTCGTTTCAATTTTCAATTTAGCTTTTTTTTTTTAAATTGTTAATATGAAATATATTTTTAAAGAATTAAAATTATACTAGTGAATACCCTGTGCAATTGCACAGAAGTAGTTCTTTTAGACACGATTTTATATAAAAAAAAAAATATATTTGTTTTGGTATAATTGTTGTTGTTTTCTGAATCGCTTAGAATATGTGTATATCTATAATTATAATTGACAAGTATTTAAGGTCCTGCGCAGTAGACACCTTTTTATTTTATTTCGATTCTCCTACTCCTTAATTAGCTTCTAATATATATAATATATAAGATTGTATATAAAACAAAAATGCGCACACAGTTGAAAATTTTGTACTCATATGATTTAATTATTCAGCAAATACATTATGCATATGTGAAATCTTATTAAAATAATAAACAAAAGCAAACAAATCAGTTATTAAAATTTACATATGGACTTGCAAATGAATCTATGTACATATGCCAAAAAAAAAACAAAAAAAACAAATTCATCTAAAATAAAAAATATAAAAAACAACAAAAAAACAAATCACTTGAATTCTTCATTTTTATCTTTTTAAGTAACTGTTTCTAAATTTTGGTTATTTGTAGTAATAATATAGTTTTTATTAAAATTATGTATTATGTAGGTATATATATACATTCCTCTTTAATAACAAAACTTTTTATTTTTAGTAATTTTATCACTAAATGCTTCTTACTATAGGGAATATATCGGAAACGAAGCAGTATATGAGGGACTTGTATTTATGTGTCCTAAATAAAACTTACTAACCAGAAAACTTTTTATTAAATACGAGTGGCTTCTGCTATATCGTGCGAAGTCTATGTCAGTACGTAAATTACTGTTTTTTTTTTTTAAACTTTAAATTTGACTTCAACTTGAAATATAATTACTCAACAGGGGCCCCTAGTATACTTTATAATGAATTCAAAGTATGATACCTATATTTTATAACGAAATGAATACTAATTTCAACTTAACACAATAAAATCCCTGTAACTTATGATAAAATAGGTATTAATAACTTAACACCATAAAATCCAGTTACTCTCAACATAGTAGATCGATAAAATTAGTATTTTCGTATAAGTGATTAAAGTGGGTCTTATGTTTTTTATGTAGAATATATTCTGAAGCGTATATAAAAAATTAATATCATCAGATTTGGTTCTTTATGTAATCAAAAAATATTCGTCAAATCAGCCATTAATTTAGACGGACTCAGATAGTGTAGTGGTTACATACAAAATTTTTCAATTATTCTTTGAAATTAATTTGGAATACAATATGTTCGTTGTCATTGAACTATTATAAAGGCAAAGTTTTACTTTACAATAGATGTAGTTTTCCACATTTAATTTGGCTGCTATACTAAAAATTAAAAAAGTTTCATAAGTAGACAATGTTATTGTCTATGCCATGCCTTGTAGATATTATTGTAAATAGCAAACCGTTAGAATGTTAATAGTACAGTCTCAAAATCATAAAAATAAACAATCTGATCATTTTAATGTGCTTGTACCACAGAGCGTGCATTGCAACAATTCATTTTTAAATATTTAACAACCCCATGATTGAATGCCGTAAAATATACAATTGTATATTGATTATTACTTCTATTTTTTTTTTTGGTTTGTTTGGTGGTATTTAATTTTAAATGTTTCTAGTATTTCCCACCATTTGTGGAACTATTTGAAATATTTTAAGTATTCACCACCGTTTTGCATATTTTTATTTTTGGCTTAAGAATTTGCTAAAATTTTAACATTTTAGTTGTGTAATTTACTATTCAACTATTCTTGATTTTTTACTCCCCATTTCGTTCATCTTGTATATTAAGATAATAAATTATATAATGATTAATAAAGAAATAATTATTGATTGATATTATATGGTGAAACATTATTAAAATATATTATATTATATGTAATATGTTTTACAATTTTATTAAATATCTCGATTAATTTTATTAATCGGTTATTATACCATAATCAGAAGACTAATCAGTTAATATTTATTGAATAATAATGATTGAGTACCAAGGAGACTTATGCAGAAACCAGATTAATATCAAATCAAATTTTTACTGTCAACCAATCACAATTAACCCAATTTACGGCTGCATAGGGGACAGATTCCCTCCCGCTATTCACAATTTAATCTAACAAATCTAACTGTCCAACCAACTAACCAACCAACAATCCCGCTAACCACATTAGGTTCCAATTGTTTTTTTTTTGTACTAATTTTTTTATGCAAATTCTGTATTCATATTTTTCACACAATATTTAGTTTTAAGTTGAATTTATCAAAAATTTGTAATCTGAAATATGAAACTTTCATTGTGATGTTGCGTACAATGCTCAATTCACATTATAATTATTGAAGAAGATTGTAAACGAAATATTGTGAATAATAGATTAAAACATGAGTCATCTGTACTAACTCCAACATAAGCATGCAGTTTTCGTTGCGAAAAAAAAAACTAGAAGTAGGTATATCAATATATTGATAGGTACATCACAAACAAAGTTAACCTAGAGCTAAATAGCAGCAATAGTGATGATGATGTTGATGACAATATAAAAATTCAATAAAATTATCAATAAAATATTAAAACGTAAATTTAAAAACAAATTTGAATTTAAATATCGAAAAGTAAGAAATTATAAATTTAAAAAACAAAAATGTACATATTTATATAGGTACCTTGGTATGTATGCATGTATGTATGTATATATATATGTACATCTGTGACAAATTACTCTATCTAAATTGATTAATGATGATGACATCTACATTTAAGCGCCTACAGAATTAAGTTTATTTACATTTTTTTTTTTTTTGTTATTTACAACTAATTAAATATTACATGAAAATCATTTATTATTTTATTTTTATTTTTGGGTTCTTACCTAATTGATAAATTTAATCAAGAAGTTAAAAATTATTTTAAACGTACATACAAAAATAAATAATCATTTTTTTTCCCATTTTTTATGTATTCAATTTTGAAAAATTCTTCTATAAATTTGAATCCAAATAAATTTTTGTCATTGAATCAATTTCGAAAAAATAAAAACAAAAATTCAATCTTAATTAAAATAAAATAAAAGAAAAAAAAAAACAAAAGAAGATAAATAAATTCAAATTTATTGAATATGTATGTATGTATGTATATTTATTTTAACTTCCTTAAAATACGCATATTCTATGAAATAAAGATGGCTAAGCGACTAACAATTAAATTCAAATCAAAATCAAAATTTTTTATAAATACTCGCGTGTAAATATGTATGTATGTATATGGATATTTTTACATATATATATATGTATATGAATATAAGAAATGCGTTAATTTATTGTCAAAATAATATAAAAATCTACAACATGTAATGGGAATATGGGATTGTGATTAATTACTGAAATTTTATTTTGATTTTTTAATCATCCAAATTCAGAGTTAAAATAATACGACGATAATAATAATATGATATACATATTTATGTATACATAATAATGTATATATAAAATATCAGACATATTAAACATTAACTCGTTTTCATTTTTATTTGGTTTATTTCTTTTGTTCAGGGTTAAAAAAGATTTCTTCTTGTCTGCTTCTTGCGAATTACTTGTAGTTCAAGTAATTCAAGATTAATAACATTAAAATTGAAATTAAATTTATTTTGTGGTAATTTTTTTTATTTTATTTTTTTTTTTTTTTTTTTTTTTTTTGAAAGATGATACTTTAGGGCTAAGTAAGTGTATAGGAATTTCATTGCTCACAAATAAAAAAAAATTTTTAACAAGAAAAAGCTTCATATTCAGTAAATAGGAATTTCCAATTTAAAAACTGAAAAAAAAAAAAAACAAAAACAAAAAAAAATAATGACAACAAAAATGAAGAGAAATTTTTATGAGATAACTTAATATTCTAATTAAAATGTTATGTATTAACAGAAAATTAACATTAACATGATAATTTTTCGGGTATTTTGTTTTTTTTTTTTCTTTTTTTTCATATGTCTCTGATGAAGTGTAGTTAGTGGATCTAAGTATTCAAATGATCATTAAATTTTGAAGTAATTTATTTGCATATCTTTTTATTTGCTTAAAAATGCAAAAACTACTTTCATTTTTGATTGAGGAAATAAATGTGCACATAGATTTTATTTACAACAACAATAACAACGCCAAAACACATATAATGCCAAAAAGGAAATCTGAGACATAGCAAAGTAAAGTATAAATGTTTACTGTTTTCAATGTATGTTGTTTAACATGACCTCTGGTTAACAAATAAAAAAATTACAATTCGATCCTAGAAGTATCAATTGCGGTATTGGTATTAAGGATTTGAATTATATACTATGAGATATTATTATTTTATTTATTTATTTCATTTAAGCTCAAACAAAGTATGTATATACATTCCAATAATTTATGTAAATTTAAAATTTAACAGGAAGAAAAAATATGCTATACAAATTTTATATGAATACATGAACATAAGTAAAAATAAAAATAAAAACAAAGATAGGCAAAAATAAAATCTGAAATAACTAATTTACAATACAAATTCAATACAACAGTATTGAAAATTGAAATGAAAAACAAAAAACAAAACAAAAAAATAAATGAAAGAAAGAAAATAAAAAAAAACTATAATAGAAATAAAATCAGTAAAAATTAGTAATGCAAATTATTTATTGGTTAACGGAATTAGTTCTGATTGCATTTGTATAGTCGTTTCTTGAACGTTTATTTTCAAAACGACAAGTAAATTATCAATCATCATTCTATATGCATAGACTCATTCATATACAATAGTTGGAGTTCTATTAAAATGCAAGAGTGAAAACTTTAGGTGACAGGAGGTGACTTTTCGGCCGGTTATGCAAAAATACTCGACAATGTCAAAAAAATAAAGAGATGTGATATTCCTCTTGACAACTATTTGAATGATAAAAAGAACGTCCATCGAGCTTGGTTTTCAATGTATAGATTACGTGGCGGGTTGGATCAAGGAAAGTGATGTAATGATTATCTTATGAAATTCTTCTAAATTACTTCAAATCTTTTAAAATGAATTTCATTATTATTAAGTGACCAGACCTGACTAACATAGAGATTTCAAGATGTAATAAGTGTCATCAAATGACCATTGTTTTATGAAACCTAACATTGAGTTAGTCTCTTACTAATGATATATGATTATAGTGTAGTTTGATAGCATCAGTTTTACGTCAAAAGAAACACCTAAATCTATAACTGACTTGACGCAATTTCTAGAGTCTGTCCATCAAGTAAATAGATATTTTAAAATGATAAACTGATAGATATTTATAATGATATTTATATTTTAAAATGATAATTAAACGCCTATAAAAACTCATCACAACACATTTATTTATATGAAACAAAAAGTGATTACTACGGCACCATGTAAAGAAATTATCAATGCCTTTTTGAACCAAAATTGAGTCTTACCACGATATGACTTATTTTTTTGCAAAATTCATGTCATCAGAATAAATTTGGACTTCACTATTTTTTTAATACTGATTTAACTACATTAATAGAGATAATAAAATAAATAAATAAATATATATATATATATATATATATATATATACTAAGTTATTCAGTTCTAGAAAAGACACGAATATAGAAAGCACTGACTCACAACAAAATAAGAAACTACATACAAATTTGAAATAGATTGGTACATGCCTATTAAAACCAACTGAATCAATATTACAAAAAGCACTTAAATAAAATCCTTAAGTAAGCAAAACAAAAGTATGTCAGTCTAAGACCACAATAATAATAGTAAGAGTAATTATAAAAGTAGTATATTCAAATAATAGTTTAGAGAATTAAAATTTGTAAAATAAAATTATAATTAATTAAAATTAGAAGAACTATTCTAAGGTATCAAAAAAATGTGATGATTTTTCTCCTAAAAAGATATCTATTTGAGTAAATTAGTGAAAAACTGTTATTAAATAAGCGCTAAGAGTTGACTATAGGTTCGGAAAAACCATAGTTCGTTCTATTACTATGAAAATATAAAAATCTTTGGCTTCTGAAATCGCGCACTGGAGCATATAGATATTATAAAGACGAAGAATAGATGGACATTTTATTTTGTCAGATAAGATATCATAGTAAAGCATCACGGAAGCAGCATTTCGCCTAGCCTCAAGAGTAGAAAGCCTAATAAGTTGACATTTAGCTAAATATCCAGTAATATAAGGTTAAATACTTTAATTGTTGTCAGGTTTTCTTTCACTAATAATTTTTTAATATTTGATTACAAATATCGATATTTCGGAAGCAACATACTTCCTTCATCAGTGCTTGTGGCTGTGTGAATATAAGATTGCCAGTTGAATTTACGTAGACAAAACCTTATAATCATATATATTCTTTTGAACAGATTCTATTCTCTTAATATGTTTATCATAATGAGGCATCCAAATTAGACAAGCATATTCGAGGTGTGGACGAACGAGTGCAGTATATAAATTTTTGAATGTATATAGGCATCAGAAAATTGCTGTTAGTTTCGCTTTATGAAACCTAACATGGAAGAAGCCTTAGAAATAATATGATCTATGTCAGCATTAAAAGTTAATTTATTATCAAGAATGATACCCAGGTCTTTTGTTTCATAGATATGTTCAATAATAATAGAACCATTAATATTATAATCAAATTCAATTGGATTTTGTCTTCTAGAAAATGACATGTAATAACACTTACTAATATTGATGTTACACCAAGAGTAGAATTTGTCGAGATCCTGCTGCAGAAGATGGCAATTCTCATCCGACTCAATCACCGTTTTGTATCGTCAGCGGATGATAAGATAAAAGACTTAATATGGAAGTCTATATCGTTCATAAACTATAAAAATAATAGTGGCTCCATATGAGTCCCTTGTGGAAAACCAGACATAGCCTCGAAGGTATAATGAAGTGCTATTTTATATTTTAACGGACAGTTTACGACCAATAAAATAAAATTGAGCCCATAGAAGGATGGTACCTTTCTGGAATACCAAAAGCTTGAAATTTAGAGAGTAATAAAGAATGGCCTACTTTGTCAAAAGCTTTAGAAATATCAGTGAATATCGTATCTACTTGATAGTCTTTTTCAATTGCATTGAAAACTGTGTGAAGAAAAACTGCTAAATTAGAGGATGTATAGATATTCCATACGATATAAAAAAATTTACTTTACAAAAGTTTCTTATTTTTTGTCGTAGAATCCGAATTTGGATTAAAAAGTACCCCTTCCCATTTGAAAATCTCGATTTTGGCCAATTTCGGCGATTTTTTATCTTAAAAAACCGATTTTGGGTCTTTTCCGAAAGTTGAAAATACCACCAATCGATAGAGCACCCTCAATTTAGTTAACAAACTTTTTTATAAATTTTAAAATAACGGCTCCTTCCCCTCTTAAAAAGCTGATACGCATGCTCTGGAACACCCGGTATATATATATATATATATATATATATATATATATATATATATAATATCTACAGAATATTCATAATTTATGCAGTAATATATTTTAATGATATGATTTTTAAAAAAATTTTTAAATTGAATTCTTGAAAACAAAAATTATACTACCTAATATTCACAGATAACTAATTTTATATAAACATATTAATCTGTCCTATAATTATATTCTGTATATTCTACGCACATATTTTTTTTTGTAACACCAACATTACTAAAATTTTCTGATAAAATTTAAACGTTTCTATGGTTTTTTTTTTATTTTTAGTTTTGTCTTAAAAAACTTCATTAAAGATTATCACATTGATAATGAAAAACTATATCTACACCTACTTCAATTAAAAGCCCTTTACAAATAATATAATTGAAATTATAAATTTTCAAGAAGAAGGTAACAACAACATACAAAAATATAATCAAATATTTAAGGAAATACCTTCAAAAATTTATTAAAATTATTTTACTTACGGTTTCTTTTAACCCTGGATATTTCTTTAATATTTCTATTTAACTTTTTTTTTTTTTAACATCTTGATAAAATATTCTAAATTCACTTTGATTTTATTTAACATACAATAAGTAGGTACATACTTGTAAGTATTTATAAATTTACAATTTCTTATTATTAAATTAAAATTGAAAAAGTAAATAAAAGAGTCTTTTCTTTTTGTTTTGCTTGTCATTTTGTGTTTTTATTTCTTTTATGTATTTATTAATATATAGAAATACATAATGTAACTATAGTATTTATAAAAAAAAAACTACACTTTGAATAACATCATTGTAAGAAATAATATAAGAAAAAAGAAAAAAACTTAATAAATAATAAAATAAGATAAATATTGTAGATATGTAGATGTATTTGTGAAAAATCCTTCTAAATAAAACTAAATAATAGTATTTATTAACTACTACCATCTACTACCAAACATAGTGTCTATATTTTAATATCTATATATAAATGCACCTCTGCTGATGCTTTATATTTAATAATACATATTACCAAAAAATCCTTCTAAGCAAAAATAAATATTAGTATTCATTATAGCTTATATTCAAGTATAGATATACTATATATATATATATATATATATTCATATGTATCTTATATTTTGATGCTACATTCAATAATATTGCATTAAACAGCAGCAATATAGCAGCAATGATTTTAACTACACAATTAACAATAACAACACCCAACAACACCCATAAGATAAAAATTTCACTTTTCATTTAACCGAAAATACGTGATTAGATCTTTTGTAAATTTTCTTTTTGTTTTTTTTTTTTTAACTAAATTGTAAATAAGTTAAGCATAAAGTCGTTAAGGCTAGTCTTATGGAAACTGAAAAACATTAAAAGTCATAAATATGTACTTTTAATATATATATATATATATATATATATATATATATATATATATATATATATATATATATATATATATATATATATATAATATATATATATGTATAATTTATATAAAGAGGTAATAGTTCAGTTTGTTATAAATACGATAAAAACAAATAGGAAGAAATATTTTTGCAATGTTACCGTTACATTTGTATTATCATTACAAATGTACATATATCATTATACACAGAAATATAAAACAAATATAAATTAAATAACAATATAGGTACATATAAGTATATCAATATATAAATAGATATTAAAAATTTTTGTATATTATAAATTTTTGAAAATTATTTCTTTAAATTATTATTAATAAAATTAAGAAAAAAATTAAAATATTATTAAAATATTAATAAATAAATATAAATTATGAAAAAATTATAATCCCAACTTGTTATTTTTTTGTTGTTTTTGTTTTTTAAATATTTTTTGAATAATTTTTGCATACATACTTTCATTAGATATCAGTGATTAAACTTTTTTTTTTTTAAGTAAACTTTTTTAATTTTTTTTTTTGTTTTCTTTAACAAAAATAGATTTACCAGTTTTTTATTTATATTTTTTTTTTTGTTGTAGTTAAAAATCTTGAATTTAAATTAAAATAAATAGATATATATATATATATAGATATATATTTTTGTTTTGTTTTATTTTGATTAATAATAGTTAAAATTCATAAATATTTATGTATATATATTATATAAAAAAAAAATGTATTATAAATATACCGTTTATGTAGGTACATAATATACAATAGATTTTTTTTTTAACCGAAACGAAGAAGCTTTCAAAATATTTCAAAATTATTTGAATTGAAAATAATTCATAATTGATTTGAAAAGTAAATTGAATAGAAAATTTGGAATAAATAAAGGGATAATCAATAAATAATAAATAAATATTTAAATAAGAATATATATGTATATATAATTATAATTAAAGTTATTAAATAGTTTAACACAAAACTATTAAACAGTTATTAAAAAATATTATTATTTAATTATAATATAGTTTATTTAATAAATAAATAATATCCTATATATACTTATATATGTATATGTTCTATACATATAAATTTTTTTGAATATCAATTTATCCTTATTTTAATTAAATCACATAAAATTGTTTTGTTATTTTTAATAAAATTTATAACTATCTATATATAAAATGTATATAGATATTTATATAATTTAAATTTGAATTTAAATTATCATTAACACTTACCATATTAAAGTTAATAGTAATAGAACATTTAATTTCTTCATTTTAATTCACTTTTAAATATAACAATTTAATATTAATATTTTATTTTTTATATTAAATTTTTAATTAAAAAATTGTAATTAAAATTTAAAAAATTGTATAATATATAAAATTTTAAATTATAATTAAACAAAATTATTTTAAATAAAAAAAATGTTTATTTATTATTTTCTTAAATATGTGTATATATATATATATATATATATATATATAGGTATATGTACGTATATAATTTTATTATTACGCGAATTAATAATATATTTCGCTATTATTTTTTTTCCGTTAATACATAAAGTAGTTGTTAATATTAAGAAGGCACACTGTTTACTGATATAGAAGGAAACAACAAAATGATTTTAATGTGCATAAAAATTTAATCTGTTGGTTGGAGTACCTTTTTTTTTTGCATAAATCTTTCACGGAAAACTTACAAATATTATAAATAAAATGTATGTACATAAAGAAATGTAGAAATATACAAATAAATAGAGGTAAATAGTTAAATGTACAAAACCAGTTTTCTTAAAATTTAAAACTTTTATTTGTTTTTGTTTTTGTTTATATCAAATACTTGTAAAATAAAAAAATACAATCAATAATACCATAATACTAATATAGCCCAGCCAATATAAGAAATATAAAATATACAAACTTTTAGCAAAATCTTTTAGCAACTTACTGCCAAAGTAATGATAGTTAAAGTTTTACATATGGATATTTTAAGTAACGAAACGAAGAAACGGTATAACACACAGGCGTAAATAAATAAAAACAAAAAAAAAAAAAAAAAAATAAAAAAAAATTGAATGATAAAAGCTGTGGAAATTAATATAATTTACTAACTCTTCGGCTTAAAAGCTAATTATCTAATTATAATATGAGCACCTCATCTGTACTTTTTACAAAACAAAATTAAAAAGAAAAAAAAAAACAACAAAAAACATTTTGGAATTAAGAGAGACTTTATAATTATTTGAGAGAAAGTAAAATTAAACTATGAATTAAGTTGTTTTACTAGGATATTAAACTATGTATATATATTATATATACATAATGTACATAGTACATGCGTTTATTTATAAAAGTTTTTTGAATTATTCCTTGTGTCTATAGAGTAATGCTGTAAAATTTAATAATTATTATTTTAGAAAATATTTTACCAATACATGTTCATAAAACCCTTAAAAAAATAATATTTTCAAAAATGCCTTTTTTCAAAAAATACACAATTTTTTTGTATGAATTTCTAAGTCCATCATCTGGTTGAGGAATTTTTCAAAATCACATATTTCTTAAGCACGGATTACTCGAAATAAAATATTAAAAATTATTCTTAATCTATATACAAGTATTTTATTATTTCAGTAGTAAGCTTCATTATGAAACCGGCTTAAACTTGTACTTGACTTGACTATTAAAACTCAAGATAAATTTAATTACAGTTTATAATAATTTGTTCCAACACTTCGGTAAATATTATAGTAAATATTATAGTGATAACAAATAAATTGATACCTTAATTTAATTAAATGGTAATAGAGTAGTTTAAGTGTGTAAGGTGGTGTAAGCTTGAATTTAATTACACTTAAGTTTTAGAGTAAATTTTCATATAAGGTTTTTATGTTTTCCTTTTAAATAATGAACAGTTTTTAAATTTAAAATTTTGTATCAATAAATATTTCCTGCTATACCGATAAGACAATGCCGTTGAAAATTTATATTATAGATATCCAGAAATTCTTATATATGTACTTCTTTCTTATGTATTTAGTCAAGTGTAAGCTGGCAATCGAAAATTATCCCATTAACAAATTTTCAGCTATTCATATATTTCGGAGTAGAAAATAAATTCATTTTAGTGCATATGAAGTTTTATACATATACTAAAAGAAAATAAGAAGCAATAATGAAAATGAAATGAAAATGAAAGAAAATATGTATGTATTGTTGTAATTGTATTTATACTATGGTACAAATTGTAAAATTTTGTAAAATAAATTTAAACATAAAAATTTTACAAAAAAAAAAAATTACAATTTACATGATAAAATAAAATAATTATCACTGTTGATCTGGTATAAATAACTAGCAATATAAATATTTTTTTCTCGCAAGTATAGGAATATATTCTTCATATAACCTAATATCCCACCCATTATTTACCCCTAATACAAAGTAAATAACATCATTATTTTTATTTTTATTATTATTATTATTATTTATTTTTCTCACTTTCTTACAAAGTTATTTAAAATTGTTTTTACAAGTTTCATTGGTTTCATCAATTACTATAATAATAATTGTGAAAGGTTAAGATAGGTAAGTTGCAAATGCAATTAGATACGGATTGACGATTCCATAACATAAACATTATTGTACCTATATAATATATTTATAGTTTGTTTTTTCATTTTTTTCTTTTTTATTGAAAGCTTTTCAACATGCGTGCAGATTATTGGACCAAAAGTTTGCTTTGGTGTCTTTACAATACAAATACAAAAATACAAAAAATCTTAAAAGAAAATTTATGATAAAAATAAAAAAAAATGTTAGTGAATGTTGTTATGACTTTTATAATGAAGTGTTAAAATATCGTTATTTTTTGTTGTTTACATTTTGATTTCAATCTTTTTGACTGACAGTTTTTGAAAATTGAAAGTTTTCTGTGAAAATACATTGTAAAACAAAAACTTTATTTTATTTTATTTTATCAGTTAGAACATTTTCTTTCTAATGGCACATTTCCGCTAATACGTAATTAGTGCTTATAATCGTATGTTGTCAATTGTCACTTTCAGTTTCAGCTGCAAAAATATACGCCAGCACAATACAGCCAAGTACAGCCTTTATAAAAATATATGTACTGGAATTTTCAATGCATGCGTAATTTCAATTTGTCAATTGAATTTATTATTTTTATTTAATTAAAGAAAACAATTTATACAAAAATTAAGTAAAAAAAAACGACTAGACATAGTTGAAGTGCAGATTTATCTGCAGATCCCACTGTTATAAATAAATAAAACAACTAGAATTGACAAAAGTATAAAATATATAAGTATAAAATAATTATTTGAGAGTCAGTGTTCAATATTAGTTTTAAAAAATTTTGTCGTTCGTCGTCAACATTCCCATTTGTATACATTTTCCAAGTCTGCTCCTGTATCTTCAATTTTGTATTAAATTCAGTATAGCTAGTCAGTATGGTCTTTAGAATAGATATTTGATTTTTTGTTATGGCTTAGTGTAAGAAGGCAGTATTTAATTATATTTTCAACTGAACAAATGAATTTACATATGGCATAAGCACGTATAAAAATGTATGTTTAATGTTCGGATAAATAAATGCATGGCAGTGGAAAGTGAAGCTGTAAAAATATTTTAAGTGTTTTTACTGTAAAATTTCTCATAATCATCTATCAGTAATCAGTAGGATTGAAAATTCTGAAAGAGCTTTTGTATTTTTTATGACAAGCTAAAAATTTAACTCTATTATGTACAATTGTTCAATAATTTATTTAAGAGAAATTTAAGAGAATTAATACAGCTTTTATATTGCTTCGCATCGCAACTCACCTCATTAATAGAATAATGTAGTTGTATTTATTTGATATGAATGATATATATATAATATGTATGTATTTTGAATTATGATATTAATTTAATTTTATCAATTATCATATGAGAGATCAAATTTAACAGTTCTAACTAAGGTTTTTTATACATTATTTAATCTATCCTGAAACAAAAAATGTAGGTAAATTTGTGAAAAAATTAATATATCTTCAAAACTTTTTAAATTTTATTTTCAATTTCCAATACATATTTTAAAGTGCATATTTGTAAATCGATACAAATCTTAATAATGTATGAATGGTATGAATTTATAAAATATATTTTTTTTTGTTGTATTATCGTTATTTTTGAAATAACAGAAAAATCTCCAAAATGTATGCAATCATTCAAATATTTTTATGATATACAAATCAAATTTTCCCTCTCTCGCATATAACTAAATTTATTAGGGGTATTTATGAATTGGTTTGGTGTATCATTCACGTACCATTGGGCCTAATTAGATGATGTCAGCAGTCATCGTCAACAACACAGGTCAATACTACATCAGCTTGCTATTATACCGTTGGATATCAACAGTCAACACTTATCTATTTATTAGTGAATATTTCTCATTTCGATTTTAATTTTAGCTTGTTTTGCTAACAGAATTTTACTTTTACCTTGATTAATTTTATGTATAACAAAAAAAATTCTGAAACTAACAAAATTGTATTGCTCTTGTTTATGTTTTTGTGAAATGCGTACCGTGCAACATATAACTTTTTGTCTGCAAATTCTCTCTCGGTGTCAACACAAATATAGTAGTTTGTTGGCAAAAGGGTTTTAGAGACAAATAAAAGAAAATACATCAGTTGACATCGTCGAATAAGGCCCATTGTTTCGTCGAATAAGGCCCATCAATTTACATCGCATTGTAAATTTAAATCACGTGGTTTTTTCTTTTGTGTTGTATTGTTTGTTGTACTGTTATACTGAACCGTATGATTATTAAACTTTTTACTAATAAATATCCTAAAGTAAAATTTTTCATATAAAAGTTTTACAAGGACTTTGGAATTTATTAACGATACACCCTTTACAAGAATGGACCTGTACAGCAACTTGTGAATGACCTTATGAGAATATATACAATATCTGTGAATTATTTTAATAAAAACCCGAATGGGTGTAGCTTGAAGGTGTAGTCTTGTGCTACTAGGTGTAGAAGTGTAGAACTGTATTGCTATTGTAAAATTTTTAAGACTGTAGATTTTACAAAACGTTTTACTCATTGTAGTTTTATTACTGTATTTAGTTATCATTGTACTTTTTAAGTTTGACATTTGTAAGCCGCTGTCGTTGTAACCGCTGTAATAATTCTACATCGAGTACAACATCAAAAGCACAAGTGTGCGTTCACGAAATCATTGTACAAATCATGTAATTTGTAGATCTACATTTGCTACACTTCCTCATTTAATCGTAAATACCCTTAGTGACTACTTATGTGTATGGAATTATATTTACTTAGTGGACTTTTTTCATATTTGACAACGGAAATTGTAAATTGCAAAATACACATAAAATTAAATTAATTGTGTTGCATACAATTTTATATACATAAATACAAATATTAAAAAAAAAAACGAATTTTTACTACATATTAAAATTTTTCACTTAAATGAATTTCTGTTTATATCATCTCATAATTTTTTTTCAGAAATTCTGTTCGCCATCTTTATCATACGTTTTCTGCACATATATTTTTATATCAACATAATAATGCAAAAATATGTATTTGCCGCGTTGCTAGCTCAATCTATGAAAATTGAGCAGTTTGAAAGGTATTTCCAGGAGTTTAGCTCTGTTACCTAAATTAATTTTTTTAAGATAAAAATTATATTTGAATCAATATATAATTTTTCAATAAACTCATAAATATTTTAATATGAACTAAAAATATTTGATTACATTTTTTGGTGACGAAAGACTATTAAAGTTTTGATAAAAGATTGTTGTATAGCTATTTGCTATAATTACGAAAAAATAAAAAGTGAGAATAAAATTTAAATATTACTTTAAATATGTTATCTAGAAGAATTATGAAGGAAATATTTTAAATTGTTAAAATAATAAAAAAATGAGTTCTAAATTTTTAATCGAATAATTAACATAATGTAGATCTTAGCCAAATACATGCTGATAAAATAACGTTTGTGAAATTCATCTGCTTGGCAGTAGTTATCATTTGCAAAAAATTGTAGCTACTTAAGCAAAAAAAAATTTGCTTAACTTAAAACTTAATTTATATTTACTTATTTGATTTATGTATTTAAATTAATTTTATTTAAAGAAAATTTGTTCCAAATTGTTTTAGAGAATATGAATTACAATATTTTTATAAACTCAGTTTTAATATACTTCAATTTACCAAAATCTGCGGCTTTTAAAAATGAAATTTTCAAAATTGAATACAATTTTTTTCAGTACATATTTGATCATTTCTATTTTTTATTCCTCAAACTATTTTGGTTTTCTAAAGCTTAATATCATCTATAATTATTATGTGAAAATACACACATTTTTTTTTACAGTAATGAATTTTTTTTATCCTAAATATCCTTATTGAGTCGAATCTAGAAGAACTTAGTAAATTCACAAAAATAAAAAAGATATAAAAAAATATTTTTTTCTTTATATAACTATATAAAATTTGTTTTTATTACAGAAATTCCTGAAAAGGGCATGTTTTAAATAATTTCTTGAAACGAAATCGGGAAATATGGATATACAATTTATTAAATTAGAAGATAGTCAAATAGAAAAACTGAATATTGATCCAATCTCATCACATAAGATAATTTTAGATCCTAATAAAGAAATAGAAAATAATGAAGAAAAAAAAATTAGGATAGATAATAGTGATTTTATAACAGTAAATGATACAGATAACATTTTAATTAAATCAGAATTAGAAATTTCAACAGAATTTATAATAGATGAAGATAATTTCAATATTTCACCTAATACCACAACAGACCCATGTGTAGATCCTTTAGCTATAGATGATTTTAATGCTGAAGAAATAACATCAAATTTAAATGATTCTCAATTTAATTTATCAAAAGATAATATAATTTATATAGTAGATGTGGATGATATTAAGGACAATTCTTTAAGTGAACCAACAATAAATTCAATCAAAATAAGCTCATTAACAGATATTCATAATAAAATTACCAGAAATGATCAAAATAACGACGAAAACAATATAAATTTAATAAGAAACGGGACTAAATCTACTAATAATGATGAAAATGAAATGCCGAGTGATGGTTCAGATTCTGGTTTAGGCTTGGAATCAAATTCATTGCAATTAGAAAATTATAGTAAATTGCATAATATTATTTCAATAACCGATAAAAACCACTTATCAATTAAAATTCCAACTAAAAGTAGTTTAAAAAGAAAATCTGGTACGTTAGAAGAATCAATATTACCAGCAGTAAAACGTGGTAAAAAATCTATTCAATTCGACAATGTAAAAATTTTTTATTTTCCGAGAATTCAAGGATTTTGCTGTGTACCATCACAAGGTGGTTGTACTTTAGGTATGGGGGCAAAACATGTTCAAAGTAAAACATATAAAATGAGCGATCACGTAAGTGAACAAAATGGTGATGAGAAATTATCAATGCAATTATGTAACGCAAAAGGTTCATCAAGCGATGAAACAGATAGTGACGAAGATTTGAGTGAAGAAAATACTTCAGATTTAGATCCTGATTCGAGTGGTTTTTTACAACCGGTTCCAGTAAAAACTCGACGAGCCATACTAAAAGCTGCTGGTATTAAAAAAATAGATTCATCTGAAAAAAATGAATGTCGCGCAATCAGAAGCTCAAGAGAATATTGTGGATGTCTTTGTAGAGATTTTTGTGATCCTGATACATGTTCTTGTAGTCAAAATGGAATTAAATGTCAGGTACATAATTTTTTCGTTACTTTATTTTATTTTTATTTTTTACTAATGTTAAAATGTTATATATTACATCCAAAGTAATAGTTTTTCCAAAGTAATAATTTAATTCGATATTTTCTAGGTGGATAGACCAAATTTTCCATGTGGTTGTAGTAGAGATGGATGCGCTAATATTCACGGTAGAATTGAATTTAATCCAAGTCGAGTGCGAACACATTTCATTCATACTGTAATGCGATTGGAAATAGAGAACAAGTCAAAATCAACATTCATTCAAGAAATACCAACAACGCCGCAACGTTTTTTTCCCAATGCAAATCCAACAGACGTTATTTATGAAGGTGAAAGTAGTACAATGATTCAAAATGGCTTACAGTTTTTTCCAGATACTATTTCTGTCATTAATAACGACAACAATTTCGATTTATTTGCATTACATAATGGAGTGGAGAGCAGAGTAGCTTTAATGTCTTCAACAACCGATATGAATGTAACCGGTGAATTATCTTATCCAGGTTTAAAATCATTTCTTAGTCCCATTAATAATTATCAGCATAATGAGACAATTGATTCATCAAAATTATTAAAATTACCTCGAAATAACAAAATTTCAACGTGTGTTAATAACGACGTCAATGAGTCGAGTTATTCAGGAAATTATACTCATAATTTCGATAGTTTTTCTTCAGCATATACAAATTTTTTACAGGAATGTGAATCGGCTTATCAACCGTCGAAAGATTCCTTTATTGAAAGTGCTAATGGTGAAATATCGGTTTTGAATAGTTCCAACTTAAATTATAATCAAAATTCATTAGAAGTCAGTCCGGTACATGACTTATTAAATATTAATAGGAATAATTCTTTACCTTTATATTCAATTAATTCGTCAGAGATTGTTCCTAAAAGTAATGAAACTATAAAATTTGAGTCCAATAGCTCTACAATTACAAATTTAGAAAATGTTTCTTCAGTTACAAAATTGTGCACATTAGCACCTACCGCACATACTTCAACATCAATTTCCGAAGGAACTTCTACAACAGTAGTATCTAATTATGTTTCAAGTCCGTGTAATTTTGAACAGAAGAATACATCAACATTCACAACGAGTTGCACCTCAACAGTTACTACCAATTCGATTTCAAAATTAGAGCCTAACGTCAAAATATCAATAGCTCAAATTCATAAACAACTCGATGAAAGTATATTTTCTGACAGCAATTTAAAAACTGAAATTTCTCACTGTGATTTGGAAGTGGAAAAAATATGTCTACCTTCTCCGCCTTTATCGGTTTCAGTTATACAGGAAAATTCTACTAAAACTTTAACAAATTCAGATACCGAATCTAATGTTACAGGTACTAAGGATGAAATCAAAAAACAATATCGATCATTTAATTTGACTAATGACTAGCAGTAACAATAATTTATCCATTAAGAATAGCAACGATGATAAAAATGGCAGTTTATTCAATAATTTAATTTTAATTTTAGTTGTTATATTATTGGTCCGTAAAAATATATGTTTAATAAAACAAAAAAAAAAAGGAAAAAAAAAATAAGTTATAATGATAAAAAAAAATAGTTTTTCTTTTAGGAAATAGTACCGTAATTTATATTTAGTTTATCTGGTTCATGTTCTATTAATATTCTCAAATTTTGTCAAACGTTTTAGCATATTTTCCACTTGCAGTTTAGTTTTTCTGATTGATTTACGCAATATATATGTATATTTTTTTTAAATACATACTGTCAGGAATTACTTAGATCAAGCAAATCAGACGTCTATTGTAGACGAAGACTTGCATCATACTGCTAAGTGGTGAGATCATTATTCAGTGGCTTAGTAACCATCATCGTTAGTTATTAATGTTAGTAAAAGATAAAAATAAATAGATAATCATGTTGCCGTTAGTACAATGTTAAAAAATGAATTCAAATACAAGAAAGTAGAAAAAGACTATATCAATTACAATATTAATCATTCATTATACATCAAGATTATACAGCTTAAACTTTTTCTAATACTAAGGTTAGTATGAAATGAAAACAAGTAACTCTCGTGTTTTATTCAAGTATCATAGACACAGGCTAAAATTTATCGTAGTCAGTACTATGGCTGGCAATACTAAACCGGTCAACGGAACGTAAATTACACGGATTCTCGAAGATATTCCCAGCAATAATTTTGTCTTGCAACAGGAGGTATAGAATTAACGTTAAAATAAGAGAAGGCAGTTTAGCAAAATATGTGTATTGATTTGGGATTTTATTTCATGTATTTTATGTTGATTCACTCATGTTTCAATTTCGGGTTTCTTTTCTTGACAATTTCAGTTATTACAAAAGTACTCTACTGAATTATTTTTAATATAGTAGTAAGGTCACATACTTGTGCTAATATTTAAGTACGTATAAATTAATTATTTAGCGCATTTAATAATCAAAAAAATAATATTAGAGAGTTAATAATAATTGAACCATTTTGTTGTGAAACATTTTTTTTAATTCGTTGATTTCCAATTGATTTGTTAATAATTTTGGTATTTTCAATAGACAACTGTTGCTTAACCGTTAACGGAATAATATTCGTTTATTCAAATATGATGAATTGATATGAGACATTTCTGTATGAACTAATTTAGATTGTCAATTATATATCTGTCAAGTTGTATTATTAATTGAAGGTATATTTTATTGAAAGTAGTTTGATTTAAATTGATTCATATATTGAATAACATTGTAATGGGACTAAATTTATTCCATAAGCAATTATTTTTTCTTTTTATTATAAAATTCTATATCTTATTTTATTTTTGGAGTTTCTTTAGTAGTATAGTCGATTTAAATGGCTTAAAGTTATTTGTATTTATTGATTAGTTAGTTTGCTGAAGTTACATGAAAATGAAATACATCAGCTGCTTACCTTTAAAATTTGAAAGTGTAATTCCTTCTATATAAACAAATATACTGCGCAGGTCAAACAAATTAATGTATCTCAACATGTTTCCAATATGTTATAAGCATTTAGCAACATAAGATATCAATATGTCAACACCAATTTTGTTTACAAACCCGCGCTATCGAAACTCAGTTAATAGGATAATGAAAAATAAAAAAAATATTTTTGTTTTGTAAAATTAGTTATATTGGATAAAAATGTGATTTTGATATTTTTTTGTTATTTATTTATAATAGAAAATAAGAATATAAGATAAAAATGAGCAATAATACTATCATAAATACTGATAGCAATTTTTTCAAAAGTTTAGGCTTAGATGAGAACAAGGTAAGAAAAATTAATTGTCGATTTTTTTCAATTGACTTTGTTTTCCAAAACAAAAAAAAATCTTAATTTGATTCACCAAAAATTAAATTATCTATTTTTTTATGAATTTAATATTAAATACAAAAATATTATGTATCAAATTTGAAATTTTTTATTTCAGGTAAATTGCATCAAAAATTTATTGAATTTTCTTTATATATACTAAATTTCCTTTGAATTTCTTTAACAATAAAAAAAAAAAATTAACTCAGATGAAAAGATATTATTAAATAAATACTCAATTTAAAGCTTAAAATCAAAATATAATTTAAAACAATGTAAGACGCCCTTCAATTTTTACAGTGAAAATATTCAGTATGTACATATAAACGGTATAATATTGTAATTAATCACCACACGTACTTATACACAATAAAATAATTTAGTATGTACTTCTTCCCTAAATTTTTAAAAACAAAAATAAATAAAAAAATTTTACGAAAAATTATGACCAGACTAAAAATTCATAACAAAATTGATAAAGTTCCAATAAAGATTAAGATAAGAATAAATAAATAATTGGTAATCAATAATATTTTCTAATAATTCTACTAACACTGTTTAAATATGATATAAATTAAGTTTAATATAATTTTTAGTCATTACTCATTATGTTCATTGTACGCTAAAAGTTATGTTTTATCAAATTTTAATATTATTATTGAAACTTTCATTCAAACACTATGTAAAAACTTTTGATTGCATTTTTGATAAATCAATTAGAATATATTTTATATTTGTAGATATGGATGCTCTTTTCACTCTTTACATGCCTATCTTGGGTTATTTATATTATATTTTACAACTCTCGAGTTGTTGGATTGATAATATCAAAACTTCTTAACAGATGGTTCATAAAAGGAGCATATTTTAAAATTGGTAAATATATTTGAAATTAGTATAAAAATTGCTGAAATATGTAATTAATTTAAATTCAAGGGTCATTGTCACTAAATCCACTAGCTGGAAAAATCATGTTTAGGGATATTGTGTACATAAATTTTGATTATTCTGTGAGAATTCAAGATGGTTACATTATATTTCGTTGGTGGAGGTCATATGTGCCTAAAAACGTATCAGAGGATTTATCCCATTCCGATACGAGATTATCTGTTCAATTAAATGGATTTGAAATTCACACATATAACAGATCGACTTTGTATAGTCAACTGGAAAAAACTTTCGGTTTAGCTTCGGGTATTTTAATGCCGGTAAATATTTTATTTTTATAAAATCTTTTTTATATTAAGTATTTAAATAATCCATTATCTTAGTCCGAAAATTTTTCATCTGAAGAAAAAGCTAAAATCGAAGAAGTTATGTTAAATATGGAAAACACACGTAAAAGCTTAAGTCAAAGTAAGAAGAAAAAACGTCCAGAAGCAATGACTGCAACAACATGGAGAGACTTAATTCCAGTTATTAAGATAGATATATGCACCGTAATACTATAACTAAATTGTCACATTATTTAATATTTTTAAATTTTTAAAATTCGTTTTAGGGACGGTTTGTGTTCGGTAATAGATTAACGCCTACTACTTTGTCAATTTCAATTGAAGAAGCACATTGCACATATAGTACAAAACCAGCAGTTTGTAGATTAGATCATTTTATGCATTTTGTCAAAGCTAAAATTGAAAATGCAAAAGTAATGTTTGCTCCAAGTCCAAAATATACTGGGTTAGTAGATGAACCTCCGCGATATATGGGCGAAGGTTTCGTTGTAATGATGTCAAATATTGTCGAATTATATTTTTATATGGATGAAGCAGGTTAGATTTTATTATTAAGCAACAAATAAATTTAATAACATTTTAATGCATATTTTAGGTGTCGTTCCTGAAGAACCAATACTACTAACTTTAGCTAATGGTGATGTAGTCGAACCGGACCCACCTGTATGGGGTCTTGATATAAAATGTGGCAAGGGAACTGATTTTAGTTATGGACCATGGGCTGATCGACAAAGAGATCATCTATTTAAATTTTTCTTCCCAAGTGATTGGCAAAAAATGAAACCTACGCCAACACCAAGGGCAGGAGAATTACGAATGTATCAATCTTTTGATATTACTCTTTGTACATTAAATGAAGCTACAATTGACATTTTATTTTCAAAAGATAAAGAAACAAATGCAATGCATGTAACTATAGGGCCAGGCTCATATGTAGAAGTTACTATACCATGGGTTACTCAAAATAATGGATATACTACAGCTGTAGCTGGGCAGCTATTACATGCAGAAGCCACTACAAGCTTACAGTATCGAAGTTTAGCTGAATTTGAATCTCTTGAATATAAAGTAAAAATTCATTATCCATGTAAATGGAATGATTCACAAGATTGGACAGTAAATCTCACTGGTTGTAAAGCCACAGCGTTTTTAGTGTATAAACATAAATCATTTTTCCAGGTTAGATTGGCCTCAATTATTTTTTAATACTTTAATTTTATTTTTTGGATTTTTAGGATTTAATAGAAGATTGGAGCTCCAAGGCTCGTCCGGATATCTTGACATTTATACCGTACGTTTGCAAATTTACTATATTATTGAAAGATTTTGAATTGATAACATTAAGCAATGAATATAACTGGATAGACTGTTCAAGTACAAATCAAGAAAATAATCATATAGCGTTTTGTGGTGATTTATTTGATTTAAGTTTTGCATTGCCGTTTGACGATTTTCTCCCAGAAAAAGTTCCAATTAAGTTCTGGATTCATGGTGAAGGTTTAGATTTAAAATTATATCTACCAGAGGTTTCAACTTCAAGACCTATTGTAATAGCAATTGACCAAAACTGTAAAATACTCACACGTAGTGGAAAAATTAAAAAAAGGTCTGATTTATACCCACGTAAATGGCAAAGAGTTTGTCAAAGGAGGTTTGTATAATAAGTTACTGTTATGTTTACTTAAATAAATTTTTAATCATTTAGTGTTGGTTGGATAGACTTTTGGTCTGCTCCTATAGTAGCTATATCAATTCTTTATGTGTATCATCCAATGCCACCTGTTGGACCGCAAGCCCAAGCGGATATTACAACTCCGGAAAAAGAAGAAATTTTATTGAGTCCTATAAGAATACCAAAATTGAAAAAATCTCCAGTTATGAACTGGGCAATGGTATTTATTTCGATTTTATTTTTTTTAAATATCTTTTGTAACTAAATATTTATTTTAGAGTGACTCTTTTAAATTTGACCCAACAACTTTACCAGCAGATGAAGTTACTGTAGAAATAGAAATTGGATCATCTGTTTTGTTAGCATACGGAAGTGTCTTACGAAGTTTCATCAATTTGAAAGTAAGACTTGTTAATTTTGAATTTTTATTTTCGTTTTAATAACAATATTATCTATAAAGGAAAATATATTTGGTGATGATCAAAACTTCTCTGATATGGAACAATCAAATGCGAACATTAAAACTTCTTCAGGAGCTGAGTATAATAACAAAGAAATTAGTATCCTTAAAGATGGTCAAAATAAAAATGTTTGTAGTGTTATTGGACCAGAAGATAAACAAAAGTGTTTTGATCCCCGTTATTATAGACCACTTGAAGTGATAGTTTCTTTAACAATACATGATATTCAGGCTCATTTGGTTAAGGTAAACAATTTATAAATTCCTAATAAACAGAATTAAGTAATCTCTCAGTATTATACAGAATTGCACGGAAACTGATCCCCCATGTCCAGTTATTTTAATAGAAAGACTTGGATTTGAAATGAAAAAACGATATACAGAAACGGAATTACAAGTGCTTGTTAGCCCATCGTATTTGATTTCCTTGGATAATTTAATTCGATCAAATCAAGAAAAACACATCAAACAAGGACATATGATGATGTCTGCATTACAAGTAAACAACATTTTTTAACTTTTATAATAATATATTATTTTCTAAATGATTGAAATTATTAGATAAGAGGTCATGCTATGTTCAGTAACGAAGGAAGAAGCTTAGATGATGAAACTCTTGAATATTCTTGGTTATTAGAAATACAGCTAGGAAAAATACAAGCAAAACTAACAGCAGCTCAGGTAAATTTATTTATAAATCAATAAAAAAATACAAAATCAGTTTAATAATAATTTTCTATAGTTACTGCAAGTTGTATCTGGACTGGAAACTTTTATAATTTTAACTATTGATCCAGAAAACTGTGTGAAATCTCCAAAAACTGAACAATTATGTTATCATGGAAATATAAACAAAAACTGCCCTAAAGTTAAAGGTGTAGCAAAATATAAATGTCCATCAACTGAGGAAATCAAATATAAAATGACAAGAGTTGCTATTGATGCTATTGATGTATATTTAATCGAAAGTGGAACTGCACTACATACATGGGTAATTTAAAATTTAATTTTAGCAATTTATACATTTTTATAATTATTCAAAAATATTTTAGATTTCTCCAGTTCGGTTATCAATGTGTAACCTTCATGGTCAAAAAGTGAAACTTGGTGTCACAGGTTTACTCCCTTATGTTTTGATTAGATTATTTTTACAAAATAACAAAAACTACTCTCATAATCATGGTGGTACATTAAAAATAGACTTTGAAAGAATTGTTTTCACTTAAAAAAAATATTTTAGGTCGGAAAAGCTCGAAAACAATTAATATGTATGATGTTGGTGAAGATGATTTGAATTCCACCGAATTTAAAAGAAGGAGAGATTCTAGTTTGCGAAATAATGTCAAAAATAAAGAAAATCTAAATAAAAATATAAAAGATGATATCTCAGATAAAAATATAAATATAGATGACCCAAGTCAAATTTATGGTCAAGATCACTGGATTGAAGTTGGATATTCTTCTTTCGGACCGATTCTTTTCGAAGGAGCATCAGCATTACCATTTCCCGATCACAAACTTCATGAACTTCAGCACAAGTAAATTAATTTATTTTTAATGATTACAAAATAAATAAATAAATTGTTGTTTGGACAGTTTTTTGAAAGAACATGATCAGCGATTAAAGAAACTATGGTTTTTGTGGAATGGTTTCAATGGTTCCAAATCGAATTCAATGAGATGTGGTTGCATTGGAGGCTGTGCATTTTTTGGTGCAAATAGAAATGGCCCAAAATTTTTCAAACCAAGTAATCAAGATATCAAAGATAATTATAACGTGGCCAGATTTCAGTAAGTTGTAAAATTTTTGCTTTATTATGAATTTAATTGTCTTTTATCACTAAATTTTAGTTTATTAAACAAATCGAAAGAAGTAGGTTTTGGTGAAAGTATATTACATAAAGGAAAATTAGTATTTCATACACCACCATACAGTTTACGCACCGTAGTTCTTTGTGATAATAATGATAATAATATTTTCGACAATTTTCAAGATCAAAAGTATTGTTTATCTGAAATTGATCCACATAAAAAACCAATTCATATAAGCAACAAGAAAAGTAGAGAGCCATCTGTATCATCTACTGCAAGCGCAGGAAAATATAATACAGTAGTAAATAATGCGGTCAAGTAAGCATTACTTATTGCACATTTTAAACTTTAAAATTATCAATTAATATTTAAAGGCAAACTCAATATGAAGTGCCATATTCAAGATTATTAGAAAGTCCATCCAAGAAAATTACTCGAAAAGATTGGCAGACATCAACAAGTCACAGTACATTAGCAACAAAAACACCAGAATGTATTCAGTACTCTATTCCAAAAACAAGTGCTTCAGACTCAAGATTAACATGTGAAATTGATTTCTCAGAAGATTTGGAAGTAAGATTATGATTTATAATACACAACTTTTATGCATAAATTATTTATTAGGTACCAAACATAATGTCACATTCAGCACCGCAAACAAATCCTATGCAATTTGAACAGGCTCAATTAAATGTAAACTTAGCTGAAGATTACGAAAAAAATACTATTCCAATTACAGCTTCGATTACATCTGATTGTCCCTCGGAAATCTTTTTCTCTGCTGAAGAGGATATTCAAAGTAACTTCCAAGTTGGTACCAACTCATTTAATTCTCCCATTGAACAATTTTCCAACAACACATAGTATGTTTTTAATATTTAATTAAAGTTAAATGTTTTAATAAATTTATTATTTTCAATAGTCATAGACCCTACTATGCCACTTGTAAATCTGATGTGGAATTAAAAAGACGTGATTCTAAACATAATTATAATAGAATAAGTGGAAGTAATATAGAATTGGTAAGAAATATTTAAATTTTATTTTTTATTATTTTTTTATTTTAATTATACACGTTTTTCTTCTAAATCCAGATTAATACGCATGCTGGGAATTCTTCAGAAAGTCCATCTTTTTCAACTAATTCTTTTATATCAGCAATGTCATCTCAAGAAGATGTAGCCTTATCAAATTCACATATTCAAATGAATCGTTCTATATTTGAATCTCAACTTTTAATGGAGAGTTATTTGAGTCATTTAGCATTGGTATAAAAACAAAAAAAAAATTTATTTTGGATTGAAATAATTTGTAATTCTTTTCAGTTAACGTGTAATAATTGGAATTCATGCTCATTTCCTTTTGGTGCAGATGCTTTATCTTTACCATTATATCAAGAAAATGAAAACAGCGAATTGACGTATATTGGAGGAAAAATGTTTCCTAAATTTGATCTTTTAAGCAATTGGAAAGAAATAAAAATGCTACCAAAAGTTGATTTGAATTATGATACCACATTTCAACAAAACATAAATGAAGGCTTGAAATCTCATCCATGGGATCCAAGTGTTATGCTAAGTAAAACAAATGAAGATTGTGATAGTGAAGACAGTGAGTTTTTAGATTTCCAAGGAGAATCAGTAGCTTCTTGTGTCTCAATTGTTATGAGAATGAAAGGCCAATGTAATGTTTTGATGACCCCTCTTTTACTTGAGGGCATTCAAAGGTAGTAAATACTTTAGAATTATTTCTTTTTTTGTATAATTATAAAATTTTGTATTTTATAAAGAATTATAGAAACTGTTATACCTTCTTTATCATCAATGCATCCATTGACAGTTATTAATTCGATGCACTATTCGTGCATGAATCGAGTTCAAAATGATAACATACTCAAAAGTGATGAAAGTTTAAGTTATTGGTCACAGGTAAATCATTTTTTTTTTTAAACTTCAAAAATTTATAAATTATAATTAAAAAAAATGTTAGTTGACTTCAAATCAAAAAGGCGCAGAAAATGTGCAACATACACCCAGAGACTCAATTTTGAGTGATGTTTACAAGGAGAGTATTACATCTAAAGTGCAAGGACTTTTTATAATACCAAAAGTATCAGTAAATATGCTTCAGGCATCGGTTGTAAGTGAAAGAACTTCTTTAACAAAATTGGATAATATTCAGGTATAAATTATTTATTTTTAAAAACCATTATTTTTTTTTTACAAAAAAATTTTCTTTTGTTATTTTAAGGAATTAAGTTGTGTATCGTTGTTGGCGTTCTATATACAGGGAATATCAGCAAAATTTCATTTAGCGAAAACTAATAAAGCATCTATGCAAAATATTTATATTCAAAAAACTGTAAAATCAGAAAACCAAACCAAAAAATCTGGTATTATGAGAGGAACAAAAGCATTTTTAGCTCAATTATCAAGTCAGGCTAGACCAGATAATATCGCTGGAGAGCCAATATTGATAGAAACTTCTGAAAAACAACTAGAAGAACTTGTGATTGCATTAGATATAGCAAGTACTCATATTCAATTAAGACGGTTAAAAAATGAACTCAATAAAAACCAGGTAATAACTTGACAATTCAAAATTAATATTGTGTTATGAATGTATTATTAATTTTTTTTTTATAGAACTCTCAGGCAATAATAACAGCCATCCCGGAATATAAAAGTAAAACATCATTTTCTTGTGTTAAAATGCCTGATAACCAGGATGATGATATAGGTTTTATTATGTTTGAATGTGGTCTTGAACGACTTAGCGTGAAAATGATTAAAAAGTCACATTATGAGAAGTCAGAAAATTCTAATGAACATAAGAATTTATCAGATAAACAAAATCAAAAAACCAGCAATGGTCAAAATGTGAATCCAAATGAATCTTCTGAAACTGAAAATTCAAATGCAAGCTTAAAACCAGATTTTGCTTGGAGAATATTGCAAAAGAAACCCCCAACTCCAAAAACTCCAAAAGAAAGAATAACACATGCTTTAGAACATATTATAGTAATGGGAGATGATGGTAAAAAAATAAATTATTGAATAAAGTATATGATTTAAAAGAGATATATATTTTCAGAAAATAAAGCCAAACAGCAATCTAAATCTTCAAATGATAATGAAGCAGAAACGGACGAATCAAAAGGTCCGGTAGACGGAAATGAAAAATCACATTCTATTGTTAATCAAAATGATAAAACATCTTCTTGTGTCATTGAATTGAAATCAATTTGGTTTAATTTTGCTGCTCCTCCTTGTGTACCAATCACAAGAAAAATTGATTTTACTAGGTACTTTGGTAGATTAAAAAATTTAAATAAATTAAATTATTTCAATTTATATTAAAGACTGGATTGGAATCTTTTAAGTACTGCTTCTCCAGCGATAACAGCATGGATGAATCCATCTAATCGTTTAACGATGAAAATAATATCACTTTCGAGATCATTACACACTCGATATACAGCCATAACAGCATGCCTGATGGCAGATGCTTTAGATAATGACAAATTTCAAAGAAAACAAAAACTGAAAAAGGTTAAATATAAAAAAAAAAACTTTAAGGTTGCTGCAACTAAAGTTATATTAATTTGTTTTTAGAGTCGTTATCCCAATATGTATACATTGCTCTCTAAAACATTACAAGAAGATCCAAGCTGCCAACTTTGTACCATAATGCAGAAATTTATGTTAGATGAAGGAGGCAAAAATTTTGAATCAAATTTTAAACAAAGTGATATTCCAAATTTGAATGTTCTAAGACAGGTAAAAAAACAAACAAAAAAAAAATTTTAAGTTCGATGGATCGATCACATTACTCAATATTATTTCAAATTTAGGGAATTATTGTTCTTTGTCGACAATGGAAGAATATGCTTTATAATCCTATTCTTTTTGAGCATCAGTACAAAAATAAATTATTCCGATCTAATGTTACTTTAGCCTTTGAACAAATTGATGAAGAAAATGAAGATGGGGATTGTGATGGAGATCAAGAAAATATTGAAATAACAAATCCAATTGAAATTCTTGAAGAAACTGAAAATACACTATTACTAGGCAACGAAAGATTAAAATTTGGAACACCAGAACCTGGAAAAACATCTACAGAAACTTTAACATCACCTAATTTACATGGTTTGAGAAGAAAGTAAGTATAAACAACAAATTATTTTTTTATTTTAATAAATTTTCTTTTAGTATTCAAATGATTCCAATCATATCGGGATTAGTTGACAAACAACATGCAGAAATTGGTATGTAAATGCAGTTTTGTTTATTTCCTTTTTTTTATTTTTGTTGTTTTTATAATTCATTTCTTAGAATATGGAGCTCTTCAAGACGATTCAACAAGTTCTTTAAATTCCCTTAACAAAATATTATACGCAGATAATCAAAAAGAAGACATTTATACATGGATGGCTAAACAACAGGAAACTTTTCATAGAAAGGTTTAAATTATAAATTAAATTTTTTTATGTATCTAAACATTTTTTTTTTTCAATATTTTATATAGGAATTTTCTCGGCCTCCAACACGAAAATCGACAACTCCACTACAATCTCATGAATATAAGCAAGATTCAATTAAATTGCTAGATGCTCATTTAATTTTTGAACCACTTTTAACATGTTTAGGTGTAATGCCCCAACAAATGCTAAATAAAGTTAACGCAACTGGTAATATTTTAATAAATATTCAATTATTGTAGAAAAAAATTTACTTATGTATTATTTAAATTTTTTTTTATAGATATATCTACTTTAGAAAATTTTGGAACAAATGTATCTTTAATTGGCACATTTGATTCAATTAGAGTTGATATTGTTGTAAGTGAATTAGGAGAAAATCAACACAAAAATAAGACTGGTAATAAAAAAAATTGTAAAAAAGCAGTTAATCTTGACGCACCATCATTTCTTTGCGAAAGAGTTGGTATAGATTTAGAAGTTTTTAAAATTTCTGATGGAAAAATTGATCAAGCTAAGCCTTACATTTATATTTCGAGAAGGCAATTAAAAAAACATGCTAGTACTATTGTAAATTTTAGTCTTAATATACGCTTTATATCACAACAGGTAACAACTTTAGAATAAAATATTTCAATCATATATTTGTTAGTTACATTTTTTTTCATATTATTACTAGGTTAATATGCCTTTACTGCGATTATTAAATCAAATATCAAATATGTATCAAAATGTTAAAGATGCTCAGAACAAATTCCACGAACAACCAGAATTATCTGCTTATAAAAAAAATAATGTTAAAGCTGATATTAATATTGGTAATGATTAATGTTTATTATTTGCAAATATCAATTTTAAATAAATTTTAGATGGTGAAGTGTATGAAGTTCCACATTATATAGCAAATGTACCAGATAGTGTTAAAATTTTTGGAAATGATAAAGTGTATGATTCAAATATTTTTACAAGAATTAACAATAAGTATAAGTTATATTTTTAAGTTAAAAAATAATCGATTCTATTGTTAATCTAAATTCAAGGTCAAATCAACAACAAGTTACACGATCTTTTCTGTTACAAAATCATACCCCATCACCACAAGTGAAGCCTCGACCACAAAGTTTTGCTCAAAAATTAAGATCAACTGGAAAGTCTGTAAAAGGAAAATTGGGTAACTGATAACAAAAAAATTTTATTGAAAAAATACAATACTTATTGATTACAAAATTTCCAGGCTATACAAATTTAAATGAATCGAAGATATCACCTTTACAAGAACATCCTGAGAATTATAATATTTCCAAATTATCTCTAGAATCACGCGGATTTAATTCTGGTACTTTTATATATATATGTAAAATGTTTCAAAAATTCATTGAATATTTAATTTTTATAGATCATGTGCCTATTCATAATACAAATATTGGAACTGGAAATGTTTATCATCCGGTAGAAATACCAAATTGTTGGAAAACTATTTATCATTTATTAGAATTATATGGATCAATGCCAGAAACTAAAAGAATTCAAAGGTAATTTGTTAAAATTTGTACAAAATAGAGATAATAATCAATAAACTATCGTTTAGACCATCATTTTCTACAGAAGTATTTGAAAGTGGAAAAAATCAAAAAGTTCAATCTAAACTGCATAGTAAAGTAGATGAAGAGAACAGTTCCATAACAGCTATGAATTCAAAAAGTATAGATTAAGAGTAAAAAAATTTGTTGCATTTATTAATTTTTTTCTAATTTTCACACAGAGATTCAACAAACCGAAAAAACAAGAATTGCTATTTTTGGAGTAGCCAAAATTCATAAAACAAGATTGTTAGCAACTTTGAGTGGATTAAAAGTATGTACATTATGTACTTTTCGTAGCATTAATTTTTTATTTATTAAAAATTTCATATATAATTAATTTTTTTTTATATTAAAATATCTTTGTGATGTAGCTGGAAGCTGAAATAACAACCTTTAATAGCAGTTTCACATGGAGAAAGAAAACAAGACCAATTCCATCATTAGAATGTAAATTATTGTTTTTGAAAATGATTACTAAAAATTTTTTTTTGTAATTAATATGTATAGGTTCTTTGACTGGTCAAGTTGGTAGAGCAATGATTGTATTATTAGAAGGAGTCAATCCAAATCAACAGTATTTCAATATAGATTTGAAACTGTATTTAAAATACTGTAGTTAAATTTTTTTTTTCTAGAACCGTAGTTAAAATAATTGTTGGAAAAAGTCAAACGTTATATTCGAGTGTAACAAAAAAAGGAAAAGATAAAAATAGTGGTTTATTATCTGTTGGACCTGTTAATATTGACATACCACAACATCCTGTTGCATTGCATGGCATGATGACTAGGAGTTCTAAACAACTTTCATCAACGTTACAGGTTAGTTAACTTCAGAAAATATGTTTAAGACTATGTAATTACATATTTAAAAACAATATGATAGGAACTTCGAGTTGGTCGTAATTCGTCGCGAGCGTCTTATAAAGGAACAGATGATCCAGAATCACCATTTCATGCACCTGACACTAAAGAAAAAAGTCAACAAAAAGGATTTTATCATGTTTCTAAAAGTGCATCGAATCAAAATACTCTATTACAACCATTAGTAATGCAGTTCAATATTTTATTGCAAGTAAGTCAAATGTGAATAATTTTTTCAGACTTAAAATGAAATTAATAAAAATATTTTAATTTATAGAGTCTCTCTATCAATGCAGCATTATTGCCATCACTTCAAGCTCAATACAAAATGAATCATGTCAATTCGAACGGAGTAACTGGAAGTAAAGCTAAATTTTCAATTGATTTACCTACGCATACATTGAGTTTTTCTACTAAAATTCAAGTATGTAAAAATTTTGAAATTTAAATAAAATTTTCTTTAACAAAACAATTTTTATAGAGTTTAGAAGCTAATTTACCAGCTGAAGCCTGTATTGCTCTGCCACCTATTCATGTTGTTGCAGAATATATTCCCGAAAGCCAAAGCGAGGTTAAATGAATATAATTTATATTTTAATCAAAATATAATTATCTCAAATATTTTCAATTTTAATTTTAGGATACTGATATTGATGGGATTGTGTTGCGAAAAGGGAGTTATGTAAATGCTCAATGTGAAATCGGAGAATTTGAGCGGTGCTTAACAACAGATTTACTTAATCATTTAGTGTTTGTTCAAAAAGTTTTCATGAAAGAAGTCAATGAGGTAATACAAAAAGTTTATGGGGGAGAAAAACCAGTTCCAATATGGCTTGAAGAATCACATACCTATCAGGTATCATCAGTCAAAGGAATTTTATTTTCACTTAATATAAGTATGAAAGTAAGTTTTCAAATTAAATCAGTTCAAAAATTAAGTGAAACAACTAAAAATGTTTTTTTTTTTTAAAGCGCATTCAGCTAACAGCAACGACTCCATGTTCATCTGCAGTTCGTTTTGAAACAGGAACTCTAGAATTACACTTGTCTAATCGTGTCAAAAATGTTGGCGAAGGACACGCAGGCAAATTATTTGGCAAAGCTCATATCAATTTTAATTTGTCCCTTGGCCAAATAATTAAGAATATTATATTTGATGAAGCAGAACCAGAATTCCAACAATATGCATTTTTTCATACAACAATCGCACTTAGAAATGCTTTTCAAGATGAACTACTTAGAGAAGATAAAGAATTAATTCTTTTGACATTGAAACGACCGCTCATTTATATTCAACCAGTAGCAGTTGACAAAGCAATTCTTGTATGGTTAAATTACAAAAATGCCTATGAATACTGGGCTGAAAAGAGAGCTAATTTAAATTATGATTTACCAGTTTTAGATCAAAATGTAATTTTTTTCTTTAATTCAAAAATTTTGTTAAAGTTAAACCAAAGCTTTTTTTCGTTTTGCAGACCTATGAAAAAGCTGCATTTGGACAACTAGGTAACATAGCAGTATCGAATCTTTCAATGCTATTTTTACAATTAACTATAGAAGACTTGGGCTTATGCTTACCACTTAATCCAGAATCGTGGACTTCCAGATCATATCAAGATTTTGAAGCTAAGGGGGCTGTTGTTATTACCTTAGAGGATATTATTATATCGGCATGTAATTCTGGATCTTTAGTATCTACAGGAAAATTTTCAGGGTTGTGTTTGCGTTTTGCTGATGATTTTGAAACAACTTTAGACGATTGGAAACCTAATATGCATGAAAATTGCATCATGAATCTGTGTGTTGTATCAGAAGGAACTTGTGAAGTTTGTTCAAGAACTATAGCCACAAAGAAAAACGGTAAGAATATATTTTTCTGGATATTTTGGAAAAAATCTTTTTTAAAACATTTAAAAAATTGAATAGAAAATGCAAAATGGTTCCT
Source organism: Argyra leucocephala (assembly GCA_963942445.1). NCBI lineage: Eukaryota > Metazoa > Arthropoda > Insecta > Diptera > Dolichopodidae > Argyra > Argyra leucocephala. Next base: position 21,072,203 of record OZ012680.1, on the reverse strand, counting down.
GAACGTAAAATGGCAAATGGAAGGTGTTGATATTCATTTGGACACAAATATTGGTAAACATTTGTCATCCCTTGGTCATACTTTAACAACTCTCAGTGGTTTTGAAGATGATGATTTAAATACAGTAGAAAGTCCCGATAGCGAAAATACTGATTCAAATGTACAACAGGTTTTCTAAAATAATTTTTTATAATGACATTTAAATTTTTGACTAATTAACTCGAAATTGTTTCAGAAAAAACATGACTTAGAAAATCTACCTGCTTTTCTTTTTGATCCTCGCATCGATTCGAAAAAACGATCAATTATGATGGAAAGAGAAATGACTGAACAATTGAAAATAATCAATGATTTGAGAACTTTGGGCGCTTCACACAATACAATTTCTCACGAAGAGAGAAGACTTCAAGAATTACAAGCTTTGTGCTATAAATATTTTCGACGTGATATAATTCAAGTAAGCTTTTTAATTAAATCAGAAATTCAAATGGTAATTATTTTACTTTTTGGCTTAGAAATGGAAAAGACCATCAATTCGATACTCAATGATTGGTACTAGCAATAAACAACAATCTTTTGCGTCACCTTCAACTATAACAGACATAGAGGAAGATTGTTCAAATAAAAAATTAGATCAAATTGAGTCATCGGATCTTCCAACTACATTACGAGGTTCTGATGCGTGGAATAATTCTTTGAGAAGCACTAAAAGTACTAGCCGACCAACACTCTCTTCAGCTTTAAGGTATTAAATTTGTAAAAAGAAAAAAAAACCATTTTTATTACCTTTAATATTTTTTAAAATTTTTAGACAAACATCATTACCCAACACAAACTTTGATTCTGAGTTAACAGAAAATGATATCGTATGGGCATCTTCAGATGATTTGACAAATAATATTGTAACAGCACCGGATATAAAAAAGAAACCCCAGCAAAAGGAGCCTAGTATTGATTTTGAATTAGATGTTAAAGTTTTAGTCAATTCTGGAAAATGTGTTCTTCATACAAAAGAAACTAATGGTGAAAAATATTCTTCCACTAGTGTTAATATAAAATATCATAAGCGTGAACGTAGTATTGGCAACGACTGGAGTAGTCCATTGCCATCTAGAAAACGAGACAAAAGCAAACTGAGATATAATAATCCTTTTCCATTAGATTTAACAATTTTTCATATACCCGGTTTAGATGTTAAACTACAATATCAATCAACAACTATTCACGATGAGTCTCTTAGTTATGTGATGCAAGATAATCTTGATATTTCTACTATTTCTAATAGAAGAGTCGGAAATAAAAGAGCTTTCTTATCAGCATGGATTATTTTGCAAAGTATACCAGAAGAAACAACAATATCACCACATATATTGCAATTCTTAGAAGAAACTTTAGAACCGATCTCAACAAAATCTGAAAATAATATTACATCAGCCACACATGGAATGAATATTGATTTATTACCAGATAATTATGTGGTCTATTCATCTTTTCCAGTTGATGTTATTGTATACTTTCATATGCAACCTTCAACATTTAGATTTTCTTGTCTTCCTGTTTCACGAGTTGAATGTATGTTGCAATTACCAAGTTTAGATATAGTATTTAGTTCAAAAAGGCAAGATGATAGTATTTTATCGAATAATTTAGAAAAAAATGCATCTGGAGGCTTAAGGTAATAACTTTAGAATTTCCAAAATACTTACGAAGATATTTATATTACAGGGGAATTTTTTTTTTAGTGTCACTGGATGCTTAGCAGATTTTAATGTTTATATATTTCATCCTTACGGTGGTAAAAAATCTGGTTATAAGGATGCTAAATTGTATCCATTGAACGATGCAGAGCGAAAAAATTCCCTGAGTATTAATGTCGAGTTTGTTAAATTTCATCTTAATCGTCGTCGTAAACAGTACACTGATCATCATATTTCAACGAAAAGAATAGGAAGTGACTCATTATCTAAGGCTGTGATACGATTTTCTACAATAGTTGATATAGGAAGTGCTTCTTTTAAGTATGACATGAGACGTCTTACGGAAATTTTGGCATTTCCTAAAGCATGGTATAGACGAAGAATAATGAGAAGATTGTTTTTGGGTGATTTAAGTGGACAAACAGATATGAAACCAATACAAAAGCATCTCAAATTAGATTCTGGTGAACAATGTAATGGAGGAAATAGTACTGGTCCTGTAAATACTGACAAATCAAATTTAAGGATAGGACAGTTTGATGCTAGTAAAATTTTTTTAAAACCTAAAAATGAATTAGATATAACTTCCAATGAACCAAATCAAGCTGCAGCATGGGAAACACTAGTTTTATTTGGTATCAACTTTACAAAATTAAACGTTCAGATGAATATGGGAAATGTAATGGGTAATGTGGTGAGTAATATAAATTTTTTTTTCTTAAAGAAATATTATTTTTATAAAACTTTTTTGTTTACCTTTTTTATGTAGGTTTGGCTTACTAAAGATTTTCAAAGCGATGGCCGCTTAAATATTATGAGTTCTGGTTACAAAAATATGAGAATTGGTATTCATTTAGGAGGGTCATCTTTGGATGCTAAGGGTGGTATTGTTGGTGGTAATTTTGAACTAAGTCAAATAGATAAACAAATTCGTATAAAAGAACAAATTGGATTTGAACCAAAACATACAATGGGTTTAAGTCTAAAAGCTCTTGAGTTGAGATTAGATTATATGGGTACTAGTGTTTTAATGACCCGAATCAGTTCTTTTTCAATTTCAATGCGCGATGAATGGAAAACTAGTGAAACTATTAGAAAATTAACTAAAAATGCAATAATATTTATACACAGTGATGTTTCGTGGGATCAAGTAAGTTATTTTTATGATAAATAATAAATGTGTTTGTATTTACAAATGTTAATTTAAATTAGCTACAAATAATGATTTCAAAGTCAACAACGGCGGATATTTTGAAGATGTACAACAAATTAGAAGAATTTTTTTCCCAACAATTTAAATCTTCAAAAAGAGTTTTTTCTATTTTAGAATCAAAAGCAAATGACAGAAATGCAAGTTTAAAGAGAAAAGTTAGTTTTTTTTTTTGGCCAACCAAAATGTTTATACATATTTATTAATTTTTTATATTTAAGCAATTGAGAAAAAGAGAAAAATTTGTGAATGAACAAAACAACACTGAGCCAACATTGACTAATGTCAACACTGAAGGAAAACATCACAGACATTGGCAAAAACCACTTTCCCTATCAAAAGCTCTGAAATTATTATCTTTAGCTTCAAGTTTATTAGAAAGAGAAAATGTTCTTGGTGGAACTGTTGAATTACGTGGAAGTAATATATCACTTGCATGTTTTCATGGTATCAACTTTAAGGTAAAAACCTTTGAATTTTGATGTTTAGCGTTTTGGTTTGATAAATAATTTTTTTATAAAATTTAAAGTCAAAATGTTGGGCATTGTTCAGTTTAAAAGAGCCTTGTATTAATTATGTAACTGAAGCGCGACTTGTTAATGATACCGGTGATATAAAAGCTACGCAAACATTGACGTTTAATTTGGGCGAAACAAATAAAACACCACAAAACCATTCAATGGCAATTGTTAGTAGAATAACAAGAAATGTCATATTTCCACCACAATTTAAAAACTTAAATGAATGGTTTCAATACGCTTTTGCAAATAGTGAAATTGATGGTATAAATTCTAGTAGATTTTAAATAAAATTAATTTTATATGTATTTTTATTAACTTATTTCAGCGGTCGACCGTTTTCCAATTTTAGAAAAAGAGAAGGAAATTGCAACGAATTCAATTGAAAGAGTAAGAACATCAAGTTCAATTCCATTAAAAGCTCAAGATCATAATCATAATAGAGAAGTTATTTTTGCATTACCAAGTTTACAGTGCCACTTTAAAACTGAGCATAAGCAAGGAGCTTCTATACCTTTACTAACAGGTATGTATTTAAAAAAAAAATAATTTTAACGAATAAAAATAAAATATTTTTTTTTATTTAGATGATAAACCTATTGTACTGTGTAGTTTTATAACAGAATTTGATGATCATATATTTGTTACTGTTGATGCAGATGCATTTTTCTTTCTACACGATCTTATCACATCATACGTGAAGGAAAAAGAGAAAGTTGTAAGTAGAGAAAATATGTATTTTGAATTATAAAATTTTAAATATTTTTCTATTTTAAATAGATTGAAGCTCAAAATGCTAAAACAACATCACCAAATATATCACAAGTAAGCAAGCATTCAAATGGTTCAGCAATGTCAAATGGAAATGGTGCAATAAATTCAACATTACAAACACAATCTTCACTTGAAGAAACTAAATCAAGTAAACAACATCAATCAGAACAAAATGCCGACAAAAAAATCGAACAAAACTTAGATATAGAATCGTTTATTCGTGATTGGCGTCATTTTGAATGTAAAACATGGCATTTAGAGCCTACTGTTAGATTATTATCATGGGCTGGAAAATCTATTGAACCATACGGCATTGATTATATTTTAAATAAATTAGGCTTTAGCCATGCTAGAACAACTATACCAAAATGGATGCAACGTGGTTTTATGGATCCTTTTGATAAAATACAAGCATTATTAATGACTCAATTATTAGCTTTAGTTAAAGAAAATAAACCAAATAATGAACAAACTTAAAAAAAAATATTGTACGTTGTATTTTAATCAAATATTATAAATTAATTTATTGTGTATTCATATTATGTTTAATAAATATTATAACTAACTATTAAAGTATAAAATTGCCTTCATATTTTAAAATATAACATTTTAATGAAAATTTGAAAAATACTTGATGAAATTTTATAGGAATTTGAATTCAATCTTTTTAATATCGAAATTCAAAACTTTTTTATTCCCAGCCACGAAAATATGAAGTTTTAAAAGAAAGAAACGTTTTTTTTTTCTATATATTTAAAACAAAAGGTGTATGTATAAAAACTTAAGTCTGATCAAAGATCTTTTTATTAAACAAAAAAAAAATAAACACTGCTTAGGTTCTTATATAATATATTATAAAAAATGTCAATAACAGAATTTTTATAAATAATTAATTCAAAATGAAGTTTTTTTTCTTTTTGATATATTGGAATTTTTTTAAACTTTTTTCTTGAAAAACTTAAAAATACAAAATTGTAAGCTATTTTTTTTATATAATAATAACGCACATATCTGCAGCAAGCTCGATTAATGTTGCAGTTTTCAAAACGTCCATCTTGCAAGAAATGCATATTATATGTATGTATGATATATATGTATAAATAATATATTTATAAGAGGAATAATAATAATTATATAAAATATATACATATAATCATGCATTCATATTATATACATATTAGTTTAACATTTAATAATTTTTTTAGTATTATATTTGCAAATTTATTCAATTACTTTTAAAACTTTTCCAATAGCAATAGTTTTATCTAAAAATTAAATTCATATTTTATTAATATATTTTATTTCAGGAAATATTAAATTATATTACTTTCATCTCGCAGCGTAAATCGACCCATTTGTGGAAATAATTTAAATTGCTCTAAACATATCATACCAGAGCATTCAATTCTCATTATTGCAACTTGATCTTGTTTAACGAATCTTGGACGTGTTTTTGATTTATCTCCAGACTTCTTATCCACCAAACAAATAAGAGCCTAAAAAATTCGTTTAAATGATTTTGTTCTTTTTTTCAGAAGTTAATATGTTCAAATCAGCAATGGTTTCTTAAAACAAAATTTGTACCTTAACAGTAATTTCTTCAGCTGCACAATGAATATGCATTACCGCAGAATATCCAGCACATATAATTGATTTATGTTCTAAGATCACAACCTGTGCATCAAATATTTTTCCTGTTTTTATTGGATTTGAAGCGTCACACAGAACGAATCCGGGTGAAACATCTTCTTCTTCAATTCCCTAAAATATTAAAAAATCATACAATAACGTTTTAATAACTTTTCATATATTATATACCTTTAATTTAATTTTAACATTTTCACCAGGCCCTACAGCTGTCACTTCGTCATCATCTGACCATAACTGATCTACAGCTACTTGAGTCTAATCATCAAAAGAAATTTATTAAAAAATCGGTTATTTTTAATATTTTTAACTTACTCTATTCGGCATCACTAAAAGATTTTGACCTTTTTTTGCACACCCAGATTCCACTTTGCCCATAACTACCGTACCCATATCCTTATATTTATCAACTATAGGCATAATAAAAGGTCCATCTAATTTTCGGTTTAGTGAAGGCAATTCATCAATAAATGGTATAAAAGCTGGCCCTTGATACCAAGGACATTGACTTTCTTCAATTGGTTCTCTTAAACCTGCACCAGTAAGGCCAGAACATGGCATAAATGTTAAATCTTTAGCTGGATTAAAACCTAATTTTTTCAAATATGGTAAAATTTTATCTCTGCATTCATTATAACGATTTTCATCCCAATTAACGGTTGGATCATCCATTTTATTAACCAATACAACTAAATGTTTAACACCTGCAGTTTTTGCTAACATAGCATGTTCTCGCGTTTGCCCTCCCCTATCGAAACCAGTTTCAAACTCTCCTTTACGCGCTGATATAACTAAAACTGCTAAGTCTGCTTGAGCAGCACCGCCAATCATATTTGGAACAAAACTTTTATGGCCAGGAGCATCCAAAATAGTAAAATGTTTGCGTTCGGTTTCAAAGAATGCTCTACCTACTTCAACTGTTTTACCTTTATCTCTTTCTTCTTGATTAGTATCTAAAGCCCATGATAAGTACCAACTTTCACGTGATTTTTCTCTAGCTTCACGTTCATATTTTTCTAATGTTCTTTTATCAACCATTCCAGTTAATGACATTATTTGACCACCAATCGTAGATTTCCCGGCGTCTTTAAAAAGTATTTGTTATTTTTTAAATTTCTAAATATAAATAACATTTTTCTAACTTACCGACGTGCCCAATAAAAACTACATTAACGTGTTCTTTTTTACTTTTTGTATCTTCAATTTTTGGTAATTTTTTCTTTGTTGGTTTTGTTTCAGCTTCTTCTCCAAATTCCGTTTCGTCTTCATTTTCATCTAATTCGTCCTCTTCAGGCGTTAGTATTGGATCGTCTTCATTATCCCAACTATCCACAGGATCATTTTCTACAAAAAATAAATAAATAATTTAATTTCATGCAATGATTATTTGAATTTATAGTATATATAATAATATTGAAAATAAAGGTTTGAATTTAAAAAAAATTTATATCATTAAATTGAGATTTGAACAGTATATTTTAAGTACATACTTATTATATATCTTGAAATATTTTTTTTTTTTTAAATAGGATTACAATAAAAATTTTAATCAATAAATATTTAAACTCCTTGGTGATAAGAATGACTATTTTGATTTTCGAAAATATGCATCCACATATTTGAAGTTAGATGATTGTAATTTTTTGTAGTGTAATAAAAATAAACTTTTGTTAAACAGTGAAAGTTTATATATAGTTATAAAACGAGACAAAGCTTTGAAGTGTGCATTTCAAAAATGAAAAAAATTCAAAAAGAAGAAGGTCAAGTAAAATCTCTTTTAATAATGAAATATGCATATGATTAAGAATTGAAATTATTAATAATTATAATAATTACTCGAACTCTTTTAGAATTAAACTCTTTAAAATCATATTTTTTTTTTGTTTCAATCCCAATTAGAAAATATCACAAAATTCTTAGGTTAGGAGAAATATAGAACAGGTATAATGCTACGTATATACTAAAATCGTCTATTGACTGGCACATAGTATTTTAAATTTTACGTACGTATCTGAGGAAGATTGTCTTCAACATTTTCACTTTTTGATAAAGGAGCTGGGTCCAATGTTATATTTGTTTCTATATTTTCACATTCACTTTTTTCTATTACTGGACTTTCTTTATCATCGCTAAGACTATTAGCTGAGTTGGTATTTGGAGAATTCATGAAACTAGGTATAAATTCCATTGCGTTAACGTTAAGAGTAGAAAATTTTGCTGTGAAATCGGATTTTTGAGCACTTTCATCCGCCATTTCCTTCAACAATCTATTGTTTTAATTATTAAAATGTAATTATTTAAAAAAAAAACAATTACGAAATTAAAACACGCGTTTCCGCAAGTTAAAATAATTTTCTCTGATGGCTCACTTCTAGTTGACGTTGAACTTCACCTACGTGAAACGTCAGAGAATGAAGTTCAATAATATAAACATAATGCTACTCGTGGAAGAGAAAATGTGACGTTAAGTATATGACGTGAATCAAACGAAATTCTTAACGATAAATGAATAAATAAATTATTTATTTTCAATTTATCGAAGTTGTTTTTAATTTTTATTTCAGCTTCATTTATTATTGCTACTATACCGCTAAAATTAATGAGATATCAGGATATCCTAACACTCCTAACTATAATAAGCCTGAAGTCAAATGAAAACAACGTGCCATGTCAACAAAATATGACAAATGAAGTGCAAAATATGAACAAATGTGTTTAAATGGCTTCATTTCAAAGCAAATAGTGCAACATCAGAAGATAACCATCAACTAAAAGATACACATCACAAACCCATAAGGTCTGAATATCCATACTTAAGTTAACTTAATACTTTTCTTAAACTTTATTTTTTATTCAGCAAAACGGTTGATTCGAAGCTATTTTTCGTGATTTTGTACTAAATTATTCGTCTATGAGAATGGCGTTATTATATAAAGGATTAGGTTCTAAATTCATAAAGCTGGTATGTAATGTACAACAACAGTTTGCTGGGATAGCGTACAATAGACCTAAATGTGGCGAATAAGTAAGGCTTATTTTATCCATTATATAAATCAACTATCCAGTGAAATCTTTTTATCATCACTCTAATTCCAGAAATTTTTTTCAACTTTAAAACCAACGAAACAGAAATAGATAGAAGTGTTAATAAATGTAATTTTTTTTTATATAGAAAACTATTGTCAATTTTGGTTTCTCCATATGATTGAATTAGCCATACGAAGAAATTTCACTCGTTATGTTATGTCTATTTCGGTATGCCTTAATAGTACTATTTTCTGCTATTAGGGTATCCTCATATCTCTAACAACCATAATTTGTCTTGCTAGCAGTCATTTTACGTGACAGCAAAAGAATAAAGTTACTCAATTTTCTCCAGAAGAGCGGGTGATTCAAAAATGAAGGCTACTAACATTGGTATTATTTTGAGTGTAAGTGGATTGTACTATGTTAAAAATTAACAAGTAAGAAGATCTGTGAAACAATTCATTAAATCTACGAAATAATTATGGAAGATTTGAGATAATAACAATAACGAATGAAAATAAATCACTCTAATTACATACTCGAATTTTTAGTCATCCTTATTAGATTATAGCTATATAACTAAAAATTTTAATTTTTTTTATTTTTAATTATAAAAATAGAATGGTGTTGAATAAAAGACTATATTATAATTTTAAAATATTTTGTATTTAATATTTTTGTATTTTATATTAATAGATATACAATTATATAATTAACAAAAATTTTCTTTTGATAAAAATAATAAATATTCTTATTTAGTAAATATACTACATAATAAATTTGCATTTTACCTCAAACATATGAATTTTAAATTTAATTACAATAATAATAATGCTTACGTTAATTTAATATCACAGAAGAAATTTTTTTAAGTTATGAAGGATTTTTTACAGTATAATTCTAATATTTTTAATTATATCAGAAAAGCAGATTGAGATGAGGCAGGAAATATTAGCCTTAATTTTTCGCCTTGATTATTGGTTAAATTTGCTTTATTTTTTAAATGCCTTTTAACATGTTTTGATAAATGATCACTTCTCATAAATTTTTTACCACAAACTTGTAATGGACAAACAAATTTTTTTTCACCAGTATGAGTTCGTTTATGTCTTGATAACTCATCAGATCGTGAAAAACTTTTTCCACAGTTCGGCCATTTGCAACTAAAAGGTTTTTCTCCTGTATGAACCCGTTCATGAGCTTTTAGATGCGATGATTTGAAATAATTTTTTCCTGTAAGCAAAATATAAAAAAAAATTACGTTAGAAACCTTTTTTTTAATTGAGTTCCAAAATATATATCTATGTAATTGTATGTAAAAATTAATCAAACTTACCACATCCTTCATATTTGCATTCAAATATTCTTTTTCTTTCTGGATTTGATGAATTTTGTTGTGTTCTATTATTTTTATTTGAATTTTGTGAGATTTGTATACAACTGGGATTTTGAACAATTTGAATGCAATAAATATTATCACTAGGTGTAATAATTTGAGATTTTATAGCATTTTCTGCTGTTATAAAACCTAATATTTGGTTTTTTGTTGGTTGTAGAGCTATGTTAACTTTTTCTACAATATCATTATTTCTAATATTATTATCAACACTATCTTGAATAATTCTATAATTATTATTTGTTAATTCTAAATTATTTGAAACATTTTGTATTGATAAATCCATTTTCGATTGATTATTAATATCTGTTCTGATAAAATCAAATGAATTAACATTTGATGCTCCAATATTGTTATTATTATTGCTAATGTTTTTGTTATTACCGCAACATCCATTTCGACCATATTTAAATTTTAACTGTCTAAATACATTTGGTGATGAGCATTCATTTGTATTACATTCCAAATTATTATTAAAATGATTAATATAACTGTTGCAAGATACGGATGATATACCTGTTGATGTTGCACATTTAATTACTGATTCTCTTTGAATTGGATATTTTAATTGATGATCAGAAATAGTATCTTCTGAATCAGATGGATTTGGTGTGATACTTAATAAATTATTTGCATAGAAGTTTTGATCCGTATAAGCGGAAAATATTTTATCCTAAAATTCAAAAATAGAAAAAAAAAAGTTGTATTTAATTTATTATGATTTTAAATATGTATGAGTAATTAATTTATTTATTTACAAAATATTAGACATTTTTGAAAATCTATAATAAATTGTTTATCAGAAAATTTTTAACATTGAAACAAACTTTTTGATTAATATTTTCAACTGAGTAGATAATCTTTTAAAAGCTGACGTGATAAGTTCTTACTAAAATAAAAATAATCTACACTCGGTCATGAAATATTATGACTATATGGGCGTGATTGATAAGAGAATGGCGCACACTTTAAAGGCGTGATTCTAAGCTTTTTTCTTTTGATATTTTGATTAAAGTATGCTATAAATAAATAAATAAGTTCAATAAGAGTTTGACCTGACTTAATTAAAAAAAAAATGTTATTTCACCTAAAAATATGCAAATTCAATTAAATTTAAATCTTGAATTTCCCGGTATTTCGTTATTTTACTACTGTATTAAATTAAATATGATAGAGATAATCATGTCACCAATTTTCTGATCACGAAATAAATTCGTGCATTATTTAACTATACATATTATAATACTCATATCCTTGGAACTAAAATTATTGTAGACAAATTATTTCATATTTTAATGAAAATAAAACGGAAACAAAAAAACAAAAATAAAGAATAAAATAATTTTAAAAATAAATTCCAATGATAAAGTTTATTTAAAAAAAAAAATGAAAATGAAGTGGTAGCAATTAATGTTTTATACCTACTTATATTCATCTATTTAAATAATTCTATTTCGTACAATTTATTTTTTTATTTTCTATTAACACTTATTCTTAGAATATTTTTTTTTTTATCAATTTCGAAATGCGAACTTATTTTTAAAAAAAATGTTTTGCTTTGTAACTTTATATTTAAGTTTCAAATAAGTTATGAGAATATAAAAATAATAGTATTTTTTTGTTTGCAATTGATATCTATTTACCTTTTTAAAACTTTAACTAGTTACAAAAAAAGCTACAAAAACTACTTTACACACCCCCAATTTTTTATTATTTTTATTTTATGTGTTGAAGGTGATATGCCTTAAAAATTTCGTAGTAAACATCGATGACGCATACAACATACACAATTGAGGAAGATTGTGATATAAAAATATTATGAGCTTTTATTTTCTTTTTTGTTTTTTTTTTCTTTGTATTATTATGTTCAGAACGAGCCTTTTTTTGTTTTTTTTATTGAAGAAATTCAATATAATAATATAATTTACATTTATGTGAAACGTAAATTCAAAATTTTGAGCTAATTTTTACATCCCCTTTTACAAGAAAAAAACCTTGACTTAATTTTCAAAGAAATATTACCTTATAGGTAACTATTTGTTATTTTTCTATTTTTAGCTTATCGTGTAACTTACAGTTTACACGCAAAATTAATTAAATATATGTATAGCTTCCTATGTACAACAACATATTATATGAAATAATAAATATATGTAAAAAAAAAAAAAATTACAGATTTCATAGGTAAATGTTTGAAAACAATATTATGGTCTTCATTTATAAATTATAAATATTGCAGGTATTTTATTTATCTTTGAAAGTGTGTACATATGTATGCATATTTAATAAAACCAAAGTACAAAAATGTTCATTCATAACTATATATAATTATATCTATATGTATGTATATAGTTTGTGTATATTTATATGGCAATAACATTCTGTGTTCACGTGAACACCAGATGATATCAAAGCTTTAGTGAATGTTTACTGCGTGATCTACCTATTTGTTTTTGTAGGTAGAGTAAAATGAGAATTTTTATGTTATTTTATTTTAATATTGTTTTTAATAATGATTAATATTCTTGTTTAAAAAAAAAAATTAAAATAGTAATAAAAATTAGTAAATACTTACATTAGAATTAGGAGAAGCTGGAGGTGTTATTTGTAATGTTCCACAATCCATCATCATGTTTCTTGTTTATTTTTTTAACTTAATTATTTTGGAAAATTTACTTAAATCACTTATTTTGCTTTTTTTTTTAATTGAAACTTTGTATAATGTTTATGAAAATTTATAAATTTCTTATTTATTTGTAATAAATGCAATCACTTTTAATTTTTCATTTATTAAAATATTTATTTTAATTCTTTTTATTTTATTTTATTTTTACTTCAAATAGTGTATTGTACTACTGTTGTTTACTGAAATACAAATAAAGTTCAATAGCGAAATGAGTCCAATATGTTGTCTACACTTTGGATATATTCAAAAATTATTTTGAGTAAATAAGTTGAGTAGATTAGTTTGAGTGAGTGAAATACGAAATTTTGCCCGCCTGCCTTTTCTACTTTGTAATTTGTACTCATTCTTGGAATGTTTTAATTTTATGAGTAAAATTATTGTACACTACATTTATTTTTTTATCAAATATTTGATATTAGGTATTTTTTTTAAATAAATAGATAAATAAAATTTTTAATTATGATTTTAGAAATAATTTTTTAAATCAAATAATTAAATAATTAAAAGAATTTAGAATTCAGTTTATATATTTCAAAAATTGCTAACAATATTTAGGTTATTTACCTAATTCAATAACGGGTTGATTTGAATGAGCATATTGTAAAAATTTTAATTTCATGTTACAAATTGATAGAATCTAGATATTCTTAAAAATAAAATATTTGCTAATTAACCAACTATATACACTAAAATACGCTAATCATTCGCTGCGTTCACCATGCTGTGAATTTGAATATTTAATAATCCATGAAATATGAAATGAAATGAAATGACAAATGTAAATGGTTTGGAAAAATTATTGGTACATAGAAATGGAAGTCCATGAATCCATCTTCATGTCGCTGAACGCAACCATTGTTAAATTATTATTGTGACATTGTATGAAGCTGTCCTCAGCGTTACAGTTATTAGTCGTAGCTAGGAGTAGTTGTGATTACTTATAATTGGTGAATGAAAGTAGAACAATAAAACAGCAACTTTCGTGAACTTTAAAAATTTTGTGTTTCTTGGAGTTTTTATAGATGTACATTTAAATTGATCTTTGAAATTTTAAAGTATTATAAAAACATTATATTTTAGAGTTTAAGTAACAAGTAGAGTAGAAAAGTGTACATCCAGTTCCAGAGAATGACAGCTACTTCAACAAAGCTGAAACGAATCCAGCTATTGTCACATTTTTTTATGCATATTTATACGGGTAGAAAAGTGGTAGAAATATCTACCAAATTTGTGGATGAGGTGTGATTTCGGTAAGGGGTAAGCAAATCTATTTTATTTTTCAACTTTTATTATTTCAACTCAATTTCTTATTATTGTCAACGTAATTTTTGGATCAAAAATTAATAAAATAAAAAAAATATTAAATGCACAAATAATATTGTTGGATTGACATTAAAATGATAATAAAAACTTATTTATTTATTTCTTTGCCAATAATTTCGTTTTCGGCCATATTGATATTTCAATAATATGACAACAACAATGTAAGAAATCTACCAATTTTTTTTTTTACGTTTGAACATAAAGGTTTTCTGCGGCAGATCTGCGGTAGATTTCGGCCTCGTATAAACGTGATGGGCATTTGTACTAATTAATAAACATGACACATTTAGAAACAAATATATTGTTTATACACAAGTATTTCAACAATAATTAAGCTATTAGAAAATTTATGTGGCCATCCTGGTGAATATCAATTTTAAAATAATTTGATTATTTTAATTTGTTCTTTTATACCACTTGTTTGAAAAGTGTAGTAAATTTTTTATATGATTATACTGTTATTTTAGTTCTCTGATCGATTGAGAATGCCAACCACTTATAAACCAACGGAATGAGATATCAGCTAATTGTCACTCACAATATAAAAATTTTCAAATTTAATTTTGTTCATAAATCGTTTCATAATTAGTTTTAAGATTTTTAATTTATTTTAAATAGAATTAAATATGAATGAATTTATTCGAATTTTTAAAATTTGAATTTGAATTACTTGTTACTACTACCTATGCCTTGACCTAGAAAACCTGAATAAATCAAACAAAAATACTTTTCAAGTTTGATTTTGTTTGAATGTTTCTTTTTGAAGTTAAAATATTTTTAAGAGCGTGTGACAAATACCCATGTTTATTGTTTATACGAGGCAAAAATCTACCTTCATGTTAGATTTCCATTGTTGCTGTCAGATTATTGAAATATCAAGACGGCCGAACATGAAATTTTGGCAAAGAAATAAATTTTTATTATTATTCTAATGTCAATCCAACATTATTATTTGTATAATTTATATTTTTTTTTATTTTATTAATATTCGATCAACAGAATATGAATATCATCAATAATTTGCTTGTACTTTGTGTTGTGTATAAACAGTAATAAAAAAATTTTGACACTGATATATATTCACAGAAAAAAAATTCAAAAAATTGGAGTACAGGGAATTATAACTAGAATTGAAATTAATCTTTTATTACAAGGTACACATACCCTTAAATTTTTAATCGGTGAAAACTATGTGCAATGGAAACTATGTACAATCAAAATTCGTAACAGGAGAAATGATTCTCGTGACTCATATTTTGTTTTGTTATAGTTGTCAGTACTTGAATGATTTCGGGTGTAACTTTTTTAAATATTTTCAAACATTTTATACATGTACAAACAATATAAAATTACTATTTGTAATTTTACTTTACTTTGTATTGTACTGCTTTTTATAATTATTTTTTGACATTCAATTAGTTTGATGAACATCCGATTAAACGCTACCTTATTTTGGTTTATTTTATTCTATAGACAGCTGTCGCCACTCATTTCACAGTGGTCAAAGTCAACTCAACACAATTCTAAATTGTAACACAACGACAACATTGAACAGTTCTTTTTTTTTCACTTTTCTTCATTTAAATTCAATTGAAATAGGGAAAATAAAGAAATAAAAATGAATAGTAATTTTTTTGAGTTTTTCTTTTATTCTTTCTTTCTTGGTGTATGTTTTTAGAAAAAGAGAATTGTCAAACTGTCTTGTCAACTTCGATTTCGATTCGAAATTCAGTTTTTAGAATTAGCTCGTACGATATGGAAGTGATATAAAAACGGAGACGGTGGTTATTCGGTTTTACAATATTTTTTTAGGGGGTGTAATAAAATTTTTTTATTTTTTCAGTTCTAATCTAATATCAATTTTAAGGAAATTTTCCTGAAAAGAAAATAAAAAAATTATTTTTATAGTTAAAGAAAAATATTCGTAAAATTAATGAAAATTTGTTTTGCCTTTTTTATATTAAAACTACCGCAAAAAGTAAAATAACATAAAAAAAAATTAATAATACTAAGTAAAAAATTAAAAATTTTAGGCTTTCCTATTTTAAATTATTTTCTAAAGAAAGATAATTAATATAATATTTAACAAAATCATTTTAAATGTGAATATGTCAAGGAGAAAACAATCACATCCAAAACCTTTTTTAAAAAGTATGTATTTAAGATTTTTACAATAATTTTTTAATATTTTTCTTTATTTAACATTTAAATATATTTATTTATATATGTCTAATACCTATTTAAAATAATTATTATTAAAATATAAAATATTTAAAGTATTTATTTTGTGAATATAAAATTACATTAATCAGAATTTCATCCTTTTAAATCCTTTAATTTTTTATCACTTTTATTTTAATGTATTGTTTTTGTTTTCTTATTTTTTTTTTGGTTTGTTAATATTTTCAATTGAAAACAAAAGAAAAATAAGAAAAGACAACACAAAAAAAAAATTTGCTTAAAGAATGAATAAATTAGGATTTAAAACCAAAACATAAAATTTATTTACGTACACATTTTGTTGGACTTTAGATAAGGGGACCGGTTTGACAAATTGATAGGTAAATAAATGCGAAAAAGAAAACATATATACATATATAGTCATATATAATAAAGAGAAAAAAAAAACAATTTTTGTACACAACAAGTAATCACTAAAATGAATTTTGCTTATCTTTTTATTGTCCTTATCTAATGTTGCTGAAAATAAATAACTAAAACTATATGATTTTTTATATTATGTATTTATTTTAAATGAAGAATCAAAATTAATCATTTTTAAAATTTATTTATAATTTTTTATCATATATTTATTAAAATAAGTAATTTCAATTTATTTTGTAAATCATACATACTACCTAAGTCAATTTTCTGCTATATTTAATAAGTTAATAATGTTAATATATATTTACATATTTATTACTACATAACTAATATACTTATTAAATAAATAAATTGATAAGTTAATTTTCTTGTCGGTCAGGAAAGTTAAAAAAAAAAAAGGAAAATAAACCTAATCTATAAAATAATTGTAATTTGCACCCACAATAATGATTACGTCTCCAACCTCCATTGTCACTACCAAGATGAAAATTTAAAAAAAATAATTGTCCCTAATAGAAATTAAAATTAGATCTAATTGATTGATTTGATACTCGATTTGTATTAGATTTCAGTTAATTCAGAATTTTTAATTGATTATTTACTACCCATATACCTCTACATATTTAATATTTCTAAAAAATAACTAAATGCCTAGATAGTTTGAACATAGAAAAAAAACGTAATAGACACCATAATATTATTATTACAAGTATGTATTATTAGATAATTTTCAAGTGTAAATAGTTAAATACTTGTTCAAGTTAAATACTTTACTCAAAAATTAAAATCAAACTTATATTTACAATTTTATTATTGATAAACATACATAAAACGAAATGATTATATTTAGATGCAAATAACTGATAAACTAAAGTAGTAGATTTGTAATTTTGTAATATGATTGTAATTTAAAATATTGATTTAATAAATAAAATTTTAGATATTCTAACTGGTAACATTTATACATACATATTTATATTTTATTAATGGTAAACAAAAATATATAATATTATGTATAACATTATATACATACTGCATTATGTACATATATATTTAAATTTATAACATTAGCTTTTTAGCACGTTTTATAAGGTGTGATTATTACTGTTAGCTTATTATGCTTTCAAATTTGTTTGTTGTTAATTTTAAATATTTTCTTATCATTTAATCATAATATATAGTTATGTATAATAAATTATAAAATAGGTAGTAGTTAATAGTTTAAAATTACAACTTACATATTATTTGATTGTTGATTTTATGCAATAAACATTTTCTTTATGCATAGTCCTATACTTACCAATAAATTAACAATTTAAAATTATTAATAGAAAATAATAATAATATTTAAATAATGAATTTAAATCAAATTTTATTCACTTTTTGGGTTTGTTTCCTTAACACAGTTCTATCATATAATATTTATAATAAAGTTATTTAGGACTTTTCGGTGTAGGTTGTTGTATTCAAAAATATTTGGTGAATAGAGCAAAAACTACTACTTACATTAATCTATTCTTTAAAAAAATGTCAAATATAGTTTAATAAAGGTTTTTTTTTGTTTTTATAGTATAAGATATATATACTTAGGTACCTACTTAGCCAGTTTTATTAAATTATTTTTTAAATGTTTTTGCTTTAATTTGTTTTGAAAATGTTTTTTTTTTAGTTACTTAACTCCTTTTAAAATGTTTTAAAGCTTAATTTATTTATTTATTTACTTGTTTAACACAAACAGTTTACAAAGAGAAAAAAAAACTTATTAATAGAGAATTTATACAATCATAAATTATATAAAAGTGCTAGATTGTTATATGAAGCGGGAATTTAGGTTTAAATATTGACAAAGAGATGTCAAACATAAATAATAAATGTAGAAAATAATATTTTGAAGAACTTAGACGACCTATTATATTTTGATAATTTTACTGCTTTAACTATGTTTTGACCATTTACTGCTTAAATAAAAATTCCCGTTGTTGTTCTTTCTAATTTAATTATTTTTTAAGAATTTATTTTTACGTTTTTATTTATTTTGGTTTTTTATTTCTTCGAAAATTTACATAATTTATTAACATTACATAAGCGATAGCATGTATAGTTTTACATCAACATGCTATATTATGTATCTATAGTAGGTATACATATGTACGAACTTTTTATAATTTACTTCAAACACCGTTATTTCCTTTTGATAATAGTAAAAAAAAAATCCTTAAACAAAAATTGCCAGACTTACGTTTAAAGAAATAAATTTGCAATTTTAACAATAAACAATATTATTATACACATAGATTTAAAGTTAAAAAATTAACAAAAAATATATACACATTCATGTATACATATTATAATTTATAATTTTTTTTTAAGTTTTTCATTGTTTTCGTTATCTGAAACTGTCAAAGTTACTTTTAATTTTTATTATTTTTTTTCTCTTATAAATAAGATTATACGAACCCCTCTCTATTATTTAATATTATTATTATTATTATATACCTATGTATAAATGTATGTATATTATTCTACATGTATATAATGAATGAGGTGTACATAAATTTTTATTTAAAGATAATTCTTTTAAGATATCTAAAGAGATTATCTTTTAAAATATCTAACTTAATTGACAAAAATAGCTAAAGTAGATTTGTTTTAATGTTTGAATTTTGTTGTTGTTGTGTTTTTTATTTTTATTTATCATTTATAGATTTTTGTGCGTGTTTTGAAGTAATATTAAAAATAAAAATGATATGATGATGTAGTAATATTTTACGATAACGACTTTAACATAATGAACTTTTTTTTTTTTTTTTGATTAATGTTAACATTTTGAAAATTTTTTAATAGATTAAACCACCAACCTATTTAGGAATTATAGAATATTCTTAAATATTTTTATTCTTATCTTCTCAAAAAAAAAAAAAAAACAAAAAGTACAACAATCTACTTAGTTTCAAAAAATTTTAATTTATATTTAGATTTTTTTATATCTTGACAAAAAAAATAAAAACAGAATAAAATATTTTGTAGTTACTTACTTACTTAAGATTAATTAAATTAATTATTTTCATTTACTTAAGAGCAAAATTTACATTTAATTATCTTTCATATGAAAAAAAAACTAATTTCTTTAATAAATAATATATATATGTAGTTACTTACCTATAATAAAAAAAAATTAACTTAATAATAATAAAGAATAAGGAATATTACATAAGCCTTTGTATGATTGGCAATTGACATAAATATTCAATTACCAGTACATCTCTTATGAGTAGCTAAAAGTAATGCATTTACCCTTTATACCAAATAAAAAGAATATTATGAGGGTAATACACGATACTTTTAGTTGACAAGTATCAGGAAATGATTTTTTTTTTAACTAAAAGTCTTCCTCACTTCTATGCCCCATTGATAGAATTACAGGACAATGATAATAATAATGATGAACAAATGTAAATTTTCAATTACTTATAGTTTCAATAAAAATGTTATGTAGATACTCAAAATTTGGTTCATTCATTTTTAAATGTTCACATAATCCGGGATGGGAACCATTGAAGAAAAAAACTAGTTGGTTTGATTCAATAATTTCTCAATTTCAAATGATTTTTTGTTCGATCTTGTTTTTTACTGTTTAACGAACAAAGTTTTGATTCGGTTCTGGTTTCCAGTACATAAAAAACCAGATTTCTGAAAAATTAAAATGAAGGACCATTTATTTTTCATCATTTACAATATTTTCTCTTCTTCGAAAAAGTTGTGTGCTCTCTGGAAAATGGAAGAATTTTTAACAACTACAAAAAATATTATCTGTGAAGAACAATCTAGTTTCAGAAAAGATTTTCAAATGAAACATTTTTAAGTTTTGGATAATAACTGGATGTAGGAAAGAAACTGGTTCTGGAAAAATTATCATTGTGGTTTTGTTTGGATTTAAAGAGAACTTTCGAGAAACTGAATAGAGAAAATTTTAATAGAAAAATTAAATATGGAATAAGAGGCAGTGAAAAGAAGTGGTTCAAAAGTTTTTTAAATGGAATATTCCAAGAGTAACAAGAACCAAAAAACAGACAAAACTAGGAGTTCCACAAGCACAAGAATCTGTTTTAGGAGTAATGTTGTTTTAATTATACATAAATAAGATAAATGGATAGTCTTGCATTTGCTTCAGTTCCTTTGTTTACGGAAAACAAATTAATTTACTTCGTATAGGGAATAATTTTGTAGACTTAGAAAATAAATTGAAATAATAGAAACACTGGTTGTCAAAAAACGAATTGAAACTTATATAGGTAATGTTAGCAAAATAAAATGTATGATGAATAAATTCTCGAAATGAAAATTTAAATATAAGTATTAATATAATGAACGATTAGAGTATGTTAGCCAGTATTAAATTTCTAAGAGCGATGATAGTTAAAGAGCTTAAATTTAACATGCATTCTGATAATATTTGTAAAAAAAAATTTCGAAAAAACTTAATTTTTTTGGCAAGAATTAGAAATAAAATGTCACTACAGTGTGCAATATTAATTTATAACATAATTATTACGGGCAACATTTATGGATCGGAACCGGCAGTTGGTCATATTATATTAATAGTATTAAATTTCGATAACACCTTGAAAAGGGAAACAAACATTCTTTGGGAGCGTATTGAAGTCCACAGAATCTCCAAAATATATGCACCAAGAATAAACACCAAAATGATCAACTTCTTGATACTGTCTGGAAGAGGAAGAAACTTCCCCACATCTTGTAGGAGAGTGCCAAACTCTTTCTAGGCTGAGAATCAGGCTGTTGGAAATGCACTAAATAGCCTCAAATAAAACTTCTGCAGCATAAAACCCTCAAACCATTGGTCTTTATCAAAAGGGTTGATTAAGTAGGACATAAAGGGCTAAAAGTCTACATGCCAGTCCTAACACATTTAGGGCCATCTTCGTAAGGATTGAAAAAAAGTGGTTCAAAATAGAGCTATGAGAATCATATTGGTGTGACAGAAGAACAAGTATTAACGATATGTTAAATAAATTGAAATGGATGAGCGCAAGACTAAAAGTTAACGCAATAATGTTGGAATAAAAGTTTGTTAAAATATGATAGAAGGCCAAAATATTTGCAAAAGTATATTAGATATGTAGGTGGTTATTAATTTCTAACAAATAACAGCTTACTCTATACGGGTGTACACAATCTTTTATCTATTTGTTACCCAATACAGTTAAAAACGATATTTATATTTCAAGATTAAAAAGAAAATTAATTGATATTAAAAAAAAATAATAGTTAATGATTATTAAAAATTAAAGTTTTGGAATTTAAATGTTTAAAGTAAAATATTCACGATTTTTAGCGCTTTAAATTTTGTAAATAGTAAATTTTTTCTTTTAAATATGGATGTTGTCATAGTTTTTTTATTAATTACTAATAAAATTAAATAAACTAAAAACTAAAACAAAATTGTTTTATGATTAAAAACTTTGAATAGTTGTAAAATATTATTCTATTTCATAAGACGATTACCCAATTTTTAATAATTAAAAATGTGTCAAATTTATCAAATATGACATGTAATCAAAATTAACCAGTACATAAAAACAGCTGATTTTCTGATGTTATAACGTTTAAGTTGTCTCAGACAACTTATAAATATAAACTGGGTAATTTTGACAGATAATTAGATTGTGTTTTTTAATACCTGTAATAAGTAACAGTAAATACTAAACACCATATTTTAAGTGTTATATATATAAACAAATACAATTGACATAAATTTTTGTAAAATTAATAATGGTTCTTGGTTTTGGTTGCGAAAAAAATGAATAATGATTCGTAGTTTTGGTTCCGGTATAAAAAAAAAAGTTAACAATGGTTCATGGTTTTGGTTCCTAGAAATGTTGATGGTTCGTATAGTTTTTTGTTTCGGTTCGAAACTGGGTTTCCATCCCTGCCTATAATATAAAAGAAAATGTTTCACTTGAATTTGGAAACAAAATTAAAAAATTTATATGCAATATTGAAACTAATAGAATAGTTCGAACCGATTTTTATTGATATCGATTCGAAAATCTCATTAACATTAAATTGAATCTCAAATTCGCAAAATCTCAATTGGGAAAAAATTTCGTCAAATCTTAAATACTTTTTTCACAAATTTAGTGTTTTTTATAGAAATGTTAAATTAGCTGTGAGAAGTATTGATTAATACTAATCTGATCTTACATACTTACATTGTATTTATCGGTTTAATATTGAATATTTTTTGGTTAAATTATTTTTCATTTTTGCGATGATATGAATCAAATAAATTTAGTTATTACATATAATATTTACTTACAGCTAGTTTAATTACATTTAATTATTTTTTTTAATCACAAATAACAACTGAGTATCGTTTGTACAATTTCGAATAGTGTTTTTTTTTCTCAATATTTGTTTGTAACATTATTGTATATTAAAAGTTAAAAAAAAATATTTTAAATAAGTAGTTATAATTTATTTTTCCATCGATTTTGGATATGTAATAGTTTAGGAATCTGATCAATATACAACAAGAAACTAGAACTACATTATTATAATTGTCTTACATAGAATTATTCTGGTTTTTTTTCGATCTTTCATAGTACAGAATACGTAATTGGATATTTAGTTCAAAAATTAAATAATTTATAAATTAAATATTACTTATGTGTACCTATAATTGTGTATAGTGTTATATAGGAAGTTTTAGTTGACTCCAATAGATTGTAATTATGTATTGATATATTTTTATGCATATATAAATAAGTAAACACATTTATACATATATATAAACGACTATATGTAAGTATATGTACATACCTACTTAGTTGAAAATGTAAATTTTGCTTCAAGCATTTTCTGATTATTGAATGAATATAGAGACTATAGAGAGGTTAAATATTTCTGTTAGTGTTTTTTTTTGTTATTTATTTTATTTTATTTTTATTTTATTTTAGAAAGCTTTTGGTTTTAGATAAAAACAAATTTGTTTATCTATTTTTTGAATACAAAAAAGTTGATTCATTAATATTACATATAATGTTATCAGTTTAAAAGCAAAACCAGACAAGAAGGACGATTAAAATGTATATTTTTATAAAATAAAGAAATACTTAAATATAAATTTATTCAAAATATTTTGTGAGCAATTGAATTAAAAATTTACTTCGCAGCATGGCTGTGTGCAATTAAAATATTTATATTGAATAGAATTTTTTTTAAATAAATTATTTTAAATTAGGTATTTACAAACTATAAACAAACCCTTAAATTAAAATTAAATGTATAATTTTATCATCTAAAGTTGTATTAACAATTCATGAATATTATTTATAAACTTAAGCTATCTTTTTTATGTAAGTATGTATAGGTAGGTATATATATACTAAAATTTTTGTTTCTAATAATACTAATAAAATATAGTTAACTATATAAACTTTAAATTATGATAATAATCTAAGAAATCTCTTATTTTTAAATTTTTATATTATTATTCTACCTAATCATTAAATTGTTTTCATTAAGTGAAGATCAAACTAAATGATTAGAAATAAAGCTAATAGAATAAAAATAAATTTTTTAATTTTTATAACTAGTATAGATAGTATTTTACAATCTCAATTTCAATTTATGTAGTTTGGATGATTTATTGTATATTACTTTGATTTATTGATACTTATTATTTTCGTCTTCTATCAGTATTTTACCCTCCAGTGCCATTATCAGTTTTTTACTGAAATTTTTTTAAAAACCTGTAATCAGTATATATGTTTTATCACTAAAATTACTAGTTAGTTAGTAGTAACTACTTACGGTCACTATTAATATTTGTTTAAATTAAACCAGTAATAAAGTTTGTAAGTTATTAATAACAAAAGTTATAATGCTAAAGATTTTCAAACATCAAAGTGTGATTCTGTGATCTAATAAATGTACAGAGGTGGGTCTGGGTAGTACATATTTGAGTAAAATTATTTAAAATACTTAGGTACCTACTTACATACTATCAGAAATGTTTTTTTAGTAAATTATTTGACTTGGCATTTCCAAATACAAATAAGTACTACATACATACATATTTGAAAAAAGTATTTCAATTATACTATACATATATATTATATATAATAGAGAAATTTAGATAAAATTCAAATACTTTAGTAAAAAATAATTATGATAAAACACTCGAGTATTATTGACATCGTAAATGTTTCAACACAAAGTTGAATACAACATCTATATGATCTTAAATGTCTACAAAAACTTTAGACATTGACTCCATGATCATAATTGTTGTTGACGAAGTCTTCGCGACCGGTTTGACAGATACTTGGGTTTACAAAATTTTTTAAAATTCCAATGTTGTACAGTGGTAATCCAAACTTTCTGTTCATTTTGTTTGATCACAAAATAATTAAAACATAACGTCTCAGAAAGCTCTCATTACACAATGTTGTCAACTTATTTTACGGATAACATTGACAACTTAGTTTTTTTTTAGTTTTTTTTACGTGTCGAACGAAACATTTACGATGTCACCGTATATTATGTAACGACTGATTAACTGCAGATCTACTGTTATATAAATAAATAATTATACTTGAAGTCACATATACTCAATTAGTAGTAAACTTAATAGTATTTGTATTTTATCTTGATATCGAGCATGCAAGCAGTGACAGTAAAATACATTTAGGTGCCTATTATGTATTTCGATCGACTTTCATCGAATTGTTCATCGTTATCGTTAAAGTTATTCGACTGTAATAGTTAGTGCCATTATGTATTTCGATGAAAATTTGGTCGAAAGTGTTTAGAAATGCTGCCATTGTGGAATTCAAATCTATGATGAAAATGACATATGTTTGATTCTTAAACTGTCAAATTCAAATTATTATACGAAAAAAAAACAAAACAATAGTGTTATATTTGAAATTTTTAAGTTGAAAATAAGTTAGAAGTATTTAAATCAAATAGAAATTATAAAATTATAAGTTTTTATAAATAAAATGATTTGAGCAGGGTTAAATTTTTCAATTTCTGATAGTGCTGAAAAACGCTATCAAGTTCAAATTGCAGATTAAAAAAACAAGCGAACATATTACATTTGGGATTATTCTAATCTACTGGATTTGGAAGAGTATACGTACGTTATTTACACTTGAAGTTGATGATTTATTATTTACATTATTGAAACTTTATTTTATTGACAGTTTTGATCAAAATTTCCTGTTAAACAACATTACTTTTATGGATTGGTATATACTTATATAATTGGCCAGTGTATTGAGATTCTTGCGGTTTGTATCAAGGGAATGATTTTCAGCGTAGGAAATGATTTTCATGTAGGACTATCACAGCTAATTTTTTCAGTTGTGCTTAAGGAAGTTTTATCAAATTTGCAGTTTATACTCGAAGAAAAAAGTCAGGCAAACATTATTTTTATGATTAAAGTAGAATTACTGAAATAATTTATTTACACTAACTTTTCATATTGCAGTTTATTTGTAACTGGCCTTTCATTCCTATTAAAATTTATTTCAATACAAAATAATTATGAAGAATAAAGTAAAATACCTACTTTCATTTCAACTTTTAAATTTATTTTTATTCCAAAAAATATCGCAAATATAAAACCAACACCAGGTGTCCAAGCGTCACTCTTTTATTTTATCTTTTCAATTCAAAATTGAAATAATTTGTACAAAATCTCTCTTTCGATGTCTCTTTCGTGATAAGATTTTACATCGATAAACTTTATCGATTTCGTCGACAATTTCTGAACGATATCGAAATACATTATGGCAATTTTGCATTTTGACATTTCGTTCGATCAAATCGTAATCGTTATCGAAATACATAATAGGCACCTTAAGTAATTCAAACATTTTTTTAAAATATTAATTTGTACCAGCATGACAGTATGATGGTGAAATGCCATAATAACAATTGACTTTAATAAGTCAACATACTTAGTTGTGTAAAACAAAAAAGTTTTGTAATTATATAAATGCCATTATTTTTATAAAAAAAATGATAATTTAAAACGTCAAAACTAATGAGTCAGAGAATGAATCTATTAATCACTATCTATCTCTCTGGCTCAAATGTCTTAATCTTTCAAATGTTTTCTGGCCATAAATAGACTCAAACAATGAATCTGTTTACCGCCAAAAGACTGAATTAATAAAAAAAATTCGATAGTGAAATATTTTAAAAAACCCCATAACTTCTAAACGTTTGTGAATATATGCATTTTTTAGCTACTAACTTAAAGCACACACAATGGTGATTATGAATCTAGATTGTTTAAGACAATAGTAATTAAAACAAAAAACAATCACCGAAAAAAAAATTAATTCTTATTTACTTAAGTATATACCTACCTATAGAAATGTTTTTTGAATAAATCCTTTATATTTCATTTTTTTTCCTCTTGATGGATTAACACTTTCCTCATCTACTTTGTATTCATACTCTTCTGCAGGTAGTTATAAAATTAATCAATTTGCTATTAAAATTCAAATTAAATCTATACATAAGTTATTTATGCTTCCTTAAATATAATTTTTATGTTTGCAATATTTTTTTTTATTAATATACGATAGATAGAAGTACGGTGGTATGTACATACGGTAGGACAAGTCTGATTTAAAAAATTTTTTCTTAAATTAAAATTAAAATTTAATAAATTTTCTAGCTTTAACAAATAACTATAACTATATAATATAAAAAGACATAAATAATTTATTATATATATATATATATATTCATAAATACCTAAATATATAAATAATTTGATATGTGTATTTACTTATGCAATTCATTGATTTATTATGTACATAATATAAAAAGTTATTTGAAAAATTCTCATCTATAAATTCTAATCCTTATCATTTTATAAAAATCTAAATTTTATTCCCAAAAAATCTATTCACAATTCACATTCTCTCATACTATATCGTTTATAAATTTGTTATCTATCTTCGCACTGTATCTCCATAATATGTACATACATATATACATATTTATATTTAACTTCAAAAAGGATATTGTAGAATATTTTTTAGAAAGATAACAGAAAATATCCTAACAACACATGCATCAGCAGTAATATGTATATATATATATATATATATATACAATATTTATATTGTATCTGAAAACTATTCGTCATTAAAAAATTTTCGTATTGCATTCATTTTATATACACACATTTCAACATCATATTTATATATTTTTATTTGATATATATATATATGTTTGTGTATGTATAATTTGACCCCAGCAGCAATTTTGTTGCTATATATAGTATATTTTCATTTTTTCTTTGTTTATTATTTTTCGTTTTAGTTTTTTTTTTGTTTTGTTTTTTTAGATGTGATAATCTTAAGTGATAAAAGCTCGTCGTCGTATGGCGACGTCTGTTTTTGGAGGAACATTAAAACAAAAAAAAAAAAACAATAACAAACAAAAAGGGGAAATATATTAAGTAAGATGCGCGACAAAGAAATAAGAGTAAAAGAGAGAATAAGATTTGAATGATAAGAGTCTTAATTTCTTTTATTTGATAAGAGAAAATGCGGTAAAAATGAATGAAGACTCAGAAATGATAAGTTTTTGTTGTTGTTTTATTCTTCAGTTGACTTTAAATTAATCGAAAAGTAATAAGGATAATTTTTTATTTTTTTTATTTTAAATAAAAGTCTATAGTGTGTTACTTATATATATTATATGATTTTTTTTTTCTTATTGGTATGTATGGAATTATTATCTTGGATTGTCTTAAGTGGATGGGGTCTGATTATAAAAAAAAACGTTCAGTTTATTTTGTTTTTGAAATTTATAAAAGTTGTAATTAAGTTGAATAACTTTAAATGATAAATATTTTACATATAAAAATAAGAGGCGACATAATTTTAAAAATATGTACATACATATTAAAACATGGAAATGTAATAATTAAAGAAGACGGTACCTAACTGATTTGAATTATTATCAAGTTAAAAATATATTATGGGAAATTTTCTTTAATACTTAATCTCACCTACCTTTTAATTAAATAGCGCTAATAATATTTAATATAATATTTTATAATAATTATTTCTATTAAATATTTTAATTTCTTTATTATTTCAATGATCCTAATGAAAATTAACAAGTTCTTTAATCATTCAAAAATATCAAACAAAAAAAAAAAACAAAACATTTCAAAGTAATACAATTAATAAATCTCCTTCTGTTTTTTTATTTTATTATTTTGATCTCTAAGTCAATCTTTATATGTATGTACACAATATTTGAACATATAAAATTACATTTCTATAATATACCTAGGTACATAGGTACATACTTTTTTATTTTATGCATAAATATATTTTTATAAAATGTTGTTATCATTTTCAAAGCAATTTGCATTAAGTCATATATACAATTAAATTGATTTTTCACATCTAACCTACACATTTAACTTTTTTTTTTTTTTACCTGTACTTACCTGATATTAACAACAACAACAATAACAACAAAGTGCAAAAATTTAAGAAGGAAAAAAAAGAATTTTTAAAAGTATACTAAATTGTGATCGCTCTCAACGCAAAAATATTTGGAGATATTTCATTTTATATTGATATGATTCACTTTAACAAAAATAAAAAAGAAGAGAAACAAACAATAATAAAAAATTAACATTTGTAATAATATTGTGTTTAGGTTAGGTATTAAAACATTGAAATGAAAATATGAGTACAAAAAAAAATATTATTTAAATAAATTAAGATTTAAGAAGTGTATTATGAAATTGTGTTGAGCGAATAATAATTTACAATACAACCGATGAAATTTAATACTATTTAGAGATAATTTCTCTATTGTCATTTTCTTATAGTGATTTCCTTTATTATTTGTTTGTAAACCAATAATAGCTATGGCAAATTAATAGTTCAATTATACATGTGCAGGATTCTGCATGCAACACTGTTTGCATTATAATGCAATATAATGTTAATATAATATTTTTGTAATGTAATATATTTTGACATGAATTTTGACATTCCACTTGTCGCATTATGTTTAAATTTAATTTTAGTACTGCGCTGCACAGAAAAATTGAATTTAGGGGTCAATGGCGGATGGCTATTGAAATTCAATAGAATAGACTTTAAAAAATCTGAAAAAAAAATAAATGTTGGTATTGTGGAAGTTAGTGAAACTAATAGACTTAATAATACATACATAATACATATTTGCTGTCAAAAATATAAATTCTTCGTAAATTCATTTTACTTTGGATATATTTTTTTTTTTAAAGTTGTAAGTTGTGGTTTGAAATATTTTGGTGATTTTTTTTAATTGCGAATAATGCGTTTAAGATAAATATGCGTTTTGTTTGGTCCATCTCCTGTCTTTTTCATATTTTCTATTATATTTTTTGTTAAACTTAGACTTTATGTCAATCCAAACCTGAAATATTTATTATAATATATCGATGCTTATTATAATACATAAAAAAAATGAAATGAATTCAGAAATGAAATAACTTGCCTTTGCCTATTTAATTCAGCCATAACTTTTTTCCACAAAGTGTCGCTTTCATTTTTTTCTACCTTTTCCAATTTCTATATTATTTTCCATCAAACTCACAATTTTCTCCAATTGCCTTTTATTACTAAAATTTTTTGTTAAAATAAATTATGGTGGTTATTTTTATCAATTACACTAGAATAATTCAAGAATAAGTATATCACTTTTCATGGGAACTTGCTATTGGACATTTGAAACATCCTATGAATATCTATATATCAACTTGAAATGTTCTGGGGCTGTTCTCCAATTTTTTGGTTATTTTTTCATTAAAGATAACTGATCAGAATAATTTTTAAAATTAAATCTTAAAAATTAAAATTATTGTATAGAGTAATAATTTGCTTACTTAGATTGCTCTATAACCTAACAAAAATTTTGATCTTGCTCATTATCTATACTTCCATCCTTAACCCTCTAAACTCTATTAAGTAAAAGTAATTGTTTTAATTTATAATTTTATTTATTATTTGAGGGCAGGGTGTAATAAATTATGAACTTTTTCAAATGCCAATAATGAAAACAAAAGTCAATAATTAACCTGTCAATTAATTACTGTAAAATTTAATCATAATTATGATTGTCAATTAATATATAAATAGGAAAATTCAATTAATTCATTTTGTGAATTTTAGCTTTAGTAGGTATATAAATTATTTTATAGAAATTAATAGTAACTAAATTTTTAAATAAAAAGAAAAAATAAAAAAAGGACATTTTGCAATGAAATAACCTTAGTAGTGAAGAGAATGATCCTCATGGTATATAGGTAATCGATAATTTTTATTTGTTATGAACTTTATTTTATTGTTATATGTTTCTCAACGGTTTATGTTTTATTTTTTATTTTTCTTTACTAAAATATTTGATCTTAAGTGTTTCAATATGCAAGCTATCATGTAAAACATATTCTTGTAAAAGCGGTCATAACATTCATATAATAGCGCTTATGACGATGACTTCACTAAAAACTACTCAACTAACTAAAAAAGAATTCACAATTCACATCAGGATCAAAGTACTCGTTATATAAAAATAAAAAAAAAAAAAAAAAAAAACGATTGTGAGATAAAAAATTGAAAAATACTTCTTTTTCTATATGTGCATATTTTCTATATATGTACAGTAAACAGTATACTATACATTGTTTACTTATAGAGAGGAACTAACTAACAGATACTTCGCTCTCTATATTTACTTAAAAACAAAAACAAAAACAAAATTTTTTATATAAATTTTATTTTATTTTTTATTTTTGTTTTTGTTATTCTGTTATTATTCACTGGTGATAGGCGGAGTATGGTTTTATCTCTTAACTGCACTCAGCTAATCTAAAAAAATTATCTTTTGTCTGGCATGTGCTTTTTGCTTCGAGATCAGGACCGTATTTGTACTAGTTTCTCTTTTAAAATATTTTTGTTTTGTTTTTGTAGTTTTTTTAATATCTTTTTACAAATATAATGGTTTTTAAATTTTTATATTTAAATATGTAGACATAATATAGATATATTCATATAGTACATATTTATTATTAGGTATATGTACATATATATATATATATATATATATATATGCATAAAAACCTGACATAACCGTCTGATATTTTATACGCTATCTAAATACCAGTCTTGTCGTCTCTATTTCCATTACCATGCAAAGATATCAAAAAAGTTCTAAAAAAAAAAAAAATTAAAATAAGAAACCAAAATTTGAAACAGCAATAATTTCAGAAGAAGAACAAAACATTAATAGCAACATAATAATAAAATGTTGCCAGAGAAAAATTGTGGAATTTAAGAGAGACAGAAAGAGAGAACTAAGTGTATTGCTTTGCTATGCTATGCTATGCTATCTATATTGCTATTTGCTTGCTAGTGAATATGATTATATGAAGACGACGAAACGACGTGGTTTAATGTACGATATGATATTCACTTTTTTTTTTTTTTTTTATTAAGTCTAATATTAAAAATATATATATTTGTACACACATTGTACACATTATACAAATAATTATTTATCTATGAGTTTACATGAATATATTAAAAGAAATAGAATAATTGATAAGTAGCTAAGCTATACGTTAAAAAATTAAAATTTAAAATTCTCTTTTTTTTTTTGTTCCTTGTTCAAACTTAAATGGAAAAAAAAGGATAAGAGAAAATTGATCGTTACATTAGAGCTTCTTAGAACCTAGATTAAAAATCAAAAATTGTAATATATAATAATGTAAATATATTTTCTTCTTGTGGGATTTGGAAGCTGCATAATATATACAGTAATCCCTCGATTTGTACGTCAAGTTGTGTGGAACTGTCAAGTCCGTTCCGTTTAAATTAAACCGATGTATTTATATGAAAAAATGAAGTAAACGGATTTTGACATTGTAAATGTCTCAACACAAAGTTGAATAGCTCACAAAAGCTTGAGATATTGTCTACATGATCACAATTGTTGTTTACGATGTCTCCGCGATCGGTTTGACAGGTATTTGGGTTTAAAAAAAAATTTAAAAACCCAATGTTGTACAGTGTTAATAAAAAATGTCTGGTCATTTTGCTTGATCACAAATGAATTAAAACACAATGTCTCAGAAAGCTATCATTACACAATGTTGCCAACTTATTTTACGGATAAAATTGACAACTTAGTTTTTTTTAAATTGTATTAAGTTGAAGTTTTTTTTAAAGACATTTATGATGTCATCGGTACTTGATAAAAGAAAATAAAAAAAAAAATTAATTTAAGTACTCAAAAAAGTACAAATACAAAATTTCACAATAAAACCTTTAATTCGTAAGTTTGATTTTAGTAATATTTTAATGTACATTAATTGTTTTCATCGCTGCTCATTTTCTAACTTAAAAAAAAAAAAAAACTTGGTGGAAACTGTTTGCATAGGAACTCTGTTGGATTCGATAACTCTTTAGTAAGAAGATGAAAAATGTATGTGGAAAACTCATTTTCATCGTCCTTTTTGTATTCGTCGACACCTTCTTCGTCAGATTTATTTAAAATATCATCTATAGTTATTGATTGTTTGATTAAAATACTCCTTGTTTTCATAAATGCAAACCTGCAGTCAACCTGCATATTCTGAATTTACTCTGTTCATAAATGCAAACTCAAAATCAACTTGGTTATTTTCAAAATGTCAGTATTAATGAACAGAAACTTTGCAGAATTGTCAAGTAAATGTAGAATATATGTGGAGTTTATGTTTCCTATTGCAAAGTACGCAAACTGGGGGCAAATTTGTTGTCAGTTTACAGCATTACATACATACCCACTACTATGGTATCTCTTGTCCTGATACTTGTATGGTATTTCTTTCTATTAAAATTGGTTTCAAAATTTTTTAGTTGTAATTTACAATAAATCGAGAAATTACTGTATATATATATGTATTTATTTATTGAAAATTAATAGTTAACTAACTATAGATTAATGTGATTTTCTGGTACAGCACAGTGTCGTTAAACATTGGATTACAGAATATACGAAGCTTCACTATGTAAAGTTTGCTATCCCAATTTTTACTATTGAGTTGAATCTTTATGACAATACTTATCACTTTATGTTATTTGTTTGAATTGTTTCAGACTTTAATTGGCCTAAAACCCTATTTACTTCAAGTAAGTATTCTATAGAAATAAATAAAATCGTTCTTCTATGAAATTTACTATAATATGCATTTACCTATCTAAATCATTCGCAGGTCCCCATTTATAAAATTGATTAACACTTCAAATGTATGCCTAGTACAAGAATCTAACTAAATTTGATATACTAATATGGTAAAGTACTTACATTATGTATCAAAAGAGATTAATTGGAATATTTAATAATATTTAATAACTAGGTCTGTAGTTATATACAAATTAATTTGAAACCCTTACAGAATTACGCTTATTCTTTACAAATCTTTTATTGGGTATTTGAAATATATGGGTATCTGATTAATAATTAACTTTGCGTATTATAACGAAGTTATCATTTTCGGGGGATAGATTAGATCTCAGATCTCAAAGTAGATTAATATTCAATCTTCTTAGAGTACTAATCTTGTGACTCTTCCTGTTCTGTAAACGCTATAGTTACACACACTATTCTTTTGGTCAAACTCTAAAAAAAGGCATATGCCATATACTGGTGAATTTCTAGTGGTGATGGATTCTAAAAAAAATGTATTTTGTAGTTGGTTTAACTCCCTCTCTCTCTCTCTCTCTTTCAAACTCTTTGTTTATAATATATTATTGCTTGGCTTTGATTGTTTCAATAATTTTTTTTTTATGTAAGTCTAGGATGTTTTGAATTAGTTTTTTTTTAATTAATAATCCGGTTGATGACTTTCCTACTCTTGGTAATGCTGAATCGACGATTAATCAATTAACATTTGATGCTTTGATCAACTGTCAAATCGACAAATGCATACCGAACAAAAATTTTTGATTTTGTGAATTGTGATTTATGGTGTATAATTTTTTTTAAAATCCGTTTTTTTTATAAAGACATGTAATAAAAATTACAAACAATAGATTGAAGTCCACAATTAAAAACTAATTTTTTACTACACAATCAAAGAACAAAACTAATGACGATCAACAACTAATCATAAAATTTTTTGCTGCTTTGTATGCTCAAATTTGACTGCTATTTTACATAACTGAAAGCATGATAATCGTCAATTGTCGTCAACTGCATTACCGAAACCGTGATGATTTTTAGAATTATTTTTTGTTACTCTCATTAAATAAATATGATTGTAATTGAAATTTCTTAACGATTGTACAAGCAAGACGTCGAAAATAATATTTACGAATTGAGGACTAATTTATTTTGTTATTTCTACTGCTAGATGTGTTTATTTGGGAACTTTTAAACTAAATATTTTACTTTAATTGCCCTGCCCTCTTCATTTGAAGTTGGTATTTTCTATTATTTATATATATATATATATATATATATATATAAAATCTCAGTATGTAGGTAGTTACAAAAATATTTCTATTGCTAAAATTTTGTTTGAAAAAACTATTCAAATAACTACTACGTATACATACATAAACATATTGAATAGATTCATAATCTACAAGTCATGATAATTGAAAAAAAAAACTTTTACCAATATTAAAAAAAATCTTTTTATTATAACTTATATTTAAATTTATTTTTAATCAAATATACTCGATAGTTAAATAGACTTTACTAATCTATTTAATATTTATCAGTCTCTATTCTTTTATAGAATTTATTTACTTTTCAAATGCAAATAGAGAGGATTCAATTTAAAATTTAATCCTAAATAATTAATTCAATTTAAAAATTTATTCGATTAAATGATTAATAATAGATACGACGACGTCTATGTTATGTTATTTTTGTAAAACAATAATTAATTATAGTTAATAATGTCAGATAAAAGTTTTAATTAAAAAACAAAAAACAAAAAAAAAATCATTTCTACAACATATGTTTATTAAGTAGGTACGCCTTAATATGAAATGTAATTCAGTTTTTAAGTATAGTTATCTGTACAAATTTATAAATTTTTAATCTCTAAATTGTAAAGAAAAAAAAAATAAGTTTGGATTTCTAATTTAAAAAATCCCATTAAATAAACGTGTTCCAGAATGTAACGTAAATAATACATCAACATCAATTTTTGACAACGTTGTCAAAAATTAGATATAATAATTAATAATTATTAAAAAAAATTACGGAGTGTTTAAAACATTTTCACATTTTTGTGTTTAAGTTCTTTGTTAAATCCGTGACATTGAAAATGCAGTGAAAAAAGTGTATCGAAACATTGTTTAGATACATAACCACTGCAATGTAAAAAAAATACAAAGTATAATTTTGACATTTTTGATCATAATTTTGACTGCATTTGTGTTCAAAACGGCTAATTTATATTTTTTGTGTTTAAAAAGATTGTGTGAATTAAAAAATTACCTAAAATTTTTTTGGAAATATTATGTTAAATACTAAGTATGGATTGATTTGCAAAGTTCATCTTTTGATGATCAAAATGTAGAAAAAAAAAATAATTAATATGAATTTTTTTTTAACTGCATTGCTTGTGTTTACTTTCTCACTGAATTATGCTTACCTACTGAATTTTACTGAGATGTTAAATTATTAACAAAACTTAATAAAAAAGAATTTTTTACAAAATTTTAACTAAAAATTGCTAAAAATTACTAAAATTTCCCTAAATATACGCCTTTTGAAATTCGTTTTTAATTTCGATGTATTGAAAAACACCGATTGCTGTAGATTTTAAAATATGTATACTCAACATTTTCGCTGCGATATTAAAACCGGTATCAAATATTTCTGATCTCAAAATATTGTAAAATTTTTTTAAAAACATTTTCGATCACAATACGTTGTAAATTTGAGGTTTCCATTGCATTTTTAATGTCACGGAATCTTTTTTTAGAATAAAGATTAACAGATCTTCAATTGTCCTGAAAAGTTTGATCAGAAATCAAGAAGAACAAAAATATTAAGTTGAAGCGTAGTGAAGAGGTTTAATTTTGTTTAGGTGGATTTATTGTTTCAGCAATTTATTATCGAATTAATTTAAAAATAATATAAAATAAATAAATAAATAAATAAAAAAAACAATATCTCTTAGTTGATTCATTGCTTTTAGCAATTAACTTGCGCACTAAAAAAATTAAACAACTGAAAAGTGACAGAAAAAATATATTTTAATCAAAAATCAATTCAAAATGACATTAAAAAATAATATCTAAATGTCATGTTGAAGTTGGTTCACAAAAGAATTCAAATTTCAATACAAAATTTATATAAGTACGTGCATTAATTCTCCGAACGAAATTGCTGAGGTAATGGTAATCCACCATAGTTGTAATTATCACTTAGAAATAACTCCATACAGTATTACAGTTTAATGAACTTTGTGCTCATTTGCCAATTGGCATTTGTGTTAATTATTTGTCAATTGTCAATTATAATTTGTCATTTGTCACTTGTTATTTATTACGTGTCATGTGTCAATGTAATTTGTCAACTGTTATTTGTCATTTCATTTGCTAACTATCATTTGCTCATCAGTTTATTTTTATAAAAATTGTGATAATGGTTTGACGATCAAAATACATAACGGTTATTACTTTAAGTTAATAGCATTAATATTACTTATATAAGTATATATATATTTTTTTGACAAGACTAATAGTAAAGATAGCCACACAAATATTTTTAAATATTTACACAAAATATTTTACACAAATATTTTTAAACATCAATAAACAAATTTTTTATTAGATAATTTTTCAGATTTAAGAAACATGAATGTCAACTATTAGAGTCAACTAAACTGAAATCAATGTTTTAATCGTTCAAAAATCTATATATCTATAAGATTTAAGTAGTTCATGTTGTTAATACTATAATCACCTCTTTTGAAAAAAAAAACTTAACGATTCAAGAAAGAGAAGTAGAAGCTGGATAAATAGATCTATATTGATTGTCTGCCATTTGTCTATGCCTATCAAAGTACTTATATTGCAAACTTACACTTTTATTTCTATTCTTAAAATTTCAGATACTTATATACATATATATTCCATGAGCTTTTTAGATTGATTTTGTTTTTGCTTTTGTTGTACTTATCTATTAAAACAACCCTTAATTTCGCAAACAACCCCAACCTTCATTTCAAAAACTTTTTTTTTTATAATTTACACAATTAAATTTTGAATAAAATTTTAAATCAAAAAATTATTTTAATTCAAATAACTTTTACTTTTTATTTTATAAAATACATATATATATATACATGCATGTACATTATTCAGTTATTAAGTAGTAAGTTTTACAATGATCTTTATTATAGGACATGACTAATTCCAAATCGTTATCAATTTTATTACTATTTTAATAATTAAATTTTATCAGTTTGTAATGCCTTGCTATTTATTTATATATATACACATATTACATGTGTATATGGGTGTACATATTTATTTACATTTACATAAAAAATTTTTTTTATAATAAATGTTAAAAATTAATGCATGAGATTAAAATCAGTAAAATCTAAAAAAGAATTTTTTTTTCTCGCGATTTTGATGACTAATTTATCTTGCTTAAAAAAAAAAAACCAAATTTAAATTATTATGGAAGAATAAACAATTTTTTTTTTTATTATTAATTTTATTATCATTAAATATTTTTTGATTTGAGTTTTAAATTACGTGAATATTGTGAGTGGATTTCTAAATATCTTTAGTTTTGAATTTTTTTTTTATTTAAAAGATATCAACATGTACATTTGATATTTATATATATACATATATATACGCTATAATGTTTATGTAAGTAGTTATTATTTTAATTGAATTGAAATTTAGAATTTACCTTTTCTTGAATAATATATTTACATATATATATATCGTATGTATTAATATATTATGTAGATATATAGGTATTTTAGTTAAGTATTTTTAATTGTTTAGTTATTTGATTTCAATTAATGTAAAAAATTGCTTTACAAAATTTTTATAATATCACGTAACATAAATATAATATGTATGTATTATGGTAAAAAAATTTATAAAGATTTAAGTATAATATATATGATAACTATTTTTCCTTTCGTTTCTAATAAAATAGTAAAAATATCTAATTTATTTAAATACTTTCGTTATTTTCAACATGTTGTATTTACCTACCTACATAATATATGATATATAAAAATATTCAAATTTTACGAAATTTTCTTTTGATATAGGTATAATACACATGTATTTAATTTATATAATGTATACCTATTACATTAAAATAAAATTTGATTTCATTAATAAAGCAATAAAAATTGATTTTATTAAATGACTAGAAGAAAAATAAACTTTTGATATAATATTATGACCGATATCACTATTATTATTATCAGTTCTATAGTATACGCCTTCATTAAAACTATTTGTGTATAGAGATAACAACATTATGTACATATATAATTGCAATGTGTATATGTTTCGGATAAAATTTTTATACATATTAAATTATATTAAATTATCAAAATCTCAAAATTTTATTTAAATGTTTTGATCATTAGTTAGTCATGCTTGTTTGTTTTCAAGTATATAGTTACCTAAAACACTTTAAAGTATTTTGTAAATAAAGTTCTACTTTTAAAAATTATGATAAATATGGGCAGTGATGAAATTTTTGTAATAACTAATTTAAAAAATAAAACTTATAGCCCTACTGCAGATTTCATAAGAATTTTGGTTTCCTTTCACTAGTTATATTTTTATTTTATATTTTGCTTACCTATTAATATTTCGGAAGCAACATATACCCTGATGAAGATCATCAGATATGCTTGTGATAAATTTCTGAATTAATGAATTAATTAAAAGCACTGATGATGAACCGAGGTATGTTTCTTTTGATATATTTATATAAAAAAAAATATATAAGTAGATATATGTAATAAAAAATTATATATATTTATATTAATATAATTATATATTAATAAAATATTAACTACAATATTAAAAATAAAATTCGATTATCATAAAAATAATTAGATATTTATTATTGTATTAATATAATAGAATAAACTATATTTTTAATATAAATATAACATTTTATAAAATTTTTAGTATATATACATACAATACACGTATCTAACATTATTAATAAGTATAGCATTAAGAAAATATTTAAATAACAGAATATCTAATGAAGAAACTTACGACTTAGCAATGTTGAATATTTCATAGGGAAATATCAATTGGTATCTATATAACTAGTTAAAATATAGTCCAATAATAAAAGAGAGTACTTATAAAAGAAGACGAGATTTGATCTTATAATTAAATAAATTATATTTTGTAATTAATAATTTTCGTTTATCTTTAATTTATTTATATAAATATACATATAATATTATTTTAAAGCTATTACATATAACTATATAAATCATTTCAATAGTTATAGTTATACATTTACTATTACTTAATTCTGTTTTAATTAATCCCAATCAACTTTTAGAATTTATAGTGTGTTTTTAATTATTTTTCGACCCCTGAAATAATTGGTTATGGAAATATATACTCATATAATATTAGAAAATATAATTCAAATATACCCCGCACAACATAATATCAACAAATAGTTATATCCCCCCCATATAACAAAATATTAAAAACTATAAACAATTTAAAATAGTCATACCTATTAGGTTTCAACAATTTCAACATAATTATAATTTCTTTGCTAACAATTCTTAAAAACATTATATTCTTATTATAATAAAAAATATTTTATTAAAAATTCAAATTTTTTTATATTTTAAGTAATTAATAATGAATATAAAATTATAAAAAGTTAAAAACAAAAAAAAAAAATATTTTTCTATTTAATTTTCATTAAGATTTCATAAAATGTATTTTTCTTTTTTAATAAGTTGCAATTGCAAACCATTCATATCGAAATGCACACAGAGCAAATGCACACACTTATATAAATACAAATGTACAATAGTTATCAGAGAATAAAATGGGGAAAAAAAATTGCATACAATTCTTAGCATTTCTAAATATCTTCTTGAATCACGGAAATGAGTTCTTCAAATGATGACAGCTCTTGAACTTTTCCTATGTATACGAAAAAACAAAAATAAGAAGAAAAATTGAAATAAAATTGATGAAGATAAATTCAGATTCGTATTAAACTTTTTTTTTTATATTTTAATGTTGTTCAGATATGTTTTCAACTTGATTTTTCCTATCATGTCTCACGATTTTATATTCAAAAGACAAAATGTATAATATATAGGGAAATAAAAAACAAAATCAAAACGAAAAAAAAACTTTGGATTGAAATGATGTGTCTTTGACAAAATTGTATTGTTTAAATTGCAACTGCATAGGTTTTAATCACAAGCAAAATCACATTCAAATGAGAAGAAAAGTATCATATTTTTTTTTTTTGTAATGATTATTATTATTATTTTTTATTTTTAAGATCTTTCAGTCTACTATTATAGTAATGTATTTCTTGTTATTAATTTATTGATTCATATCGATTTATTTTATTTTTATTGTATTTATATACATTTCAATTTTTTTGCATAATTTTAATTTTTTTTTGTTATTAAAACTAAAATTAAAATTGTTTGGTAAAACTTTTTAACTAAATAAAAAAATATACATATATATGTATGTTTTTTTTTTTAATTACATTGGCAGAATTCTGCATACAGCTCAGTAATGCAGAGCGCTGTTTCAATATAACAAATTAATTTTGTGATGTATTTTGACATAAATTTTGACATAAATTCTATTTGTCATATTACATTTCAATTTGACAATAAAATGCTTATTCTCTAATATTGAGTAGAACAGTACAGCGAAATTAGGTATGAACGGTAGTTGCATGCATGGCAACACGTAATTACATCTAATTACTTATATTATACTTACATGTTCTAAAAAATTATTTTTGCACTGCATACAGAATTCTGTTCTCGAGAGCACAGTATATTTATAAATTCTAGCAATTTAATGTATTCTGAGATTATAAGTTTTTTAGATTGATATATATATATATATATGTATAGTTATATATGTATCTACATTCTTATTTCATTGACAGGCATTGAAGGTGTCTAGACGGTCAGTGAACACTGTCAATCTGTCCATGTATTTGTTGTTGTTTGAGTATAAAAAAAAAGTTAAAATGCTTTTAACTTGTCGTCAGTTTTTCCATTTCATTCGTTCCGAGTTTCATAGTCAACGTTTCTAATCTTAATTTCAAAATATACAGCATAACCATAAACAAGGAAAAAGCATATTAGAGAAGCAAAATTTTAATTTTACATTTGAATTAAAGCATTTAATAATATAAACATACCTATTCTTTCTTAAAACGAACCAAAAAAAAAAAATGCTGCACTTTCTAAAAATTACTTTTTCTAATTGCTTATGTTTCACTTCCACTTGTGACATAAATGACATTTCTCAGTTCTCCCCATCTGTAAATTTTTTCATTCAAAACTGAACATGTAAACCCTTCTCAGTTTTAACTGACAGTGAAAACTGACTAAATAACTGACCGTCTAGACACCGCCATTAGTATTGAAACTATTTAGTTATATGTATCATGAATTAGTTGTCGAAAACCATAGTATTTGCGTATTGTAAACGAAATAGCGATAATTATTCAACTAACTATTTGTACTAACCATTCTAACTGATGAAGTTTGCAAGAAGTAGACAAAATACGCCTATCTGTATGATTAGCATTATTTAGTAAAATTAAAAGAAAAATAGTTGACTATTTTCAACATAAGTATATACAAATTTTATTCTAACGCGAAATTATACGTTTTTTTAAAAACAATTCTTAGTTTTAAGATAATATTAGATACCAACCGATGACAATTAAATGACAACCGAAAATATTAACAACACTATGACTTTTATGTATGTATGTCAGTGATACTGTTGTTGTAATACTGTAGTATTCGTAATACTTTGATGTCGATACTAGAGTATCAATACTATACAAATCGGTTCATAACATTAGTTTTAAAAAATAAGTTTATAAATTTGTTTGACTGTATATACTTATCTATATTTTCTCTAACATTTATGGTCATTTATTATCCTATAAATATTTAATTAAATGAAGGACTATAATTGAAATCTCCCAATCCCGAATTGTATGTCAATGGTGATGGATGAAGATGTATAATTTGATAGCAAGTCGAATGAAAAACAAGAGTAAAAATATTTTATAAGCTTTACTAATTTCTTCTCTTATTCAATAAAGTTGAAAAAGTTTCAGACAAGTCTTTTCAATTTTTGTGTATTAATTAATTTCTATTTTTGTAGGATCTGTTTTTTGATGTTAACGGTTTGTGTGATTTAATCTGCATAAATTCACAATTTGTCTATCTGCTCGTCCTCTACCTTGGTTTATTACATATACTTTTTTGTCAAACAATTTGTTAGAAAAAATGTTGAATTTGATTAAAAAAATATTGAATTTATTTGAAAAAATGTTGAATTTGAATGAAAAAAGTATATTATATAATATATATTTTTTTCTCTTATCGTTCATTAAAATCGGAACCCATCGTTAATTCACAAAGATTATATATAATAAATGCCATTCTATAATGGATTTTCATTATAGCAGACAAAATTTTCAAAGGAAAATCATCATATTTTTCTCATCATAAAATGTCAAAATTTGAATTGTATTTTACTATATTAATAATAATAAGTATTAATTTTAAACTGTAGTTTGTAAGTAAAATCTGTAAGGTTATTCCTGTAGGTTGAAGTGAAATAAATAAATGCACATATCTAGCTAGACAAATCGTCAGTATAATCAAATATTTGTGAATGTTCGTGTATACACGGAATAAAGTTCATTACTTAAACCGAAAACGTTTTAGCTTTGCAAATCTAAATTATTCGATCATAACGGAATGCAACATAATTAATTTTCTAAAATTACCTTTAAAATTCGCTTTACATTAGTTTTATTTCAAACACATTCACAACGATTTCAGTGTCGTTTGTGTTAACGATCACACTTCGCTTCCATATCTCATTATTGTCCTCATAATGATTTTAAACGATCTTAATTTACTTTGGTCATCAT
Organism: Argyra leucocephala; assembly: GCA_963942445.1. NCBI lineage: Eukaryota > Metazoa > Arthropoda > Insecta > Diptera > Dolichopodidae > Argyra > Argyra leucocephala. The sequence continues at coordinate 21,028,054 of OZ012680.1, read as the reverse complement.
ATCTATATACAATTATACTTCTAACAATTATTGTTAATTTACTAGAGTACAATAATTTATTATAAAAAAAAAAAAAATTTCGCAATAATATATTTTTTTGCTTTTCATTTTACAACAAAATATCCTTTTTTTATTATTATTATTTTTTCTCATTATCTATTTACAAAAATTCTTTGAAGTTACGCATAAAAACTCAATCCTTTTATCAATTTTCAATTGTAAGAAACCACAAAAAAAAAGGAGCATCATCGATTAAAAGTCAATTTATATTTTATGTATATGCACATATTTACGTATACGACAATACATATATGCACAAAAGAATAATTTAAATCAATGAATCAAATGTTGTATTAAATTGCATAAAAAAATTTCTAATGTAATAAAAGAATAAAAGTAAAAATATAAAAATAGAATTTTTTTTTATGTATACTTACTTCAAGTACTTGACAATTTAAAATTCATTAAAAAAAAAAAAACAAAATAAAGAAGGACATTTTCAACCCATCATCTAACCAACCTGCAGCAGTTAAGAAAAAAAAAAAATAATGTACTTATTTATTATGATACAAATCCCTATATATATGTATGTAATATGTATATATGGATGTATATAGAAATCCATTGGATGCGATGTGATAGATTTTCTGTTGAATGTATTTATTTATGAAGTTTTAAACACATCTATATACAATATATAAAATATGTGCACACATCTAGTTGTATATATATATATATGTATATATATATATATGTATATATATATATATTTCTGTATATAATACAAGTATATTTGGCACGGATAAAAGATTAACTTAAAAGGAATTTTCTTATCAAATCTTCCAGTTTATATTTACTTTTAACCAGTTTATATTTTCAAGTCCTTTTTATCGTTTATTCATTTTTTATTTCTTTTATTTTTTTTTCTCTCTATCTCAATCTATACTATATGTATGTATATATATATATATATATATATATATATATGTATATTTTTATTTCGCCGCCACCTCCCTTCTTCGTCACCGGATATGATAAAGAAAATAATAAAAAAGAAAATTGAATGGAATATAGGGTGGAAAAGGATTATATGAACGCATATAATTATAGTTTTATATAATTGTATAAACATATAATAATAATCCTTTAAGTAAAGAGCATTTGGTATATTGATATAGGAATGAATTACTATTATGTTATCAATGTTTTTAGTTATGATTTTTAAAATAGCAAAAACAAAAAAAAATATGTCACTACTTATATATAATTGAAAATTATAAAAATATAAATTAAAACTATATGTACCTAGATACTATATTTTGTTTTTGTTTTAAATATAAACAAATTTTAATAGAGTTACAGATAAATAAAAATTAATTATGTATATACATATATGTATATGTATAAAATATATAAAGAACTTTTATTATTTAAATATTCAATTTAAGTGATTCATTAAATATGTAAGACATTTTTAAAAAAAAGTTTTTTTCTTTTTCACCTAATTTACATTATTATTATTTTCGAATTGTAAATGTATTTTTAAATCAAGATTTTAAAATATCAATATTGTTACAAAGTTTAATTGTAAGTCGCAATCACTGATAAAGAACTTTTGAATTTCTAATTCCAGAGTTGAATTTATGTTATCAAAATAAAATTAGTATTCTCTGTAAAATTAAAATGTAACTTACATTAAACAAATTTAAGAACCTACTAATTTTGTTTTTTATTCCACAAAGAATCAACATAACAATTTGATTGCTATAAGACTCTTGCGCATTCTTATAACACTATTATAAACACTCTTATAGCAGTATTAGTGTTAATTTGAGTGCACCGCAATTGTTGCGAAACGTTATAAATACGTTATAGATAGCACTAAAATAAAGAATTCTATAAGGCCCCGGAGCAATTGTTGTAATGTAATATTGTTATAGGATTAGTGTATCCATATGCATTAGTGTATATGTTTTTATTTTGAAATAATTTATGATATGCGAGAGTGAGGTAGGTATTGACTATTTTTATTTTAAAATAACAATTTTATGAAGTTTATATTTATTTCATGAGAAAGGGAGACATTACATCTATAATCATAATAGACAAGACAAGCATTTAAGGATCTGCGCTTGCGCAGTAGACATCCTCTCATTTTATATTTGAACTCTTAATATGTAAATAAGTTGTATGTACAACAGAAATGCGCATACGGGTTGAAAAAATTTCTATTTTGTTTTATTTGTCATTCAACATCTTATTATTAGTATATAATATAATTAAAGGAAATTTATTCTATTTATTTTTTTAAGTAACTGTCTCAAATTATTGTTTCCTATACTTATTTTGGTAATTTGTAGTATTCCTATAGTTTTTATTCAAAATGTGTATATAATGTTCCTCTTTAATTACAAAAATATTTTATTTTTAGTAATTTTATCCACTGACTATAGGGAATATATCGGAAACGAATCAGTATATGAGGGAGGTGTATTTATGTGTCCAAAATAAGACTGACTAACCTCAAAACTTTTTATTAAACATGAATGGTTTATCGTAAGAAATCTATGTCAGTACTTGAATTACTTTTCTTTTCAAAATTTTAAATTTGGTTTCAACTTGAATTATAATTGCTCAACCGGGGCCCCTAGTATTTTTTTAAATTGTATGTATATAAATGATTTATAATATAAAAAATGTCTTACTAATAAATAATATTTTACGGTTAAGAATAATTGTTAATTGTAATTGCGGTTAAAAATATTTATAATTATTGTGACCAAAAGGCAAAACTTGGCTGGGGAAAGAAATATCATTGACATTTATTATAAAAATACTTCGAAAAAATACATTTCCTTTCAAAAATAACCAATTTTTAAATAAATAAAAGAAAATATATGTTTAAATTGTTAAATAATGTACGTTAATTAATGCATAACATCAAATTTGATATTTAAATAATTATTCTTTTAAGTAAAAATGATATTTTTGCGAAAATAAAGCTAAATTCAGTTTTTGCTTATTTATTCTAAATATTTATTCAAAAGCTACAGTAATTTACATTATAGGAATATAGTAAATTAATAACACTACTACTGCTATTCGAGCAAGTCTATTCTTATAACAACACTTTAACTCTTGTTATAGGATTACGCACTTTTAAACTTATAACATCATTGCTGTAGCACTTGCTAAAAATCCCATTATAACAACTCCAGCGATTGCTATAAGAACATTCTTATAGCAATATTAATCACATTATTCGCATAAAAACATCATTATATCACCTTTAGAGCTTATCGAGAGTCATATAGGAGTTTTATAGCACTAATTTTGTTTTTATATAATAATATAGTGTTACGTACGTACGTGTTAAAGAAATCCATCTATTAGAAATAACTAGGAATACTTATCTGATTAAAAGTCGTTGCTAACGTAATTCATATTAAAATTTAGATTTAGATTTATTAAATTATTTTTTAAAATGGCTTTCGTTTTTTAAACAACTTGTTTTTAACTTGTTATCTTTCAAATGAAAGTAATAATTTGAAATAAAACTGTAAATTTTTATATAAATTACGTTAGCGACGAATTTTAATTAGTTATTTCTATTACCACGTAAATACGTTTCTTCATAGTGAGGAATAACTTGAAATCAAAAATGAATATATACCAATTTCTCGTCTTATCTATTTTGGGCTACTTCTAGGAATCTCAGAGAAACACTAGTTATTGTGTTGTTTTAATGTTTGAGTATCGAATAAAGCGAGTATTTCAGTAGTAAAGTAATACCAGTTTTATAGTTTTAGTTATAAAATAATTGTAAAATAGTAATAAAATATTGCTTTTTCTTTAATTGTTATCGTTTTATTTTCATTCTAATTTAATCAGTTTGTTCTCTTCTTCCTTAAGAATTTTTTTTGAAAATTGTTTTTCAATTTTTGTTTTTCAACTTAAAATAACAATTATAAAATTACTTAAGTGTGTGTGCACAAAATGGATTTGTGATATATGATATCCCAGTAAGCAAAGGTATAAAGTAATAATAAGTAATAAAGTAATCGATAATTGAACACTTTGTTGCTTACCGCATCGATGTATTTTAACACAGCGATATCATTGAAAAGTAATGTGTACTTATTTTGTATATGAAATTTTTTTGTAATATTTTGAGAATATTGACATATTCTAGCGTTTTCAATTATCTAATTTTATTTTGTTTTTATATATATATAAATAACATTAGGTTTTAAGAATTTGCATACTTTTGTACTCAAAAATCTAGTACTATATATTCAGTCATACATTTTTTTTTTGTATCAGTTAACATTTTTTGAAGAATACTTAACTAATTTCAGTTTGTTGTTTATAAAAAGAAAATGATACTATTCCATTTAGCCATGAATGAAAGATTAAAAATTTTTGTCAAAAATAACAATTGTTCAAACGGGATTCGAATCTATGACCTTCGCGTTAGTTATCAAATAACATTAGGTGTACCAATATACTCGTAATATCGATTGATAAGTTGCATATATTTATTCTATAAGCAGTAAATAACATTTTTTTTTTATTTCTCAACAATAATAAATATAATTCAACCAAAAATTCCATTAAAAAATTACCTCCACTTTATTTTCATTTTTTTTTATCGATAAAGTGAAAATTTTATCGTTTAAAATATTACATATATATATATATATTATATAAGTACTTCAAAACTATTATTATACATTTAACACCTAATATTATATTATGAGATATTTATATATATATATATATATATATATATATATTTACATAAATTGTATGTATACGTACAATGTTGTGTTGTGATGATTTTATCCTTGCTCATATATATATACAAAAAATATTAAAAGAAAGGATATTAGAAGATAACAAAAAAAAAAATAACAAAACAAAAAACAAAATTTAGTATTGTTAAATTTTTTTTGTTAAAGTAAAAATAAAAGAAAACTACAAAAATGTCATGCAAACTTTACTCCTTTTTTTTCATTTTTAATAATATTCAATTCTCTTTTACCCGCTTTTGCCATCCTTTCATTTCTTAACAACAAAATATGTATCAGTTATACAGTGCAAAAAAAAAAAATATTATTATGATTAACTATTTAAAATTTTCATATTTTCACACTCCCCTCATTTTTATTTATTTGAACCTATATATTTGTACTTATGTATGTATATTAATGTGCATTGAAATGTATATACAACATATTATTTGGGAAGTGAAAAGGGGAGCGTGAAGAATGAATATATGTATGTTATATATATATAAATATGTACAAATACAATATATTGTAATTTTTTGTAACAACGATAATACGAGATTGGTGAAAATAACGAAAGAAATATATAAGTTGAAAAGAGAGAAAGAGAAGAAGAGTGTAAATTGTAAAATATAAAAATCTCGTATTTTGTATTATGTTTTATTTTATATTGAAATAGAGAATAGATAGATAGATAGAAGTATGAATGTCCTATCAACACAACACGTAAATTTACTATGCACTTTATTGTATAAATACATATGTATATATTCATATTAATATAAATATATATATATATATATATATATATATGCATCACATAATAATTCATATACTCTTCATATTGTATATTTTAAGTCCATAATGTTGGTTCTATGATGCAGATAGTATCCTGGCAACCATCTGGTATTACTGATAACAGAAAATAAAACTAAATCATACGAAACTGTTAGTATTTTTGTATAGAAAACAAAAAAAAAAAAAACGCTTTTCCATACAAAAAAAAAGACAACAAAAATAGAAAAATAAAATTATGAGAAAAAGAAAACAAATAGTATAGAAGGAAAGGAACATAGAGCGCGCTGCTATCTTTTTAGATATGTTTGTTCCATTTTCCATTTGTTATACATTATGTATGTACATATAATAATATAATGTACATATTTTATATTTGCAATATATATATATGAAAATAGAATTTTATTAGTAAAAATATTTTTAGATGTACTTACATACATATTTTTTTTTATAAATTTGTATATTCATTTCTATATTTTCTTGTTGTGTTGTTGAGTGTGTAGAAATAGAAGTAGTGTAACCAAATATGAGAAAAATATAATCATAGTTAAATAGAAAATCATAAACTCAACTCAAACCAAAACCACCCGGTTGATTTTTATTATTATTTTGTTGTTGTGGTTGTTGTTATTGTTTTTGTTGTTATGTTACCAGTTACCAGTTACCATCATTTTATAATATTACGAGTATATTTTTTTAGTGTTTGTTCTTAGCAAAAAAAATTAAATTTTTTTCACTGAATAATATACAATATATTTGTATTGTATATGTAGTATGAATATACATTATTTAATATATATTATTATGTATATAATACGTGTGTGTATATTTGAATATTATTGAAAAATATAACGTTTTTAATATATACATAATAGAAAAAGACGACGGCGACGATGACTGTAAACTTATCACTTCTTTTTACCGCCATAGACGAATACAAAAACATTTTTATCATATTTATGCATTTTTATGATAAATGAGGAATGAAAAAGATATATTTTTTGGTTTTTATGTATTTTTGTTTTTATTGTTGTTGTTGTTTTTTTTCAATTTTTTTATCAGTTTGAACCATACGAATTTATTGTGTTTGAGGTTTGGTTTATTTCTTTTTTTTTTTTTGTTTCTCTCTGTCTCTCTTTCTTTACTGCTTTCTCACTGGGTTAAAATTTTCGTCTTTTAAACTAACGAAAACGAGTGTAGTAGAAATGTCGTTCGTGATATTTATTTGGAAGGATGTTGTATGTTTGTGTATGAAGATGTGCCATACCATGCTGTTATGTGGTATAGTTGTTTTTATTATTGTTTTTTTTTTTTTTTTTTTTTATCTAACTTCATCAATCAGGAAGTTGTGATAAGACGACTTTTTGAGGGTGCATTGAAAGAGTTTTGTTTTTTTTTTTTTTTATTATTTGTTTTTTGTTTTTCATTTTTTTGATTTTCTTATTATTGCTGTGGTGTTGTTCTTATATTTGTTCATTTTTGCCTCGTCGGTTTTTGGGGTCTTATCTAGAACTTACAGTGATCGAAATTTACAAAAAAAAAAATATAATATATAATATATTTTTTTTTATGTATTTTTAAAGTTTTATGTGAAATTTCCTGAAATAGAGAAAGAAGAGATCACATTTAAAATAATAGTTAAAAAAAAAAAGAAAAACACAATAACTAAGTACAGTAAATAAAGTTTATAAGAGTGTGTAAAAAGAGTAGTAAATAACATTTTTTGAATTGAGAATTAAAAAATTGTTTTTGTAAAAAGAAACATAAAACACAACAACAAAAATATTGTAATTTTAATTTTATTTATTATTAATGTTAGTTACTTCGTTGGTTCACTGATAAGGAATAGGTTAAGTACAGATAAACGATAAATGTATTTATGTTGAATAAATATTATAGTAGGTATAATGATAAGTTTCGTTTTAGCAATATGGATTTTTTATATTTAGAAAAAAAAATATAAATAAATTTAGGTAGATATAGATACGATTTTAGTTTATTTATTTTGTTTGTTGCAAGCAAACGTATGTTAATATTTATGTAAGTACAAATATTATTTTATTGCGTTTTTTGGTGTTTTTTTTTGCAATTAAATGCATACTGTAGAAGTTAATTGACTTCATGTTGTTAATTCATTATTATAAACATAAATAAATATTGTATTTTAACTATATATGTACTTATATACATTAGTTACATAAATAAGTATATTGCTATGTATTTTACTAACTATTAACTATATAATTATGTAACTATGTAACTATCTAACTATGTAAGAGTAGTTATGTAATTTCAATTTTTTACATATCTACTCCCCATAAAATGTACCTATCTATATCCAATTTGTAAAAATTTAAAAATTCGAATCATCATCGAAATGTCTGTGATAAAATTTGACAGTAAAACCAATAATAACTGTCACAGACGAAACCAACATAAGTTTGTGTGATTGACCAAAAGTCAAAAAATCATAACAACAGTAATACCTACCAACTTTTGAAAAATTCGTATTTGACCCGGATAATATTTTGCGCTGCCCCAGATAGTAAGTTGATAAAAAAAACAATTAATATTGTCTCATCCTTAATGATAACAATTGAAAACGGTAATTTAATGTTATTATGAAAGTAGAAAAAGTTAAATTTTATAATATGGAAGTTATGTAATATAAACTTTATATAAAAATTAAATTATCTTAAACTTTATAATAGTACCTACGTCACGACAAAAGATAGACGGTGACAATCTGATTATGGCCAACATAAGAATTTTCAATGTCATATACAAAATTTGGATTGAGGTGTAGTTAAGGAAATCGCCAAATTCATTGTTGATTACGGAAACTCGTGAGAAATTACCCCTGCTTTTGATAATGCTGAATTGACGATCATAAAATTTGATATTACTGAACCAACGACAACGTCGCCAACATATTGGCGTACGATCTTAAATGTCAAAAAAAAAATTGTTTACATTGTCTCATGATCGGTAATTAATTTTACAGTGTATCCACGACTGATTTTCACGATACGGGTTGTTAAATTATGTATCCGAAAATTTGTTGAAACACAGTATAGTTTGGTACAGTTATGTTGAGTTTTTTTTTATTAATCAAGCAATAAGTTCAAAAATTAGAGAAAAATAAGTATAAATTTTACTTCGTGTTTCAAAAATAAATTTTTCTTCAAAAAAAAAAAACAAAAAAATTTTTGTTTACGAAATTGTCCGTATTTAATCTTCATAATCTTTCACAAATATATTCAATTCAAATATTTTAAAAGTTTATCCACAAATAGGTATCCACAAGAGTATAATATTTTACATTTGATTTGACGTTTATTTCAGAGACAATTTGTTTAGGGTGATCGGAATTGTAAGCAAAGTACATTGTGTCGCCAACACAATATTGTTAGTTCAGAAAATTTGACATATTGTATTTGTATGTACATTGTATCGGTTGAAATTTTTTGGATACATTTCCGATGTCATCGCAACTAATCATACAATTTTTTGTTGCTTTCTATGCTCAAATCTGACTGTTATTTTACATAACATAGTCAACTGCATAACCGAAAGCATGATGGCAGTTGATTTTTTTACAGTTGCAGCGCAGACGATATTACCGAAAGCAGAATACTGCTGTAAAAATCGTACTAAACTAAATTTTTAAAAATGGTGTTCATTACAGGAATCATCTTTATCTACATATACTAAATTAAATTAAATGCATTAAAGTCACCCAGAAAACAAGCTATTAGGAAATATAAATTGTTTCTATTAATAAAAAAAAAATCAGAAGAAAATGGCCATTCTCGAGGTAATATTACTGGCTTGATTTTGTTGTTAGCTCAGTTGCGGACAGAAATGCCGTCACGTCATTAAAACTAAACGGGAGATACTAGATTGACCGAAAGGAGAAAGAAAAGAATTAATTAGTTCTTTTATGAATAAGAATGCAAGCCCCTTGGCTTTTGTATTGTATACATGATTGGAACATTATTTAATATTGATTAATTTAATAAATTTGTGTGTGTAATTTAAATTAAGAATGCATAAAATTAATATGTCATGCATAAAACTTCAAATATGAAAAAAAACCCCTCAAATTCATTTTATGAATTAATTTATATAAATAAATTATTCAATCATAAATGTAACTATGTAATAAAAATAGCATTTTTCTTTTTTATGCTATTCTTGACAGTAACTTAGGTACTGTACTGTAAGTTTATAATAAATTATCTACAATATTTTGAACATTTGTTTTGATATATAACTATTATGTTGTTTACATTTCATTCTTAATACCCATATTTTGACAGTTAAGTGACAGTCTCAAAATTTGAAAATTTGTATTGTGTAGTTTCTTGAACATATTATGGAAATATGTTGTTAACAATTTTAACCGTTTTTTTTTCAAAGGTTTTGGGTCAAGGTTTCAAAAAATACGATTGTTATTTTATTGGAGTTTAATGTGGATATGTTTTTTGACATATTATTTTTTAATATCAAACATTATTTTAATTTTCGAAACTTTAAATGTTGTTGGTGTCATAGTTATTAATTTTGTGTTTATAATTTTTTTTTTGTGTTATTTATATCAATTTTAAACTTTAATTGAGTATAATAGTTTCAATTAAAATAGAACAGAATTTATAAAATAAGGACGAAAAAAAAACATATTTGACACTGCAAACAAAATTCGTTTAAAATTTTAACAAAAACAATTTTAGAATGAGAAATAAGTAGTTACATACTAAAAATTTAAACTTAAAACTTGAAGCGTGTAATTATGTAGGTTTCATTTGTTGTTTTATTATATGGAATTATTGAAACCTCGATACTGACACCGATCTTCATCCTAAGCACACCTAATATTAGAAAAGTCAACAATTACAATGAGTTTTTAGTAGATACATATAGTATATAATAATTCGATATAGATTTATCATATTTCAAGTTTGGTTTGGTTTTTTATGCTTCTTTGTTTTTACAAATGAATAAGGAGCTGCATTTTTAATGTATTGTATAAAATCATAAAAACTTGAATTCAAAATTAGTGAAATTACCTTGAAATTTAATGTGATTTCAGTGAATCTTTTTCAATAGATAAACACGCAGATTATATATATATATATATTTTTTGTAATACTTTATGAGATTGGATTCAACATTCGCAAAGTCTACTCTATTCTAAGCTATCATAAAAGAATGAGTTTTCAAAGTTTTACATTTTGAAAAATTGTCTGTAGTGTAATAAACTTTATCAATTTTGGATTCTATAACCATATAACAAATTGTTTTCGAAATTATCGTAATAAATGTTTTTATTTTTTTTTTTGCTTTTTATAAATTATGCAAATCTTTATTGATAAACTTTGAAAGAAAAAGAAAAAAAAAGAAAAAAATTCCAACAACAACCTGTCATTTTTAATGATATCTTTCTATCTTTGTATGAGTATTTTTTTTTTTTTTAATTTCTTATCGATATAAAGCTGAAATTGTAATTAGAGGGCTTATCGTTACTAAGCATAACAAAGAAAAAAAAAAAAAAATTAAATAAAAAATGAAGGCTTTTTGTTGTTGTATTTTGCAATTTACTTATCGTTTCCTGTTCAACACAACTTATGTTTTTTTTATACCTACTGTTTTTATATTTAGAACGATTTTAATCTCTTTAATTTATTATTTACAGAATGTATACACTATATAATATGTGACAAACTTCTACAATTATTGTATTTAAAATTTTAATGTGAAAAGAAAAAAAATTTTTTGTTTGGGTTTTTTTCTTTTTATATTTTATGCAGGTTATTTAAATTTTTTTTTTCAAAACAAAAACAAAAAAACTGATATGCAAAATAAATGTCTTTGTTATCAGTATTTTTGATATTTCTTTTTCTTTTATTGTTTTTTTTTTTATATTAATAATTTTAGAATTTACTAAATTTAAATATTATATTTATATATGTACATAATACATATATACATATATATGTACATCTTTATAATTCGGTTCAATTTAATGAAAGTAATTCTACCCGTAATTCTACTCATAAACTATGTAGGGACTTATAAGTTTCTTTTTTATATAAAAAACCAAAACCTTAGGTATCCATATATACCAAATATACCTATTATATACTTATTGAAAGGTATTATTTAATCTATCCAATTAGGAAATATATGTATTAGGAAGTGAAGAATAAACTCACCTATTCATATTTTCCTTAAATTTCTCCAAATTGTATTTTGATTGTGGCAACACATCAAAGGGAATATGATTTCACATTGTTGAAGTTCGAACTATGAACGAATTTATATATACATATTTTTGTTTATACAGAATTTTTAAGGCTTTATTTACTTACTTTTACTTTTGATAATTTTTTTGGGGGTATTTAGTAGGACGTAATTTCTGATTCCTTTATCGTGGTTCTTTTCTTGGTATATTACATGAACTTTTCTGAACCCATACATTCGATATTCATTTTACAAGTTGCGTTATAGGGTAGCTGGCTGTATAATGTAGATCGTATCGTGAGGACATTGATTTTTGTTTTCATATAGCTTATTTGTCAGTTAAAAATTTAAACTCAAATATTATAGACATATTTGCATTTCATGATCAAATACATTTTATCCTTCTTATTTATCCTGTTACAGTTTTATTGTACTGAATTGCGTTAACTGATTCTTTTCATAGATTGCGATGCTTAATAAAATTCACCAATATCAACTTGTAGACAGTGATAGATTGGTGACAGTGATATTCACTTACTGGAACATCGAAAATTAATATTATTAACCCTGTATATGAACATAATAAATAAAAAGAATTAAATGAAAGTGTTTATATGGGAATAGCTGGAAAAACAATCATGTATATTTATCATTATTCTATACTTCCAATGTTTTTTGGGAGCCGCTTATAACTTCATTAGTCATAATTATGCTGGTATTTTTTAACAATATTCTATTACCTGTAATTTCTACTTGATGATAGCTTAATTATATTAATATTAAAAGCTGTTCTTTTCATCATTAAATCTTTGATCTTTTTATATACCTACTATTAATACCATATATACTGTAAGTAGAGATAAGTAGATATTATAATTTAATCATATTTAATGCACCTATTTGTATTTTAATTCATAATAGTAAACGACTAATTTAGCAATTGAATCAAAGATAACCTTCTTAAACCTGTATGATTTTCTTTATTTCTTTAAACTATGTAGGTATTCTGTTTTTTGATTCTGGAACAAATATTTAATATTTTTTTTTACTGAAAAATGTTTTTAATTAATTAATAAAAATAAAAATGTATAATTATTCTAATTTAAATTAAATTTTAATTACAGGTGAATGTCAAGAGTTTACTAATCAAGGACTTCCAGAAAAAGGTAAATTATTTACTTATATTAATTAAATTTAATTATGCAACTACACTGAAGAAGGCAACATATTATTGCCGAAATATCGGTATTTGTAAAAAAAACATAATTTTTAATTACCTATATATAGTGTTTTTTCAATTTTTCAATTTTAATTTTTGTATAATGAATATATATGAGCAGAAGAAAAAAACTTTTAAAAATGTACATTATATCCAAATAGAGTTTTATTGTAAAAAAAAGTCGATTTTTCAGTTTCTTCTATATAAGAGTTTTCCAATTAATTTGTTTCTAATTGTCTAACACCAATATAATACTATTTTTATTATTTTAATTTATTTTCTTCTCTTGTCAGGATTCATTTTAATTATGAATTTTTTAATTTTATAAATCCTTTGTCCAAAAATGATATGCTATCCTGTATGATATGATATGCTATCCTGTATTTTAACGGTACCTATATCGAAGCTGTTCTAAACATAACTCAAACCAGCGCCGCTTAAATGATTTCTTGACCAGGAGTGGTATTCTGTATTGGGATAAGCGATAGTCACCCTTGCGACAGTCAAAGATGACACTAAAAATTTTTGGTATTCTGTATTGCGATCACTTGAATAATTTAAGAAAACGGCAGCATCTTAAAAAATACAATTCGGAAATGGCAGCACAAGTGATTTATTAAATGTCAAAGTGTCAAAACAATAGAAAACAAAAATAAGTTGTAAATTTTATCAGCGCTATTAATCAATAAAGTGAAATTATATAAAAAAAAAAAATTATATATTAAAAGAGAAAAAACTTAAAGTAAATTTCATGTAACAACTAATTTAATAAAATATATATTTAAAATGAAAAAAAAAATTATTGATGACTTAGACTAAAAAAAAACTTAATGTGAAAATCATAACAACTAATTTAATAAAATGAAAAAGTAAATTATATTCACATTATTGAGTAAAATTCAGTTGCAAACTTATAACTAATTAATATAAATGTGTATTATATGTAATTGAAAACCAAAATAAAGTTCAAACTTATTAAAAAAAAAATTAACACATAATTACAGCATTTTTTATTCAATTCCATTATTTTTAAATCATCATCATTTCACTTTTAATTCTAAAACTCGCATTTTTTAATATTTACATCATAATAAATCTTTAAAAACCAAAACATAAAAAATCTAAAAGTCTAAAATCTTAAAAACCAATCAAACTTTCATTTATTTTTATCATGAGTGACACCAAATTAGCTGTCACCCTAAAATCACAAAAAAAAACGACTATCACTGTGACAATCACCATATAGAATACCAATTATGGATATGCGACAGTCGCAGCGTGATTATCACAATACAGAATACCACTCCAGATGTTTATTTTCAGACTCATATTTACCATTTTTAGTGTCAGGATATGAAAATATCAAGATGACTTAAAATTAAATCATCATCATCAGCATATCTCATTCAAGATCATATCATTATGCAATTATTTCAAACACTTTTATATTAATTATTTTTTTTTTAAACATTGCTAACAACATTCATTTCCTTTTAACATACATATTCAAAAGTACTTTCATACGGACAGTAGACAGTTTGCATTAAATTTCTTTAAAATTCTTTCATTTTGCATTAAATTTTTTTGATGTTTGAAAACGTCAAAATATTTATACTGCCACATTGAAATATTATTTCTTTAAATTTTTCTTTCAAGAATTTTGACAAATATAGATTTTTTTTGTCCGTTTCAGATTCAGTAAATTTGAAATTTTTTTACCTGTATTATAATTTAAACAGTAAATAATTACATCCTCAGAAACACAAAATAACAAAAACTTGTAAAATGTAAATTTAACGAAACGTCAAAAAATGGCATGCAAATTTTCATGCCCTTGTTTTGACATTTAATTTTTAATTTTATTTTTATGCAAATTTTCATGCCATTTTTTGACATTTAATTTTTCATTTCATTTTCTGACGTTTCGTATATCTCTTTTGATTTGAAATGAAATAAAGATATGACAATTGAGAACAAAAACGTTTGAAAATTGAATGAAAATGGAGTACGAGAATTATATTTTTAATATCTGTATTCGGAAGATAAATAAGATGTTTTTCAAAAATTTTAGTAGTGTCGTAGTGGTCATTAATACATACATATATACATTTATTTAGGAATGGCATTGTTTTCCATTCCAAAGCATGACTGACTGTTAAAAATTAAAAAATTGAAAATTACAATTTACAATTTACTTAAATATAGATTTTTTGTATAAGTAAAATTGAAATAAAAATCTTATCACAACTCAACAAGGGTCAATAACTGTAACGATTGTGAATTGAATTAGTTGTTTTATAAACAATCGTAACAATTATTGAAAATGTAAATGTTAGCATTTTACGGTCACATTCATAGACAAAACTCAAATGTCAAAAATTTAAGAGAAATTTTTTTATTTTGATAGATTTGTTTATTCCTCACCGAAATCACTCCTTGCATACACATTTTGGTAGATCTCTGGTAAATGGTAACTCAATGTGTATTTTTTTTTTTTGAAATTCTGCAAACTAAAATTAAAATTTGACAATTCTTCATGTCTATTTTATTTGTTGTTATTTTGTGAAGTATTTTTTTTATAAACTTTTGTGATTAATTTCGTTTTAACTTTTTTAATACCTACTTATTTTAATTATTTTTAATATTATACATAAGGTACGTATACGTTATAATTATTATATCTGTAACCTTATAATTATTATTCTCAATTTCATATAATTTTTCATATGTATAGAATTTGGATTGCGTTAAAACACTGCAAAAAATTTTAAAATAAACAAATATTTGAAAATTGTTACATCTGTCAGTTTAAAATTTTGACACATTTTCGTATTGATTTCTGCGAAAATTTATTTTGAAAATCCAACTTAAGTAATAATAAATATTTTTACTTTGTCAAAAGATCAACTGTCATCTATGACTGAATATACAACATAATAATATTAATACACTTTATACACAATAATGTATGATTATATGATTTGTTTGACTAACTATGTCTTTCTATTGGTTTTTTTTAATTCTAAGTCTAACACAACTACACAATTACATACAATTTACATACTTTTAGAATTTGTTTTACGATATATCTACTAATTTTGTGGACTATTGTAGCGTAATCTCGCCTTGGCCAGAACTTTCAACTACTTTTTATCATCCATTCTATGACAATAACAAAGAGTACTTGGTTCAGGTCAACATTTTTTTTGCATTAATCGGAAATCGAATCTGGTACCTTTCATTTGAAAGGCAGGTGCTCTATGCACAACCCAGCGATCTGTCAAAAGTCTTTTGTTTTTGATTGATATTGATTGTGAGAACTTTTGGGTATGTCTAAATTAGTAAATACTAAATATCTACTACATATACATCATATTATGTATATACTGTTCTTAGGATTAAACAACAAAATATTACAATATATAAGATTAAAAAAGTTACTTTACATAAAAGAAAATCCATGCTTGTTTTCAAATTAAATCATTTATTTATTTAGTTAGTTTCCTAGAACTTATCAGAAAACATTTTTCCGTAATACCATAAAAAATGACAACGATTTTGTCATTATTCTTTGTACCTATATAGATTACATACAAATTCAAATTAGGTTCTAAAAATCTTTCAATTAAGTATTCAAATGATTTGTATTAATTAAGTCATATATGTTTAATAAAATGTTCACTTATACATTCGAACCAACTTAAATACAGTTTTGAATTTCAATTCTGTTATTTTATATAAAAAAAAAAAAAAATAATAAAAACAAATATCTGCCAAAATAAAATAGCCTTTTTGTCGAATGAATTTTAAATTTAAATCAATTTGTTACTAATGCTATGCCGCACCTTTTAACTTCTTCCATCAATTCAATATATATATATATATATATGTTGAATAAATTATAAAAGGTAAAATAAAAAAAAATTAGTTGAAATTGAAAAAAAAAAATAATCAAAAACAAATCTTTGAGAGACAAATGTTAATTTCCAGTGTTTTGTTCAAAAATGTTAAAATAAATTAGATCAAAGTATTTTTAAAGGGTTTAAACTAGGTTTACTGATTACAGTGATTACATTATTTTTTTTTGTTTTTTTTTTTTGTTCTTTTCTTGCAATTTTCATGTTTTATTTATTTTAATCATCATGAAGAAGTCTTACATTTTTTAAATAAGTCATCATACCAAAAAACCAACATCACAGGTTATATTAAACATTTTTTTTTTTGTTTTTGTTTATATTTGCTTTCGTTTTATTTTTCCTAGTAAAGTGATTGCATTTTTCACTAGTTCAAGTTGAATTTAATTTTAAATAATCCTTTCAAATGAGATGCTGTCCATATATAGTATAATAATAATAATAATAATAATATAGTAAAGTTAGTGATGGGTTTGGAGTATATGTATACCTGTATAGAATATAAAAATAATAAAAACGAAAATAAAATAATAAAAATACACGAAATCGATAAATACGATTATTTTTTTTTTGTTTTCGTTTTGTTTTTATTTGTTTTTATTTTATTTTCGCGTTTATTGATCAGGTTCAACTGTTATAATAATAATAACAATAATATGAATAATAAAAGAGTACATGTTGAATTTATGGTCTCCAACATTTTTATTAATTTTTGACATTTACATATATAAACTATGTTTGACATTGAAATAAATTTTTGACATGATATTAAATAAAATATTTATTTGAATCAAAATAAATCATTCAATTATTCGTATTTTCGAATTTCAAAATTAAATTTTGAAAATAGTTTAATACCCTTATCATGATTCTCGAATCGAATATGAGTCGAAGCGAATATGCTAGTCGAACGTTCGCGTAAATGTGATCACAATTCGCGAATAAAATTATTCGCTTTGGAAAAGTTGTTGCTAACCTAAGACTTGCAAATTAAATATTTTGACAAGTATTTTTAGATTTATAAAAAACTTTTGTTTGCATAAAGATTCATAACTTTATATTCTCAGTTCAATAAAACATAAACTGAAGTTTCAAATTAGAACAAATGGATTACCAATAGTAAAATTAGTTTGTGCAGTACGATTTTCCGCCGAAGGAAATTATTTTAATTCAGGTCTCGATTGTTTGGGATATATTTACTGCTACTATTAATTTGAGGTTTTTTTTAAGTACAACACTTAGAACGCGTGAAAATTTTCGGCTCTCTGGATTAATTTGGATTCTCTGGAGACTCTGGATATTGTTCTTTACTCAATATTAAGCACGTACATTCTATACGCAGTACATTGATTGATGTATAATTATAAATAAACAATAATTTATTCCACACTTTGCCTTCACATCTTGGAGATCCTAATGCATTTAATTCGGTTGCAAATCGCTTCCACAACACTTTTAATGCACTTTTATTCCAATTTGTTGTTCTCACAAACCAAATCAGTATTCTCTTCCATCAATTGCACCAGCTTATCAAACTGTTTTTATTTGTTTTCTTATAGGTGCATATAATATCATATTAAGTATTATTATATTATTCATAAATTTTATAAATAATATTCTCATTTTTTTTTAACTTATCCTCCCCTCCATTTTCACTCGAAAAACAACAAAAATAAATTTTTTTATTTTTGTTTTACGGTTGTCACTTAAATTTTTCATTCGTACGTTCGCTTTGCTAATCATGATCGCATCTCGCATGATATCGAATTCGCCTACTTATACGTTTGACTCGAAAATCATGATAACGGCATAAATATGGTCTTATATGGTCTAATTAGAATTTAATTATTGAAGAAAATATTTAACTTTAATGTAGCGTTATCGTCAGACTATTTTGAATGGAAATAAATCTAATCTGATGAAATGTGAGGGCTGACGCCAAGCTTGAGGAATTTTTAAAGTTAAAGTTGAGCAATGTTCAAAACTGAGCGATGAACTATTTGAATACATTGAGTTTAAATTTCTGTTTTAAATGGTTTTTTATTTTTATTGCTACTGAACTAAAAAATTAACACCAACCTTATAAAATTAGAGATTGAATTCATAAAAACTATATTATGCATTATGGAATGAGTTCAAATTTTGGTTGTACTAGATCACCATCAATTCCTTTAAAGTTTTTTTCTTTTTTGATAGAAAATATTTTTGTATATAGAAAATATTTTTGTATATAGAAAAATTTATTTCTATATCTCAACGTCCGTTTTGTAAATTTCAAAACCAAAGTTTCACCAATGGTATATTTGGTGTAAATTTTCTGTAAATGCATCAGTTTAAATTAAAATAATAAAATTGTGTGACACCAGCAAACTTTTACTTTTTAATTTTCGGTTATTTCATATTACGAGTCCTGAGATTATATCACATAATAAATTTTTTTTTCTATTGAAATCTGTTCTTAAAGTTGTTATCCAACTTTTTCTTTATTTTATGTGAATGTTTTATGATCAAAACCGTAATTTGATATAATGAAAATTGTATCAACTTTTATTGTGTTCTTGTTTAAAAAATTTCTTAATACATTTTTGAAATGCCGCATCAATAAATTGCGAAATTTGTTTTTAAATTTTTGTTCTCTGATAATTAACGATTTTCAAAGCCCTCCACCATCTCATTGTAGTTAATGGTTAATATAGAGGTAGTAAAATTTTTTATTTTTTAGAGTTTGGACTCTTGATGGAAATTGTTAAAAAAAATTTTTATAGCTTGATAGGAAAAATAAGCCAAACCTCATTTAGATCAAGTCAATATGTATATACCGGGTGTTCCAAAAAAAAAAAAAATTTACTTGACAAAAATTTTTATTTTTTGACGTAGATTCCGAATTTGCATAAAAAAGTACCACTTCCCATTTGAAAATCTCGATTTCGGCCAATTTCGGCAAATTTTGAACTTAAAAAACCCTCTTCCGGTCTTTCCCGGAAGGTGAAAATATAACGAATCGATAGAGCACCATCGATTTAATGAATAATTTGTTTTTTCAAATTTTAAAATAACGGCTCCTTCCTTCTTAAAAAGCTGATACGCATGTTCTGGGACACCCGTAATTTGTTGAGGAAAATATGCAAAAATATGCTATGAAAAGGAGGGTTTAAAATTAATTATTTTTCAAGAAACGTGAAACCTATAGTTCAGTTTTATAAAAAAAAACAGATTCAGTTTGCAAACGATAAGAATAACAAAAAATTATAATTGGGAATGTTTTTGGTTGGCCTGCTTATGCATGCCTTTCAAAGTAAATTTTATATAATAGTTTGTTGAAAGGAAGTGTTAGTGAATCTCTTTGAATTTTATCTTTTTAAAAAGAAATCTAATCTGTTTCTTCATTGCATAATTCGATGCTGAAAGTTTTAAATTACATTTCTCATCGATTTTTTTAAGTTTTTATGATTTTTTTAGTTTTTTAAGCTCTAATGTTTATATTTATTTACTGCTCCATGTAAATATTTTTTATTTTTAAAAGAGTAAACAAAGTAAAACTGTCAAGTGTCAAACAAAACACAGAAATTGTAATATAAACAAATTTTAGAAATAATGTGGAAGTGGATTTCGATGTCCATTAAATGTGGCCATAGCCATTAGTTAACATTTCTATTGGACAATAATTGTTTGTATTTTTAATTTGGGAAAATTTATTATCTGAATCAAAATTCTTATGGGATATCAATTCCGTTTAAATGACAGCTTATTTTTTTTTAATTTCGAAGACTGATAAAACAAAGTATATTATAGTCTTCTATGAAATATTTGATAAGATCCAATTTGTAGAAAATCAAATTCATTTTAAAAAAATTAATTTATTTATTTTTCAAAGATGACTTGACGTATTGTGTGTGTAGACGAATAACAGAGTGATTTACATTTTTAACATTTTTAAGTCTACATTCATGCCATAAATTAAACTTATTATTTACACATTTTGACTTTGCGATAGAACCTAAATTGAATGACTCATTATTATACTGTATACATGTGTAATGTATGAGAAGGAAATGACTATATCTCGCATTTCATTACTCGACTGCACTTATCACTAAACCAAAACAGTAAATATTTTAAATTATAATAATCTAGCAACAACGTATGCACTTTGTTTATCAAAATATGTATGTTGACTGATAATAGTATAAATTATTAAAATAATTACAAAGTTGAGATTTATGTGGGATGGTAAAAACTTGCCATTTACAACTGAGGTTATGTGGAGTTAGAATCCAACCCGAAATACAATTTAATCTAATCTAATGAGGTAGAAATAAACTAATTCAATACTTGCCTTATTTATTTTGGTTTTATGTGAATTTTCTTTCGCAATTAGCTTTCAAAAGATTAATTGGATTTTTGTATAGCTTATATAGTTTTTGATACTAACTATACTAAATTTTCCCAAACTTAATTTATTCATGTAAATTTTCATATGTCAATTTCGAATAAGCTCTCAAAAGTCATTGTTTCTATGTTCATTTTAAATGATATTTTTATTTATCCAGAAGTAAACAAATAATATGAAGTTAAATGTGTATATTGAAGGTGGGTGCAATCTTTATTGCACCATAAAAGTACAGGTTCAACTGTTGAATTTAAAATAAAAGAATAAACAAAAAAAGTATAGTGTTTATATTTCAGTATTATTTTGTTTCATTTTAAAATGCTTGTTATATTTTGTTGCTACCAAAAAAAAAAAAAAAACATACACTACTCGTACTACTTTACTCCTTTTCTTTTCAAACAAATAAAACAAAAAAAAAGGAGTCTTACACTTCAATTTTTTTATTTTATTTTATATTATTTTTTTTTATTTTTGCTTTGTTCCTGCATCTTTGACTTCGTATAATTAATTTTACTATCAAGATGGGAGAGAAAAGTTAAATATCTTAAAAATAAGAATACAGTCAATCTATAAACGAAAAGTAAAAAAAAAAAGAAAAGAAAGAAAAAAAAAACGTGAGTACTTATCAACAATTATTAATCAAAGTTTTACTTACACTAAAAGTATATAAAAATAATATCAAATATTTAAATCAAATTCAAAAAGACTCTAATTTAACCCGGAGAAATGTTTACATATAAATTTGTATTATATATATATATATATAAGTATATATATAGGTATATTTAAAAGATATATTAAGTTTACGAGATGCTGAAAATGTAGGAATTCCGGTGTAAATAAGAAAAAAAACCTGGGTATAACAAAATGTAATATTTTGATTTTTAACCATTGATTTTGATGAAATTTTCTTTTTATTTTTTTAAATAGTTTAAAATTCTTATGAATTTAAAAACATTTTTTTTTTTCAATAAGGCAATGTTTATTTTAATTGTATTTTGATGTTAAATTATTATTAAACTAACTAACTATCAAAAATAGTGTTGCCAAATATCAAAATATTTGTATGTTAAATAAAAGATGATTTTTTTCTAGAGTGATAGAACAAATTTAAATTGAAATAAAACAGATGTACCCTAAATTTAGTTTGAGTCCAAAATTATTTTATGATATTTATTGTGTAACAAATAGTTTTCACCATTATGTATATCACTATTACCCCTGGTAAGTTGCAGTCAGAAATAATAATTTATTAAGTAACGATTACCATTGGTATAAATATTCGCTCCGATGAACGATGATCTTGCGACACGGGAGTTTGAATTAATTAGATCATATGGGTAGACCAAGATTTGTTACGCAAAATTTTCCATGTAGTAAAATATTTAGAATGTCTGCGAATACACAAATTCAGATCATCATCATTTTCCATTATGGCGCCAATATTTTCTTCTGTATGTACAGTTATTCGTCTTATTATTACTATTGTATCGGTTGAATTGATTTGCTAAGGTGAATGATTTTGTCATTATTCTTTGTACCTATAGATTACATACAAATTCAAATTAGGTTCTAAAAATCTTTCAATTTATTAGGTATTCAAATGATTTGTACTAATTAAAATTTTGCACTATATTCAAACCACCTTAAATACAGTTTTGAATTTCAATACTGTTTTTTTTATATAAAAAAAAATGATTATGTAATAAAACAGAATATCACGTTATAGTTATTCATATCAACTTCTGCAAACATGTTATTACATACATATATCATTGATTTTAGAAAGATAATTTTATTCTAAGATAATTTATATATTTTTACAGAATAAAATTTATTCGTTTCATAATTATATTGCAACATCTGGCAATACTGTTTTTGATTTTTTAATAATTAAAATTAATTTTGAAACAGTATCCCCTTAAATTATTTAATTAAATTATTTGTTTTTGTTTTATTTACATTTAAATTTAAAATTTAAATAAATAATGACTATGGATATTTGCGATTAAGGTACAAATGTTGTGTATGCATTCATTATTTTGATTTCATTCTTATTATGAGAAAATAGGGTTGCACCATATTTAGAATTTATTGGAATTCTGATCATATAATTTTATTATTTAGGCTATTTTTGTTATTATTCTCTAGCTAATGTTGTCTGCGGTATACGTCATCTATTAGAAGAGACGAAGAAATGTGGTCGTCTCGTCATTGAATTATATTTTCTGTAACGATTATGTTATAAAACAGAAATAATATTCATTATAGGATATAATTTATCAAATGAGCTATAATGTCGTTCGATATATAATAATTTGATATATTAAAAGTAGGTGTAGCAGACTAATAAACAATTAAATTACTTCATTTTGAAAGTTTGATATTAACAAGTTACATACACGAATGACTAATAGATATAAAACGAAGTCTTACGAAGGAAAAATAAGAAACGTCAAATGTCATTTTTTAATGCTTAACTTTCATTTCATATTTTTAATTTGTGTATTATTGGTAGTTTGTTGATATTTCAAATTTAATAAAATAGTTTAATTTGTTGATGATATAAAATAAAACTTGGTTCGTTTTATTTTTTATCTTCGTCTTTTATAAATTTAAACTGTCTTAAGACAACTTAAATTTAGTTGTAAATTTTTTTAAGATTGTTAAGATGCTGTCAGTTTTTTTCAGCTGTAATTTGTCATTTACAGTTGAAAAATTAAAATAAAATTAAAAATAATAAATCTCTAAAATTCTCCACTAAATTAATTACTTTCTATATTCTAAAAATATGTTTCTTTTCACTTTTCAAATAATAAGTACTTATGTTTGCTTAAGTTAACGAAAAATTGGTTAAATTTCATTAATAGCTGTCAAAATTAAATTTTATTCAGTTGTAAAAAACAACTTAAGTCACCTTAAGGTAAGTCAAGTCTATTAATAATTTTTAGATTATATAATAATAATGTCACTGATATAAGTACGTAATTGATGTCGGTTCTAGTAAATTAAAACGAAGTTGTTATATCTTAGTGACATGTAATGATTTTGATTTGACAAGAACTTGTTATTTGCTTTAATTTGTGTACTGACTACGATTAGACACGAAAAAAAAACACAAACAAGGAACAAATTAAAATCTTAATTTCTAGATCCAAATTTACCAAGATTTGTTAATTGATAATTAAATTAAAATTAAATTCAAAATAATTTCTTTTTTTAAAACAAAATTAATCTAGAAATTAGGTAATAGTTTATAAATAAAATCAAATTTATTTTTGACAATCTCCATGATTTTTGTTTTTGTGTTCTTGTTTTTGTTTTTTGCTAGAAATTTTCGAATAGAAATGAATTTTGAATCAATTCAAAAAAACAAACATGTTATTATATTTGGGAATAATATTTATTTTGTTATGAACATATTAAAATGTTATTTATCATAATCTGAATCAAAATCTTTGTTGTTTTTTTTTTCGCTCCACATTTTGTGTTGTTGTTTTTTTTTTTTGTTATTTTTGCTTTCCACCAATTGTACAGATTTTTGTCTGTGACCGAAAAGTTCAAACATTTTGATATAAATATGTAATATATGTAATCAAACATTTTTTTTTGTAGTTGTGTATGTACATATGCATGGAGAAGTATTATAATGTATTTTTGATTCATTTAACTGTCCAAAATCACAAAATCAAAAAAAAAAAAATAATAATAAACAAAAATGAAATAAATATTATTGATAGTAGAATACAAGACCTAAAATAGACGTTATCTTTTTGGGTGCTATGACGGAATTTAACACATTTATCAATAAATCAGACATAGGGTGAGATTTTTATTTGTTTATTTTATTTTTGATTTTTCAAATTATTGTTTTAGAAAGAAATATGAAAATATTTTGAAATCACCAAAAACAAAACAAAAAAGTAATAAAATATCTCATTTTAATGATTTATTTTTATTATTTCATTAATTATAATATGTTTGTATATAAGGCAGAATTTAATATAATATTATTTATGATTGTCAGATATTTCAATAATTTCTTTTTTGTTTTATTTGCATGGTAAGTACGGTACATAATATACCATTTTTTTTGTTGGAATTATCATGGGAGCTTAAAATAAATGAAAAATTAATTGTTTTAATAATTATTTGTTCTTTTCTCTTGCTCATTCTTCCTTAAAATCATAAAAAATATCAAACTACAAAAACATTTATAAAAAAACAAAAAAACGAAGAAGGAATTATTCACACCAGAAATAATATTTTGTGAAATGATTTATTGTTGGCGTCAACAATCTAATTTATCTAATTATTATAATTTTGTCATAATGCTTGAATTATTGAGTCAATTTGTGATCAATGATCAGGATCACATAATAAGTTTGTTTAGCAGATTGTTGAACAGAATTGGATACAACACTGTTTTGGTGAATTACAATAAAATTACTTAGAACAGAAAAATCTACTGCACACTTTTTTGATTTTTGTTATTTATTTGTTTCAAATTTTTGTTTTGTTTAATTTAGATTGATCTACAGTTTAATGAACAAAACTTTTATTAATTTGTAAAAAGTATTGGTATTAACTACTTATTATAAAATAACTTTGTAATCATATATAGTGTCATTTGGGTTAATGCTATTGTTTGTAACTGCTATAGTAACTCTTCTGAGTAGATGCTGCTAATCTTTTCTAATCCTAACTGTTTT
Organism: Argyra leucocephala; assembly: GCA_963942445.1. Classification (NCBI taxonomy): domain Eukaryota; kingdom Metazoa; phylum Arthropoda; class Insecta; order Diptera; family Dolichopodidae; genus Argyra; species Argyra leucocephala. Next base: position 21,001,988 of record OZ012680.1, on the reverse strand, counting down.
TTACAATAAAGAGATGGCCAGTGCAAATAAGAAGAACTACGCAAAAGTTTTAAGATAGAATTTAATCGTTGCTAGCGCAAAACTGTTATTTAAAAATTATTAAATTTATTAAAATTATTCAAAACTGTTTTCATGTTGGAGAGAAAAAAAAAACAAGATTATTTAAAAATATTTGACGTTCAATTTTTAAATCCATTTTTTGACGTTTTCTTTATGTTATAAAATTTTTTTGATGTTGAATTTTTCCTTTCGTTTTTTTGACGTTTTCTTTATGTTATAAAAACTTTTTGACGTTAAATTTTTCATTTCATTTTTTGACGTTTTCTTTATGTTATAAAATTTTTTTGACGTTAAATTTTTCATTTTGTTTTTTTGATTTTTTTTCTTTATTTTCATATTGACTTTCGTATAAAATATATTTTAGATTTTCTGTCACCATTTGAATGTCACCATGAAACATTTAAAAAAATTATCGATGACAATCATTTTGACGTCGATTTACTGTAAAGTTATATTTCACACAGTCGTTTGTGGAATACTGAAAAAGCTTGTTATTATACTCAACTCATTCATGTTCTTTTATAATATAAATTTATTAAGAGAATTATCATAATGTTCTTATAATCAAGATTTCATTTCTACTTATTTACATTACCCCTAACTATAATAGTCATAAGTCGTCATATAATATCATATGATTTTGTACGCCAACATGATATTCCATTTAACCATCAAAATCATTCGTTAAGTCATGAGCATACGAGAATTGACTATTATGGTTAGACATTGTTTATATTTTTTCTCAGACATTGTCTACATTTTTCAAATCATTCAAAACATTTCATTCAAATTCATTCCTTAGTTTGTTTAGTCTTATCCACATTTTTTTTACCATTACTGCAATTTGCTTAGTTTGATTATCCGAAAATTATTGCTATTATTTGTAATGTCTTCCTTAAAATATGTAAAAATATAATTAGGTGATAAGTCTAGTTCCATTTCATACAAACAAAATTTTTTTGTTAATTTTTTTTAAAATTATATGCACGAAAAACTGAACGTGTTAATTTCTAACGGTGATTTAATATGTATGCCATTTGGAAAAACAAATAAATAGAAAATAATGTGAACAATGTATATACATAGTATACTATTCATCGTTCGTTATATTTTCGTAATTGGACTATAAAATTTTGAATTTCAATTAGGTAGCTATTTTTTGTTTTACTGCGAATACAGCGAACAGCTCCATTTTTAACTATCGAAGTTATAAAAATCTATTATACCTAGGTTACATCCCTGATGGTGCATTTATTTATTGCATGTTATATTGTTTTGTCAAAATCGGGGAGATCACAACTAACTTATAAAAATTTTGTTTATTTATTTTTGTTGTTTTGTTGTTGTTTTTATAGTAAGAGTTAACCAATATTTTAAAATAAAAACTAGTAAAAACCAATAAGTATATTGAATGATTGCATTACGAGTTTTATATTGTTAGAATGTATTATTATTATTATACCATGTTCAAGGTCTTATAATACTATATATAAAAAAAAAATATTTTTTTTTTTTTTTGTAGATTTTTATTTTGCATTAAAATTGGCAACAAATAAAATATAGGATAATACTTACTACCAATATTATATTATTATTATTATTATTATTTTAGGTTTTTAGTTTTCTTGGTTTTATCTTTTAAGTTTGATTTTCTTTTTTGTTTTATTTTTTTAATTTTAGTTTTTTTGTTATTTTTTATTTTTTGTGTTGTACTCCTTTTACTTTCCAAGTGTTTCCACAAGTTAACAACTTTTTGCATATAAAATTATACACTATTTCTTTTAGTTTTGTTTCGTTTTTGTTTTTATTTTATTTTCATTTTATAAATTTAATGCAAAGAGAATTCTTTTTTATTGTTATCATATTTCAAAATCAAAAGATTTTATCAATTCTTAAAAATTCACGCTTATTTTCTTGTATTTTCTTTTCTCAATTTTTTTATTTTCATTGAATGTGTTTTTTTTTTTCTGTTTTTTGAAGTTGTTTGAGCTCAACAAAATAAAAAAAAAAAAAACAAAGTTTGGTTTTTCTGTTAATCTGATTGCATTTTAATAATGCTCTCATCTTTTTTGATATCGTAAACATTCCAATTAAAAAAAAAAAAAAAAAAAAACAATACTTATAGGTACGAAGAGTACCATATTTCTTTATTTGTACATTTGTAGGTTAGGATAATGCAGTTTAGGTCAGTTAAAATCCTGCTTAATACATAATCATAGTTTTCTCGAATATTGTATGTACATACTTAGTTATTTTTATGTTCGAATTAGTTATTTTAATTTCAATGACGTTTTAATATTTATTAAATATGTCTGGTATGAAATTTAATGTCGTTACAAATCAATTATTGAAATGTTTAAAAAAACAATTTGTTCTGAAAAATTATCTTGAAAATGTGTGAATTTTTAAACTTTAAAAATATTTTAGGAATTTTTTTGTTTTTTTTTTAAACATTTTGACAAAATTTATAATTATATAATTTATTAGTATTAACTTGTAAGTACAAGAACTACCTACATATATTTTAGAATACTTAATTGCATATTTGGCAAATTACGCATTTTAATAATTTGTGTTCCTTTAAATTTTATCCTGCTTCTTACTAGTTGGATTTTTTTTTCTTACAACTCCTCTAGGAAGCATAGGGCATCCACTAAGTTTTTCCATTTATCTTTATTTTGCGCTATGGCCTTAATTTGCGACCATGATCTATTTATTTTCCCTATTTCTTTCAATACTGTTCTTTTCCAGCTGTGTTTCTAGGTTTGATTATTTTAGGTTTGCCAATCTAAAACTTCTCTTTCAATCATATTTTCTGATGCCTGATTATGTGCCCGATCCATCTATATTTTTTCTTTCTTATTTGTATTTCGATAGGATCTTCTCCGTACATATTCCAAAGTTGGCTGTTTAATATTCTGTTTGGCTAGAATATCCGGCAGATTATTCGGAGGCACTTGTTTATGAAGACCTGTATTTTGTTTGTAAGTTTACTCGTGGTTAGTCAAGTTTCACTTCCATATAATAGGATTGATTTTACACAGGCGTTGAAACTTTGTATTTCTTGAGATCTGAGGGGATTTCCAGATATTTCTTAGTCTATCAAATACCATTCTTGCCTTGCATAGTATGTTATCAATATCTTTCCTCCATCTGAACCTATGATGTTGCTACCTATGATGAACCTATGGTGTATTATTTATTTTTAGTCTTCTCTGATTTCTCGTATTAAATCTCATTATTTTTGTTTTCATATTTCTCGTATTAAATCTCATTATTTTTGTTTTCATAATATTTATTTGTAAACCCCACTGCTTTTGCATGTTGATTAAATCTTTTTAATTTTTAATGTCCCTATAGGTATGTGTCATGAGGCATGATATATCATCAGCATATTCTAAGTCTTCTAATTTGTTTATGTTGGTATTCCAATTAAAACAATGTCCATTAATTGTTTTCCTCATAACTTGGTCAATTACAATATTCAATAGGATAGGTGAAAGTGTCTAACTCCATTGTTGATACTGAAGGGTGAGCTTAGATTTCGTTTATGTGGAACTTATTTTTCTGCATCCGTATACATATGACCCTGATTATGTAAATTACTTTCGCGGAGATGCTTTTTATTTGCAAGGCTTTCCAAATTTCATCTCTATTCAGTGTATCGAAAGCTCTTGAAAAGTCAATGAATGCCAGATATATGCGGTGAGTTTAATTCATTTGATTGTTCCACTATAATCCTAATTGTGTTAGAATATTTTGTGCAGCTTCTCTTTTCTCTAAATTCTGCTTGTTCTCTTCTAATATTGCTTTCTAGAGGCTCTTTGATTTTATCATGGATGATTAATGCTAGTATTTTGTTCACTGCATTGATTATTGTTATTTCCCTCCAGTTAATACATATGCTAGAGTCACCGTTCTTAGGAATTTATAATATTCTTCCATTTCTAGCTTATATTTTCATTTTACCATATTCTATATATAATTGGTTTTAGAGACCTTGCGCTTTGTAGAGAGTCGATCTTCAGGATTTTAGCAACTATTCCGTCCGACCTTTCCGCTTTGTTATTTTTCAATTTATTGACTATCTCGCAAATTTCTCTTGTTGTTGGCGGATTTGGGTTAATTTTGTTTCAGTTATTACTAACTATGGAGATTATTAGATGATAAGTGCAGACAGAAGTAGTTAAGGAACATTTTTGCTTATACTTTCCTGTAAACTTTTAGGTGTAGTGTAGTTCGTTTTGGTCAGGAATAGCTAGGAATAGTTGGTGAAAGAAATGATAAACTTGCTACCCACCTTTATTTTTCTGTACTCTTCTTCTGATGCAGTACTTTTATTAGATTTATTAAATTGTTTTTTTCTATTCTTACCTGCACCTGTCAGTTGCACTTCTTCAAATGAGAAATTGCTGACAATCGAAAAGTATAACAACCCCGGTCCACACCTTGAAGCTCAAAGGAATTCTACATATGGATCTACTAAAGTTGTAAATAAAAAATTCTTTGGGTGGGAGTTAGGCTTTTTTTATTCTCTTTAAAATCCTTATTTGTAATTCATGCTGTGGTGTAATTTTAGCCATGCAGTTTAGTTGTTCTTGTACACGAAAATATATTTATTTATTTATTGTTTTTATTTCAATAGAAGACACACATACATATACACAATAATTTAAGGCAATGGTTATTTAATGTATGTATAGTTTATGTATGTAGTTCAAATGTAGGTATTTTTTACCAGTACCACATATTTTCTGTTGATCGATTTTTATTTTTTATATTATTGCATAGGTACATATTTGTATATATAGATTATTTTATATTGATATTGATATTAATTTTATTACAAATGCGTGAAATATTGGAATATAAATATTTTCTTATATTTTTTTTTTGTATTTTAGTTATTCTTGTTTTTAAATTTAGCTTTAAGTGTTTTTGTTTTTGTATTAATATAAAATTTTTGATTTTGAATTGAACCTAGTTAAAAAAAATTAATTGTTACAGAAGTAAATAAAGGTAAAAAAACAGGAAAGAACCACTTAATATAGGATGTATATGAATATATGTAGATATGTATAATAATTTGAATTTCGTTATTTTTATTGGGATATTGAATTGTAAAATGGCGGGAAAAATTAATTCAACATGAATTTGAGGTTATGTAAAATTCAATCAATTTTTTGGTTTTTGTGTAAATTTATCAAAATTTTAAATAATTTAATATTATGTAGTTAGTAGTTATTCTTATATTAATTAAGTAGTATTATTTTAAATTAATAGTAGACTTTATTTTATTCTTAGAAACAATTTTTTTTTTTAAAAAGAAAATTGATTTTAATTGAAATTTGTTGAGTTGAGATTGACATGTCTTAGCGTCGCGTGATATAAAATTATTTACATAGATTAATTTCTATTTTTAAATGTTTCGAATAAGAAATGTATGGTTTGAATGGAAAATTATAAACCGAATAATTCCTTATCAAAAATTTCGAATTCTTTATCACTATTTATTAATATTTTTAGAGTAAGTTTAATTGTAATCTTTTGATTTAACAAAAAGCAAAACCTATTGACTTTACGAACCCTATGTTTTAAATAAAATTTTTGGACGATCAGATTCCAACTATATAGCATTTCTTTACATAAGAAATATTTTATCAATTTTAAGTACTATAGACAAATGAATGTATGATTGTCAAAATATCGTAGGGTATTTGTATAAAACTTAGGGTATTTGTATATTTAAAAAAAAAAAAGGTTTACTTTGGTAAATGTAAAAAATTGTACTTGAAAATTATAGATAAAAGAACTACATACTCTGTTAACCATATTGCCATTGCTCTATCGATTTTTAACTTCCGGGAAGCACCGGAAAAGGGTTTTTAAGCTCAAAATTGTGCGTAGAATTAGATTTTATGACAACGGTAAATCGGCCACTTATATTTTCTTTTTGAAAATTTTATTATTTTTATTTAGTTAATTATACTTACATATAAATATGTTTTTTATTTTTAATTAAAATTATATACAGTTTACTTTAATTTGTAATTTATTTTTATTTCTAATTATTTCAGAAATGACAGAAGAATGTTTAAACGATATAAATGACAATAAAGATAATAATGATACTACTACTAGTAATGAAACAGAAATAATTTTACCAAAAGAAGAAAGCCAATCTCCATCTCCCCCACAAAAACATATACCACCTGATGATGATGATGAAACAATAGAGGAAATATCAATAGAAGAAAAAAAGAATGAAGATAAATTAAATTCATTAGAAAATGTTAGAACACCTTCAACCCCATCAGTTCCTTCTCTTAGATTAAATCAATCATTAGCATCGGATCCTGCACTAAAACCAAATGCTAAAGATTTAAAATATATATATGATGAAGCAACGAAAAATGATGAAACAAATTTAGAATCAAATTCAATTTCAGAAAATAGTGATGTTAATTTTAGTGCTCTCTCAACACCTAATATTTCTCAACGAGTTAAAGTATTTATGTGTATACCGTGTGGAATAGGATTTTCATCATTATCAACTTTAGAAGCACATCAGTCATATTATTGTTCACATAGGTATAAATAAAAAAAAAAACATAAATATGATGAGATTTTTCTTTTAAACAAGATTTTGTTTTTTTGTTTTTTTTTTGTATATTTTAGACAAGAATTCGATGATGATAGCTCCCCAGCAGTTGGAATTGATAGTAATTCAATTGGTGAACCAGTAGGAAAAGTTGTTAAAACTGGAAAACTTTATACTTGTTCACAGTGTTCTTATAGTGCCGATAAAAAAGTGTCTTTAAATAGACATATGAGAATACATCAAGCATCTCCTGCAGCAAGTTCTAACGCCTCAAATGGAGATGACAATTCTAGTCAGGTAATATGGTAGATATTAAAAATAATTCTTAAAATTTTATTTAAAAATAATATTTTATTTTATTTTGTTTTATGTTATAGCAAATTGGTCGTTATTGTTCTGATTGTGATATTAAATTTTCTAATGCGAAAACATACCGGGCTCACAAACAACATTATTGCAATTCACGACGGAATGAAGAGTAAGACTTAAATTTATATAATTAAATAAAAAATATTAATTGATTTTTTGTAATAATTTAGACTAGCAGCATTGAGAATTGATACCCAAAGTCGTCCTCAATCAACAAGTCCTCAATCAAAATCAAAAAGTCCAGACATGATTAATAATCATCAACCGATTTTAGCTTTACCAACAAATCCAATTGTATTAATTCCTTATGGATTAATTGGAGGTGCCAATATTATATCTAGTCCATTGTAAGATTTTTATAATAATAACAACATTATTTACTTATCTAATAATTAAATTTTAATACTTAATATTTACCAGAACAAATTTTTCACCTGATGCTGCTAAATTAGATGCGTGTTATATGCTTGAAAATGGATCATTAAAGGTTATTGCCAAAGCGTTACCAAACCGTCATTTATTAAGTAATTTACTAACAAATTCGAATCCATCTCAACGAGTCAATACTCAATTGGACTTTGTTGATCCTATTTTAAAAGAAGATGTTTTAAAGAAACTGAAAAAAGATTTTGCAAATAAGTGAGTTTAAAATGTACAAACCAAATTTGATTATTGTACCGTAACAAATTAATTGTATGTATTTAATAAAAATTCAAATTCAAATTTCAGAGATACTATTCCATTAGATTTATCAGTAGGAAAAGCCCCATTAAAACGCCAATCTACAGAATTAATTTTAAATGAAACTTTAGAAGGAAAAGAAAATCTTTCAAATAATAGTGGTACATCAAGTCCAGAACAATTAATTTGTGCGCCATCATTACCCAGCAGTCCATGTTCATCACCTAAACGACGTATTTTAAGTCCAAAAAGTGATATTTTTTCCACATCTCCGATTCTCAATTCTTTAGATTATTTAGGATCTAAGCGTGCTTCAGATGTAGCATTTAAACTTGCTGAATTAAATGTTGTTCCTAATAATACATTAAAACAAAATATTAAATATTTAGTAGAAAAATCGAATTCAACGAGAAGATCTGAACATCCATCGTCTAGCCCAAATGTAAATATTCCAACAGGTGCTTCAACATCATCAGCAGCTGGTATTGTTTCTGCTAGCTCACCCCAAATTTATGTAAAGCATGGTGCATCAAAGTGCAAAGAATGTAATATTGTATTTTGTAAATATGAAAATTATGTAGCACATAAACAGCATTATTGTTCGGCTCGAAATCATGATGATATGCAAGAACAACAACAAATCAATGCACAATTTTCAAGTTCAACAAATTCATTGAATGCTTCACAAACCGGTGCACCCTCTAATGTTGCATATCAGCAATTAATTTGTGCAGCTTGTGGTATTAAATATACATCATTAGATAATTTGAGAGCACATCAATCTTTTTATTGTCCAAAAGCTAAAGAACCAGCTGCTGTCACGGTGACGACAAGTGCTCCACAGGTTAGATTAGTTACAGTTTTAAAAGTTATTACATAATTTTTATATATATGTATATTTTAAAATATTTAGATTGGTGGATTAGAAACAGAGAAGTGTGAAAAGTGCAATGAAGTACATGAATTTCCTGGTAAATGTTCTGAAATGCTAACATCCCAAAATGTGTTCAAATGTCCAGTTTGTGGAGTTATAAGTACAACTGCTTCCGATAATAGAAAACATTTAGAAGGGCACAATAGTGTAAAAGCGTTTCGTTGCTCTGTCTGTAGATATAAAGGAAATACTTTACGGTAAGAATTTCAAGATTTTAATTTTAATTGTAATAACAAGAACTATCACAATTATTTTGGTTGATGAAATTATTCTTATTTTTTTTTGTAGCGGAATGCGTACTCATATTAGAATGCATTTTGAAAAAAAGTCAGCTGATTTTAGTGAGGAGAGATTTATGTCATGTATATTAGAAGAAGATGCCAATGAAACTGATGTAACAATAAACTCTGAAGAAACTGAACAAAATTCAAATCAAATTCAATGTGATTTGTGTTCATATTCTTCACCATATAAAGGCAATGTGGTAAGTTATTTGCAAGTTTTGTGTAATAAATATTTTTTAAATAATTAAATAAAATATTTTTGTTATAAATAGATAAGACATATTAAAATAGCTCATTCTCAAAACGAAACTATTAGTGAATCTTCTCCGGATTTTCAACCAGATTTTGATATCAAAGAAGAAATTCCAAAAATTGAACCCATTGAAGAGTAAGTTATTGAATTAATAAAATAACGTATATAGTCTTATAATTAAAATTATGATTTGTTATTTAGGAATATAGATCAACCTAAAAAATTAGACAGTAACATTTCTGGTAACGTAACAACAAATTCAATACCAGAAGATTCAATAACACACTTAGTTCTATCTGATTCACCACCTGAAATGTTGGATGATAATAATTTAGATAAGCACGCAAATGAAAAATATTGTGAAGCGTGTGATATTAGATTTAATTATATGAAGACTTATATTGCTCATAAAAAATTTTATTGTAAAAGTCAACAAAAGGATAATAGTTCAATACAGAATTTTCCTTTAATAGGTAAAAATAAGGAAAATGTTGAAACAAAAACTTAAAATTAAAGTAATAAATTTCTTTAGTATATATATATATGTAATAACATTTATTATTATATAATATTATAAATATATAAATAAAACGATGTAATTTTTTTTCTTTATTTAAATTATAATATAAAATAATTAATAATAATTATATAATTAAAATTAAATAAAAAAATATTAAATTCAAAAAGACAAATAATAGTTAAATATAGTATTAGCTAAGAAATTTAACCAAAAGACTTGTCATTACAAACAAGTAATAAAGCTAAATTAAAAAATTTACTTAAAATAAAAAACAAATGTTTTATTTCAAAAAATACTATTACTATTTCTAAGTTTTTTAATTCCTAGTTGAACAGAGTGTCTCTGAAAATCCGGTTACTGAAACTTCAATACGATTCAAAGCAATTCGCTTTATTTCCCCCTACATTGCTCGTTGGATAATTCTTGTGTGCGGATTCGTATTTGACAAAACGATATTTCTAGAATTCGATTAGTAAAGCATTTTGGTTTATAATAGATGAAAAGAAAAACAAAACAATTTTATTATCATTATTTTTATTATAGAGGAAAATTGTTTTCGTTTGAAATAAAAATATAATTTTTGTAATTATTAAAGTTACATAAAAATATAAAATATAATATAATTATGTATAAATTTTAAATAGTAAAAATTTTTAAATTTACATACATACATGTATATATATAGTAATATGGTAATACAATTTGACTTAATTAATTAATTTATTTATTTATTGATTGTTATTAAGGGAAATAATTTGATTTTTTTGTTTTTTTAATTAATAAAAGTCTTTTAATAGTAAATATTAATTTAAAAAAATTTATTTTAATTAATAATATCAAATATATTTTAAATTTTAATTTGATATTATTATTTTAAAAATTTTTAACGAAAACAATAACAATATATTTTTAATGAAAAATCTTCAATACAGAAACTTTCTTTACTATTATAATTTATTCTAGTTATAATTCCAGTTAATGAAACTGTATACGGTGTTACACGTACAACAGATTCATATTCAGCTAAACCAGGTTTCGTTTGTATACGTAATGTTATATCCATAACAAATTCATCTGTTGATGATTGACTTTGTTTTAGTAACTTTTTATTCGGAGTTTCTATTGTTGCGTCTAGGATTGAATTTAAATGTAAATGTCTACATTGTGAATTTGAGCGTACTTTTTGATTAATTTCTTGTACCATATAACGAGCAGCTCTTTGTATTCTTAAATCATTTTTAGCTATATTTAATTTTTTCTCAAGACAAATACATGATTCGTATGATATGCCAGTCAACTCACATGTTCTAGTTTGCGGTATTGGTAAAAATAAACTAATACCACGTGGAAATGAATCACTTTCTTTAATTTCATGTGATCGTATATCTAATTTATCATCAGTAATTAAACGTAAATCAGATAAATCATAAAGTGTTTCATGCAGATCATAAGCTGTTGTTAATTTATTGAAATTTTCCTTAAAATTTTGATAAGCTTTTGGATATTGTTTTTCAAACCAATTTGGAAATAATGTAAATAAGAATGGTTGTCTTTCTTCTATTATATTGAAATATGATTTATGATAGGTAGTAGTAGCACCATGATCACTAACAAAAAATACTATTGTATTATTTAAAATTCCTGACATACTAAAATATGATAACAATTCAAATAAATCATTATCCAACATTTCAATTATTGGACGTTTATTATAAAGTGATGCTATCCAGTAAAATGTAAATGATTTTTTAAAATGATATAAATTGGTTAATTGTCGTAATAAATCTAATATTTTATAATTTGGTATTTTTGTTTCTTTAAAATTTAATAATTTTAATGTTTCACGTAATTTTTCCAATTCAATTAGCAATGGTCTTAAATAAAAATCAGTTGGTTTATTTTGAAATCCTTTATACGTATAATTCAATATTGTATCTTGTGCCAAATCTTCAGTAAATATTGTTGTATAACCAGCAGTCTTAAAACGTTTCCATATAAATGGACATCGATCATAGGATTCATTGAATGTATTTGAACTACATGCAGCATGTAATTCATTTTCATCTAAACCACTTAAAAGAGGATAAAAATATTGATAGGATTTTTCACCAATTTTACTATATCCATAATATTCAATTGATTTTGATTTTCTTAAAAATTTTGCAGTATTACGTAAATGATTTAATAGAAAAAAATGTGATGCATTATTAATACCAATTAAAATTACTGATAATTCACCATTACTATCAATACCTTGAAATTCATCATGTGCTGAATAATGAAAATTTTTATAAAATTCTTTATTATCATAATTACAGGAAATTTTTATAAATTTATTCTCTTCAATTGGTATATTATTTACATTATTATCATTATTACTGCTACCATCTACAATACCAAAACCAATATTTCCACCATTAGTTTCAATATCTTCATTATTATTTAATTTAATTAAATTAAATGGAAATATTTGATTTGATGTAAATAGATTAAATGTATCATTTTTACGTGTGAAATATTGATAAAAACAATTTATTTTAGCTAAATCTTTAATACCGAATTCTTTTTCTAGATATGTTTTATTAACATTCAATTTTAATAGTCCATTTTGAACTGTTGTTATTGGTATATTTGGTTCGATATTATCATTAAATAAAAAATCATCTAAATGAAGATTTTCTTCATATAATTTTGGAATTTTACAACCGATTGTATTAACATAATAAAATTTCGATTTATTTGCTAATTTATTTATATTATTGCCATCACCATTATTATGTTGTAATATTTCACTAACATTTATTAATTTTTGATTAAATGTTATTTCAATTACAACAAAAAATGTTATACAAAATATGAAACATGTTATTATATATTTTTTTAAATTTTGTTTTGGACTTTTTTTATGTTTATGATGTCTACTACTGCTACTAACACTACTAACATCTTGATGTGATGATGTTAAGGATGTAGAACGCATTTTCTAAAAAAATAAAAATGATTAATTAATTATATATGTATATATGCATTATAAGATATTAGGTATTAATACCAAATTGAAAACAAAATTAATATTTGATTGAAGTAAAAAATTGTTGATTATTAGTTATTTTATTGTTGCATTAATTTAATCTGCTTATATGTACATATCTGCTTATACATATCCTAGTTTCATTGGAAATAATATTATTTATTACTTATAATGTCGATTTGATCATATACATAGTATGAAGAAATGCTGTTAAACACTGTGATATCAAGAAAGATTTCAGTTAAAAATTAAAGATCTAAATCTATCGATACAATTTTTAATAAGCAATAGGGAACAACCTATGTATTATAATATCAAATCTATCGATATAATTTTTAACTGAAATCTTTCTTGATATCACAGTGTTTAACAGCATTTCTTCATACTATGTATATGATCAAATATATATTAATTAAAATAAACTAATTATGCATTCTTAATTATAATTACTAAAAATTAAGAAAATGATTTAAAGATCAAAATATTTTATACCACTTAAGCAACGTCTATATATGAAGTAAACTGTTATATTATTATACTACTAAAATCAGATACAGGTTAATTTCAGTATTATCACAGACTAGATAATATGTAAATGTGTTATCAATCTCTGGTATTATTATAAACCCATTATCCAGAAAGCTTATTTTATATCCTCCTATAGTAAATATATATATATACATATATAATAAGATGTACATAAAGGTTATCTATTCAGAATTAAGTTGTGAATATCAAATGCAAGCAGCAGAAGAAGTAGGACTAACATTAAAGAGGTAAAACAAAAATTTCTATGGAAGCATTGTTTAGACGTTTATTATTAATTTACATTAATTGTTGAAAAAAAATCTTTTGTTTTCAAATATAATATGTACCTCCAATGATGAACCAAATTGTACTTTTATTTAAAAACATATACATATATACATATACGTATACAGTCATAAGTATTATATCCTTTATTTAGTTTACGAGCGAATTGTAATCTTGTATACAAAAAAAAAAAAAAATTGTCCCGTTTAAACGGAAGTACCATTAAATTCAAGCCTTTTTAACAGTTAGATATATATTATTCAAGAATTGAGCACAATCATACCATGACACAACGTGACAACCTCATAACACATATCCTTTGATTTATTATTATTATTATAAAAAAAAATATAGGCTAATGGAATTTCTTTCAACCTAATTAATTGTTTTAAAATAATATTTATAATATTTTCATAATTATATTAGAAATTGAATAATGTATACACTTACACGTACATTATTAAAATTATGCAGTAAAATTATAATAATGAATAAAACGATTTATATTATGACTAACGGTATGAGATGTGAGATATTCAATTTTTCTAAATAATATAATATGTATGTACCTGTGTATCATATAATATATATATATATATCTATATATTAAATTAATCTCTAAGGAAATCAATTATTTTATTTTATGAAATTATTACGGTATATATGCATCACATATATATATAGAATTAAACTGTAGCTATAACTAAACTAGACATACGTACAAAACTATATGAATAATAAATATTTGTACTTACAAGTCGAAAAGCTGCTACTAATCTCCTCATCGGTATAGTAATTCTTCTTCTAATTTTTTTTTTTTTTTACTTCACTTCATTTCTTTCTATTAATTTTACTTAATACTATTATTTAATAATTAATTATAATTAGATATTTTTTTTTATTAATTATAATAAATTTAATTTTGATTATGTACCAACAAAAACCGAATAATAATTTTTCTATTCGGAAAAAAAAACAAATTTCTAAGAGTAAAATAACATTTTACATTATCCAAACTGGATACAAAAATCAAATGCCTGAGATGAATCTTTTTATAAACATAGTTTTGTTAAAATAATTTTTTTTGTTTTGGATTCTGCGTAAACAAGAATATGTATGTAGGTACTTTATTTCAGGATATTTTCTTGTTTAACATCAATTGTTACAAAATATACAAACAAATTTTTTTGGTTCTTAATCATACGCGGTGGATGGTATGTAATAGATGTAACTGAGAGAAAAAGATAAATAAATAGAGATTTTTTATTTTAAATCTACCTCTAAAATTTTGTATATCCACGATGTTGTGTAGTTATGTTATAACAAAAAAATAAGTGAGCAACCATCAACTCTAACCGTTATTATAATCATTGAGGTGTACATATCTATTTTGTTTCAATTTAAATCATTTTTTAAATTGTATGAAATATGAATGTATGTATGTGTATGTAAGCAATTGTTAACAGCTTGGATGCTATTTAGTGGTATAGCTGAAGTATAAGATTTATTTATATTAGCATAGGGTGTTTTTTTTATTTATTTTTCTCCCCCCGAGTGATATTTTGTATTTTTTATATTCTGTAAGGTGATAATCGTGAGGTGAGACTCTGTGGAGTCACAAAATTTAATTTTGTATTCTGTTAATGTGATTGTTGTACTGATAATCACTATTTAGGATGATTAGAATCCTATAACTACTAATTTAGTGTCACAATCGATATAAATATTTAAAAAAAATGTTTATCAAACAACGAAGAGGGGAACGTTGAGGTGCTATTAAATTTATATAAAAAAAGATAAAAATTAAATTATTTTTTTCAAGCCCAAAGTTACAAATTATAAGTGGTAATTATTAATAAAATAAAGAAATTTTGGCTTATTATTAGGATGATTAAGTATATCAATCAGTTATTAGATCGTCTAACAGACCTTATCATCAACAATTTTAGCCAAAATTAGAGTTTTTTTTTAAATAATTTTTTTTACCTTAGCCTGTAGCCGTGGCAGCTAGTGCTTGTTAATTAGTATTGTGTATAATTTCAATTATATTCAATAAAAAAAAATAATAAAAACTATTTTCACTAACTAGGACTTCTTAAATAAAATTAATGTCCACTCTTATTTTTAGTTATATTATTACCAAAATATACTTTTAAGCATTTGTTTTGAAATAGAGAAAACCTAGATCACAACGACCTTTCGTTAGTACCATTGGTAACATCACAGTCTTACTCATAACATATCGGTCGGTTTATTCTGGCAAACGATTACAAACTTGACGTGATAAAGTGGTGTCTTAAAATAAATTATATTTGACTATTTTTACTTCATTATTTAAGCTAATCCGCTGGTCAAAAACTTAAGTAATTTAAAATTATATATACTTTTGTATTTCTAATTCATCATTGATTAACGAGTGAAAAAAGAACAAATGTAAAATTCAAAATCAAATTTGTTGTTTTTTTTCACAAATCCAAATTGATTTTGGATTTAAGATAAACATCCGCAATCTTAAATCTATTTTTTTGGATTTCTAGTTATTATATTTGATCATAGAGGCGCACATAGTGTTACTAATATAACAGTTCTTTCAAATTATAATTTAATTTTTAGTTTTTTTTATTTTAAATTTAAGAATTGAATTTTAAAATTTTGTTTTAAATCCTAATCCGATTTGTGAAAATTTATACTATTACTGAAATTTGCTGCTCTTCAGATAATTATTTTTATTCAATTTCAGAACTGTTGTTATAATTACCGTTAATGTCATAAATGTAACAGTAATTTCTTTTGAATCACCATTTTTCTTATTTATTTATTGAGGTTAAGAGACGCTCCATAAATTTTTAAATACTTTAAGCTACATACATACCTTTGTAATTTGAATAAATCGTTGAAAAATTTTTAGAACGTAAAACTCAAGGCTATATAGAATGTTTGCGCAGAGGCCATATCTTAACCAGTAAGGTTTAATTAATCAAGGTGTGATTATTGCTAGTTGAAAAATGTTTTTGTGCATGTTCCTTAGAATCAATATCTTAAAAATTATTTAAAAATAATTTATAAAACTTTTAATTTTCAAATATCCGTACAGGTATGTATGTATGTACTGAAAACGGTTTATTATAGTACAAATGAATTTGACATGGCTGTTCTAACAAAAATTTGTTTTCTTAAATTTTTATATTTCATATATTATAATATCAATTTTGTAAATTTATATTAATTCAAAATTTATAAGAAATTTTTGAGCAAATTTATTGAGTTTGAGTACGGTACTACAATTTTTACTACAAAAAGTGGAACGAGTAATGTTTTTCGAATAATTAATATGTATTTATTGATCTATTTTTTGGTATATCGACTAATGAAAAGTGACAAATGAAAGTTTCATTATCATTTAATTTATTTATTATATAAATCATGGCAAGTTCATACAAGATACGAAATTTCGATAATTAAAGCTAAATAGGTCATAATAATTCAATAATGTGAATAAACAAAACAAAATTTTACTAAAATTTTATTTTTTTTTTATTATTTTTTTAATGATATAATTTAATTAAGTCCATTATATAACCTAAGAACAGATTCTTGTTGTAGCACTTGTCGTATATCTATAATATAAAATTTAACATAAATAAATATATACATATAAAAAACTTGTTAATATAGTATACCTTCTTTTTCTTTTTCTGATAATTCTTTCTTTGGGAATTCAATGTCAAATGTAATATACATTGTACCTTGTAAATTATTATTATCAAAATTTGGCATTCCTTCACCTTTCTTCTTTATACGTGCCCCTGGCCATGTAATTTTATCTCTAACTATTGAAACTTTATGACCATCAAGATGTGTTATTTCCATTGAAAAACCGACAAGAGCCTCCTATTCATCAAATATTTGTAATATTATTTTTATTATATACAAAAATATAAATCGTATATAAATAATTTACCTGTAAACTTAATGTTACATTTGTATATAAATCATCACCCCTCCTTTCGAATACTGGATGTGACATTTGTTTTATTTCAATAATTAAATCGCCTGGATCACCATCTAAATGTGGCTCACCTTCCGCCAGAAATTTTGTTTGTTGACCATCTACCATTCCTGATTCAATTTCAATTTCAAGCATCCTTTCTTCATTAACAAATTTAACATTAGGGCATTCATCACAGACAGTTTGTTGTATCATTTGGAATCTACCAGGACCAAGACTACGGGTAACCATTTCTTGGCGACAATTACATTTACGTGTACCTGAAGCTGGTTTCATTACAGGTTTATTGTGAGCAACCTACATTTTGTAAATAAAACTTATTAAATAAAACATATGAAATAGATATATATATAAAATGGGCGTACTTCTACGAAATTTCCAGTGTATAATTCTTCTAGTGTTACAGGAAGTTTCATTACAATATTAGCACCTTTTGGTGTTTCATGATTTTGACTGTCTTGACCACCAAAATGAAATCCAAAATCACCAAAGAAACTTGCAAATGGATCAGAATTATCCATCATACCTGAATTTGGGTGAAAATTATAATTTTAGTTATATACCTACAATAAATATAAAGTTTTTTCAAATGAAGTTATGCAACTACCTTCTTTTTTTAAACATTCTTCTCCACATCTATCATATGTTTTACGTTTGTCTGGATCTGAGAGAACTTCATAAGCCGCACCTAAGGTATTGAATAAATTTTTATATGTGTTTTTTAATAGATATTATATACATATATAATTTTAATTTTTTTGCTTTTATACCTAAATCTTGAAATTTTGTACTAGCTTCAGGATCATCCTTATTCTTATCAGGATGTAATTCTTTGGCTAATTTTCTGTATGCTTTTTTTATTTCATTTGTTGAAGCAGATTTGCGAACATTCAATATTGAATAGAAATCTCTTCCACAGGAACAGATTTGAAGGAATATAAATGATAAATAAATGAGACACAAATATTTAATAAACATTTTTAATTTATAATTTTACTATATTTTATATACTAAAACGGTTTAATTTTATGTTATTTAATATAGGTACAATTGATACAATTATAAGTAAAATAATACACGAAACAATGACGTGTATTTTACAAACGAATATTCTAAATATTCTTAATTCTACATACGGCAATTTTGACAAATTTTATTTACTTGACACTGTTGACAGTTTAAAATGCTATGTCGTTTTGCTCAAAATACTACGTATGTATGAAATATCTTATAGCACATTAATAAGTATTAAGCTCATAGTGCCAATTATCTAAGCAGTAAATGACTCTTTAAATTTTTTTCTTCGAATTTTTACAGATGTCGAACAAAGTATACTTTTTATTTTGTTTAAAAGTTTTATTTCATAAAATTATAAAAATTTAAAAAAGTAAAATAGTGAAATAATTGTGTATATTTTATATTGTTAGTTTAAGCAATATAAAATACTTAATCGTCTAAAAACACATTTCATCTAAGTCATCTAGTCTATCGGAAGACATTATTTTGTATGGCTGTACCTAACATAAGCCTATATATCAAAAAATAATTCCTTCATAAACTGAAATATTTAACGTTATTGCTATTTTCTTAGGTAATTATGTTTTAAACCGTTGACGAATCTATTTTCTGTTTTAATTTTCGTACGCGAAATAATTTTTTTTGAAAAAAGAAAATGATACTTTTAAAATCACATGCATATGTGCTCTTCTATTTAAAACGAACGTAATACAGCTCAGCTCAGTCATTAGATTTCAATTCAAATATTTATTATTATTAATTGGGTTGATATTTTTTCTCACATCTAAGGAAAATAAAAAATTGAAAGTAAATGCTGTTGACTACAAAAAATAATTGTTGATTTTGAATCAATTTACGTACCACATTTATTTTTTTTTGTTTGCAATTCGCAAACTGCTTTATTAACGAAATTTGATATTTATTTTATAAGCTCACCTTATAACACAATGTATTCTGAATGTAGCAATAGTAACTTTGAAATACAGTAGAAACTATTTATAACGACTTCAAGTAATCGATTTGATATTTTAAAATAAATAATGTAAATTAATACAGGTTTTTATAAAAAGTTTAGTATTTCAATAAAATTATAGAAATAACTACAGATATTCATTAAAAATTAATAATAATATATCAATTGGGTATTTTGTGAAGTTTTTATAGCTGATAGATATATTTTTTTGAGTTTTAAAACTATTTAAATTTAAGGTAATAAGTAGTCCGACACTACTATATTTAGTGATGAATTCCAGTAGTGTTGTATTGGTTTAGTGAACGAAACACTACCTCTTTCATTTAAGTTTGTATTTTATTTCATTTTAAGTGTTCATTTTCGAATAAATATTGAACATATTATCTAAATGCAATTAGTGATAGAATTATTCACTAAATTTATTTTTATCTAAATGATTTACTGACAGTTTTTTTCAAATATCCTATTATAAATACATTAATATTATTTTAAGTTTAGTAAGCTTCCTATGTATAATTGCATAAAGCTTTATACCTCTTTTATGTATATGTATATGTATATGTATATGTAACTGAACTAAATTCAATATGCCGGTAAAATTTAAATTTAATTTTCCTTTTAAAAATATGTGATTTTGCAGATAGGGAATTTTTCCTGATAGTAATTGAAATCAAATTGTTACATATTTGTATCAATATGCACACATACATATTACACGAATTCAAAAGTTTTAATCGATTTTAATGTAAATATTAAAAATTTTATTATGATAAACTTGTTTACTAAAATCAATAATCAGAGGCGAAGAATTTGTACAACGTTGTAAAACTGTTTATGTATGTGTGTATGTAAATTTAGCATTTGGTGCATAATGAGATGACCAAATTCTAATTGTAACGGAAACGGATATTCATATAAATAAATTATAATTTGAATTCACTGACTATTAAGAAATTTATCAAGTTTGTGTTTCTGAATTAGCCTTACCCGGAATGTTTCTATTTGATGATAGCTCAATTCTAATTGAAAATTTATAGAACAAAGATAATATTAATTGATAATTTAAAAATTTTTATTGTTTATTGCCAATTTAAATTTTTAAAGAATTGTCCACTTAATGTCTAGGAATTATAATTAGTTAGACTGTAAACTGAATGTTGATAAACACCGATGCTATAATGATTAAAAATGTAAAATATCGGCATTGTATCCAAAATCGTCAAAAAAAAAACAAAAATAATATCGTTATAAACAGTTTCTACTGTAATTTCCTTATTTTACAATTACAATATAAAAAATCATTCATTAAAAAAAACAAAAACATACTCTGATAATTGTACTTTCATAGGTTTATTTTAATTTATTTATTTATATATATAGGTATATATATATTTAATCATTTATATAATATATATTATATTATGTATATATCACGTCACAAAAATTTTTTTTTTTTAATTTTGCAAATTTTTCAAACAAATTAAATCAAACCCGAAAGAAATTCAACAAACTCTATATACATATAACATATATATGTATTCTATATATGTTTATACGTAAAGCAAAATTTTATTTAAATTTTATAATGTAGAAACCTTAAAACACAACCAACACTAAAAAAAAAACATCTTAAAATTCATTAAAAATATTTTAAATTTTTTAATATACTTAATATATATATATATATATATATATGTATATATTTTTTTTTGTGCAATTAAAAAACAATTTGCATTTAATAAATATTTTTTTTTTTTTTTTTGGTTTTCTTTAATTATTTCTTTTTTAAAATTTTGTTCTCCATTTATATCTTTTATATAATTTACTTATAAAATAATTTTTCATATTACACTTATTTAAGTATTTGGTCCTGAGATCTTTGGCAAATTTTTCCAAATGAAATTTTTGTACATTTTCTGGTACAATTTCTTCATGATGAATAGATAAATTAGGCGGAGGGCTGCTGTTCTGTTGTATTTGATTTACTTCATCAGAATTAGAATTGGAATTTGAACTTCCATTAGAAGTTGGTGATATTAAAGATGCTTTATTACTATTATTATTATTATTATTTTTTAAATTTAATGATGAAATAATATCATTATTTTCTATTAAATTATTATTATCATGATGAGCTTCTATCGTTGTACTTAAATTTTTGGTTTCATTTATATTAGTAGTTATATTTGATGACAATTGATTACTGATATCACCAATAGTATTATCATCAACATCATCATCATCATCATCATCATCATCAATTTCATCAAAATTATTATTATTATTATAATTATATGCTTCATATAAATATACATTTAAATTACAACCACTTTTAATTGTTTCATTTATAATAAATTGTTCACAAATATCAATTAATGAAGGAATGTCTGATTTTGTTGAATTTGAATCTAAATTAGAATCATCGACTAAATTACTACATGATTTAATAATATCGGATTTTTTATTAATTTTTGAATTTATATTTAATATATTATTTTTTCTTTTATTATTTTGTATTTTTTGTAATCTTTTTCGATAATTTTTTTTAATTTTTTTATAATCAGCAAAATTTGTTTTTTTATTTATTGTTTTTCGATTTTTTGTTATACCATCATCTTCTGTTGATGATCTCTTTGAAAGAGGCACTTTTTTATATAGGAACTTATTCTTTGGTAAAATATATTTGGTATAAAAACATTTTATTTTGTAAATTTTTCTTATAATTTTACAACGTTCTTTTTTCAAATTCGATTGTTGAAATGATTTTTGATTTCGTTTTTGATTTTTTTTAATTTTTTTTAAATTTGTTTTTAATTTATTATTAATTATTTCTGTATTATTAATAATAATTTTAGAGGCACTATTTGGATCTTTTTCATTTATTATATTTTCATTATTTTTTTTAATAATATTTTCTTCCTTATTATTATTTTCTATAATTTCAGTTTTTATTTCGTCATTTTCAATTTTTTCAATTTTGAGCAATGTAGTTACTTTATCTACTTCTTCGATAATTTCTTCTTTAATTATTGTATTATTATTATTATTATTATTATTATTATTATTATTATTGTTATTATTATTATTATTGTTGTTATTATTATTATTGTTATTATTATTGTGATTATTATTATTGGTATTGCTATTATTATTATTATTGTGATTATTATTACTATTACTATTATTATTAATATTATTATTATTATTATTATTATTATTATTATTATTAATATTGTTATTATTATTATTATTATTATTATTATTATTATTAATATTATTATTATTATTATTACTATTATTATTAATATTATTATTATTACTATTATTATTATTATTATTAATATTATTATTCAATTTCATATCAAGAGCAATTTGTGTAGTCTGTAATAATACATCATCATCTTCTTCTTCATTCCAATTAGAAATGAAATCACGTATAGCCTGTCCACATACTACGGCTTCTTTTAAACTATTATTTTCTGGTATATTAAATCTTTCATAATCATAAGTAGGATTATTATTTTGAGGTATTATATTATTATAATATTCTAAACGTTGATGATGATGATGATGATGATGATGATTATAGAAATCATTTGAAGGTGGTATTGACGATTGTAATGAATCAATAATTGTTAGATCATTATTTATAGGATAGTTTGTTTGATTTATAATTGGAGACTCATAAAAGCAATGCGATTGTTCTGTAATGATTTTATTATCATTTGAATAATTATTTGTTGTTACAGGATAACTAATATATCTTTTATCTATCCAAATATTATTCGGTTCATTGACATATTTGTGGTGTCGTGAAATGTTTGCATTGTCTGTTAAAACAGAATTAGTGGTATTATTAATACAATTTGTATTCCAATTTGTTGGTAATTGTTTTCTATAAGTTTCATATGAAATTGGATCTAAATTTGATTTTTTTAATGTATCATAATTAACTAAATCCACTTGAGATTTCTTATAAGTAGTTTCATAAATTCCAGATTCTGGAATTATTGATTTTTTATAATTTTCATCTGGATATTCGAATGGGTTACGGATTGATATAGATTGATTTTGATGTGTATTTGGTTCTGAATATCGTGATAAAAAACATTCTTTGCCATAATATGATGTGTGGTGGGTTGAATTTGTATTTTGAAGTGTTTTTAAAGAATCACGTTGATGATTGTTGTAATCTAATATTGCTGATGGTGTTGATGGTTGTTTTAATATTGTATTTGTTGCAACATTGTTGTATGGTTGATGAAAACTTTGATGATGTGCTGTTGGTACATTTAATGGATTTGAATTTGGTACAAAAACATTTTCAGTTATTTTATTTTCATAATTATTATTATTATTATTATAATGCACAGCTTGTGTAGATATATTATTTGGATTTATAGTGTTTGGATTCTGATGATGATGATATGATGGATAATTAGTTTTTGGTTGATACCTGTAATCATTTGATTTTATTGCATAATTCGATGGTTGTGCTTGAATATTTGAATAATCACATTTACTATTTAAATTATAGTTATAATCGTAATTACAATTATTATTATAAGTATTAAATGAATAACATTTATCATTCGATGTTACTCCATTTGAAGCTTGTACAGGTGGTGTTGTTGTTACATGATGATTATACGGCCAAGGATAAAAATATTCTCTATTATTGTTATGTCGATTAATACTATTATTTACTGCAACTGGTGCAGGAACTGTAGGATAATAATTTACATTATTACAATTGTTATTTGTATTGCTATTGTATGTATTATTATTTAATAAAGTATTTTCATTCGCAGGATGTCCTACTACAGGATTTTTGTAACAACAATTTATATAATTACGACTTTGACAATAAGTATTGTGCATTTCTCATTTAATAATTGGTGAGCCTGAAATATGTAAAAAAAAAAATATTTAATTAATAAAGAATTTATAAGTAATTTAACAAAAAAAAAATGTAACTCTATAAAACTAATTAATTTCATTTGTTTAAGAAAATTATTTCAGTTTAATTTTATAATATAATATCTATGACATATAGGTACAACATATTTTAAGTTCATTCTACTATGATATTATTTAAACGTTTTTTCTTCTTTGTTAAAAAAAAATGTCTTTAGATTCGTTTTAGGAAAGAAAATAAGAGGCATAAAGTAAAAATTACTTTAAACGACATACCAGTCTATTCTTTAAAGATTTTTAACCTCAAAACTTAGTCATTTAGAACAATAACAGTTTCAAACTATTTTTTACTTTATAATATACTCGTACATACTTTAGAAATGCATTTTGATACAAATTATAAGAAGAAATTATCAAAAAAACAGACTATGTCTAAAATTATCATTTATGTTGTTGTAATTTAAAACGGTATATTCATACTGTAAAATTTACTTAGATATGTAATTGTTGCTACACATATAATTAATAGCAATATTGAAATACAAAGAAAAGAAATAAAATAAAAAAAAGCAATAAAATAAGTAGACATAAAAATTCATTCAATAAGAAACCACTTTTTATTCAAAAAACAAAAAAATAATCTCGTATAAGAAAAAAAACCCAAACGTTGGTGCTTCATATACAGTTTCGTTGAAAGGTTTCAGAATGCTTTATTGTTAGAATGCGTTTTTCTACCAAATGTAATGAGACTCCATAGCATAGTTCCATGTTTATTGTAAGTGGTATAACCAGAATGTATTTAGCGTATATAAGTAAACATCTCTATATATGCTTCCGACTTAGAGGTCGAATACAAACAGCAATACGTAAAAAACAATTCTTTCTTTTTTTATTTGTTTAATATTAAATATTACATAGACCTGCAATTCTGAGATAAACGGGAAAATACAATAGATCTTAAGAGGTCGCGGTTACAAAGAACTCCCCAATTTACAGAAAAAAAAAAAATTACATAAAAATAGGGTTTGAATTAAAAAGAATTGAAAACGTAAACATTTATAATTTCAAAATGTTAAAATTTATAAGTATGTTGTTAAGTATATAAATAAATACCGTATTTATACTTTCTGTATATATCCTGTATTAATACCGTATTTAAGCTTTTTTGGTGCAATTTGGATGTCACGAATGATGACGATGATGATGATATTTCTTGAAAACGCAAAATGATGATGATAATTATTGTTGAAAGCTAAAGCTGCTATAGAATCAAACTAATGATACGTTGATAATTTTATATGATTGAACCTAAAGTAGAAGAAGCAAAACAAAATGATATATATATAGAAAATATAATAGATTTTGATTTCTTGAGGATAACAATGTTTGTTTTTTTTTATTTGATATGTTTGAAGCAATAAATTGAAATTAATAAATTCAAAAGTATGATATTAAAGGTTATAAATTGAAACTGATAAATATTTATTATTTAAATATAATAATACTAGTGAATCCCCTGTGCAATTGTACAGAAGTAGTTCTTTCAAACACAATTTTATGTAAAAAGAAATATTTGTTTTGGTATAATTGTAGTTGTTTTCTGAATCGCTTGATTATAAAATATATATATAATGAAATTAAAGTATAATACCTAATACTTTATGACGAAATTAACACTAATTTCAATATAAGTTAACACAATAAAATCTCATTACTCTCAAAGTAGTAGATCGATATATTTTAATTCGTTTATAGTCAAAAACGTTTGTAGTCATAATTCTGTTATAGCAATAGGTCAACAGTGAATTATTTTATTAAAACAGTGATTTATATATATGCAGTTTTTTTCTGTTCTATATTACAAATATGTATATTTTGCGATTACATAACAGAATTGCTATTTATGAATAAAATAAAGTTTAAAATTGTTATACGAAAGATATTTTATTAAATTTGATTTTGTTTATAAAAATACAATTTTTTTTTGACTACGCCTAAACGGTTATAGTCAGAAATATTACTGAAATTTAGCGAATGACTATAACCGTGTTTTACTGTATATATTTTTTTAATGACAGCAGAAGGAAATGAACTAACTTTTATTATATAATTTTTGAAGAGTATGATCTGATCTGATTTTTGTTTTTCTCTTTTGTTTTCAATTTTTGGTTGTGTTTTTGTTTTTGTACCTTTTTCTATAAGTTTGTGTGCTTATTTTATTGACTTCCAAAAAACCAAATGCGATAAATAAAAAAATAAATAAAAAAAATTTGACTAAAAAGAGAATCGACAAAAATTTCTGATATTAAATGATGCTTTAACTAACTCAGCCAATATCTTATAAAATTGTTTACCCAAAATATACACATAGAATAAAAATTGATTTTGATCGCCACGAAAAGTGTGTCTTCAAAATCGTGCTCTTGAATATTATAATATAGATAAAATATAAATTGATTTTGATCGCCACAGCCTGCATCATCGCCGATTGATTGAACGAAAAAAAAAAAACGAAGCACACGAAAAACCACGAATATTGTGCCTTCACTAATCGTGCTCTTGTGTATTATAATATAGATTACTTATTAAAAAATTAATATAAAGATGTTCCAGGCAAAATTACAAAGACTAGATAGATAGGACATGCGGTGAGGATGAATAATTAAACAATGCAAAAAGAAAATTAGGTGCGGAATTGCAAAACACTGAACGATGTTGAAGGTAACACTGTCGAAAGATTAGAGTAAACGAATGGACAACATCAGTTGCTCAAGATACAGCAGAATGTAGCTTAGATGATGATCTCAGAACTCAGAAGTATATTAAATATGATCAAAATTTCTTTAACCGAAATACTGATTAAATAAATATAAGGTAGCCTTATATACCAGTGGCATATTTTTTTTTTGTTTTAAAAACTACTATGAATATAGAAACAATTTTATGATATGCGACAACGAAAGAGTTAAAAAATGGCTAATAAATTCAAATTATATCATCAAAAAACCCATATATTTTAATCGATATCAAAATGAATGGTCTGCAACATTTTCAATTTTATCGAATTGTAAACTACAAGTATATATATATATATATATATATATAGTTGTAAAATAAATACGATACAAAAAATTAATTTGTTTTTGAAGGAGTCAATTATTTTCGAATAAAATTTATTTTAGGTTAATCCATTTAAAAAACTAAAATTACATTGATTTTATATAGGATTTAACATTTCATTACAATATTACCTCATGTGAAAATTATTATTACAAAGCCATCAACTTTATTTAAATTTTTAGATACAAAACAAAACAAAAAATTTAGAATTTACATATTTTTATTCTTTCCCTAGCATTTTATAATAAAAAGATTAAAGGCGGGTTGTTGGTTATTTGCCTTTAAAAACAAATAGAAAAGAAAATTACAATGAAAAAAAAAAAAGTAGGACAAATTTTTCATATAAATTCCATTCAATGTAACTTATATGTATGTGTAAGTATCTATTATTTATACATGTATTTCTGCATGCGTGTTTGTCTATTCTATTAAAATCCTGCAATGCTTTTAACCATTCTTGTTATTTGTTAAACGTCATCAAACATTTTTGAAAAGGACAAAATATAATATGAACGTGCATTATATTAATTGCTCTACACCAACACTATGTTTGTATATATGTACATTTATTGTTTATATAAAATATATTATTATGTATATAGATATAATTTATATATAATATATATAATATATTCATGTTTTTATTTTATCTTTTTTATTAATTAAACTTGACATATATTTTTAGAGTTATTACTTTGTATGTATATAATTGTTATAAATAAATAATTATAATAAATTAAGTATTACTATAGTAGACTATATATAATATGTATATATTCGATTCATATGTAAACATTCTAATAAACAATATATAATATAACTAGTAGTTATTTTTATTTTTAATCATTGTCAGTTTGTATTATACATTATATATATATATATATATATATATGCATATAATATATATATATATATATATTTTAATATTATGATTAATTAAATCAATTTCATTTTTAATTCCTTTGAGTTTATTTATTTTTATTTTCTTTCCAAAATATTTAATTATTATATCAATATAAATAAATGTCCTGACAGAATCCTTAATATTTAATTAGAAAGTAATTATTATATGGAATTTAAATTAATTAAAAAAATATATACTTAATATTGAAAAACTAAATGGTAATATAAGTAATAGAAAAATAAATATAAATACTTTTCTAATGGAATTATTTTTCTAATTTATGTTTAGATATTATTATATCTACGTGTACATATGTATATATAAATATATTTTTTAATTATATTTCAGTTCTTAAAAGAAGTCTAAATAATTTCCTTAAATTAGCTAAAGTTACAATATTATTATTATTTTTCAAATTTAATATTTTAGTATGAATTTTTATATGATTGATTTTAATTTTTATTAAAATATTAAAAAAGAAAATATAATTAATTGTTTTGTTTGCTTATTTGATAAATAATATACATAAGCCAAATTTATTATAAATTATGAGGTTATTTATTTAGTGTATTTTCATGTATGTATATAATGTTTTGTTTAATATAATATATAACATCTAGGACGAATCTGATTTTTAAATTAGAATTTCTGAGTCGGTTAGTGTTTAATATAAATGTCAATTGTATAAATAATATGAATGTATTTAATAAAAATTAATAATGCATAATAGTAAATTATTTAATGGCCTTAATGATAAATCAAATTCTGATAAAGTAAAGGTGTAATCGGAAGTGTAAAATTAAGATAAAATGCTACTACTTTTGAAGTATAATCGATTATTTAATAAACAAAAATTATCAAATCAATTGCAGTAATTCACCGTGCTTTGAGCTGGTATTATAATCAAAAAAAGTTTTTAGATGCACTAAATCCAGTTTTTTTTATCATATTGGAAAATTAATAACCTGGATTATGTAAAATAAATTAAAATAGAACTTCTAAAATTTAATACAAATATAATTGGATAAAATATTGCAACAAAAAAATCACTTATAAAATGCAATTGAAACAAAAATATTTTTGGCAATATTTGTCATGCTGTAGAAAATCAAATATTTTTGCATTTGATGTTAGTTTGGCATTTCCGATTATAGCTTTATTAATGATCGAATTTTGATTAGGTCAATTAACACATAATTAATCTAGCCAAAAAATATGAAATTGTAAATTATAGTTAATCAATAAAAATACATTTACATACATACATATGTACATGTGTATGTAAAGTAAGAAATATTTTGTTGTTTACAAATCCATATCAAGTACGTGTAAAACTTGAGTTGCTTTCTGTAATAATATTAAAAATTATAATGAAAAATCAAATGTAAAATTTAACCTATAAAATAAAGTATAAATCATAGTTAGATAAGATAGTAACACCTTAATTTTAACTTTAGTACAAGTATATTGATTAAGAATAATAAGTGGAGGAAAAATTTTGCGAGTATTATATGAAAAAAGAATTAATACGCATGGGATTTTGCTTCAAATCAAATAAAGCTATATTGAAAAGAAGATAAGAGATGCAATAAAATATATGCATATATCTATAGTTTTTTAAACTAATTCCCTATATCGAGAGTAGATTAATCCCAGAATTCTATTAGTCCTTGAATTATAAATGATTAATTTGAAATTTCCCTTTGATATTTGTTTTGAATTAAGCCAACCTGAAATGTTTCTATTTGATGATCAGGTCAATTCTATTTGAAATCATATAAATCAAAGATAAAATTAATTTATATATTTATTTTTTAAATTAATTCATATCATTGATTTGATAATAATTAATAATTTAAAATTTTGTATTGTTTATTGCCAATTTTAATTATCAAAAAATTGTCCATTTGGTGTCATTGGAATTAGAACTATAATTAGAGTCTTATAATCTTATTAGGCTTATACCCTTAAAACATTAAAACAAAAAATATTGATAAATAAATAAGTATATACTCGTTAAACAATATTGATATGTAATAAATTGTGATATCGTGTTTAATGTACGAAATGACAATTCCTCCTATAAGTTCGTGACGCATATTTTTTAATACCTAACAAAAACTCATTTACAGGCAACGTTGTTACAAATAAAGCTAGATTATATATGCATATACTATGTAACAATATTTCAGTATTTCAACAAATATTCTACATTGCGTACATCAATAAAACAATATGTATACATAGATGTTTAAAATTCAATGTCAATATTGTGATGTTAATGTCAATGTCAAATGTCATACATTTTAAAATTCAATGTCAATGTGAATTATTTTCACTACCTAATTATTATTTTGGTATTAATTTCAAATATTTAAATAATAATAATTAAATATTTATAATAATAATAATAAGAATAATAATAATTAATAATTCTTTGTTTTCATCAATTTGAGACATTACATACTATACTAATACTACTGTCAAAATAGTAAATTTTTAAGTTATTTTTTAATTTCAACAAATTTTCAAAAAAAATTGGTTAATTTAATTTTTATTTAATTCACTTCATTTCATGGTCGATTAAATTGAGCCCATTCGCTTTTAAGTTTTTTTTTTTCACAGTTCAGTGTACATAGCTAGCACATAGCAACGTGAATGGTATATATAATATAGCAAAATAAATGGCTAGCTTTCGAGAAAAATTTTGTTTCGAAAGTTTGTTCTTGACTTTACTAGAAATGTTGAATTAGATTTTGAAAGAGTTTTATTTAGGACGACAGATATGGAACACACGATCATCCATGGATCGTGAAGCTTCACGAAATGAAATGAATAAATCAAAATAATAATATTTTTATTCAATCTAAATGCTAACTTAAATTCGTTGTTTATTATATACCATATATGTATGTATTAGGTTCGTTATTTATCATATCATTTTTTGATATATTTTTTTTAAAAATCTATTTTCTTTTTTAATCGGTTTTTAGTTAGACATTAAATATAATTTTTTACTAAATTTTCTATTTATTTAAATGATTTTTAAATATACTAAGACTAAAATCAATTGCTTTTTAGGTTTTTTTCTTTTTATTTACATATATATAGTTCTTGAAATTTTTGTTACAGTATAATATTATACTAAATGAATATTTATACAATTAAATTTAAAAAAGAGAAAATTTAATAAAAAATTAAAATGGAATGTTTAAAATTTAATTTAATAAAAATCAAATAAAATAAAGGAAAATATTCTCCAGCAAATTATTAATTTGAATTATGTATGGTTAGATTGTTTTCGAGTAGTGACGTCACTGTACGTGATTAGAAATTGAATGGGAAAAATATTATTATAATAAAATAGTACTATATATTATATGTTAGGTATGTTATATGTATGTAATAATTGTCATCAATCATAAAATTTATTTAAATTTAATTAATAATATTTCAAAATCTATTTTCGTTGCATTAAAATTTTCATTGATATACACTTTACAGCTGAGAATTTCTTTTTTGACATTTGCTATAATTTCGGTTAGTTACTGCAGAAATTATACAATACTATATATAATAAATAAAATATATAAGACTACATTAAATTTTATATTTTTTTTTAAGGCAAGTTCTATGTAAACATGACATTTTCAGATTTATTGTACTTCCACGTTTATTATTTTAGAATTGCAGGTCTACGTCTTTGATGAATGCTATTATTCCTTTGATGTTAATTTCAGAATTAGACGATGTGGTGTATTCCTGGAAATATTTATGTCTTTAGCGAGCTCGGAAACAAATATAATATGAGAGAAGGATTCATCTTTTTCTAAGCAGAATCTGCACCTGTTTCTGTTCGATGTGCCAATTTTAAACAGATGTTTGTTAAATGGGCCATGACCTGTCATAAACAATGTCAGTACTGTGACATTGGATCTAATCACCTTGATATCTGATTTAATCAGTGAATATTAAGTTTGAAAAAGGTTTTGGACTGCGTAAGTCCTTGATAACTGTCCCATATGATTTGGGTATAAAATTATATAATTTCTGGTTATTGTTAGTTTAATTAAAAAAAAGTGATCTTTTCTTATGTTAAAATTGTAAAAATTTTATAATACAAATAAGATTATTTTTAAATTAAATTTAAAAGTGTTTTATGAGCGCCCCAGATACTAAGCAATGTATCATTGATTTAAAAAAAAAAAAAACAAAAAATGCTTTACGAATCTATAACGATTATGAAAATATTTTTACTATCTGTACTGATATATTTATTATGTATTCTATTATTTCCAATTATTTATTTTAATATAATTTATTAATTTAGGGCAGGCCCTTTTGTACTACTAAATAAATAAATTTATCAAAAATATAAACATTATGTATGAATGTCAGTTATGTAGACGTATTTATAATAATAATATTTTAATATATTAATACATGATATATAATTAAAAAATTAATACATACTATGAATTTGAGGTACCTACTCTCATTTCTAAACAAATGAGTAAATTTAATACAATATAATAGTTTTATTAATTATCTGTTTTTATCTTTTCATTTTATGTACAACATGTACTTGCAAATGTATAAAATACTATATATTGCATATTATAGTATCTATATGTAATATATCTAATTGTATGACTATACAGTATATATAATATAAAAGTTCTTTTACAAATAAAAAATAAAAAAAAAAAAAAAATAGGAAAAAAGAAAAAAATAAACGAATACTACGTGTACATTACATTTCTTAAAGTATATACATATATTTATTTTTATATATGATGTACATAATATAATAGTATTTAATTTTATACACATTCAACTATATTATATCCAGTTGTATGGAATGGAAATATTTTCGTATTTTTTAAAATATTTTTTTATTTTTAATATAAATTTTTGTACATTTAATATAATAATATTATTATTTATTTATTAACATATATGTATGCACATATATATGCTAATAATCATCTAATTATTTAACAACTACAACTAGTGTTACTATTATTATTATTTTTATTATTATTATTATTATTATTAATACTGTTTTTATTATTATTTTTATTATTCATTTTAATCTATATATTTTATAGTGTATGTTATTATAGGTGACCATTTCTCCTGTATTTTACAAGATAGTCCTACCTTTTATGGGTCTATTTTTCAAGATTTTTTTTCCAATAAAGAATAACACAATGTTGTACTGTAAAATATGTGAAAAATGTATTAACAATGATTGTTAAAATCAACGTGTGACATAACTTTTCTGGGTATTACTAATATTTTCGGTTAGACTCTTTTTAGAGAGTTTCTCAATTTAAGAAAAGGTTGGGAATGTTTATCGTACTTAAAATATATTTCAAAAATTATTAAAATTAAATAATAATAATTATTTGTATTAAACTAAATAAGTTGCGGCAAGTTATTTGCGTGATTTTGACAAAATATATCGCTGCAAAAAAATATTTTATAGAAAAATAAATTCAATAAAGTGACATAATTTTGAAAATGCATGTTGAATTTTCTTTTAGAGTATTCTGCTTAAGAACATTTGTCATGCTACCTGATGTCTAAGATAAAGAGTTTTTTTCAATTAACGAATAAAGTATGTGTACATCTGAACAAAAAACAAACAATTAGTTATGTGGCAACTACTTGGTTGTATTAACAATCTGTAACAAAATATAATTTCACAATAACTTTTACAGGATTCAAAGAATTTCCGGCAATATTGATAATTTCCAGAATGAGGATTATTTTGTTTT
This sequence comes from Argyra leucocephala, assembly GCA_963942445.1. Taxonomy (NCBI): domain Eukaryota; kingdom Metazoa; phylum Arthropoda; class Insecta; order Diptera; family Dolichopodidae; genus Argyra; species Argyra leucocephala. The sequence continues at coordinate 20,967,719 of OZ012680.1, read as the reverse complement.
TAAATTCATTTTTTTCATTTTTTTACATTGTAAATCAATTTATGTAAGGGTTCATTTATCAATTTATGTATCAATAGATTTTTACCCAGCTTAAAAGAGCATAATTCACTCACAAACATTAATATAAGTAAGAAAAGAAATTCGTTATTGGCGTTCTTTAAATATAAATAAAATATATAAAATATTTAAATTATAATACTTTATAAGTATATACCATCATTTATATATCATGATTGACAAGTTCTTTTACCAAGGTTCAGAGAATGAACTACCCAAATTTAAACATAAGTATGTAAAAAGATTTTTAGTGAACTTAATAAGATAGAAATGTTGTGTAGTAACATTGATTGTATGTAAGCTTATGACTAACATAGAAAAAAAAAACAAAAATAATTTAATAATATCTCTAAGTACATATCATCTATTCTATAATATCATTGATAGAATTTAAAGTTTTTGCCTTTATTTATGTCTTTGCGCACATTTATTTTCAATTATTTCTCTTTATTTTATTCTTTTTCTATTCTCTTTCTATAAATGTATAATTGACTTATTCGAATATATTATTTTAATCCTGTTCAATTAGCAATTATTAAAGCTTTGCAAACTTTCTCTTTTACTTAAGCAATTGTAAATAAAATAATGCAAATATACGAGTAGTTTTGAGCGCTCGTGACTATTCAATGCGACTACGTTTTGTTTTAAAGTTTATCATTTAATTTTAATTTAAATCGTTTGGTTTATTAGAAAAAAAAAGAAATTATTTTTTTTTTATTCATTTTGTCTCATTTCTTCCTTCATAAATAAAATTACTATGATATTTTATTTTTTTTATTTTCACAGAAATTATTTTTTTTTGTTAAGTCAAAGTTAATCCGTTTTTTTTTGCTTTGAAAACTTTGTTGTATCGGTTTAACGTGAATAATTGAATAGCCAACAGGTGTCCCTAGTTTAAGTATGCTTACGTTTATTTTATACTTTCTAGTTAATTACTTTTATTTTATTGTTTTTATGTTTTTTTTTTTTTTTTGTTCAATAATCAATATAAAACTGGGGTAAACATTTTTTTTTTTGTTATTTATTTTTAAATATTACATTATCATTGTAAGTATATATGTAAAAACTACTTTTATAAGTTAAATATAAACAAGTTATTCATTTTAATATATAAAATTTTGTTAGTTGTTCTGTAATTTCTTCTGCGAGAAATGGTCACCATATTTATATATATATATAATTTATATATTATTTAGTATATAACTGTTATATATTATCAAAATTCAAATAAAAATAATAGTTTAAAAATTAGATGTATGTAACTGAACAAAAATACAAAATAATAATCAGCTACCTAGTTACTTTAAAATTATTTGAATAACGTTTTAAAGCTTACTAGGTACGTACATACATACATCCATGCAATATTTACTAACATTGAATTGATAATTAAAAAAAAAAAAAACGAAAATCTAAAATGTCAAAAAGTAATATTAAAAAAAAAAAGTAAAATTTAATTTAATTTACGTTTAAAAATTTACACTTTAATAATGTTTTACCCAATTTCACTTTTTTTATTTTTTTAGATAATAATTTAATTATATTTAAATTAAAATATTTTGTTAACACTTGTTGCTTTTATTTTAATTCTATTCACTAATAAAAATTTTCAAGCTTTAAAATAAGTAATTTTTTAAAATTTAAAATTTTTTTCTTTTTTTAGAATATAAAAATTATTGTTGAAAACCATACAGACACAAAACAAAAAGAAAAACGAAAAAAAAAAACAAAAAAATAAAAAATAACTGAACGTGGATGATTTTAATCAATATGACTACACCACCGTAGGGTAAAATTATTAAAACAATTACCTTTATTTTATTTTTATTTTTTTTTTTATTTTTATATGTAATTTATTTTTATTATTTTACTTTTTTTACCTTTTTATTACAAACTAAACCAATTTTTCACCCTAGAAACCAACCAAGCAAAACAAAGTTTAATTTTCGTTGTTTTTTTTATATTCAAATGTGTGTACGTATGTATATCGATATATTTATGAACATATGAATGTTTCCGACCACATATAGAACTTTAAATTTTCTTTTTATTTTACAATGTAATTTACCGTTTTATTTTTAATATTTTCCAATATTTAAATCGCGTTGAATACTGTTAAAAATTTATATTATATATTGTTTGAATATATTTATATTTTCTTTTAAAATTATTTTTATTTTTTTTTAGTTTAATTTAAAATATATAATTTAATATTTAATGAAACGAAAATTATAAAATAAATTCTAAGTATTTTCATTAAACGAGTAAAACACCAAATAATTTTTGTTGACGAACTACGAATTTTATTTGTTGACGATGAAGCATAATTTTTAATTTTTTATATTCAAGTACATATAATTTTTTTTTATTTTTTTTTTTTTAGGTTTTTAAGTATTAAAAGCTCCGATGACATTTTTATACTGTTGTATTGTAAGTTGTTTGCTTTTTTTTTATTTTTTTTTTATATATTATTGTTGTTTTTGTTGCTTACTTGTTGGTTGAATACGTACTACAACAATATGTATTAAATTTAAACAGTATTGAAGCACATGTATTAAATGGAAATATTTATATAATTACATATATATATATATGTTAGAATGTTTATATTATTGTACAGAATTAATGAACAGTATAGTTCATGTACTGAATTTTTCATATTATTATATATATGTACATGCATATGTACTATATAAATACATATACCAGTTTTCTTTTATTGTATTGTATTTATTTTCACTTTGAATAATGTGACAATTATTTAGATAAATGTCATTTTAGTATATAACTTACCTTTAAAACATTTTACTAACGTTTTAGTTGCTATTCTTATTATGATTGTTGTTTTGTTTTAGTTTTGTTCATTGCGTTTATAAAAGTTTATTTTTTTTGCCGCTATATGGTACTAAAATATTAACTGTTAAATGTTTCTAAGAATTTTTCAGCAACATTTTTTTTGTATGCTTAGAAGTTCGAAACAAATTTAGAATGATCAATGAAAATGTTTTTTGGTATTTTGTGTTTTTTTTAACTGTTTTTGCTCTTTTTTTTTTTAAATTTTGAAGGAAGAAGGAATTAATGTTCTTTTACTATATACATACATATATGAATGATTTTGATATCTGGTAATTTACATCAATCAGTTATATCTAACAGGTGGTTCGAGATTAAATTTTTTAATATGAGAAAAATTTCAAGATTAGGGGCTGTAAAGAGATGTTAAGCGAAACAAAAATCTGTTCAAATGTTATGATGAGACTATCTACTAAGTTTAGTATTAGAATAATTGTTTTATTTTTATTTAATAGAAATTGTAAGATTGTTTAAAACGAATTTAAAATTAATATTTCAATTTTCGAATTATTATTTTAAGTGCAGTATAAAGCAGCCTTTTGGATTAAAATAAAAATTACGATTTGAAAAATAGTTTTCAAAATGATTTTCAAAAACTAAAATAGATCAATTTGAAAATAGATATGTTTCTGGGAACACATAAGATGATAGGGCGTTCAATAAGTTTAGAAGTTTGGTTGATGAAAGAATTTAATATAAATATGACCCAAAAATCCATAAAAAAGCTTTATATAAAATAATAAAATAAAAGTTTGAAAATTGATGACCCAACGATAGTGTGGTGTTCAGTAACGGTGCGATCCTCAGGTTTTGAATTCAAAGAGTTTTTAGTTGGAGCATTTTCTGCCATTTGTTCTATATGGGCTACCAAGTAAAGGAGTTTAATTTCTTTTTTTGCTGATATAAAAAAAGTTAAAAGCTGGATGACGCAGTAGGTAGAACAGGTTAGATTCCCGACGAATACAAAAAAATGCTTTCTTGACTTTTCGACCTCTGGTCCAGTACCCTTTATCATTGGCATAAAATAATTGATAAATTGTTTAGAGTCTTGGTTATCACTAAAAATGAAATGGAACACTATACTATTATGAAGGTAAAGTACTCTACATTAGATATAGTTTTCCACAGTTCAGTTAAATTAGTAAATATACGATTAAAAAATTCTAAATAAAAGCTATTGTATGTGATTGTGTATTCAAAATCACTGTGTAAAAATAGTTATAGTGTTCATTCCATACACTTACAATTATATAAAAAGTATATATATATATATAATTTGGCGTAAAATCTTCTTCTCAAAACCTGCTTCGTCAGACACAGGATCATAAATTCGACGAACAAGCAGATTTTCAATAAAATACAAATTACTCAATTGTTGTAAATAAATAAAAATTTAAAATAACTACAGTAATAATATGACAATATTTTTAGTTTTCTATAGTTTTATTAAGATTTATTCTAAAAATGTTTTTTTTTTTTTTAATTATTTTTAATTTTGTATTTAAGTTTTTTTTTTTTTTTTTTTTTTTTTAATTTTAATAATTTGATTCAAATAATTGTTTTTTAATATCTGTCGGATAAGTAACATAAATATAATGATTATTTGGTGCTGCTGGTGTTGTTGTTACATTATCAGTTCGAATATCAATACTTTCTGAGCAAATAATATCCTTGTCATAATCAATGACATTACGATGTTGTAATTGAGTAGATGATTGTGGTGGTTGATGTGATTGTAGTTGCTGTTGTTGCTGATGTTGTTGTTGTTGTAGGTGTAGTTGTTGTTGATGTTGTTGTTGTTGTTGTTGTAAATTGGGCACATTTGAATTATCTCTATATCTAGGATTTGTAGAATATCTAGAATTTGATGGTGTACGCATTTTTACTGAATTTGTATTATGTGATGATCTATAAACATCTCTACTATTATTATATTCATATGGTCTAAAATTGAAGAAATAATTATGTGTAAAGAATTGAAAAAAAAAAAAACGAAAAACGAAAATAAAAAACAGTATATAATTATTAATTTTATTTTCATATATAACATAGTAATGGAATTTTTTTTTTGTTTTGTTAATTTTTCTTTTTTTTTTTTTTTTTTTTCTTTCTAATTATAATTTGTACAATTGAATATTAAATGTGCTTAATTTATAAATATTTAAATTTTAAAACTTACTCATATCTTATGAATATAATGTAATAACAAAAACTAATTCCAAGAGATACAATAAAAATTCCTAAAAATAAAATTGCCCATGGAAAACTTTTCATATGTACTGGTCCATCTTCCCAATAACGATCACAAGTTAAATACCAACAAACAACTCTATTTAATTCATCTAAAAAAATAAACAAATAATTTTTGTTTTAATTAAAGAAAATTTTAATAAATAAATTGTATATAATATATTTCTGCCCTATACAAGAAAGGTGTCTTAGCAGGACAATGATTATGTATTAAAATTTATTTTTATATACACTTACTTTCTAATTCTTTGAATTGTAAATCGGTCATTTCTAGTAATAAACCAGCTATACATTTTCTTACGGTATATTCACATTTTAGTTTAATTTTTGCAATATTCTCTGGATCACATTTACGGTAAAATTTTTGATTTTCCGTTTCATTATTTATTGTAAAATTATTTTTATTAAATGTTTGATTGCTTGTGGATGTCTTTGAATTGGCATTACCATAATTGTCTTTATTATTGTTATTATTATTATTATTTGTATTTGATGTTGTTGTTTCAGTAGGATTTGGTGAAGGAGAATATTTTCCTTTTTGAAATAAAAAAATTAATTAAAAGTTAAATTAATTAAAAAAATAAAATTACTATTCTCTTCCATATTGCTTTTGCATGGTTTCCTTCGAAGAAATTTTAACATCGATATTTGTGATTTTTTTAAAACATTATTGGGTTTTGTATCCGGCATAAACTTCCTTCTAAAAACGGAAAATAAAATATATATGTAAGCATACTTTATTCAATCGTAGTTCAGAAGAAGTAGTCATATTCAATTCAAAAGTAGGTATTTTAAATTTCAAATGTAGTCATTTACAATTCAGAAATTTTATAGCAATTCAATTGACTATTTCTGAAGTCTATTTATTTGCCATTGCAAATGACTACATTTAAGTTGCAATTGATTAATACTAATTTTTATAATAACTACATCTGAATTACAATTGAATAATTGAATAAGTATATAGTCATATAAGACAAATTGAGTAATTTACGTAAACGTAGACATTGTGTTTGTCAAAAAATAAGTAAAAACAAAAAATTATTGTATTTTAACAACTCTACGTTTTCATATATTACCCAAACTATCTTTTAATTTTAATTTTAATTTTAAATTCATACTCAGAAGCAATTGGGTCTAGTCTTATAAGGCTTCCTTGAGGTAAATTATTTTCTACTTTATCTTTCCAAATTTCCACATCTGTTGTTATGGAATTAAAAGATGGTGTTAAATCTTGTGATGACCATACATCACATCGCATAACATCACAAAAATTTGCCAAACAAATGGCATCCTCAGCCTTATTGTAAATAAATAAAAATTAAATTTGATTAAAAATATGTACATATATATATATATTTAAATATAATTATGCTATTTACCTGATTAATCACATCATGTCTTTCTAAATGATCATCAATATATTTTTCAGAAAAGAAGCTTTTACCGCATAAGGAACATGTCCATTGTGTTGGTCGATTTTTTTTTTTTGCTTTTTGTATTGGCCAAAATATATCACGTAATGTATGAAAAGGACAATCTATTGGAAGTTTTACCTATTAAAAAAAAAAATTATTTAATTAATTCAAAAAAATTATTTTAATAATATATATTTTCAATTGCATACTTTATATTGATCAAGAATTGGTTGCCATTTAGAATGTATTATTTTTCTAACAAGTCTACTGTTATCTTTGGAACATGATATATGTTTTATTTCTATCCGGGGCCATGATAATAATATTAATAATGAAAAAATTACAAGCTGTAAATAGAAAAAAAACAAATATTATTTATTTATTAGTAGAAAAAAGCCTGGAGCTTAACAGCGTAAGAAATTACTATTAAATTTCGTTTGAGAATTTGAGATGCAGTGCAAATACATATGTGAAGTGAAATATGTAAAAAACAAAGTACGTAAAAGTAGCAATGTGGTATAACCATATATATATATGTTGCGTAAATAAATATTATCCTTGAAACTGTGAAACTTTCACGTTAAAGAGTATCAAAATTTATAAAAATTAACAATTCGAAAATCATTTATCGAAACTTAGGCACGATTAGGTACCTAACCTCATATAAATTGTACGTGGTATTTAAATTAATAAATTCTTTAAAATAAATAATTTGTTTATTTATTTATTTGATTAAATGTTCAAAAATAGCCTGGCCTTATAAAGTTGTACAAATTATTGAAAAATTATTTAAATCTATAAATATGAACAATTAATTCAATAGTACCAAAATCTAAAATTTATATAAACATAAATATAGAGAAGAAAAAAAAATAATAATAAGTAAGAACAGTAAAGAGCTATTATTTCAAAATAATAGCAAAATAAAAATAGCTATACTAAAATATTTTTGATAATTTTTGCCATGTAAATAAATTGTGTTTTGATGTTAGATGAATACGTCACAAATTAAATATTTTATTTTGTGTACATGAAATGGACAAGAATATTGTATAAGTCGAGTGTCATTTAAAATTAGTGGTAATCCATAGCGTTCCAAAATTGGAGTGACCAAATATTAAAACTGTTACAGAGTCTATCTATATATAGTCCACTCGTAGAATGAAATTTTACATCAGAAATGCAATTAAATCGGAATATTAAAGGATCTGAATGATCTGAAAGATTATTCTAAATAAATTAGGTAGGTTATATTATAAGTTAATGGTAGTGGTCATATCATGGAATCAAATATTTCCTGCTTTAATTCTATAAACAAATTCAAGCTTTTAATGAAGTAATGCATTCCCTCAATATTTGGTACATGCCAGATTACACAAATAAACTAAAGAATTATTAAATCAATTTTTAATCAATCAAGTTTTTGTATTTTATTTAAAATTCATATAATTAAAATATTACTAATAAGTGAGTATTATACATGTAATGTCATATTAATGTACCACTAAATAATAAATATAACTGCTATAGTTCAAGAATGTACTTGTTTTTTCATAAAACAATTTTTATTAACAATATAAAACTAAATTATAAAAAAAAAATTTCAAATTATCACAAATTTGAATAAATTTCCTTTCATAAATTTTTATTTCCGAAATAAATAAATGTGTAACAAAATAAAACTTTTCTTCTATTTTCTAACAAGCTCCCTACGGAAATACAAAAAAAAAAAAAAAACAACAAGAAAATTATGACAATAATAACAACAATAATAATTATTATAACAAAAAAATAAAATACAAAAATAAATTTATAACGCCTATAAGTAGGCATTTAAATTTTCTTCAATTATCCTTCAATTATATCCTCCACGTTTTTCATATAATAAAAATCAATTCTTTTACTTGACCAAAAGTGTTTCCTTTTCATTAAATGAAATTAAATGAAAGTAGAACACTACACTATATATATATATATATATATATATATATATATATATATCTACTATATAAATATATATATATATATATATATATATATTTTTTGTTCATCTTATACTTATTTGTGAAAAAAAGAACAAAAACAAAAATCACGTCCTTATCCTTTTATCATTGTAATTTCACTATACAAAATATAAGTACATATAAGTTCTTTAATGTACAAGTGGAAATATACCAAATACATACAAATATGATTTATGTGATAACGTTTTGCTGCTCTTTTAGGCTTTTTATTTTATTAATATATATATATATATATACATATATAATATGTCTATAAATATATATATATATATTATATATTATAGTAACTAACATATTATATAGACATATTAAAATTTTAACTAATAAAATTAATAAAATCTTAAAATTGTAATTTATATTTTTCAAAATTTAAAGTTCAAATCAATTTTATAACTATTTTTTAATTCAATTTTTTATTTTCGCTTAATTAAAAATTATACCGTTAAAAAGAAAAATTTTCCGCTTTATTTTATAAGTTTTTCACGTTATTTTAATAAATTATTTTCCTTTTGATTTTTTGATTGGTGTTTATTAAAAAAAAATATATATTTGTACTTTTTTTTTTTTAATTTTAATTCATTTTGAATTTTGTTGAAACAACCACTTACCTCAATATGAATTAATGAGGTCGACATTCATAATATTTTAATTAATTTTTAATAAATTTTTCTTAAAATAATAATTTTTAATTTTTTTTTTTCGTATTTCTATTTATCCTTTTTTTTTCTCTTTGCTTTTTTTTTTAGATCTATTCCTTTCCTTTTTACTTTTCGTTTAAGAAATTTTATGACTTTTACATTACCAGCAGCCTAAAATTCAATAAACAAAAATATAAAAAAAAAAACAAAAAGAAAAAAATTAAAGCATGCGCTGAATAAATTTTTTTTTGACAGAGCTGCTGTTTTTGCTTATTCTGCAGCAATTTTTTTGTTGTTTATATTTGTTATTTTTAAGTTTTGATAAAAAAAGGACATAAAAAAGGATATTTTTTGAAGGCTAGAAAGAAAACACAAATATAAATCAAATATCATGAAATGACATTTCTATAACGGCGGTTGAATTCTAATTTATTCTATATGCGCCATTTTTTTTTTATTTATTTTTTTTTTTAACTTTTCATAAATACAAGTGTGAATTGAATATTTATGCTATTTTAGTTAATTTTTAATATTTTTTGCTTTGTTTTAATGTTTATTTTTTTGTATACCAAAATATAAGGTACATAAATTTAGTAAAAATTATAAACGTTTTTTAGAAGTAGAAATAGATTTAATTAAATGAAATTAACGGTACATTTTTTTTAACTATATATTTTTTAATAGTTGAACTATCTTTTATGTTAGTTAATTATTAAAAACAGATTGTCAATCTATGGTACAGGGTCTTACAAGTGAAAATACATGGCAATGGTTAGTATTCATGAATAACGGTTCTCGGCTACATTTCTATCCCATTCCACATTCAATTCTTGAAGCTGTAGTCTTTTTCATTTGTGTGCTATTTTCATTTTGTATTTGATGTGAGACAGATAAGTAGGCTGTTTATGGGTTCTGTTTTATCTTGGAATATTGTATTGAAATTGTAAAGTATAAAGTAGTATATATCACGGAAACAATAAAAATTTTTTATTATATTTTCTTTGTAGTAGTAAAAGTCCACAAAAAAATTACTAACTGTTTTTTGAAAATTCTCTCTCTCTCTCTTTAATCAAAAATATACTCACCTAAAATTTGTTTGTACGTAAAGAAATATGAAGAGTAAAGTTTATAAATGATGTATTTTCGAAGTCTAGTCGACGGCAAGCAGGGCAATAGAATATTTTTCATTAAGTTGCGATTGGTAGTTAAATATCGGATATAGTATTTGTGGAAACGAGATGGTGGTTTCAGGAAAAATTTTATTGCTCTAAAAATATGTTATATGAAAATACAGTTGGATAATGGATGGTGGAATGGCATATATAGAGAAGAGGTTGATATTGATATTAGCTTAGCTATGATAAAATCACTGGTATACGTGTTAAATGTTTTTTAATGATTTTGAAATGGTTAATCGAAACACAGGAAAACTATTTTTATTATTTTGACATTTGATAAAAAATTTCAGAGAATTATAGTCGGAATTTAATGTAAAAATAATTAAAAAATATAGTGTTTTCGATGTAGATAGTGAATAACATGTTATAGATAGCTATAGTCTGAAATTATAGGTAAATATTTCTTTAATTAATAGAAAGAAAGTTTAGAACATCAATGGTAGAAAGTCGAAATGGTTGTCAAAATAGTAAACTGGGAATTGTCAGTACTGAAAAATGTCGGTTTTGTGAGGTTTGTATTTTTCTCTTGATAAGCAATTCACTTCCTTCATCAGTGCTTACGACTAATTTTTGAATTGATTCCAAAATATCGATATTTGAAAAATAAGTATAAATGATTAGTGAAAAGGAAGCTTGACTTTTATTCCATAAATTAAATATATCACTAAAAACAAATCTGATTATCAAAATAAAATGTTAATATACTTATTATAATAAAAAAGTCCTAACCTAACTTACACCGACTCTCAAAACTACTTAAAATAACCTTACAAATCAAAGAATTTACAAATTTATTCAGTTATTTTAACTCACTTTTATCAAATTTTTCCCATTTTACAAAGGTGTTGACCCCCAATGATTTTTCATTATAGTTTTATCTTTATTCGGTATAGTCATGTCGTATTTCATATTATTTCTATTGATATTGCTTGGAGTGTATTCAATGTACTATAATGAAATAGTATAGGGACATGATTTTGGTGTTGGATGTAACTATTTTTGTTTAAAAAGATGAAATGCTCAGGAGCTATGAAACCGTGAGTAGAGTCTTTTTGATGTACTCCTCATTGTGATAAAATATATGTGATATTAAATAATTTTATTTATAGGTTAAACCATCCGTTTTAGATATCTGTAGGTTAAATTATAAAATCTGTAATTATTCAATAAATTATAATTGAATTGGTAACATCGATTTTCATGTTACCAAATGAAAAGTTTAAATTACAAAAACATTTTTGGAGTAAAAATTTTTTTTTTTTTTAATTTACTCAAAAAAAGACTTAATGGGGTATGAAACATTTTAAATTTTAGTTAGTCGATTTATGAGTAAATTCATTTTCAAATATTGCATACTTTCAGGTAATTGAATTCAATAGGCTTTTTGTATTCTTTGTTGTTATTGATATTTGTATGTGGGGAATGTACATACATATGTATATTTGTTTTGTATTCAAAAAATTTAGTTATTTAATTTTAAAATATTAATAAATAAAATATAAAAATAAAAAAATTATAAATTGACATTTTTATTAAAAATACTATGTAAGTGTATTGTATATAGTTGTTCGAGAACCAATCTTCTATGATAAATAAATAAAAGATTATATTTTTGAATATAACTATTCGGTTATAGAATTTGTATTCTTCATCCAGAATAATATCAATTTAAATTTAAAATATATGCTTTTATTATTTTATTATTATAAAATTTTGTATAGCCATAACATTGATTACCTCTGATTATCACAATCCGTTCCATTTTAATATAATGTTTATCGTATTTAAAATATAGGAACGATAAAAAAAAAAAAATATTTTACACTAAAAAAATTGTATGTTAATACCGTTATTTTTTTGAATAATCAAACATTATAATATATTTTCTTTATAAGAATTTAATAATATTTTACTTTAACGATCAAAGAGCTTGAAATTACGTTTAATCTGTTTTATTTAGTATTGATTTTATTGACTAAAAACTAAAACAAGATAAATATTTTGTATACCATTACAATATTTTGTTTGTTTTGATATACGTAATCATCTCTGACTGAATCTATAATTCAATGCTGCCAGACTATCCTGTGTAACAAAATTTTGCATTAAGTATTTTGCCACTTAGATTTTTTTAGTTGATAGTAGAACATCTTTTGTCAAGAGAATTTTCCACTTGTTAAATGTCGTTCAAAATTGTTCAATGAAAATCATTATGGATAGTAGGTGTTATATTTCAATTTGTATCTTTGTTTTTAATATACTCATGACAAAAAAAAATTATATATTCTCTTCATCAAAAATTAAGTTAAAATACGTGTGTTGCCCATACAATTCCTCAATGATATTATTCGCTTTTAGTATTCAAATCAAGTGATCAAAAATAAATCTGTGTATAACAAAAATTATGTGTAGTGAGAGTTTTTAAAAATATGTAAAAAAAAAACAACTATTTATTATTGTAATACACGTTTAAAATAAAATACCTAATAATATGTATAAACTCATCAATCCTTTTTCCAAAAAAAATTTTCCAACAACAAAACCAAAAAAGAAAAAAAATGCAAAAATAACAAAAAGTTATATTCAAGTAAAATTTTATAACCATTTGAATATTTCTCTATAATAAATCACAATAATATCTTTAATGATTTTAATTCCAATGACAAAAATTATTTAATGTACCTACATATAATATATATATATATATATAAAGATATTTCAATAGTTTCAATAAACATATGATGCATTTCAATGAAGGTCAAGTTGATTTGACCATATACGAGTTTATTGTATTTAAGATTCATACTCAAAACAAGGAATCAACATTACATTACAAATTTGTCTAGGTATTTTAAAGTAAATTTTAGCGCCAAATGAAAATAAATAAAAAAAAAAAATAGTAATGATGTAGAAAAAAAAATAAAAATGTAATAATAAGTAAATTTAATATCTAATATATTAGATATATCTATTACTTTCACTTTTTATTTTAATAAAAGAATAAATGTATGTGTATGTATATGTGGGCAATTACTTTTAATTTGAGTACTTTTTAAATGAAATATAATTTTTTTATTAATCATATGAACAGAATGGAAGTAGTATTATATAGCATGTACCAATTGAATATTGAAATGCCAAAAGTAAATATAGAAATTATAATGTAAGTAAAGATAAACTTTAAATCAAATTTATCCACCACATGCTGACTGTTAGTAGACTTTAGGATTACTTAAATTATATTAGACTTAATGTATGATGGTTGGTAATATAGACTCAATGTTAGGTCATTAAGTTTATTGTGACATTCCTCTACATTGATTCCTGTTATTATCATTTCTTTATTTACTATAATTAAATTATAATAAAAGTAAGCACTTGCTACCAGGGCCATGGGCCTTTGATTCCTGTTACATTGATGTAGTCTATGTTATTCATCATCTTTCATTGAATTTGGGGACAAATACGTCTTAAGGAGTCTTAAGTTGTGCTACCAAATTTACTTAAGATTTCTTAATTTTAGATTTGTTTTCCATGCCTTTAAAAGTGGTGCTTAAAATCACTTAAAGTGCATACCCTTAAGATTGATCATGTTGAATAAAGAGCTAACCATGGCTTAAGTCAGCTTAATGAAATGTACGATTATATGTAAATTGAATTGCACACCCATAACAGGAATATCAGAGAGTTTCGTCAAGTTTTTGTTAACTTTAGTTGACTTAAGAAAGTGCAATTTCATTCGTACATTTTGTACGGAAATTTGACATTTTGATTTAGTAGATTCGATTAATAATAAAAATTAAAATATACTTATAAATAATAAAATTAAAATTAAAACTAAAATGAAAATAACATACAAAATATAATTTACATATAATAATACTTTTGTTTATTTGACGTATTTTTATTTACATTTGCAATTCATAAATGTCAAATTCACTTAAGTTAGCTAAAGTCTATAACTTTAAGCAAATTACAAAACTTTAGTTGACTTTTCGTTAGTTTTGACATTAGCTTAAGCCAGCTTAATGTCTTTATAGTTAGCTCTTAAGACGATTTAATACAAAACTATATAACCTTCGTTAAGTTAACTATATAGTTATCATTATTAAATTTCTTATACATAGTATAATTTCGATCATTGAAATGTCAAATGTCAAATTTGTTGAATACAATAACAGTTGTATTTTAAACTAATTTTTGAAAGTTTGTTTATTAACGAAAACATATAAACGGAATACACAATTATTTTGTTATTTCATCTTCTTTTTCTTATAGACAAAATCAAGATTTGGATTGTTCTATGCACCTTCTTGGTAGTTTTATAAACGTATCAGACAGTCTTAAGTGTATACATTTTATTGCTTACTTACTTATTTTGTAAAAATAATCATTCTGAAATAAAAAAAGAATTAGTAAATAAACCTAATGTTTTAAATTTAATTAGACAGGAAAACCTCCCATAGTATCAAAATGTGATCGGTAATATCCAGAAGTAGATTGACGAAAGCAGAAACAAATTCAATTTGTTATAATATGCACTAATTATGGGAATTTCGAAATTTCTTTCAACGAAAAATTTCAAGTTGTTATCAAAATAATATTTCTTCGTTAAAATTAAAAAAAATGGATTGCTGTGGTGAGTGTATAGTACCTATTATTTCATTAAAGTTGAAAATTTCTTTCCATGATAAATACTAACAGTTGTGAATACTTTAATTATTATAACATTATTTTATATTTAATATTAATTTAATATTATATTTCCCCAATTTTATCTTGACATTCGCGGTAAAATTTATTAGTACATTATTTCTTCGTTAAAATGAATAAAATTTGACTAATTCTACTTGGGAACAACTCTGTGAATACTTTACATACTTTTATTTTTTATATACATTATTTGACATTTGTTTACTTTTATTTTAGTATGTGTAGATCATTTTTACTCTGTTCAGTTGTTTTTTTTTAAAATTATGTCAATTTAAAATTTTAATTTATTACTATTCAATTATTTGATAATTGACATAAATAAAACTTAATTATGATTTAATAAAATCATTAAAAAATATATACATACATATATACAATAAAGTTATAATACTAGGATAATTTATTTTAATATAATTATATTGAAGTTAATTAGTTAATTAATAATTTAATTACATAAATTTCTACAAGTTGACAGTTATTGACATAAATTTAATTGTTGACAGCTATTGACAGTTATTGACATATAAATTTAATTAGAAGAATTTAAATCTGTTAGTAAATAATTTTATTGAACAGGGTCTGATCAATTTACAGTTATAACTCTCTAGCTATATTTCTATAACTTCTATATTTTATTCTTGTGCATTAAAAATTTTGGAAAATTGTTAAATACTGTTAAAAGCGACAATCTACGTTTGCAGTTACAGCGATACGTAAGATGACTGCGTAAAAAAATTTATTTTCAATTTTATTGTAACGGTTGGCATAAAATTTAAATATAAAGTTACAGACTGTAATGGTAAAAAATGTTCTGAAATATAAATTTTTGTTGCGAATTTTAACATTTGAAATTAAGAATTTGATAAAAAATTTAATTCTAATATATGACTTCCAATTGACATCTCAATCAAATTTTATTTTTGGCTATTGTTTTTGCTTCTTCTTAGATTTAATATTTACTTATTTACTATTTTATTACATTAAGTAATACTTTGCCCGATATTGATCAATCCGTGGGTTATTTTTTGCAGTTATGTTTTTTTATTTTTTGAGGATATCATTATAGACTGAAATGCGTAATGTTTGGTGATTCACGTCGTGTATGATCAGGGATGGTGTCATGATATTAATCAAAAAAATTTTTTTTTTTGGAATTATGAAAATGGATTTTTTTTTTGGAATTTCGTATCCAACTCGTACGATCTATTTATTTCTATTTTTGTCCTATTTGATTTGCTATGGGTTCCTCTCAAGTTTGGTCCATGCTAGTTATAGTGTTTCGTCGTCAAAATATTCAGCATATTATCTTGAGACATTTATTAGTAGTCAAAACAGTTTCTGGTTGAGGTTTTTGGATATTAACATAATTTCACTGCAAATAATGTCTTTCATTATCTTTGTAATGTCACCCCATCTGTATATTCGGGCATAGAGAGAATTGGCATAGGGCATATATGGTTGATGTATTTCATACAAAACTAGATTTTTTGAGTTTAGTGATGGTTTTCTTCATATTGATTGCGGTCGCCTGAAAGTTGACATTATTTTCTTCAATCAGTTTTTTTACATTTTCTTGAGTACCTACATTAGTTTTTATTATGCTTGCTTAAGTAGCAGAAGCTGTTTACATATATCGTATCTGTTACATTTTTAGCTTTATGTATTCTAGCAGAGTATAAACGGGTATAACTAGATTGTCATACTTACCATTGGGTTTACATCCGCAAGTCATTATATGTTGCTTACATATACATATCATACAAACTACTAAATGTCTCCATTAAACACAGATTGCATTCTCTGTCGCATCATTTTGGTTTTATTTAAGTTAATTTTCAATCTAACATGATTGGCAAATTTCTAAGATCTTCTACAACTTATGCGAGAAAAGACGGATAACCTATACAGGGGGTTATTTTGGAGGGTTATTATCCAATTATTTTGATATTTATCATAAAGTTTAATTCACAAAGAACTATAAAATAATTAATTCTCTTCCTTATTTTCCATAAATTTATTAACCTTTCATCTCAGTTTTCACTTTTCCAATAATTAATAATTCTTTGTACAATAATTAAAACTAAAATTTATAAACTCGATTTGTGACATTAAAATATAATAATTATTATATTATGTAATAATACATACGAATAGATGTAATAAAATGATTATTTTAAGTAATATGAGAAAACTCATCAATAATTTTTGTTTTTTTTTTGTTTTTTATATAAATTGAAAATGAAACTCGAATTTCAAGATCACCATCATAAGAAAAAACCGGACTCAATCAAATTCACCTTTTAAAAATAAAAACAATCACTTTACACTGCACAAATATCTAATAGGAAATTATATCAATGATGTTTAAAATGAATTCCTTTTTTTTTCTTCTTCTTGTATAAATAACAATGTCCGGATGTAAAATTATAAAATAATCCAATATTTGATTGTATATTCACTCTCTATTTTTATACTCTATTTAAAATGGAGCCGATGGTTAAATTCAAATTGAATTTTAACCGTAGCAAACAATATGGGAATTTGTGAACTACAAAAAAATATATTTGAATAAAAAATCAAGTTTACTGTTATACTCGTTAATATAGATAAATTTGATCTACTAATTGGTCAAGTTATATTTACATAATTAAATATGTACAATAAAAGTAGTATAAAACGGCATCACTTGAGTTCAATACATATTGAAAAATAAGTTTACAGGACTTTTGTTTACAAAAAAAATCATATTAAGTAAAAATGTAAATTGAAAGTGAACGCATATGTAATTGAATAGCTCTCTAACTCTACTCTACTGATACAAAATGATCAAATTGTAACTTGTTTGTAAGATTTCAAGAGATTTAAAGAGCTTTCTGAATTGATATAAAATTGTTGCTTAATATAAAAATTTTTTTGTAATTAAATATAAAATATTTATAGTAAAATTTTTGTTGATACAGTGATATTCGAAAAAATGTAACAACAATTTTATTTCGTCGGTTTAAAGTGTATTTTAATAATTAAATTCAATGATAAATTAAATGTGTCATAGAACCAAAAACAAAAACTCTGTCAATTTGTTCAAAATTAAAATACCAAAACCATCAAACTAAAATTTTTTTTTAAATATTAAAATGCGCCGGAAGAAGGTTTTTCCATTTTAAATATCAAAAAACAAGGATGGCCTACTCCCCATTTTGAGGTGCTTATTATGTATTTCGATCGAAATTAATCGAATCGTTCATCGTTATCGTTAGAGTTATTCGATTGGGATCGTTAGTGTCATTACGTATTTTGATGAAATATTTATTATTATATTAGTTTTTGTTTTTAGATATGTGATCATAATCAGGTAATTGGTTTTGTGAGTGCCAGATATCCTGGTACCCCTTTGGAAAATTTATAATGGTTTCTCATTATTTACACTAACTTTTTATATTGCAGCTTATTTGTAACTGGCCTTTCATTTCTATTAAAATTTATTTCAATAAAAAATAATTATGAAGAATAAAGTAAAATACTTACTTTGATTTCAACTTATAAATTTATTTTTATTTAAAAAAATATCATAAATATAAAACAAAACACCAAGTGTCCAAGCGCACTCTTTTATTTTATCCGTCCAATTCAAAATTAAAATAATTTGTCCAAAATCTTTCTTTCGATGTCTCCTTCCTGCAAAAATTTTACATCGATAAACTTTATCGATTTCGTCGACAATTTCTGAACGATATCGAAATACATAATGGCAATTTCGCATTTTGACATTTCATTCGATCAAATCGTAATCGTTATCGAAATACACCTGAATAGGCACCTGAATCTCATACGTTGGAATACCCAAACGGGAGGAAAATTTTAAAGGAAAAACAAAAAGATTTGATGAAACTAATAAAATATCTTCCACCAATTCATCATGAATTTTAGACAAACTGCTAATTGTTATTTTTATGTAGATGTTATTTTTACGGACTCTGAAGGGGGAGTAAAAAATTCAAATTATTTTTTTTCATTTTGTTATTAGTTGTCTATCGACATACATATATCTTTATTTTCAATAAAGACATTAAAAAAGTTAAAATATGGGCTTAAACCACCGGTTTTGTTTTCATTGGTCTAAACTCCTGGCATTTATATGTAATGCCAAAGTGGAATAAATCAATAAAATTTAGCGTTTTTTTTCCAAGCTAGAGCTAAATAGCAATAAGTGCGGTAAATACTGACTAACTAAGAATAAAAAGTTTTTGTTGGAAGTCGGTATATTAACATTTTAAAATTTTATAAACATTGTAAAACTGGATATTTTTTCAAATTAATTTTTCGCAATAAAATGTTGATGTGAGTTAGAACACTCTGGTTGGGTTGTATTGTGAACATAAAAAAATTATTTGATATTTACCAAATATTTTCTTGTAAATTAATATTTTCTCTCTCAAAAATCAAAAATTAAGTTCTCTCTTTGAAAACAAAAACAAAAACAACAAAATTTTCAATGTTTTAAACACTTGCATTATTGCAAAATGCAAGCAATCACTACTGCAAGTCTTTTGATTATTTTTTTTTTTTTATTTTACCATATCGAAAAAGCTTTTATTAACACAATAAAAAAAAAATCAAATAATAAAAAATTAATTAATAAGTTAACATTTCAATAAAAAAAAAATATAATAGTAACCGATATCAGACGCGTATTAAATTTATCGTTTCTAATATAATATTATGTATTTCTGGTAGCATTTGTATTCACCCATATTCAATCATTCAAATAATTTTATGCTGCTATTCAAAAAGCTGCCTGCACATTACCCTCTTTTTTTGTTCTCTTGTTTTGTTTGATTTTTTTTTTTTTTTTTGTTAGCTTAGATTTTATATATTATATTAGGAGATGAAACTTTTGCATATTTTATATTATTTTACCCATATACATTTATTATGTCATAGCTTACATATATATATGTATGTATTTTTGGAAATATATTGGAATTGGAAAATTGAATTTTTGTTGTTGTTGTAAAAATAACAACGCGCGCAACTTAATCTAAAACTTAGTATAACTAATTTTAATCATAAATATATAAAACTTAAATATTTGATAGTTAAGACTCCTAATATTAATATAGAGAAAAACAAAAACAAAAAAAAAAATATCGCCATCACAATTTTTTCAATACAGTTAAAAAAATAAAAAATAAAAACAAAAATAAATATAAAAAAAAAAATTGGTTACTATTTAGTTGAAAAAGTTTTCATGTGCAAGACAATTTTCAAAAGTCTATTGAAAGATTCAGTCGAATTTTAAAATTCACTCTTTAACTACTTACAATTTATTATTGTTGTTGTTTGCCTTTATTAAATTGCAATTATTTGAATAAAAATTTTGATAATTGAAGTGATCTTTTAAAAACAAGTGTTTTTCTTTATAAAACAATAAAAAAAAAAAAAAAAATTTAAATTACATATTTAAAATTAAAATTCCTAGTGGCAGAAATAGGCAACTTGTTTTTTATTTTTTTTTCGTAATAGAAATATTTTGTTTTGTGAATAGAAAAAATGTATTGTAAAAATTTTTTAATTATTGTGACATTTTCAATTATTTTAAATATTCAATGTAAGTTTTTAAGAAAAAAAAAAAAAAAAACAACAAAAAAATAAAAGGAAAAATATAATAAAAATTAAAATTAATTTAAGGTAAAATAATAATGGGTCAAGGTATAATACAACAGGCATTATACTTAGGTGATTCTGGAAATTTTAATACAACACGAGATGATTGTGTTTGGAAACGTGGTAATGATTTATATGATAAATGTCCAGATCCTGATATCAATTTATATTTGTATACATCAATGAATGGTAGCAAAGAATTGGTATGTTATTAAAATAAAAATTATTTTTTTTTTTTTTGTAATTTGAAATGTCTGAGGAGACTAGAATCTAGTTGAAGAATATAATGTACATTTTTCATAGTGTGATAGCCTAAATAGGCTTTGAGGTTGTTTTGTTTGTTTTAAATTAAGAATAAATCTTTTATTTTTTTTCTTTATTTATTCAATAGTTTAATTATAATCAATTATATTCAGAGCCATTTATAATTAAATGTTATAAGACTAAAAAATTCAATTAAGTATGTTAAAACTATAAATATTAAACAAAAAAATACTAAAAATTAATTTACAATCTAAGCCTTAGTATGTGTGGGTCTTATAAATTACACTTAAAATAGAAAAAATAATTATTTTTATACGATACGACCGTATTTCTATTACAATATTTAACGCTAATGGTTTTAATAATATATTTTTTGAACCCATCATAATTGACAGACGCAAAATAAATCCCATCTTTCATTAGACTTTTTATTTGGAACTTCAGAAAGCGCATATAAATCGATGTTAGCAGCTCTCTTTCATAAATTCATAAACAAAAATACATTTTTTTATTTTATGATTTTGTTTCGTTTTTTTTTGCGTTACGGACCAACCGATAATATTACGGTTAACATTTGTTTTTATTCTATTGTTAGAAATTTATGTTTTTTTTTTGTATTTGTTTTTTTTATAATTAAACAGTTAGAAATTTTTGACATTTATTTTTTTTGTTGGGGTAGGTCAGAATAAGATTAGATAGAAAGAAAAGTGTAAGATAGATTAGTAGAAAGTTGAAGAAGAGTATTATAATTAAAATTGTATAATGAATAGAGAAGGTGACATATTAGAGGGAATATTAATTCATATTTTTGAAGTCCGGACTATGAATAAATTTCCGTAGTCTGTTTTGTGCCATTTTGAGATCTGTACGCTTTAGGGGTGTGCTCTTGTTTCATGTAGGAGTTGTTAAAGAAGAGGAGGCAGTGCTTTTGTTTCTGCTGAAAATTTGTTCGTATACAGAAGTATTTATAAATCAGAGAATGTGCTGAAATTATACGTCGATATTGAAGAGAAATTAGGAATGAAGTTACATTGTAAAAATATATTTTCGTACATGTACGGTACTGCAATTTTATTATATGAAATGGAATGAGTAATGCTTTAAATTATTGTTTTTTTAATCAAATGACTAGGCCTTCGTAAAATGGCATATAGTTCCATTATATTAAATTATTTATGTTTAAATCAAACATATTACAAAAACATAGTGTGATAAACAATTAAAAAAAAGCAACAAAATAAAAATTTAAAAATTAAATTTAGAATTAATGATTATTACAAGTACATACATTTATTTTTTTATATTTGAATATCTTAACCGAAACGAACAAATAGAAAATTTTATTAATATTGTTAAGGTAAAACTGTAAATATAAAGATTTCTTTAACTTGATTTGTTAAAGGAAATATCAATACAATCCTTATATTCATTAACTGTCATAAAATTCCATATTAACTGATTCATATTTCCCGTAGTTATTTCGAAATACAAAATTAAAGACATTTTCCGATCGAAAACGAGTACTTGTATCAAATCGGAACTAATCAACCGTTTAATAGCCAGTGAATCAATTTCACCAAACTTTAATTAGGAATACAATATTATTTCAGTTCTTCGGGACTCCAACGAATTTAATTTTATTAGTTTTAAGTGGTGTATACGGAGTGTGTATTAGAGACAATGTTAAGCTACGAAGCCAAAACGAAGAATTTTTTTTTGGATTGCTTCTAATCTAGCGATATCATTGCAATAAAATGGCCAAGCCAATATCAATCCTTGCATATTCCAGATTTGGACGAATAAGATAGATGTTTAAAGCTTTAATGATGATATATGGGTCATTAAACTCTTTGGAACATCCTTTGATGAAACCTAAGTAGATTTGTTGATGATCATATTAAAATGATGTTTAAATGAAATTTTCCGATCAAAAATTACCACCTAAGTTCCGAATTTGACAGACTCTTTTAATGTCTTTAGCTTCAAAAGTGTAGTGGCCAAGTATATCAGAAGATTGCCGGGTGAAGCTAATTTGTTCATAATTGTCAGTATTAAGTAAGAGATTATTTAGTATGCACCATTTAAAAATTATGTATTCAAGTTTTCTTGAAGTAGAACTATTTATTTAAATTATTGCGAATTATTATATCCTCAACATATTTTATAAAATTTAATTATTTTATGAAATAGAAAAATTAAATAAATCCATGCTCTTAGCGGCATTCGAATTCGGGACCTTGTGATTAGTAGTTTACATCTACACTAACCACTATATCATCAGGTAGGTCTATATCTACATAAGTATTTTTAATAATAATTTAAAATAAAATAACAAAAATGTGCAGTCCATAACATGGTCATGGTTTATCTTTATGCTCTTGCGCAGATCAGAGCTGTTAATATTTTTCGTATCGTTCTCATTTTTTTGTTTATTTTCTGCTGAAGCTAATTTATTTTGTTATTTATTTTAATTTTCTTATCAATATGTTATACTCCTTGAATATTTAAATACTGTTATAGATACTGACAATGGTTAATCAAAAATAAACAGTATTCGTAAGAGGGTTAAATGAACTAGTACTTGTTGAAAATTTGTACCACTAGTAGATTATGTCTGTATATCTTGAATAGTGGTGCTTGTAAATACTTTAAGTATTGTACTCTAAAAGCTCTATCAAATTTGATAGACAAAAATTGGTTTCTAATATTTTTTCTTCTGAGAATGGGGGACAGAAATTGAATTTTCAAGTTTTTTACAATATAGTTAACTTTTTAAGGAAACTAACTAATTTAGATTAGATCAAAGTAGATTGATTGCTATGTTATATCATATTATATGATTATAATTAAAAAAAAATATGTGGTGTATAGAGTAAAAGTTAAAACATTTTCAAAAATACAGGTGTTCACAATATACAAATGATACAAATGTTCATAGGATTTTTTTTCAAAACATTATAATAGACATCACCAGCTTATAAGAGACTAAAAAGTTGTTGTTTTTATTTTTTGTTAATTTTTTTTATATTATTTAAAACAAGCCAAATACAAAAAAAAACAATAATATCAGTTTTTGTTTTTGAAAGTGAATATTATCGAAATCACCCTAAAAAACAGTAGCACGTTCTGATGGATTGTGATATTTTTAATCTCTAATCACAACCCATACATATTTCATACTAAAACTAATCTTTACCAAACTAAGTGTTCTTACAAAACCATTGATTAACAACGAACATTTAAGTTACAAGTACAAACAGGTCTCATTCCTTTATGTATATCTTATACTAGATCGAATAATTTAATTGTTTTCAGTTTTGTGACTAAACCTTGAATGTTACATAAATTAACATGTAAGACCGTATTGTGTTGTCAGTGATGTTGGCATATGTATATCTTGATCAAAAATTGAACTAGTTTTAATATAAAATAAAAAATTCAAAGATGCATAACGATATCCCGAAAAATTCACGTCAACCGAAATTCCGCCATATAAAATCCTGTTAATCAAATTTTCACTTTTTGAAATCCCGTCTTTTTCTTATTTGTTCGAACTTGTCCCTGTGGTAAAAAAAAACCCCGATTGTCAGAATTCTAAAAAAGTTATAAATTGATAAAAAGTTCTTCTGTAGCACCGAATCCACTACATTTGTGTATTTGTAAATATATTTCTATGTCGAGCAAGATGATAAATTTACTTCAATAAAATGTACCTAAAAATCATCTTTCAAACTGTAGTTAATAAAGTAAAAATCTCGATAATTGTAGCTAAACCTCGTAATGGGAAAAGCACATGAAGAAAAAGATAAACTTTATAAATTTACGTTTATCAGATTTAAAAATATTAGCCCTGTTCTTGTACAATATTATTCTATGCTGATATCAGTTCGAATTAAATTAAATAAAATAATTTAAAAATAAAAAAAAAATTAAAATTATTGAAAATATTTAGAATAAAAATTGGGTTATAAGAGTTTTAAAATGATGTGGGTATTTACAGATTAATTACAAATGACTAGATAAAATGCATTCTAGTTTCGCAATACCTAATTTTGATTAAATAATACCTGTAGCATATTTTTGTCAAAAAAAAAAAAATAATATCTAAAAAATTGTTATTATATTCTAAAATAGTGTTACTGATATAATATGTACTAAAATGCTAAATTCTATTTCAAAATTAATCATGAATGACAACCACTATATTTTTGAAATTTTGGGTCACAAATATTTTTTGCTAATTTTTTTTATTATTATTTATTACAATTTTTTTATTATTATTTATTACAATTAATAAGTATACAAAAAAATGTAGTTTTATTTTATATTAATAATAATTAGTATAACATATAAAGTATAATTAATGATGTCTTTTAACTAGTTTTTTTTTTCATTTGATCGAACTTTTGTAAATGTCGATATTTCGTCAGCAACAAATTTACTGCTCATCATTCATTGTCACTACACTGTCAGTAGTCATAGAATTTGTGGCAATGTATACTTTAAAAATAAATGTAGAAATCATTTCAATAATTTTGATAATTTTTCGAAATTAAAGTTATCTTCTATAGAAAATTTTTATTTACTAATAAAGGACTACAAGCAAAATATTATGTTCTCCTACTTGATTAGTTATTTATTGAACCAGACTGTTCTAATTCACTGAAATGTATATTCAGATTCCAGAGATTTTTAACTTTCTTTGCAGGCGATTTGGACAACTGTATAGATTGCCTTGGAATAAAATTTATTTGAAACCACTTGTTATTTTCTTGTTAGAAATTTTAAAATTCGACAATCATTTGCTGTTTGCGAAAATCGCATTACGTGATTAGGCGACATATATAAATAATCACTTGTAACAATGCACAAACATAGAAGATATCTTGCATATAATATTTAACATATTTCAATAATAATTATAATTAAAAAATGTTTTTTTTTTTAAATTAATTATCTGTATATAAATATAAAATAGAATTTTCTAAGAAATCAATTTTGTTTAATAATTTTTTTCTTCTTAATAAACTTAAGCAAAATTAAAAAAAAAAAAAAAGGAAATAATATTTAATTAGATTTAATTGGTTAATTATAATATAGTCGATAGCAGACCTGAATTTTATAATTTAAATAACACTAAATAAAAATGTTAAGTTAGTTTTATTTTTATTAAAGGAGTTTTTTAATGCCATAACTCTATAAAATGATTTACCTTGATTTACAGGAATTTATAAAATTATTAAAAATATTTCATTTGTTTCCAAATTTAAAATTATTTTATTTTCACTGTTTTTTTTTTGCATTATTTTTTTTTTTAAAAACATAAATAACCAATTTTAATAAATTTAAAACATAAAATTCATTCAAACATAATAGGAAAAGACCAATAACCTATAAAATTCAGATTGAAAAAAAAAATTAAATTGTGTTATTTGGTAAAAAACGGAAATGCGCGGCGAATATGGGAAGAGCCATAATTTGTACATATGTATACAAAATTTTCTTTTTTTTTTTTTTGTTTTGAATTTTGGTTGTTGTTGTTTTGTTTTTCTTTTAATTATTTATATATAGTATCATAATTATTGATTAAAATTATTAAATGCAAAAAATTTTTTTTTAATTGATATTATGAAAATTTATTATCCATAACGAAAATAAAATGTTAAAATTTTCTGTGGATTGAACAATAATTATTTAGAGACAATTTTTATTATAAAAAATAATTATCGATTTATTTAGTTAAAAAAAAACTATTTATAAATAACAATCAATAATTAAAATTCAATAAATTCTTATATTTTAAAAAAAAATTTTAAAATTTAAATATTGAGTCTAATAAAAGCAATTTATTCGTAATATATTGATAATAATCGACTAGTGGATCCCTTGTGCAATTGCACATAATTGGTTTTATTTGTAAGTTCCTTTGCTAGCATATTATTATTTAATTACATTAGGTTATGATAGCTGAACGTGTAATTGACTTCTCCAACAATAGATTTGTTTCATTACTATATAGACCGGTTAACGGTTGATCAACTTCTCCAAAAATCAAGTCTTTTTCATTACTACAGAATATAAAACAGACACGATTTTATATTAAATTTAATATTTGAATTAGTATTGTTGTTGCTTTCTGAATAATATCACTTAATTCAAGAATTATATATATAAATAAAGAATCAAAGAAAAACCCGCTGCTTACAAAATTTTTCAGCAAAATAATAAGCAGAATCAGAATATAATTTTATAATTCGGCCGAGAATGTGAAGAAATATTTATCGAGAATTAAAGTGAAAGTTGTTTGACCAGCTGAGCAAAAAATATCATTTTTGTTTTAAAAAAAAGTAAAGATTGTAGATTGTGCAATTTCGGGAGGAAATCTGTCCCTTATATCACAGCATCTGCAAATAGGCTTATTGTGAATAAGTCATTGGGATAAAATAAATGACAAAAATAATTGAAAGTATAATCTAGTAACCATCAATTAAATAAAATAAAGCTATTCTATTTAAGAAGGCTTAGTTCCTAACAATAGTAGTAGTTTTCCACATTTAATAAGTTGATAAGCCAGTAATTCGATAAATAAATGCTCGAAAAATAATGTGGATATTGTAGTATAAACATGCAGCAGCGTACTAAATTAAGCACGAAAAGGTGGTTCTACCTAAGTTAACGTCAAGCACATAAAAAAAAGAAGATTTAAGATAAGAAAGAGGTTTCTCTAAAATAAAAATGAAGGAGAAAAATTTATAGCAATTTTTTTATTTACTTATTTCATCATGTATATTAAAATTCAAATGTTCAATTATTTTTAATTCAAATTTTATCACTATTATTCGCCTTTCTATATATGTATTTTAAACAGAAATTTAATAAAATAAAACCTATATCAATTTTTTTTTTTAATTTCAGAATTTATTTTAACTCTATTTTCTTTTTTACAATTTGCTTTTTTATTTTACTCTATTTTTCTTAATTTTTGTTTTGCTTTTTATTATTCCTTTTGTTTTTAAAAATCCACTTTTCTGTAATGTGAATTTTGTCTAGTTTTCTTTAATACCTGTATTTGTTGTGGGATTTGAATGTATAGGGCTCTGTTGAGAGAGATGTTGTATCGGTATAGGACCTAATGACCCCAAGGATAGCTAGAATTGCTAGTTTTCCAAAAATATATATCTTTAGTGGCGTATTTTATCCTTTAAGGACGAAGAGGACATTTGAAAGTATTTTTGTTGTTTTGATGTTTTTTTATAAAAACCGTTATATCTGTTGATCTAATAGATATAAATATGTATATTCAATTATAAACTCTAGAAACATAAAAGTCTGGAGCATATTTTAACATTTACTTGATGATGATTGAATTGGTGCTGCCGTTACAGAGTTATTGTAGTTCAAAATAGACAATTTTGGAATCAATCTTTATTTTTTTTTCTTGAAGCCAAATACCTCAAGATTTAACAATAAAACCCCCCAAAATTTACATATTGTTGGAAAGGTCTCTTTATTTTCTATAACTCATACATATATACTTTTTTACTACGTCGAATAGTTTAAAAGACATAAGGATTTATTTAAAAAAAATTGTTGCATATTTCTTATACATGAAACAACAACAATTTCTGGCAAAAATATTTAACGATGCTACGATCTTAGACTAGTTTTTTTTTTATATTATATCAGGACTGCTTCTATATTTCATCAGATACATAGTGGTCAGTATTTTTCCAATTCATTTAGACTAATTTGTATTTCTTTCTAATCCGATTAATTTTTAATTTTCTTTACACAAATCATTTCCATTCTATTTTTTCACTATGTATACCAAATAGAAGAACATAAGATATACAAGAATCCAAAAGTAAAATCGAAAAAAAACATTTTAATTTTTAAAACACATACACATAACATTTAACCGTTGTTTGTTTATTATTTTAGCTTTGAAATTACCCTGACCTAGGTCAAATAATATTCTATTGAAATATAAAAGGTTTAAATATTTTCAATCATTATATTTTCGTGTAGAACATTTGGTGTAGAGCATTTTTTGATTTCATTTTTGTTTAGTTCTAGAGGAAGTGGTGGATAACTTAAAATGGTGGTGGAATTAAAAATAAAGAAAAAAAAAGTAGAAAATTGAAATATTTTTCATTGAATTCATTAGGTAGTTGTAAGCATTGGGTTACTTCCGTTTCGAAACACATAATATAAATATAATGAAATAAAATTATTCTATATTTTTGTGAAGTATAACGGATTTAAATGAAAATATTTTTTTTTTGTTTCACATTAAATTGCAATACATGTCAAATGATAGCCGTTGACAATAACAGTTGATTTTATACTTTCGACATTCTAAGATGCACATTTCAAAAACAATTTTTTTGTTATTGTATAAAAAATGGCGTTTCAATTTTTGATTTTCGAATGAATTAAACTTTTAATAATTAAAAGAAGACATCTGATGAAGGGATGTAATAACCACCATAAATATATGTATGGGGAAAAACACATGATATATAGATATTAAATATTCTGTTAATTGTACAGTTATTTTAGTTTAAAAAAAAATACATTGCAAAATAATACGTTGCAAAATTAAAATAATTATATATAGATTAAAAATCTAGTCTGTTAGACTGTCCGTCAGTCTTCTGATGATTGTATAAAAACCAAAATCGATTAAGATATTTTATAATATTAGTGAAACATACCGAGTTTTAATCTTCATTTAAATTTTAATAATGTTTACCTAGAGCCTACCACATATTCATACACATATAAAAACTATATATAAACTATCAAAAATATTTAATAATGTCAAAAACAACAGTCCACATTCACTGCACAAAAACACATTCTTGTATTCTACACAGATTACTAAGCATGTATAAGCTCTGCTCTGTACGAGCAACTGGGCTAATTTTAAATGCATAAAATAATAATAATAAAAATAAATAGATATTTTAATTGTGAAATATAAATCTAATGTCTCATATATATTTTATATAATTATAAAAATGTTTTATCTAGACGATAGAGCAAATTCATCATTAAAATTGGTACAATAAATATATTCCACATAATATGATGATTTCTTCAATAAATACAATCTAAAGACCTCAATATTATTTCATATAACATGATTATTCACAACAACTGTCATTTCACTTCATATTTTCCCAACTGTATTTCCGTTTGCAATAACCAATTAATTTAACAGCATAAGTAGGTTAAAATCGTCAATGCACTCTTTGGATCTTGAGGTTTTCATTGATTGGGAAAGATTGGGAAGTTGCCCGAATTCATTTACATTTGCCGAGCTGAATCATATACAGCCATATCGTATGTTCATAGTTGCAGAAAAAAATGCGTTAACGTCTATTTCCATATATTTTTAGCATATCTTGCATATCTGACAAATATGAACAAAAAACTTGCGCAGACGAGTAGAAATTTTTTCTGCAGTAATTTTTTTGCATAGAGACATGCGTACATGCAAAATTTGCTTTGTCAGTTTTTATTCTGTTTAAAAGTTTGATGAAATTAGAAGTAACGTCTTGTTAAGTGAAAAAATGTTCATGATTAATTTCAAGACAAATAAAAAATAATACGTAAAAATAATTTTTAAAAATGTACTCTCAAATCGAAACAAAATTAGCCCCCTAAAAACCAGAAAATAAAATGATGGTGGTCAATCCTGAAATTCTACAAATTATAAGATAAATTAAATTTACTAGAATATTGTTGATGGAAATTTTGATTATTTGAGGCTTACAAAATTATGAACCTCAAAAGCTTAACAATGGTTCTTCTAATATGATTCTTTCGTGAGAAGATTCGTTGTTTAAGCAGTAAAAAAAAAAAAGAATGTTAAGAGCGAAATGTACAAACTTTTTTTATTGTTATTTTGTTTTTTTTTAAATATTTTGTTTATAATAAAATTCTTTCAAACATAAATTAAAAATAGCAAGTTTTTTTATTAAATTCCACATATTGTGGAATTGACTGACCACTTGTATATGCAATTTTATTTCTGATAATTTATTATGAATATTTAATTCTTCTTATTTCAAAAATTAATAAATTACTTTCGCTCTCAAAAACGCCTCCATTCTATAGTCAGTCATCTCTTGGTCCATAAAGATAAAACTAATTCAATATTATTGATTTATAGATTGTTTTTGTTTTCTTTTCCCATTTAAACGACTTTCGTTTAAAAAAAAAAAACAAAAACAAAACAAAAATAAATAAAAATAAAAATAATCCAAATATTGCATCGAATTATATTTCGATATAATTTTCATTTCAAAATCGATTATAAAATAATCTTGACTACATAATAATAATAATAATAATAATAAAAAAAAATATTATTTGCATATATGACACAAGATTTAAAAATTTGTTACAAAAAACGGTAAAAAAAAAACAATAAAAACTATTCACAATATGTAAATAAATGTATATTATTACACTATATTAGTAAGGTTTCCCACTAGGTAAACTAATTTGAATATTTAAGACAAAAGTTATTTGTTTTTTTTTTTTTTTTTTTATTGGTTATCATTTCTTTTTGAATGTCCATTTAATGATTTACGAATAAATTATTTATTTTATATGAAATCGATTTAAAATTTGATTTGAAAAAAAAAAAAAAACAAAAACATCAAAACAAAAAGTTTTTGTAAATAAATTTCACAATATCCAGAAAATTAGATGTTATACCAGAGAAGTTAAACTATTGTTTTACAGGGTGATGCTTTGATGTAATGATTTCAAAATTTGTATGTTAGTTATTAAAAATTGACATTACACCCTAAATAGGGTAAATGGAAGGAGTAAAAGTTATTAAAATTGATCAAATTCTAGCAGTTTTTGTCTGATCGTAAATGCAAACCGATTCATTATGATTTGACAGTAATTATGACATGTGGGTATTAATCAAATGTCTTGAATTTGATTTTAATTTCGGAAGAACATTTTGCAGACCATTATTTCCGTTATTGGTTTAAAATTGTCTAAGAATGTGATTTGATGTAATTGCTAAAAACAAAAGTGGAATCTATGCCATTTAAAAAGTTTCTTACTAATTTACTTAGATAGGTTCTATTAAATAACGTATAATAAAAAGAAGTCTCATCTGGATATTTTTAAATTTTTTCAATTTAGATGTGTACGGGTGGGTAAGAAAATGGAACGAAAATAAAAATTTATAATTAGTTATAATTTTGTTACAAAAAAAAAATACGACAGCATCATTCAGTGTAGATTAGATATGTTTCAATATATTTTAAAATAAAAAGGTGCAAAATAGAAAATATTAAGAACAATTTAAACACAATTGATCCCCAATGAACTTAGACACGTGTATTATTTCTTTATATGGATTTCTATTTGTATTGAATAGCATTTATATATATATATAAGTTTGTCAAATCTATCTAATTCAATCTATCAAAAATGTAACCTGTTTTATTTCTTCAAAACAAAAGGCAAAAATTGAAATAGAAATATGATTTTCAATCAAGTTCTGAGAAAATAAACGAAAAGGTATTCCATAAACAGTTCGCGATTTGTAATGCATAACTAATAAATGTAATTCTTTTATTACTATTATTTTTGAAATATATTATAATCTCTATTATTGTATGTTTAACTACACATACTTATTTCAATCCAGACAATAATACCTACATTGATGTTCTTATTATTTAGGAATTCATATCATATTCGTAAGCACATAATTCGTATAAGATTTGAAGGGTAAAATTACGGCTTTAAAGAGTAAATTGTTTTAAAGATAAAATAAGAGAGGCGGGTTGTAATGTGGCGACTCACATTATATAAAAATAATATTTTAAATACTTGTATAGGATGAGACTTATTTTTATTATATGTTCTTTGGTTCTATATAAAAGGTCTTGGAAAGATTTTGCTCTCGCTCAACATCTCTTTTCAGACATATGTATTTATCCTAATTGCGTTGATAACTACAAGTTATGTTATATATATATATATTATATTGCCTTCTTATGAGAATTATATATTCCGGCATAACTCGTTGAAATAAATAAATAAATAAATTAAAATAAAATTAAATAAATTGCAATAATTGACGCGATAAATAAAATTTTTGTTGAAAAATTGATACCATGAATGGATTCAGTTTTTTTTTATAGATTTGTTTAGTTTAAAAATTACATTTACTAATCTGGCATCGACTCAACATCAAACCAATTGTAAACCCTTAAAAATATGAACTTGACCATAATTTGTTCCCCGTGCGGCATTCCTTTTCCTTTTCCTAATATAGTTCAATTATTTCTTGTTTTTGACATTTATTTTATTCCAATGCAAAGCATTACTATGCTATATCGAAATCCATAATGCATTGTGTTTGATCGGGTGTCGAACCTGATACCCTTCGGCAGATGGTATAAATTGAAAATATATAAAACATATAAAATTTCTGAATTTGAAATTGAATATTCTGAGATCATCAACTTCTGAATTATAATTCAACCATGTTTATAGTTTGGTTTCAAAAACCAACTTTATCCAGAACTGAATAAGCTCACGAATGAATTTTTCTGATAATATCAACTGTCTTATTTTTCTGTCTGTCAAATTGGATTTGGATTTGGATTTGGATTTAAGACATAGCTTATAAAATCATCTCTTAAATTTTAAAATATAACTGTAAAATCTGTTCACCAGCTCTATAATCAAATATAATATCTAAAAAGCTAGATTCTTCAAAAAATAAAAATGCTAAAAATGAAATAGAAATATGGTTTTCAATCAAGTTCTGAGAAAATAAACAAAACGGTATTCCATAAACATTTCGCGATTTGTAATGCATAACTAATAAATGTAATTCTTTTATTACTATTATTTTTGGAATATATTATAGTCTCTATTATTGTATGTTTAACTACACATACTTATTTCAATCCAGACAATAATACCTACATTGATGTTCTGATTATTTAGGAATTCATATCATATTCGTAAGCACATAATTCGTACAAGATTTGAAGGGCAAAATTATTGTTTTAAAGAGTAAATTGTTTTAAGATAAAATGAAAGAGCGGGTTGTAATGTGGCGACCCTCATTATATAAAAATAATATTTTAAATATTTGTATAGGATGAGACTTATTTTTACTATATGTTCTTCAATTCTATATAAAAGGTCTTGAAAAGATTTTGCTCTAGCTCAACATCTCTTTTCAGACATATGTATCTATCCTAATTGCATTGATAACTACAAGTTATGGTATATAATTAAAATAAAATTAAATAAATTGCAATAATTGACCCATTAAATAAACTTTTTGTTGAAAAATTTATACCATGAATGGATTACGTTTTTTTTCATAGATTAGTTTAATTTAAAAAGTAGTGGCAGTCACACTAATCTGGTACCGACTCACCTGTAAGCCCACCACCTGTAAGCCCTTAAAAATATGAACTTGACCATAATTTGTTGCCCGTACAACATACTTGTGACAAAACTGTGGATATCCTGAAAATACAAGTTTGAAATGTTTGTCAGGTTGTCACCACCTAGTTTTCGCCAAATCTGGATAGTCGCAGAGCATATGCTTGTTGTATTTCTAAGTGTTAAGAGAGCTTGTAAATTTTTCAAAATTTAATCTAAAATTGGTTTCACACAAAATAATTTTATTTTTTTCATGATTTATGATTTGTGTGTTAGTTTTTTCCAAAACACCCTATATTATACATTTTTTACTTTTATTGATGAAAATTTTATTCGGGAATTTATTTCAAAATAGAAAATAGAAAAAAAAAACAATTAATAATAATAATTTAAATTAATATATTATTTAATTAAATATTTGCAGTTAGATGTCTATCAAGGTGATTGGTTAAGGAATAGTAAATGGGATTCACAAAAAGATAATATTATATTAATACATGGTTATGCAGGAAGTGATGATGCCTTACCTTTAATTGTGTTACGTGATGGTAAGAATAATTAATTTTAATTTATTGTTGTTTTTGTTTTTGTTTTTATGTATATTTAATTAAATAAGTCTTTATTATATTTTAGCATATTTAAATCATGGTGCTTATAATGTATTTATGGCTGATTGGGGTGCATTAGCTAAGCCACCATGTTATATATCAGCTGTACATAATTTAAAAACAGTTGCTAGATGTTTAGCTGAAAGTTTTACATTTTTAAGAAATTCTGGCTTAAGAGTTGATAAAACAACATGTGTTGGACATTCATTAGGTGCTCATGTATGTGGTATTATGTCAAATTATTTGAATTTCCGTGCTGAAAGAATCATTGGTAAGAATGAAATTTTGTAATATGTTTTAGAGTTCTCAAAAATGATTGTTTTCATAAATTAATTTAATTATTTATTTTTCGATTATCGAATTTATTTTGATACTCAAAACAAACTTCCTTTTACTTCCATTTATGTTGTTAATATCGATATTTTGGAAGCAAAGCAACGCATACTTACTTTATCAATGCTTCTGGTATTAAATATACTTCATGACAAGAAAATCATCTCATATGTCATGTTTAGGGTAATAAATACCTTTTATTTAATAAAACATTGAATATAATTTTAATTGGGTTAATCTTTGGATTCCATTAAATGATTTACATATAAATTATTTTGACTTATTAACTCGGTTTCTCTGAAATGGAATTAATTTACTGATTTTATAACAGAAATGGGCTTCTTTCAAAATTATTATATGTTCTTAGGGAGATCTCCAGATCACTCTCTAGTGCTTAAAGGGTATACCAATTATTCTACGTGCTATTTCCTCTCATTATGGGTAATCATATAGCTTGGCGTCCACTATAATTTCATTTTTGTTACCAAGATGGTTCTTTCCTATTATATTTACTTACCTTTTAATGAATTTTTGTATTTTTCTGATATTAATTGTGTTATTATGAAACAAGTTTTACTATAATGTAGGGTAGGCGAATACTTTTATATAGGACTTTTATTTGGATTTAACACCATTGTTATAGAAATGATATTTGGGGTGACACTGACATACAATGTCCCGATAAAAAAAAAACCTGCCTATAAATATAAGAAATATGCAATATTAAAAATTCTGCATTTAAAATTCCGTCTTTGTTAGAGTTCAGAAAATCCTGCTTTATCCTTTTTCTAAAATAAACAAAAAAAAAAATGGGATTTTACAATGGCGTGATTTTGATTGATGGAATATCGTTACCGACCTGAATTTTTGTGTTTCTGGATAAGTTAGTAAATTTGAAAATGTGTCAAAATTTATCATAGCTGCATATCCATTTGACTCTGGAAGTTAACAAAAAGCATCAAATATAAAATTCTGTTCTTCTTCAAAAACAGTCAAAAGTTCAAATGCAAATATAAAAAATTAATAGTTAAACCAAAAACGGGTTGACAGCTACATACTATCATCGGTGTTACAAAACTGATGGGTCACATTGACATGCAACTAGGTTATCAAATAAATTCTTCTCTAAACCACCTAAGAGTAGCTTTCGTCAAGACCGAATAATCATAGAGAATATTCTTAACAATTTCCTGTGTATTAAAACCTTCATATAGATTCAACAATTATTTGTACTGACAAGGTGACAAGTCCTAAAATTTTTACATGATTATTGAGCTTGACAGAGATGTATCTGTGGTCCCTTGTTTTCATAGATTTACTGGCATATCTAGCTGAAAGTAAGTCTTGTCGGTCTCTAACTCATACAAATCACTCTTTATACCTACCTTCAGGTAACCTTATAAACATGACCGTTTACAAATGTACACGGATTGTTACATCAGCTTGATTGAGAGGAATATCAATTTTTTCCCAATTAATATTTATAAATTTACACCGTTTTCCGAGTACCTGAATTTACAAGCACCCACATATTGTGTTAAAATATGTCGTTATATTTAATTTAATATTTCACTAAATATTTATTACGTAAATTTTAAATTATTCTTCATGACTGGATTGCACATTTTATTTTCTCCATTTTTTATGTTAT
The DNA here is from genome assembly GCA_963942445.1 of Argyra leucocephala. Taxonomy (NCBI): domain Eukaryota; kingdom Metazoa; phylum Arthropoda; class Insecta; order Diptera; family Dolichopodidae; genus Argyra; species Argyra leucocephala. Next base: position 20,930,619 of record OZ012680.1, on the reverse strand, counting down.
TCTATGACTGAAACGTTATTTATTTAATTTTTTTTTTTTTCAAATAATTTGTATCAATTTGCAAAGATGTTATCTTTTATAATAAAATAGTTTAATACCTATACATCATATACTCGTATTGAATTCATAAACTAAAATATTCCATCCATGTTTATTTACACTTTGTAATTTTAAATATAATTTTTATTTTAAAATTCAAAACATGTAAACTGTTGTTTGTATCTCTTCATATAATGAAAATATAAAATTTCACGAATTCTCGATTTTATATAACCTATCTACATAATGTATCTTAATTTTAATATATTTTTTTTTTATGTTATAGGATTAGATCCAGCTAGACCATTAATAAAACCTGGTAATGGTAATCGTCTAGACAGTGGTGATGCTAAAGCTGTTCATGTTATTCATACAAATGCTGGTTATTATGGTGAAACTGGGCGTGTAGGTCATGTTGATTTTTGTGTAAATGGTGGTAAAAGACAACCATATTGTGGTAATACTAGTAATGCAAATTTATGTAGTCATATTTGGGCAATATGTTATTTAGCTCAAAGTATACATACTGATTATGAACCACATGCTGAACCATGTACAAGAAGATGTCCATCTGGCTTAAGAAGATTTGCTAAAAGAAGTTTAGCTAGATATATTGTTAGAAATGCAATACCAATGGGACAGCATACACCAATGAAGTAAGTATAAAATAAAATAAGTTATAATTTAATTAAATTTAAAAAAAGACCTATAAGTATATGTAAAATATATATATATATATATATATATAAAAAAACTTTTTCCAATTTAATATTGATTAAGCTAGTGCATTAGATTTGTTCAGGGTTATTTAATAACATTTTCAAACAATTATTACACATAAATAAAAAATTTGATGAGTTAAGATAGGGCTACCGGGCTACCGTCGTTCTAAGGCTGACTTAGTTCTGTTTAATATTTTCTTGGGTAATTTTAATTACCATTTAAAGCCTTAAAATCTCATTTGACAACATTTTCAAAATATTAATTTATTGAACATAACAATATTGATATATAATTAATTAGCAGTAGTAGAAGGACAAGTTAATTTAAAAAGAACAAGAGATCGATCTCAAATAGTTTGGATAGATGAACTACAATTTTTAATAGAAAAAAATACTAGAATCGATGACAAATAGAGATAGATTGTGAATTTTGGGAGAGAATCTGTCCCCTATATCACCGCAGCCGCGGCAAATGGGTTTATTGTGATAACCTGTGTTTGTTAGTTATTGTGATAATTCATGTCTGAGTCATTAAGGATATCTAATTTTGTGATAACACTTAGGATATTCTTTAATGGTATGCTGGATAGTTCCCATTGTTCAATACACATGACAAGAAATAGATTCATGTAATGCATTTCATCATATTATAATAGCGTAGTTAGATGCAAAATGGGGTTTAATTAATATAAATAACTGACATAACATTGTCTTCATTGCACCAAAATAAACTAATTATTTTGTAAAAAAAAATATATATATATAGAAAACCAATTATAGGCTACTGTATTAATTATTTAAATATAACTACACTTTTTTCAAATTATTAAAATTCAAATGTAGTCAATTTGAATTGGAAATATTTATTTAATTATTGATATTACTGTTAAGGCAAACTTCAAGACCTTTTCCTTTTCCAATGTGGTTCAATTATTTTTTATTTTTCACATTTATTTTATCCCAATGGCAAAGCATTACTATACTATATCGAAATCCATAATACATTACACTTGATCGGGGGTCAAACCTGTTGAAATGCAGATCGTATGAATTGAAAATATATAAAATATATAAAATTTCTGAATTTGAAATTGAATATTTTGAATTATGATTGCCATCAACTTCTGAATTATAATTAAACCATGTATATATAGTTTGGTTTCAAAAACTAACTTTATCCAGAACTGAATAAGCTCACGAATTAATTTTTCTGATAATATCAACTGTCTTATTTTTCTGTATGCCAAATTGGATTTGGATTTGGATTTGGATTTGGATTTGGATTTAAGACATAGCTTATAAAATCATCTCTTAAATTTTAAAATATAACTGTAAAATCTGTTAACAAGCTCTATGATCAAATATAAAATCGAAAAAGCTAGATCTAAATCCAAATCCAAATCCAAAAACAGTAGGTTTATGTTGTTTTTGTTTAAATTAACTTAATTTAAATTCAAATTCGATTTAGATTTGTGATAAAAAAGAATAGATGTGTTTTAATTAGAACTAAAACCACTTCAAATTCTCTTAAAATATATCACTTACATATTCGTCACAATAATATTATGATACTGTCATCAGCACTTTCGTTTTATTTCCAACAAACAAATTTTTCATTTAATAAAAATAAAAACAAAGTTTTAATTATTATATAATTTTAGTGCAATTGGATCCTACTGTCTTAAAGATGATGTACCACCATACTGTCCTACTACACCAGATGCAATTGGTGATCAAAGATGCTGTTTAAGTTATCCATCAGACTTATCATAAAATTTTTAATTATTATAATTCATAAAATTCTTACATCAGGAAACCAAACTGACGACATCCATAATTCATGAGAATCGCACTATAGGATATTTATATAAAGACTTGATTATTTTAAGAGCTTTTTTTTTTCTTTAAAAACTATATTGTGTAAATAATTTTAAAAATAATTAGTTTTAAATTTTATCAAATAAATGTATATGTATATTATGTTTATGTTGTTTATGTAAACAAAAAATTGTGTATATATTTTATTTTTCATATTTTACAAGTCATGAAATTTATAACAAAAAGAAATTTAATTACAATTCCAGAAAGAATATTAAAATACGTTAAAAAATTTTGTGAATCAAATTAGGGTTAAGAGAACAAACACTATAAACAAAAAAAGAAAACGAAAGAATCACAAATGTTGTCCAATTGACCCGATTTTCTTTTTCACCTAAAATAAATTAACTATCATAATAAATATTAAGATAGTCATATAGTAGTTACCTTACAGTGTGTGTACTGTTATCTAATTTATATAGTTTAAAATTCAAAAAAATTTCGAATTACAATATAAGTTACCATTAACAACAACAATAACAACAACGACAACAAATCAAAATATGCGTTTAGCATAAAATTAAATTTTAAAACGAAAAAAACAACAACAACAAAAATTTAATATAGGTATATAGGGTGGAGGAGCAGCTTTAAGCAAAAGAACATCGAAAGAATATCAAATTTAAAATTCTATTCAGGGAAATTTTAGCAAAAATAAAAATTATATACTATTTTTTTTCTCTCCCTTTCTCTCTCTTTCTTTTTTCTGAACATTTGGTTTGCTTTTATCAGATCAGTGCCAATATTTTAAAAAGAAATTTTTTATTGAAATTTTATTGATTTGATTATTTAGTAGACCATTGATTTTGATTATTGATAATTTATGATAACAGGACAATCTACGTTGTAATTAAATAAGAAGGAAAAGAAGGTCATATAGAAGGTCAAAAAAATGTTTTTTTAATTATCAGATGTGGAAAAGAAATATTTTATTTATTATGATAAAACTTGGCTATACTCTATTTTAGATATATTGTCCTATTGGCGAAATTAAGGGCTTATAATACGCAATTAGCCAATTGAAAATTTATGGAAGTAGCTTACTTACAGGGACGTAGCACCTTCATTCATGGAGCTATGAAAGCTTGGTGATAGGAATTAAATAAAAATCCTGAAATTTTTCTTCAAAATGGTGTTTTGTAAAGATATTTAGTGAGGCATAAGTATATAGGGTACGATGGCTTAAGAGGATGAAAGTGGATATTTTCTTGGGTATTTTTTAATAGTATTAAGCTATATATGCACCTTTTGGCTAAAAAGTGGATATCAATTACAGTAAACCGTCACTGCTACAAAAATATGGGTCTCAGAACGATCCACTGCAACACAATACGAACACCAACTGGTTTATTTTAAAAGGGGGTAGGAATTACAGCATCTAATTGGATGCAAGCCGAGAACAATATTACGACACGTCTGGATCTTATAACAATCCACTGTAACACAATACGAACACGAGCTGGTCGAGCATTGGTTATGAAAAATCTGATATGATAAGCATTTGAAATCTCTGTCAAATTGTCAAACATATGCGCTACATACCAATTTAGTCTACTTTTCGGCCATATCCGGACAATCACAATCGCAATATGCATGATATGTTCATCAGTGTCAAGACTGTGGCAGGTTCGATAGATATCAGTACTGATAAGTCGTACCATTTAACATGATTTATTTTTCATTTTTTTAGATTATGATTATAAGCGCAGATGTTCTTGTCATTTATGGTTTAATTAAAAGTGGATACTCTTGCAAAATTTTACGCTTAAATATCATATGTGTTGAAAACTGTAGCAAACTACAAAATGTGGTGTTTTCATATCTTGTTACTTAAATTATTTTAAAATTTTTAAATTGTGGTTTTGTAAACCATTTTATGCAATTTAATTGCTTGATTTCTTATTAAATATTTTTATATGCTAGAACTCATTGCGTTTCTGGAATATTTAAATTTTCTATTTAAATTAAAGTATTTAAAATTTTAATTGATTGTAATCATTGGCTTAATTAGTGCGACATTTGTATTGATGGTCTTCAAATAGGTATTTTTTATTTGTTATTGCGTTATTACACCGATTATCTATCTCCATATTAAACTTAGTGTATAAAGCTTACGTTTTATTTGTGTTGTGTAGCGTTATGTGTTGTATAACAGAATTCAGTAAATAAATATTTTTTAGCCTGTTCGTACATTTTTTTACTATCTTTTCTATTTTATTCTAATTCTTTTATATTATTTTCTAATTTTGTTTATTATTTTTCTACTATCCTTCTTTTTCTTTCCTTCATCTTTATATGGCTTAAATTCTGCGAATATCCTATTATTTTGGCCTAATAAAAAAAAAACAAATAATACTTAAAAATAGAGCGCTCTCATATTTGAACAACCCTAGCAGAACACTTAGATTTACTTGAATTATTCAATCTTATATTTAACTATTCAAATTCTATATTTTGTAGGCATTATTATAGTATGTAGTTGGCTTAAAATTGAAAAGTCAATAAAATGGCGTATGGAACAAAATATATTTTAAACGATTGTGTATAACGAATTGTTTTAAAAATTTCGCCTAAATATAGGCAATGTCCATTAAATGAAGTTTTGATAATTTCAAATATTTCTCTACATTTTCTCAATATTAAATTAGTACAAATTAAAAATTATTTTTAAAAATCAACCGAAAAAAATTGTTACCAAAAAAAAAAGCTTTTTAAATTTTTTCAAATCATATTCCATGTGACTTTGAAAATTAATTAAGTTTCAGTTTTCCCATAATTAGGTTCATAATCATCACTTATATTAATTATTATTAATTATGTATTCCTCCTATATATTAAATGTTTATTTTGTACAAATTTTTAACGAATCCTAATTAATATTCTAACCGCGAAATTTTTGTTAGTTTTTGTTTTGTTTTTTGATTCTTCAATGATTTCCACGTTCTGAAACTCCAAAAATATAAAAACAGAATAAATTCTCATCCATCGGATGTATAGCTATGTAGGAATGAATATTAAGAATTCAGTTTTGTTAATGATTTCAAATTAAAAACAGTTTTATAAAAAAAATGAATATTTAGAGTGTAGTTGGTTAGTGTAGAAAAGAAATGTTTACAATAATAATTTTTAATTGTTTAATAATATTTTATTTAATTTATGTTCCAATATTGATATTTGCGGGCGTTAATATCACTGTTGGATCATGTGTTATTCAATATTCAGAGGTATGTAATAGTAATTTTGTACGATTTTATATTTCCACAAGTGATCATATTGAAAGAGGATTTTTTCTATTTGAAAATTTTCGTACTAAAATACCCGATTGGATAAATTTTCGTAATGAGAATAAAATTATTATTCATGGTTATGGTGGTGGTATTGAATATAATCAAACAAAAGAGATTCAAGAAGGTAATTATATAATTAATTATTTTTTTTGTTTATTATATTAAAAATTGATGCTTATTGAAAAGAAATTACGTAGATATACAAATAAATATATTATGTTGATACTCTGAAGACGACAAGAAAAAATATTAGTAATTAAGGAAGGTTTGTAGCTGTTTTAAACAGTATTGGGAAACATACTGAGATGTTGACGTTGAAGACTAACATTTTCAGGTCAAAGAAAAAAATTTGGTTTTACACAAATAATATTTAAAACGTAATTAAGTGGCACTTAATAATATCAAAAATTATAGATTAATCAATGCTTGGGGGTCGTAAATCGAAATATAAATTATTAACCAGTATAAAAACATTTCATAGCATCTTACAACCGCTTTGAAACGGTTAACATTATGTAAAAAAATTTGAGTAGATACAAAATTTTACAAAAATATCAATTTGAAAGAATGACATTTAAAATGAGAGAGAAATATTAAAATGATTTAGTAAAAAATAACGGAAATTCTCAATTTGAAAAATAAAAAAAGTACGTTAATGAGTTTTTTCTACAAAAATTCATTTTACATATTGAAAAATTTATATTTGTGAATTTGGGTGCTATGTCAATTATCTAAGATCTAGGAGAACTAATGCTGTCATGTAAAAAAGTATAAAATAACGTGTTTATTGACAGTTACGTATTTTTGACAATATACGTACATATGTGTAATTTGTCCAAACTTCTTATTACAATAACAAATTTTTGACGTTATAAAACAATTTTAGTAAACAAAGTTTAATTTTAATTATATAAATTTTTAAATTAATTAAATCTTATTATATAATTAAAAACTTCAAATCTGACATCTCACGTCTTATACGCCATGAAAATGTTCAAACGAATTCAATTTTCTCACGATGAATTTTTTACGGCATTGAGATTATTTACTTATATATTTCAACTTTTTTTGACATCTCACGCCGTTGAAAATTAAACATTATTAAACATTTTAATTAAACAAAATTTGTTTTTTTGTTTTAATTTGTAAGTTGAAGGTGTAGTTGTGTATATTTAACTTATTAACCAATTACTAATTTCTTGTGACAAGAGCTCAATTCCTCAGCACACAAACGTTTATTTTTGTGAAAATTCAATGAAGTTTTATAAAATTTTATAAATTATTTTGTACGCGAACAAATTCAATATTGAGCACTAACGATGCATATAAACAGTTCATTTTACAGTTTTGTCAATTGCAAAATAAAAAAATAATATTGTCAAAATTTCGGTATATCTTAAAATCAGGGAAAATTTACGTTTTTTGTTTTCAATTTAACAATTTTTCCAAAAAACAATACAAATTAAAATTATTAATTTACAATTAATTTTTTTTTTTTAAGAATATTTAAAAATTAATTCAACAAATGTTATTGCTGTTGATTGGGGACGTTTAACAATTTTACCATGTTATCCAAGTGCTGCTGTTAATACAAAACAAGCTGGTGAATGTATAGCAACATTTTTACAAAACTTACAAAAAATTAATTCAGAATTTGAACCGAATCAAGTTCATATAATTGGTTTTAGTTTGGGTGCTCATGTAGCTGGTTTTGCAAGTAATACATTAGAAAAATTAACTGGAAAAAAAGTTAAAAGAATAACAGGTTTGGTTTATTTCTTGAATAAATTTTGAAAAATACTAAATTAAAATATATTTTCTATATTTAATCGTATATATAAAAGGATTGGATCCAGCTTTACCATTTTTTGCAACATCACAAATAAATCGTAAATTAGATGCATCAGATGCTGAATTTGTTGATATAATACATACAAATTTAGGTATTTTTGGTAAAATTGAACCATCTGGACATTTAGATTTTTACATAAATGGTGGACAATTTCAACCAATGTGTCAGAATTCTAGTAGTAAGACAAAAAAGTTCAGAATAAATAAAATTATGTAATTTAAATATAATTTCTATATTTTTTTGTTTCTAGATATTCCACTTTGTAGTCATATGATGGCAATAATTTATTTTAAAGATTCAATTTTACCTATTGAGAATGAAAATGATGGCTTTTGGGGCTATAGATGTTCAAGTTATTTTCAATTTTTATTTGGTTGGTGCAATAGTAATTCAACAATTCGTAATAGTGATCAAATTTTAATGGGAGAACATTGTTCTAAAACGTGAGTGTATTTTTGTTTTATATTAAGCTTAATTGTATATATTATGTGTATATACAAGTTATGTCTATTCTTGATATTATATTCTAGTTTTATTGACCTTCTTATTCTTCTTCTATTGCTGATTCAAGTTCTGAAAGTTAAATTCAGTTTGTAGCAGTTTGTAGTTATTTAAAATATGGACAAAATTCGTTATATGGCCAAAACAACTTATCTTTCTGTATTTTATTGTTTAGAGTAAGTGTCTGTCATTTTCCATTATTACATCAATGCATACATAATTAGGTTAGACAAAACTGTCCTTTGACAGATTATGGAAATACTGAGATCATCTTAGATATCTAGGACAACAAAACTAAGAAAATTCGACTTCTACGTCTTGCTCTATAAATCATAAATGAATATCATATGCTATAATTTTTGGGCGATGTTTGTAAATAAATGTTTCCGGGTAATAAGATATTCCATACTTAAAGGAGTCAGTTACAAACAGAAAATTTTATAAATTCCTAAAAATAAAGATGAAAAAATATAAATTGTTTTGGCTACGTGCTGAGTAGATCAACTGAATCTATATCAAGAAAATTATTTAAATGGAATCTCTATAAAAATAAAAATAGAAAGTAAATCAAAGAAGTTAGTCTAAAATAGAGTTGTGGAGACTCTGTCTATGCTCCCAAAAAGAGGGAAGAATCGAAATACATATATAGTCCAAAATAAATTCAATTGAAATCATATCTTTGTTTACATTGTTAATTCAATATTGTCAATTTATATAAACAAAACTGTTTAGAGATTAGGGTAGGAGGGAGAGTCAACTAACTCTCAGTTTTTCAAATAATTTACCTCAAAGTTATATGAAACGATAGCAAATTTTGTATTTATTTATTTTTATATAATGAAAAGCTAATAACTCTTCCTAAGATTATACTTGTACTCGTATGAATAACTGTAAATAATGGTTGAAAAAAACATTTTGGAATCTCTGGTTTATTATGCAATAATAATAAATTCTTGACCTGCGCAATTTTCATTTTGGTTTTGGTTTTTATTAACACTGTTGTCAAAATAATAACATAATCAATCACAATACAATAAAATTAATTTTAATTTTAAATAACAGTAATAATAAAATAAATAAAATAAATTCTAAAAATTTAATAATATAAACTAAAAAATAATAAAATCAAAATTTAAATAAATTCATTTTAAAAACTATATTTTTTTTGCATTTTGCAGAGAACATGGAATTGTTTTTGTTTATACGAATTCACTGCCACCCTATGCAAAGGGAAAATTAACGTAGTAAAATGAAAGGGGAAGAGTGCTTTATTTATCAAGTGAGAAGAATAATAAATAGTTTTATTTAATAATTTCATTTTAACTTAAAATTTTTATAAGTGAATAAAATTTAAATTTAAATAAAAAATAATGGTTTTGTTTTTTGAATAATTAAAGTGAATTATAAAAATTAAAATATTTTTGAAAATCAGACAATTTGTGATATACGTGTTTTTGTTTTGATAAATTTAATAGTATATGCGGTTATGTAAACCGTTATCTAAATAATAAATGACATTTAAAATGTCAAAAGCATGTGCTAAATTCTTTAGAAATTCAGGGTTGGTAGACAAGGTCAATTTGTTTTTTCTTGTTTTATTTATTTTATGTTTTTCGTTGAACAAACTGACAATAAGTAAACAGAAATAATACCTATTATATAAAATTTTCAGAATTTCTTAGAATATTGAAATATTCAGAATGCAATTTTTTTTTTTCTTCTTTTTTTTTACATACTGAAACAGTTTTGAATATGTTGAAAGAAAAAAATAACAGAATACTGTTGTAGATTCAAATATAGGCCTAACTTAGGTTCAAATATATTTTATCATAATTTTATAATAGCAAATTTGATCGTAAATTTAAATATAGGTCCAAACTAGGTACAAATATATTTTATCATAGTTTTATAATAGTAAATTTGATCGTATATCCAAATTAGGTCCAAATATATTTTACAATAGTTTTGTTCTGATAGGTGTAGAAAAACATATAGCAAATTTTTATTTTTTTAAAGTGTAATTTGTAGTATAGTTTGCACTTCACAAAATGATTTTCTATTCGATTTAGAATCGTTTCAAAATAATTCTGACAGCTTAAAGTTATTTTAAATATCGAAATTAGTTTATTTCGTTTTATTAACAAGGCTAAAAAACTTATATTAACTTTTTTATTTCACATTAAATTTTTATTTTCAGTTATTTTTGAAATGTATTAAAAACTTATAATTTGTAACATTGTAACATGTTCCAAAATATTAATTAACAGTTTTTAACTTTGCAAATTTTTGCAAAACGTTTACTATGTAGAATTTACAACAGAAAAAGTAGATTATTATGTATAGTAGATTATATTGTATGCAATGTAGTTGTAAATAATGTTGTACCAGAATTATATTTTCGGCGGATAAATACATATAATATTTGATTCACATTTATTGCAATAATTAAGCAATTTTAGGTACGTTTCTATTTAATTTATTTTGGTTGATGCACAAATGACTGATACATGCTATTCTTCTACTTTCATTTAAATTTCTTTTATTTGCTTTAAATTGCAATATTGTCATTATAATTATCACAATATAAGTGAATTAAATAAATCACAATTATATTACTAAAAACATTCATTTTTACATAAAATTGTTCAATAATTGTCATATTTATTACCATTATGGATTTTAATACACAAAATTATAATTTAAACGTCAAAATGTGTACCTACACACATATACGTTGTTAAACCACAAAAAGACGTAACTGCAATATTGTAATTATTGTAAGTATTTAAATAAGACATGCAACGACCATTGTCTTAATTAACATCTTTTATCTTTTATCTATTTGACATATTTTGATATCTATAGATTTGAAAAAATTTCGATTTTGTAATAGAGTCACATTTAACTCTTTACTACGACAAAGAAAATTTTAATTACATTTTACACCATGATAAATCTATATTTTTTATTGTCAAATTGGTATTCAAAAATAGAGTAGGAATCTTCATATTTGTTTTACAATGCAGTGATTATAAAAGCTTTAATATGGTAATAAAACTGTATTTATACTGTATTTAAACTGTATTTAAACTTTTCATGATACATTTCACCCTTTGTTACTTACTATCTGTAACATCGAAAATGCAGTATTACAGTTTTAACTACAATGTAGTATGTTTCATAATGTATTAAATACAATATAATTAATTCAAAAATGTTTATATTCTATTTCGTTCTTCGTAGTCAAAGCGATATACATTATACAAGCATTTTGGAACTATTTACATTGTGTATAGTTCGTTATGGAAAATAATAGATTGTATTTAAAACTCTAATATTGCATTTTCGATCTCACCTTAAATTGAGTTAAAAACTTATGTTATGAAATTTTGATTTTTGTTCAGTTTGACGCACACTATCAGCTAGTATACGGCTGACAACTGAAACGGGAATATTCTTGTATAATTGAATTTAAATAGTCATGGCATAAAAAATATTAAATAGAATATATAAGAAAAATAGTATCGAAGCAAAAAAGTTAAAATAAAAAAATTAAATTTAAGCTTCTGTAAAAAATAGTCCTGATTTGTAATTAATTCTATTAAAAAAAAAAATAACCTATAATTAAAAAAACGTATACATATTCCCTACCACATTATTTTGTTGTATTGAGGGAAAAACTGAAATCAAAAATTTATTTAAAAATAAAAAAACTGAAAATAAATGTTTTTTTTTAAATAAAATAATTCGAGGTATTATTTACGGTGAGTCATACTCATAACACTCATCAATAATAAATATTGGTCTTATATCCAACCAATTTACTCATATTCAGACTAACTTCTGGTAGGAAATATTCTCTCAATTTATTTCTAAAACATATATCTACTCTAAAATATTCTCTGATTTGTGTTGATGGGATTGGATTGTGTATGATGATTATAATGTTGGGAATTTTAACCCTTCGCTCTTCAAAAATAATACAAATATAATTTTGCAAATAACATTTTTTATTTCTATTATATTTTCGTTTATTAATTAGGTCAAACAATTATTTTCTTTTCATCATAATTCATCATAATTCGATTGTGCAAGCGTTATCAGAGTTCTATGTTTTTCTTTCTCTGCTTTTCTTCAATTTCAAATATAGATAATTCTTATACTTATATTATTTTTATATATTTTTTGAATTTTACATAGCTTTTACAATAATTTAGATTTAATCTAAATACAACTTCACAACAAAAAAACAAAATAAAACCAAAAATTAACCCTATTGTAGTCAAGTAATATTTCAAAGAAAATTTTATTAATAAAAATATTTTAATTTAATATTTTTTGTTTTATTATTTTAACCTTTTTGTAACACTTGTGAACTTACTTTTGTTGAAGTACTCAACTAAAATTAAAATAAAAGCATGACCTCATGATTTCGAATAAATCATAATTCTCACAATACCTGTATAGTAAAAATAATTATTCAAATTTTCTTTAAAAAATTTCATTATCACTCTAAACACAAATTGGCTATTGCACTTTAAAAACACCGGCTCTTAGTAGTTTAATAAAAGAATAATTAAAAAGAAAAAAAGAAATTTTTATTTCTTTTTCAAATTCAATATCGGTTAAAAAAAAACAATAACAAAAAAAAAATAAAAAGAGAAAAAGTAAAGCTTGTTTGAATTCAATGTTTGTTGTTATAAATTTAAAAAATTTTATTATTAAAAAAATTGCGAGAATTTAGATCATTTGATTTTAATATAATAAAATTGGTTTTTAACTTTTAATGTTGGATAAATTTTGATTAGTGTTACTGCAAACTTTAATTGAAAATAAAATAAAAAAAAAAACATTATTCATTTCCCTCTAAAATTCAAAATCGAAATTTTATAGGTTCTCTTCTTTTATTAATTTTATTTATGTTATAAATTCTACTATAAATTTGAACGGAAGAGGGGAAGAATTGACTAAAATGAAGTTTAATAAAAACTAATTTCACTCTTGTTTTTTTCTTATATTATTTTTATATTTTGGTTTTGATTTTGTTAAAGTGTTAATGTATAATAATAAAAAAAAAAAGAAATTTTTGCATTATAATTAAATTTTGATTTTAAAGAATTTATGTTGTCTTATAAATTGGTTTGAAAAATAGTGTTCAATAGTGACAACGTTACAAGATTATTTTATTTAATTATTTAAAAACAAAATTTTATTTCTCCTTTATCAAAAACATTTAAATTCATGTGAGATTAAAACTTTAATTTATTGGCAGTTTTAACTCGTTATACTTAGATATATTTTTATATATATAAGTTTTCATAATTACAAAAATAAGCAAAAATAGATAGATAAGATATCAATAGATTTCATGCGATACAAATTATTAAAGCTCAAAAAAATATAAATAACAAAAAAATCAAATAGAAAATAGCAAAAAAATATAATAAATAGTATTTAATTTATTTTCTTTTGTTATACAGTTTTTACCTTTCGTTTTGCTGTGGAATAAAATAAATCTAAAAATTTAATAATTTAAAATTATTAGAAGCAATAATGATTAAACAGAATATAATATTCTATTTAATAATAATTTTTATAGGTAAGTACACATATTTAATTGAATTTATTGCATAAAATTTAGTACTAAATTTTAGTACTAAAAGTGTTGTTTTAATTTAATCAGATTTGTAACTAGAAACAAATTTAATTGGATATATTCAAAACTAAAAGAGGTTCAAATACTATTACTAAAATATATTTATGTAATTAATTATAAATAAAATTAATTTAATTTAATTGTGACAATATTTTAAAGCTTCTATCAAAACGGAATTATACTTATTAATAATATTTATAATTCCTTTATTTCAAATATGTACCTAAAACCAAATCGACACAACGTTAAACATATAAAAATCAACATTTTTAAATTATAATTATAATTACAACATCATAACTTTAGAATTTATTCAGTGGTCAAAACAGTTTTAGCGTGTATGTGGCGTAAAAATTTATTTATTTGTGAGTAAATCAATATAATAATTCATTATAAATGCAGTTTAATTGGCAATAAATGCTTTTTAACTAACGAAATAACTGTTGATAATAACTGCGACAATCAGCAATAAATCAACTGAAATGTAAATAAGTAATTTAGATCAGCTAAAAGTAGTTATTTCTAAAGAAGTAAATGACAGATGAAGGCAGAAAGGTTAAATAATAAACTTTTCCAATAGAGGGTCTTTACTGTTTTCTTTTTTCAAATACTGAGATTTCAATCGTTGCTAACTCAAATTACTTAAAAAATATATAGTTTTATTTAGAGTTATTTGTTTATTTTATTATGTTATGTTATTATATTTATTGGTTGGATAATGGATAGAAAAACTAAACAACATTATGGGTGACTTCCGAAATGTAGTATAAAATAGTTTTAATATAGTTTAAATATAGTTTTACTACCGTTTAATTTTTTTATAACCAATTCATTGTAAAATATATATAACAACATTTTTGGTACATTTTGGATTATCATTTTGCCAATATAAATATATTTTAACGTTTAAATTATAGTTATGTGGTAAATAAAAATTTGAATATTTTTGAAAATCAAATAATTTGTCGTACAAGTGAGTTTTTGTTTTGATAAATTCAATAGTATATGGCATATGAAGTTTACATAACCGTTATCCGTTATCTAAATAATAAATGACATTTAAAATGTCAAAAGCATGTGCTAAATTCTTTAAAAATTCAGGGTTGGTAGACAAGGTCAATTTGTTTTTTCTTGTTTTATTTATTTTATGTTTTTCGTTGAACAAACTGACAATAAGTAAACAGAAATAATATCTATTATATAAAATTTTTAGAATTTCTTAGAATATTGAAATATTCAGAATACATTTTTTTTGTTTTTATTTTTGTTTTACATACTGAAACAATTTTGAATATTGAATTGCTAAAAGAAAAAAATAACAGAATACTGTCGTAGATTCAAATATAGGTCCAGATTGGGTTCAAATATATTTTATCATAATAATTTAATAGCAAATTTGATCGTAAATTTAAATGTAGGTCCAAATTGGGTCCGAATATATTTTATCATAGTTTTATAATAGCAAATTTGATCGTAAATTTAAATATAGGTCCAAACTAGGTTCAAATATATTTTATCATAGTTTTGCAATAACAAATTTGATCGTTGATTCAAATATAGGTCCAAATTAGGTTCAAATTAGGTCCAAATATATTTTATCATAGTTTTATAATAGCAAATTTGATCGTGGATCCAAATTAGGTCCAAATATATTTTATAATAGTTTTGTAATAACATATAGCAAATTTTTATTTTTTTAAAATGTAATTTGTAGTATAGTTTGCACTTCACAAGATGATTTTCTATTCTATTTGCAATCGTTTCAAAATAGTTCTGACAGCTTAAAGTTATTTTAAATATCGAAATTAGTTTATTTCGTTTTATTAACAAGGCTAAAAAAACGTATATTAAGTTTTTTATTTCACATTAAATTTTTATTTTCAGTTATTTTTAAAATGTATTAAAAACTTATAATTTGTAACATTGTAACATGTTCCAAAATGTTAATTAACAGTTTTTAACTTTGCAAAGTTTTGCAAAACGTTTACTATGTAGAATTTACAACAGAAAAAAGTGGATTATATATTGTATACAATATATATAGTTGTAAATAATGTTATACCAGACTTATATTTTTGGCGGAAAAATACATATATAATATTTGATTCACATTTATTGCAATAATTAAGCAATTTTTGGTACGTTTCTAATTTATTTTGGTTGATGCACAAATGACGATTTATGTGGTTTTGTAATATAAATCGGTCGGTAATCTGATTTTTTGTTTATATTTCGATAAAATTACTTTTAGTATTTCGTTACATGAAAATTAATATTGCCAGATTTTCATAGGTGAGCACATATTTTCGACGGAAAAATATATTTTATTAACATATTTTTCCTAAATTATAAAAAAATACATATATGCTAAACTATTATTAAATTAATTCTGCTAATTTTATCTCTGACATGTATACAAAATGTAGTATACATTTTTTCGCCGCAAACTCTGTTTTTATTTAATGTATTCACTACGTATCTTAAACATTTTGGAATAGTGTTCATAGTCTTTGATATACATTTTGGAAGATGCTACATTGTAAATTTTTACGGTTTCACTGCATTTTGGAAGTTACGGTATCAAAACATATAAATAATTTCATTTTAATTTAAAACACTGTTGTTTTTTTTATCAAATAATCTGTTTGATAGATGTGTCTATACTTGACATTTTGTTTTGTTTTAGTATTTTAAGTAACTATTTTATCAATTCATTTACCAGTTAATCCTAACTACTCCTAGCTATTATTAATTAATTCTGATATGCCCAATGAAACGAAAGTAATTGTTGCATTCTTTTGAAATTCATTCATGTGTGTTATTGTAGCCAGAAATAGCATAGAATAAGAAAAATAAAAATAAAATAAGAAAAACAATAATGTTAAATATTAATTTTTTCTGTTGTTCTTATTTTTACATTAGTTTTATTAGATTTATTAAAATTATTTTTAAAAATGTTTTTGATTTAATCTGTTTTTAGCTTGTTGTCTTTAAAATGACAGCAATTTCTATATGAATCTCAACATTAATTGAGTTAGCGACGACTTTTAATTAGCTTTTTCTGTTCATCTTTGGTTTGTTCAGTAAATTGTTCTAGAACGATCTAGAGTAAAGGACCACCCCTTTGTGTTTGGTAGTTACCGTTAATTGACCTTTTCTGTCCAAAAGTGTTCTAATCTGACTGACTGTGAACTGATTTTTTAAATTTTTACAGTTAAACAAAGAAATTTGATAATAATGACAGTAAACACAAAATTAGAACACAAAATATCAAAGAGAGTGTTATTCGGTAGATTTTTCTAGTCCTAAAGTGCTTCTAAAGTGTTTGATAGTTAATTGTCGTTATTCAAAACTGTTCTGTCCGATTCTGCTCTACTGAACAAACTTATTCAGTAATCTACACTTCTTCATAGTGAGTATTTTTTTTCATAGAATGACAATTAATAAGGAATTATTAGTGAATTTGTTTTTCTTAAGAGAGTTTGTTTTACTATGGTCTTATGGTCTGACAAAACTGAAAACTCCTGAGAATTAATTACAACTTTTAAAATTTAAATAAATAGATTTTCTAATATTAATACATTTGAATATTTTATTTTCAATTTTTTCATGTTTTCAAATTTACGATCAACGAATGTTGTCAATCATGGTAGCTATTGAAAATTTATTAAAAATAGCCTGGTACAGTTCAGCATCAGATTGAGCAAACTGTATGTCCTACTATATTAAATAATGCATTTTTATTCCATCCTTCCATTATTAAGTTGTATTACAACTTAAAATTATTTTTGAAAATACGTCATTTATGCATAAAGCTCCAAAAAATTTTCATTTCTACGTTGTAGAAATTTTTCAAATTATTTCTTACACTATACTTAATTTAATTATATATAATGTACATAATATAAATATCTTTTTATGTGTCATATAAACTAATCTTGAAAAGCTTTAATTTTCTTTTTTAAATCAATTTCTTCGCTCACCTTGATTTTAACTATTAAAAACAAAATATCTTACCGGTGGGATGGTTTGATAAGCCCACAATAACAAACTTAATAAATAAATAATAAAAAAACAAAATCTGATTACATTTATAAAATGATAACAATTAGTACTAAAATTTTAATTTTTGTATGTACTTTTGTATAAATAAACTTTTATTTATTTAATTATTTTTTATTAATTTTTTTTTTTTCAAGTTTGCATTAACGTAGGAAATTCAGCTAATTATGCTCTTATTAGTAATAGAAAATCTCGAACGAGTATTACAATTGGTTCATGTACTTGGGTTATAAGTAGAACATGTCCAGATACTGATGTTAAATTTTTCTTATATACTCGAAGTAATCAACAAGATCGTCAATATATTCATATTGATGAGAATAAAGAAAAATCAAATTTATCAGAATCGTATTTTAATCCAAGAAATCCAACAAAAATTATTATTCATGGTTATAATTCGGATATGTTTTTAAGACCATTAATATTAATGAAAGATGGTAAAGATCGAAATTTATATTTCATTATATAGATGAAAAGAATAATTTTTCTTTTTCAGAATATTTACAAATAAGAGATTATAATTTATTTTATGTTGATTGGAGTGTATTATCAACTGGTCCATGTTATTTTTCAGCTGTACATAATACAAGACATACTGGAAATTGTATAGGTCAATTAGTTGAACGTATTTTAGATGAGGGTTCGGCGAATGTTCATTTAATTGGTTTTTCATTGGGAGCTCATGTACCAAATTATGTTGCTCAAAGTTTAGGATCATTTGTTATACCAAGAATTACAGGTTTAGATCCAGCTATGCCATTATTTATAACAGCATCAAATGAAAATAAATTAGATAAATCTGATGCAGCATTTGTTGATGTTATACATACAAATGCATTTATACAAGGTAAAGTTGAAAGATGTGGTCATGCTGATTTTTATATGAATGGTGGAATTATACAACCGGGATGTGAAGGAAGTAAATACATTATTAAATATTTAATTAAAAATTAAATTAAAAGTATCAATTTCTTATTTGTTTGTTTTTTTTAGATGCATTTGCTTGTAGTCATCATAGAGCTGCTGATTATTTTACTGAATCAATAAGAAGTTATAAAGGTTTCTGGGGATGGCCATGTCAATCATATATAAGTTATTTATTAGGATTATGTCCACCAACAAATAATTTAACAGAAGCTGGTGAAAATTGTAATGTAAATACTGAAGGAATGTATTTAATATCAACAAATGAAGAATCACCATTTGCTAAAGGCAAATGGCCTGAATATATTAAGAAAAAATTAAAAACTGAACCAACAATAGATTCACCATATAATCGTCATAATCCTATGAATCCAATAGAGATAAATCAATGGGGAAAAATACAAGGTTCTTTTAATAATCTTGAATATTATCCAACACCTTTTCCTCAAGATTTAATTGGTCCAAATTGGCCGTATTTTAATGATATTGGAACAAATGAAATTACAGAAATTTTAAAACAAAATTCTGATATTGAAACGAAAACAAATTTATGGGAATTTATGAAAAATCAAAATAATGATAAAAATACAATGAAAACTGTTTTAAAGGATACAATTAGAGATGAACATGTTAATGATAATGAAAATAATAAAAATAATAAATTAAATTCTATTAGAACAAATAATAAATATAATAATTGGATTAATGAAGCCGTATTTGAATTGCCGAAATATAATGAACATTAAATAAAGTATGATTTTTGAATTTTAAAAATATTATTTTTTGTGATTTTTATTTAATTAATCAAAAGTAAACAGATATTATTTTTAAACAGGAGTATTCAATACTAAATTAGTTTTGAGATGGTATTTGATATGATTTTACTTATACTCAAAACTAGCTTAGAAAGCAATATTTTGTTAAACAATAAATTATTTGTACTGCACTTTAATAAAAGAATATCTTTCGCAATAATATTTTCTTTCCACGAATTGCCTGATCTTTTTTGTTACCTTACGTGTTTGCTCAATGAGTAAATTTTGTTCTTTCAAGTCAAATTAATGGACTGGGGTTATATAAGTCTCCTTAACTACCAAGCTCAGCGTCTTTAACACAATTTTTGTTTTTAATACTTTAGAGATTTGGCTTAAAAATAATGGGTCTTATTTTGAGGATCAAATCTAAAATAAAATATCGCTTCTTAATGCCATCAAATGTATCGAAAGGTGTAGTTGTTTCACTTTACAGACTATTAAATATAAATATTTTACTTAACTATCACATTTTTCGTTATGTGTAGCAAAATTTGTTTCTTAGAATAAGACCCAATGACTAACATTGGTACTTATCTTCAAAATATGTAATAACTTATCTTCAAATGTGTAAGAAAGTAAGTTCTTTCTAATGATTGAGTTAGTTACTTGTATATTACATGTCTTTTGTTATAAATACTTTCTTCAGTCTTCGGGGTTCGAGAACAAACAGAATATTTTTACTCCTTAGTTCCTTTATTTTTATCAAAATAAACAATTTTTTTTTTTTTTTTAATATTTATAAGTGCTCTTATATTTTCATTCTTAACAGCCAAATTCTTGTTTTTTCTCATTTTTTTATTATTTTTTTCTTTTTTCAATTTAGCAATTTATATTATTATTATTTAAAAATCAATTTTTATTACTACTTTATTTTAATTTAATTTCATATCAAACAAACTAAAAAAAGAAAAGAAATATTTATTTTATTCTTTTTTCTCTTATAAACACACAGTTATAAGAGATTTTGTTAAAAATAAATTTTAATTCGAAGAAAAACTATAAAACTATAAATTATATTTGAAAATAATATAAAATACGCATGCATTTTGTTAAAACTTTATTATTATTATTTTATAAAATTAGATTTTTAATAGCTTTTTCCTTTTAAAATTTTATGTCATTTTTTTATATTATATATTTTTTTAAATTCATTTATAAACTAGTTATACTCTCATAGATAAATATAACATTATTTCATAATATATTATATAAGCCCTAATAAATTTGTACCCAATTTATCTAACAAAATTTTTTAAGCTCTTCAAAAAAGAAACATTTGCTTTTTGTTTTGACATAATATGTATCTGTCAAATATACATATACATATATATATAAATATTACAGTTAGCTTGTACATATTACTTTCCCTGCTCAAATGTCAGCTATCAACATTTATCAATAATTAACATTTCCAACACAGTTTAATTTTTTTATTTTATATTTTTAAAGTTGAATTTTCAAAATTAATTTTCTTTAGATATTATCTACGAATTAAAATGTGACAGTTTTGACAGTTTTTATTCACAGAATCAGTGGATATTTTTTGATTCTGCAGTAAAAAATATTTTTTAATTAGGTGAAATTATAAACTTGAATCTGCAGTTGTTAACCAACCAATTTAACCAATCAGTATTTGACAGCTTAGTATATTTTTCCACAGTCATTTTATTGTCATATATACAGTCATATATATTTTCTTCAGATTTTAATACGTGGCTGTCAAATTTCAACCAATCATAATTTGACAGTTTCGTATTTTTATTCATAGAATCAGCGTATTTTTTATTCCTAAATTCTCCAGTAAAAAAACTATCAAATTCTGATTGATTGAAATTTGACAGTTGCGTATTCAGATTTAAAAATGTAGCTGTAAAATTTTTAAATCTGAATACGCAGCTGTCAAATTTCAACCAATCAGAATTTGATAGTTTTTTCAGAATCAATGTATTTTTTTTTTAATTCTACAATACAAAATTATTTTTTTAATTACATAGGAATTAACAACTGTGTAATTCAATTTAAAGAATATAAATTTGAAAATTCAACTTTATTAGTATTACAATTTCTTTATATTAGTAAACATTTTCATTTAATTATGTAAAAGCTTATTAAAATAATTTCTTTATGGAAATTTAATGGGGTTTTTATTATATATTTTTTTTTAAATTTTCAAAATTATTTTCAATTTATTTGCAAAAATTAAAGCACAAACTGATCGTATTTTAAATTTATTAGAAAAAAATAGACGGCATTTTTTTTTAGCAATTTATTGTAATTTGTTGTAATATTTCAAAGACAATACACTTTATTTAATTAATAATTAAATAAAATAAAATTTTCTTTTATTAGTAAATTTTAAAGCATTTTAACTTTGTTTATTTTTAAGCACATTGGACGGCGATTTTTTTTTTTGTTTTAATTCATTTTCAAAATATTAATAAAGCATTTTAATTCAAATTTAACCCCATTATTTTTGCAAAATAAAATTTAAATTGTTAAAATCGAATTTTTTTTTTTATGTTAATGTTAAAATTATTTATTTTGACTTAATTAAATTTAAAAAATCAAATTTAATTCAGCTCAATTAAACATGTTTACATTATTCTGAACACATTTTCTTCAACACTTTTAATTGCAGATTCTCTAACTATTTTTTTGTATTATTATTATTTTTGTTATTATTATTATTATTATTATATTTTATGTGTATAAATAGTTGTTTTTAAATATTCGAATTTTTTATTTAAAAATTTCTACATATAGAACAGAGTAAATAAAAAAAATATTTACTTATTAATTTAATTGCTGAATAAAATATAGAATATATTTTTAATACATAAGTAATTCGTTTTAGAAATGAAAGTCTCAGAACAATAATTGTTTAAACCATCAGGCTATTTTTTGACCCGATATCGGACACTTTTTAGAGTCACTGATTTTGATTTTTTTAACTTGATATCGTAGCTTTTTTAGAATTGTTGATTTTGATTTGTATGTACTTTTTTCCTTTTTATTTATTATGAAAGTTGTTTTGGTTTAAGTAGGTAGTTGTAACTGTCGACACGACATGCACCAGACAGTAGACAGTAGTTCATTGTGGTACCATAGGGAAACTATAATTGTTTTGACTTACTAACATTTTTGCCAAAGCGAAATAGATAAAATTCAATGTAGACAAAATTTGATTTCTGAAATAAGTATGTAGACAGAAATGTGAGCCACAATACAGAAAATAAAGCTGTAAAAAAATTTGTGCAAGCTCGTAAAATTAACAATAAATACAGAAATTGGAAAAGTAAAAAAATAATGGAGTGAAGCTAAACGCATTGCCCAAAATTTTGCAAAAAATTAAGAACTGTCAATTGAAGATAAAATTGAGCGAGACAATGTCACTGGCAGTAATGGCCGTGCCGAAATATAGCTAAAACTCTTTATTGTATAGAACAAGTTTACGATATGAAACTGAGCTTATTCAATTGTTTCCATTACACAAAACATACCATAATTCAAAAGATTTGGGTAATGAAATAGTTCATGTTGTGTTTTTATTATGCATGTTTTTACGGTTAGAAAAATGGTAGAAATCTACCTAAAAATTTGTTGGTGAGGGGTTATTTCGGTAATGGGTAAACAAATCTACGAAAATTTATAATATCTGGCAGACTTTTTACGTTTGATTTATTTTTTTTTTTGGAATATCAGTGTCAAAATATTTTTAATATTTTTTATATACAAGGAAATTGTTGTCCACAACGTAATTTTCTGATCACATATTGATAAAATAAATATGAATTATACAAATAATATTGTTGGATTATTAACATTAGAATAATAATGAAAATTTATTTATTTATTTTTTTTGCCAATAATTTTTGTTTTGCAAGTTAAAAGTGACATTGGAAATCGACGTAAATATAAAAATAATACACAAAAAATTTACGTGGATTAAACTATTTTTCTGAGCCACTAATAATTGATATTATTTTTTTTAAATTCATATTCCAATTAATTTATTATTACTGTTATTATATTGAATTATTTAAATTTTGATATTTTTAAAATAATTTTTAATTAGTTTCATTATATAATTTTCAACAATATCTTTATTTTTTTTATAATTTGTATTTCAATATAAATTCACAACAAATATTTTAATATTTAAATTAAAATTTTATTCAATCATTTTTTTTATATATATATATATTATTCATTTCATTCAAAGTTTAATTAAATTTCCAAATGATAAAATAAAAATTTTGTAATTATATTTATTTGTAAGGTACACTCTATATTATTATTTTACTGATTTGAACTACGAGATAGCGTTTGTAAAATACATTTTTTAGTTTTATTTATTTATATTTTATTTATTTCGAAGTACGAGCTTTATTTATATTTTTCTTTTCATCTTCAGAAAATTCTAAAATACTTTCGATTGCATTTAAATGTCCTTGAGAATTTTCTTTATCAGTTAAAAAATAATAAATAGCACTCTTAAGGAACTGCAATGTTATTTCTGGATCAACTTTTTGTTTATTTTGTTGAGCTTCAATTAAACGACGATAGATAGTCTAAAAAAAAGAAAAAAAAAGAAAAAAAACAAAAAAAAAAACAAAATTGTTTTGTTTATGTTTGAATAAATAATAATTTTTAATAAATAAATTTTAAATTAACATTTAATTTTTTGTTTTCTTGTGAAATATAATCGACAAGATTTAAATTTATTACTTTACTGTATAATTATGTATGTATAAATAAATAAAATTGTCAACAATTTTGTTGTTGCCCTATATATGATTAAATATCAAGCTATACAGTTAAACAATAATTATTATTTTTATTATTATCGATGGTATTAAGGTAATTACACCAATAGTTGACCATATTAAGAACAAAAAAAAACTTATATCGATTATTTTCAAAATGAACATAAATTTAAGATCCCTTCCTATATATTACAGATATGTATATATATAATAAAAATATTATTGTACAACAATGCAAAAATATAAGATTTTAAGCCAAAATGAAAAAGACAATATATAATATAATATTATTAAATGAAACAAGTACATTATGAAAAACAATATTAATATGATTGTATGAGAAAAAAATTTAATTTCGTTTTTTATATTTATATTTAAATTTATATATAAATATTATGTATATATAATAATTTATAATGAATATATTATATATCAATAAATATATTTTTTTTTTTTATTTTTTAATATTAACAACATACAAAATTATAACATTAATATATGTTAATATAAATAATTCCAATATATAATTTTTTTTGTTTTTCTGTTAATATTTTTTAAAAACTAAAATTTTTAAATAATTTTAATAAAAAAATAATATAATTATTATTATTTTGACGCGAGGCAAAATTTGAATGAAATTTTTTCGATTTATTATTATAAAAATAATAATTTAATGTGAAAAATAATATCATTAAGTAATTCGTGCATTTCAATAAATTAATTTTAATATAATTTTTTCGTATGTAAATAGTTTTCTTCAAAAAAACTACTTTGAAAAAATTACAAACCTTCCTCGCGCCAAGTACCCATAACGATATAGCTTCTTTTGCTGTTAGAAGAGCGCATTCACCTCTTTCTCTACTGTTCCATACCTATAAAAAATTCAATTGAAATATACACAAAAATTTACGGTGTTTGATTGTTTTTTTTTTTGGTTTTTTTACTCAAAAATTAGATTAAAAAAAAACACAAATTGATTTTATTTACATTTAAGTTTAAATAATAATAATTATTAAAAGAAAATAAAAGTGTTTGTTTTAAAAAAAAGTGAGAGTGATCAGTTAAAAAGTCTATTTAAAAGAACTACCGTAAAAAATAAATATAGTACTATGTTCAGATAAATAGCACAGAATATATTATTTTATGTTTGTTTCATTTCTGCAGGTCATGTCAGAAGTTAGTGTGAAGTGTGCCACATATGACATTATTGTAAGGTATGACATATAGTTACAGTATTAGGTGTTGAAAAAACTGCAAGAATATAGAATTATTCTTTGATGTATCGACTAATAATTCATTTTTATAATATTTTTTATGCAGATAATGTTTATTTGTGTAATGAATGTGTTATTTAGTTAGCCAGGTAATTTTATCAATAATTGAAATAATCGTTAATTTTTCTATTTCTATTGTCTTTATTTTATTGTCTATTTCTAATTTTTCTATTATATTGTATAACCGCTCATTTTTCTACGTTTTGTTTTTTTTTTGGGAAAAATTATTGTGTGCTATTTATCTGAGCGTAAGTATATATATTTTTTTGTTAAAAATAGCAAATGTTCATTCAAATCATTAAATTAAATTTAAGTTAGCTTGATTTATTCTATATAATTCTACTAAATTATAAAAAATATAAGTTAATATATGTATGTATATTGAATAATATAATAAAATATAATATTGTATATAATTGGAAATTGAATTTTTAATAAAAATTAGTTGAATTTTATATAAAGCTGTTAGATTTAGACAATTAGAAATTTTTTAAGTCAATTTAAATAATTTGTTATAGTGAAATTAAATATTGTGCAGGCTTCAAAATTAATAACAAACATTTTTTTTTTAAATTTTTATATCTACTACTTACTTACTTTTTACCATATTCTAATAAAAGTCCAATATTAGTTATTAATCTCAAATTCGATAAAATTTAAAGGTTTCTAAAAACTATTTAATTATAATTTTAGATAATATTGTTTTGGATATACAACATTATAAAAACTGTAATCGTAAATGCTAAACTAAGATAAAATTCAAAAACATTTGATGATGTACAATATATAGTTTGATAATGTTGACAAAAATGTGTTTGTCTGAATTGCATTCTACTAAGTGATTCTTGCAATTATTTTGATTTTTGCCTTTGACATTTACGTGTAATTGGAAAAGTCGAAATAAGATTTGAAAATGCATTTGCAGTCTAATCGATGAAAAAGTTTTTAATTAATTTTTAATGACAAATTTAGATGATTGACTTTGCAGTATAATCGATTATTTACTGAGGCAAAACTCATCTACATGTCGTTTGTATGTTTTGAAATTACAATTTAATCACAAAAAAAAAAGTTGAATGTATTAAATCCAGTTTTATGTTAAAATTGAAAAAAGAGTTTAGAGTTATCTGGTCAAGTAAAATAAATATAAAACATAAAATAAAACTTGTAAAATTTAATACAAATAATAATTGTTAAAAATAAATCAAAAATCAAAATAATTACAACAATCAATTACAATTTAATTGCGACAAAAACATTTTTGTTAACATTGTCAAACAACATGTTGTAGATCACCAAGTAATTTGAAATTTGTTTTATATTTTCGATTAAAACTTAATATACTTAGAAACAATTTTCGTTCTATTCGTTGCCATTTAAATTGCATATACTTTCACTAATAATTGTATATTAAAATTAAATTCGAACCAGAGTTATATTGACAGATAGTTAGTTAGGGTTTCTATTTCTATATAAAATTTGAAAATACTTTAATATGTAACTGTCTTTCTCATATTAAATATTCATTCTACAAAACTAATTTAGTTCTTATTATATTTTTGGAAATAGTAGATTTCACAATTTGAAATAAAATTAAAAAATTTACAAGTGAATTAATATGTTGCTGTATGTATATTGTAATATGAGAAAAGATATTATGATAAAAGTCAATTGTATTGAAAAAAAAATATTAAAATTTTCAAAATTTAAAAAAAAAAAAAAAAAAATTATATTTACATAATAACAACTACATAATAATATATATTTTAATTTTACTTCAAATTGTATACAAAATTCAATTCAATTAAAAAAAATAAAAATATAGGATTTTTAAATAAAACTAATACATTTATTTATGCCAAAATAAAAATTATATATATTTCATTTAATATATTTTTATAAAAATAATATATAAAAAAAAAAAATTAAACCACAATGAGAAATAATATATTCTATAAATATAAACTTATTTTAATACAATATTAATTTAAAACAAAAAAAAAGAATACTTTTTAATTTCCAATAATAATACTTTCAATTTAGGTAATTTACAATTTGATAAAAAAAAAAACCAAAAACAGAAAAAACATTAATATTTCAAAATAATATAAACTTAAAAATTAAATTTTATACAAGCAATAATATAAATAATAATATTTATAAACAAAATTAAAGATTTTTTTTATATTGAAAATTTTTAAATGAATTTTTAAAACACAAAAACAATGTATATTATATTAATATATAATTAAAAATTCGATATAAATGTCATTTATGAAAATAATGTTTAAATTAAAAATAATGTTTTGCATATCATAAAATTAAATAAAATAAAATACTGACATTTTTATTTATAATACCAACATAAAGCAACATCAAACATTGTTAGCAACACAAAAAATAGGAACATAGACATTAACGGAAAACTTACCCTAATATTTTCTAATTCATCTTGGGTACTCTGTAATTGTTGTAATAATTCTGGTATTGATACACGATTTGGTTGTCTATGGGCTATTTCCATTATCTAAAAAATAGATTAAATATTATTAATAATTAACAAATTGACAAATAATTTTTTAAATAAATTTGTAAATATTAAATAAAAAAAAATATTTAATTAAATTATAAAATAATTTTTTACAAATTAATAAAAGAAAATTATTTAACCAATTTATACAAGATAATTTTTTGAATTTATACAAGAAAATATGTCGGTGTTTCTCAATAAAAAGATAAGATACAAAGTAATTATAATTATCATAAACAGTTTACAACTCTAATAATTAGGAAATAAAAATTTTATAATTCAATTTCAAAATTAAAAAAAAAAAAATAAATAAATTAATTATTGACTTTATAATTAGAATTATTTTAAAATTAAATTATTTCAATTACTTTTAATTTCTTTATATAAATATTTTTTTAACTTTATATTATTATTATTAACTATTATTATTTAAGCACGATAAATTTTTGATGGAATTTTAAAAATAAAATTAAAAAAATAAACATGAAACTTTCATTTTTATATGTACATACATACATAATTTGAAAATTTATTAAAATTTAATTTTTATATTATGTATATTTAATTTTTAAAAATTAAAAATTAAAAATTAAAAAAACATTTTTTTTTTACCTGTTCAGCACGAGCAATTCTTTCAGCTTCCTGACCTTTTTGATACATATGAAGATACATTTTCTTTTGTGTTTCTTCATGCTCCAATAATTTCTGTTGTAAATCTTCTAATTGTTTTTCCAATTCACGAATTTTTTCTTTTGCTTGTTCATAATCTGGTACAATATCAGCATATCTTGTATTAATATCAGCTAATTTTTGTAATAATGCTTCAATACGATCATTATGTGATTTTTTTAATTCACCAGTAGCTTCATCTTGATTTTTAATTAATTCTTCAATTTTTTTCTCATATAATTTAATTAATTCAGCACGTTGTTCTTCATATGTTTCAATTAAATTACTATCACTACCACATGCTTGATCTTGTGTTGAATGTGATGTTGTCATATCTTCAAAATGACCAGAATCAGCAAATGAACTTTGCATTTCAGAATTTGACATTTTATCTAAATAATTTGTTGAGGTTTGATGTGATGATGAACTGCTGCTACTACAACCACCACCAGCAGCAACAATATAATTATTAAGATTTGAATTTGAATTATTATTATTATTATTATGATGATGATGATGATGATGATGCTGATGATGTTGTCCACTAAATAAAACATGTTTAGGACTTGATTTAATACCATCATCTAACATCATCATTTGATCAATAATTGGTGATACATCTTGTGATGTTTTTAAATCAGTTAATGCTTCACGTACTGTTACAGCATCACTTGAATTTGATGGATCTTCTGGTGAGCTAAGTGATGCTTTAAATAAACGTAATTCAACTACTTCACGTGTCAAACGTAATAATTCAGAATCTTTTTGTTCTAAATCTGTACGTGCTTGTGTTAATAATTCTTTTAAACGTCTTAATTGTCTTTGGGCACGTTGTGTTGGTGTTAAATAATCATCACCAACTTGACCAGCATATGCCGAACAATGTACAACATATTTCATTTTTCGTCCACTAAATGTTGTACCATTTCTAAAACAAAAAAAATTTTTAAAATTAATATGTACATTATACATATATGTTTGTATTTATTAATTATATTTGTACCTAGCAACATAAGGATGATCACATGACATTGTGGATCGTCCTGAACTATAACTGTATACAGAATCTAAATCGTCATCAATATATGTATTATATGAATCTGGGGTAACTGGTGGTGTTTTTGGTGTTATTTTACTATTTGTGGGCAATGATGGACAATTCGATTTTGATGGTGTTTTTGGTGTATGCGGAGTTTTTGGTGTACTTGGAGTACGAGGTTTCATTGAAGTTCCTCCAATATTATTGCTACCATTACCATTTGATGTTGATGGTCCATTTAGATTTAAAGTCTATAGAAAGAAAAATAAATAAATGTTATTATTCCAAATTTAAATGTCATTATAATCGATTTTTTAATTTATTCAAATTTTTGTTTGTACTGGAAAATGACCTTAAACTGAGCAAAATTTAAAAAAAAAAATATTCTTTCAATTAATTTTCCTTTTAATCCAATTGATTTTTTAGATTGTTCAATGTTTTCAATTATAATAATTGATTATATATAGGTACTGTTATTTCGGCAAAAATCCATTTCTAAATAACGGTAATGCATTCCTTAATTTTTATTTCAATATTTTTGTGTTTTTCTCCCTACCCAAAAATTGTTCAAAAATTTTTTGGTTGAAATTTATCAGCATTCAAAAATCAATTCCAAAATTGTTATTGTTACAATGTTTTTTTTTTTTGTTATTTTTTGATCTAAATGCGGAAACACTGAATAAAATCAAATGAAATAACTATTCTTCATTTATTATGCAATAATAAAATTAATAAAACAAGAAAATTAATTAAAGACTTACACTAGATGTGTTGCAGGTAAGACACGCAAAATTTAACTGAATTTTTATAAATTTAATTAAAAAAATTAAAATTCTGCGTTAGTGTTGAAATTATATAAATTATATCATTAATTTAAAAAATAAATCAATTCCATCTACAAATTTCAAAAAAAAAAAAAACCAAAAAAAAAGGAAGTAATTATAGATAAACTTCCGTCCTCATAAATCCAATTTGATAATCTTGACTTTTTAATTACCTGTTTAACGTATTAAATCATATTTTTATTTTTTTTTTGCTATTTTCAACTAATCACCACTTTTACGTCCTTAAATTATTTTTCTATATCTAATATCTATCAAATATATATATATATATATATTATTTAGGAAGGAACAAGATTTTTAATTTTTTATTTTTGTAATTTTTTTTTTGTTTTTTACAAAGAAACAAAAAGGAAATTCAATTTATCTCTTTTAGACCAACTTAACTACTAGACAATTTTCTTAAGAGTTCTGCAATAATAACACAAACACTTTATACAAAAATAGTATTTTTTTTTTCTTTTATTATTTTTTCTACCACAACTACAATGTATGTACCTACAACTTTGAAAAATAAATATAATTTTTATGTGTACTATGTTCAAATGACCTAGACAAGACTGGTATTACAATGAAAAGCCTATACAAAAAGAAAAGTAAAGGGGGTTTGTAGTTTTCAACCCCTTTTACGAGTTTAATCTATATATATATATATACCAAAAATATATATATATAAAAACAATATTGTATACCAATAATATTTAAATGAGATATTCATTGCAACTTTTTATATTATGTTTCCCACTTATATATTCATTTAAATATAATAATATGTTTGTGTGTGTTTAGTTGGTATAACAACATAAAAGCCAACTAACAATTTAAGCATAGTATAATATATAGATATGTAAGAATGTATGAATATGAAAATTTTTCATATAGTTAGATATATTAAAGACACGTTTGGTAATAGTAATCATCAGCTGAATAACATTTTTAGTTATTTTTTTTTTTATGCCAACGACTTTCCTTGATGATGGCACAGAAATGGCAGAATATGCAAAAATAAAATTTGAATAACTGTGAATATTCACATAATATAATGTACAAGTACAAGTGAATATATAGGTGTAGATATAATGATTGACATAGTATTATTATTTATTTTAAAGATACCTTTGTAATGCTAATTGCCTATTATGGATTTTTCTGTTCATAAAATTTGAATATTTAATGTCATCTAGCACTCATCAGATAGTATTGATGATGAAGATGAAAATTTTAATTAAAGAAATTCAATTTTAATATAAGTTAGTTTTGCTCTTAAATGTTATTGGTAAATAATAATTATGATGTCGCATGAATTTATATATGTATATGTATATATGTTACGGTTAAAGTAATAAATTGGTAATTATTAATAATAACCGGTCATTATTAATAATTACCAAATAGAAAGGTTAAAATGATCAATTTGGAGAGAATTTATTTAATTTATCACATAAACTGATAATTATTGATAATTTCCACTCATCTTATGTAAATGTAATAAATATTAGAAATGTTTTTTAAAATTTTTTTTTGGATAGGCCAAACGGTCCGGAAATAAGGACCAATGGCCTTAAAATTTTTATTTTGTTTTATTATCAGTACAATGGCTGTTAAATGTGATGAAGGCAATAGGTCAGGGGTCTCAGGAATTGGCCGCAACTAAATATCATGTTTTAAATTGTATTTTTTAAAAAATTTTTTGTATAGGTCTGACGGTCCGGAATTCGGGACCAAAGACATAAATATTTCAAATAGATTTTATGTTTCAATATGCTAATTATGATTTTATATTTTCTGCGAAAACAGGATTTCAATAAATATGTAGCCGGGGTTTTGACTTTAAAAATCAATAAATTCAAATCTAGGTGGTCAAGGATTTCAATACTGTAATTGTAAATTCGATTGTAATTCAAATCGCTGCAAATGTAAAAAGTCAAATATCAAGTGTAATTCCAAATGTCATAAAAGTTCTTCCTGTAAAAATTAATAAATTAACTTCGTAGAAATAAATGATTAATATAACCATAAAAATATAACTTTTATTTTTTAGTTTTTATTTTTTTTTTGTCATAATTTTAATAACAAATATAATAAAATTAATAATTTTAATTTTAATCACATTTATCAATCCATACAGGTAATTTAATTATTAATAATTACAGGTAAATGTAATAAATTTTACTTATTTATTACATTTACCAAAATACGAGGTTATTATTAATAATTACCGGCTTTATCATATTAACCGTAACATATATATATTTTTATTTTTTTATTTTTGTAATTCCTCTTTGTTAGTACTATTGGGGTTTTTTTTATCAGATTTCGGGTAAATTGAGATTTCTAGGATGTTATTCAGTTTCTGGACAATTCTAACAGTATAATTGAATTAGTTTAGAGTTATTTTTCTACATAATTTTGTTCGTCTCATCTATGGTTTGGTAGAGAAGACAAATTACTATTATCACAGGATTCGAAAAAGTATTTGGCCCGTTGTTTAGATAGCATTTTTGTTTTCAATTGATTGTATGCACCGGTTCGGATATAGAATAATAGTTGTTATCTACTATATGGAAATGTAACGAAGCCGGCCTACCATAATCCTGCTTTTTTAAAAAAAAAAAGAATCCGATTTTTTGGAAATCGGGGTCTTGCTCAAAATCATATTTTTACATTTTTATTTCTTCTATAAGATTTTTTAAAAATTGGCTGGTTTCCAGTAGTTTTACCGTTCATAATTAGGCTATACCAAGATTGTTTTTTCTTTAAATTTTGACAGTTAAAAAATTTTGAGTTTAAAAAAATTTAAGAGTAAACAAAAATTAGAACAAAAAAGCTCAAAAAAGATCAAGAAAAGTGTTCAGTAGATTTTTCTGTTCTAAGTCTAATCCGAAAGTGTTTGGTATTTAAGTGTCATTGTCAAAAATAGTTCTGTGCAATTCTGTTCTAAATCTACTAAACAAACTTTTTATGTTAGAACAAGTAATTAAATAAGTCTGTAACTGTCATTTAATTGTATTTGCCCAAAACAGTTCTGTCCGATTCTGTTCTAAAAAATCTACTGAACAAAGTTTTTATGTCAAAACAAGTAAATAAGTTTGTAAATGTCATTTCTATGTTGTTATTTAATGCAGAATTATGACCGTTTTTTTTTTTGGAACATATTTCGGAATTTAAATCAATTGTCTTAATGCTCATTATTACCTCATATATTTAGACAAATTATTCAAAATAACATTTTGAAGGTGACATAATTGTCACTAATTAAAAATTAAATTATTCAAAACTTAACAAACCCTTTTAGGAGGTGATGGATATTTATCTATGATGTCATATTAAAATTGAACAAATTTTTCGCATTAATATACTTCAAGTTTTTTTTAAAAACAAACAAATACCAAAAACAATCGTTTCATGTATTTTGAAAAGTACTGAAAATTCCGAATAACTTTTTAGGACTAAGTTTATGCACACAGAGATTTAATCAACGAAATTTTGAATCATAAATAGTCAAATCAATCATAGATTTTAAATCAAAAATTTGTAAACGTGGCTTAGACTTAATTTATTGAGTAGTAGAAAATTAAGTGGAGAAACAGAGACCAAAGGTCCATTGTAATATCCGAATAGATTTGCTTCGCACAATTTTTTAACTATTTTGACAAAATGCTTGTATAATATTGGTACTTGTATAAAAGAGTTATCTCAATGAGTTAAGGAAGAGAGATCCTAATGGATAGGATTTCCTTTTAGAGTATAGAACAAGGCAGAAAATAGTACGACTGCGGACTGATTGATATACAAACAAATAAGAAATACATAGGTTTGCAAAAAAATATATACCACTACTTGTGGGTTTTACAAGTTTAGGCTATTTAATTAAAAAAAAAAAATTAATTCAATTTTCGAAAACTTTGGACATTTGACGGTTTTTTTTTAAATGTGGACGTTATAAAGATATTTTTATTTTATATAATTAACAATTAGGTATCTATATAAATGGAACTAGAAATACTAATTAAATTGAAAAACATATTGTAATAATTGCTATGGCAGAATATTGGTACGGTTTGGAGTTGAGAATGAATGATTAAAGAACCGTGACGTATGATATCCCGACAAAAAATGATGGCCAATCAAAAATATGAAAATTCTACTTCATCAAAATTTCGCCATTTAAATTCCTGTTTTTTCTGGAATCCCGAAAATCCCGCTTTTCATCATAGGTATTTAAAAAAAAAAAATATATATAAAAAAACAACAAGAGATTTTAGCTGAAGGGATATTAGTTAACGGATTTTTATATAACAATAGTTTTTTTTTTATGAATAGCCAAAACAATAGGTGCCAAAACATTTTATATCGATTGGTACGTTTGGCTAGGGTGGGAAAGGAAAATTAGAAATCGAGTAAGGTAGAAGGGAAGGAGGACAATTACGAACGAAAGTGTTAATGTTCATCTTGAATTCATGTAGGTCATAAATATAGAGTTTATCATGTTTTGGGAACATATACATAAGATGGAATTTGGCTCCACATTCGGAATGTTGTAGCTATAAACGGATTTCCATAACTTGTCTTCTATCATCTAGGGATTTTTACGGCGTAGGGATAAGCACTGGCTGCCCTTCGTGTTTCAAGAGATAATATAGATTTAATTTCCACTGAGCATGTGCCGATGCCTACGGGATATCTATAAAAAAGGAAGAAAGCTCCGACTATACGACGGCGAAGTACAAGAGGAGTAAGATGAGCAGTGATATTTGGTCCATTGTCATTGATTAAACGAATAGCCCGTTTTTGGACTTTATCCAAATGTTTTAACGCATTACTAGAAGCGCCAGCCCATATGTGAGAATTGTACCTCATTTTGGGTCGTATGACAGCTTTATAAATTTCCAAAAGGTTTTTGATTGGTGTGATGAATGTTAGAATGTCAGAAATAATACTATAAATACTATTTCATACAAGACTAGAATAAGAGGTAGACTAAGGTGACTACTGTTGAAGACTACTGCAGAAAAATTAAAATTAACGTACACAAATAGATTCCTCCATTCGAATTTTTTTGTGTATAATTTTCATTCATCCGTTAATTTTCCCTTCTACTTCTGTATGCGTGGTTAATGATTGCTCATATCCAGCTGTAACACCACCATATAATGATAACGATAATGAGACATTTAAACTTGTGTACCGAATCTATATTAAAATATAAAATTAGGAAAGACAACATTTCGAAAACAAACTTCACATTTCTATTTGAACAATATTTCGAATCACATGAACCCAATTCAATGTAGTTTCTTCGTTTCATTCGCAATTAACAATTTTTTTTAATTATTTAATATGAATGACACACACATTCATACATATTTGATTTCATTCTAACCCAATTTATTTTTTTAAGTCACAGCCCTCTCTTTAAAGGTTTTCAACTTTTATATAAAACATGAATTTTTATGAAATCTCATATTATAAGGAAGAATTATATATATATATAAGAGTACATACAAAGTGGAATAGGAAAATCAATAAAAAACATAAAAACAATTTTATAAAAGAAAAGAAAAATATTTTTGGTAAATAATAAATTTTCGAATAGAAAATGGCGCTAAATTATGTTTTAAATATTTAAGATTAAAGAAAATAGAGCAAACTAAAAAATATGTAAAAAAAAATAAAATAAAATGTTATAAAATATTTAGGTCAACTTTTTATTAACATTTTTTTTTTATCATTTTATAGATAAATTCATTTTTATGCAAAATATGTTATGTCAAAATGAAATTAGTGAAACTCATCAGTTTCATAAAATATGGTATTTCTTTAAATATTTTTTTATATTTTTGATTAAATAAATACGAAAAAGACGTTAATCTAGAGATATTGTAAAATTTTATAATACTTAAAAGTAACTGTATCTACATATATTCAGTTTTTGATTATTCAATTTTTAAAAAGTAGAAATACATAAATTTTTTCAGGATTTAAATTCAACTTATTTAAAACATTACAACGATATTCAACACATTGAAAGCACTTAATTACGTAATTTTAAATTAAAAAAAAAAAATTAAACTATCCACTAACCCTTGTTTAATGAAAACATTGAACTTTACTATGTTATTGTTCGACTAATTCAAAAAAAAAAACTTGATAAGAGAAAGAATAAAAACAATAATAATCTTACCATTCCACCTGAATCACGTTTCATTTTCACTCCTTGTCCACTACTTGTACAACATAATGAATTTTTAGATGTCACAACCAATTCTTTTAATAGTACACCACCATCACCATTTCCATCACTTAATACAATATTATTACTACTACCTGATTCTTCTTCTTCAGCAATAGGACTTATTGGACTACATGAGGATTTTGAACAACAACCATTTGGACATTTTATTTGATTTTCAATAATACAATTACCATTTGATATTGTTTTATTTATAATTATATCATTTTCATCATTTTTATTATTTAATATTATTAAATTATTATCAATTTTATTATTAATAATATCTAAATTTTCTTCAACAATTTGATTTTTTATAAAATCTGTTTCATCATTTGATGAATTGACCTTCATATCAACCATTTTAGACGCCATATTATTATCAATTGTATTTTCCATTGTTTCTGTTGTTGTTGTTGTTGTTGTTTTTATTACATTATTTACTGTTAATGTACTATCATCATTTTGTTGTAATGAATTAACATTTTCTTTTTCAATATTAACGGTATAATTTTCATCCGTATTTAATGAACTCATATTGTTAATATACTTTCGTTTACTAAATTCAAAATCAAATGTTTTATCCTTTTCATTTATTTTTATATCAAAATTAATATTTTCTATTCCTGTTACTCCTGTAGTTTCTATTCCATGTATTGTTGAATGTTTATTGAAATATTGTGCTGGTATATTACTACTACCCTGTTTTCTTTTAATATTATTATTGTTAGTATAATATCCTTTAAAATCGTCCTTATTTTGTTTTTGTTGTTGTTGTATTGTATCACTTAATAGTATTTTATTTTCGTTGTATTGCAATTGTTGTTGTTGTTGTAATTGTTGTTGTTTTTTCAATTGGTGTTGGTGAATATGTTCATTAAATTGTTGTCGTTGATATTGTTTTTGTTGTTGATTATAATTAATATTATTAATATTATTTATATAATAATGACCACTTATATATTTAATACCACCTGGTGATGAATCTCTTGATAGAGAGGAACTAATGCGTTTACGAAATGTTGGGGGTGATGTAAATAATAAATCAGAATTTTTCAATGTATTTGTTGTTGTTGATGTTGCAATTGCTGGAATTAATGTTGTTGAATTATTATTGCGCAATCTCGCTGATAGAGACCGTCGTGTATTATGTCGTGAGGGTGAATTTATTATA
The DNA here is from genome assembly GCA_963942445.1 of Argyra leucocephala. Lineage (NCBI taxonomy): Eukaryota > Metazoa > Arthropoda > Insecta > Diptera > Dolichopodidae > Argyra > Argyra leucocephala. Next base: position 20,892,357 of record OZ012680.1, on the reverse strand, counting down.
ACTGGTATACGACTTTTACGAAACTGACCTGGTGAATTTGTTATTGATTCAGAATTTAATGAATTTGTTGAATTTGTGCATGCAATTTTACTAATACCAATTGGAATTTGATTTGCTATAGTGGTGAATTCAGATTTATTATATGATAAATTTGTATCGTAATCAATTCTTGTAATTGGTGATGAACTATTACGTCGTTGTTGTAAACGTCTTTTATCTTTAATATTTAAGGATGGTGTTATTATTGATGGTGTTTGAATTAAAGCTGGTAATGTTGTTATTGGTGGTGATGATGATGATGATGATGATGATGACAATGTTGATATATTTGATTTTTTAGTTTTCGTTTTTGACATCATACATACGTCTATACCTAAATATATATAGATATATATATATATATATTTAAGTATATATATATTATTTTGATAGTACAATGCGTGTACTAATTTAAATGTAGTAAAATATATTTATATATTTATTTTTGTTTTTTTTTTATTGTTTTTATTTAATAATAATTATTTTCCTGTTAGTTACGTCATTGATGCGTTTTTGTTTAGATTTTAGTTATTTATGTTTTTTTTTTTTGGTTTTGTTATTTTAACGAAAATTAACGCTTTTAGTATTGGGTAATTATAATGAGAAAATAATTCATTTTTTGTATACAACTATATTGTTATTAAAATGTCTTTCCGGATTGTCAGTAAAGATGAATTAGCAACATCTGAAAGAAAAAAAATAAATAAAAATTATACACCAGTTATAATTAGAAAGTCATTTTAACATGTAACTTTGAAAAAAAAAGCATGTAGAGAACAATGATTCAAAATAGGTGAAAGAAGAAGATGATGATGATGAGAAAATATTAAAATGCTAATGATGCAATAAAATTTAGTACTTTCCCTTTGATGGAAAGTAAATTTTAATTGTGTGATGAAAATTTTAATATGCGAAATTTTGTGATATTCGGTTTTTTTGAAGTTTAAAAATTTTACTATTTATTACAATAAAAATAATTATTTTAAAAATTATAAAAAAAAGCAAACAATCGAATTCACAAGAAAACGAGATGGCCAAGATAAAATGCAGTGAAATATATTTTTTTTTTATTGAAACTTTAGAAATTTTTTTTTTATTTTGATTCCAGGAGTTTTCAATTTTTTTGAATTCATCGTCGCTTTGTCGCTTTTTATGCAATCAATTTTTTTTCTTGCCTACATTTAAATATAAATTGAATAAATTATAATAATGAAAATTTTATTTTGATTGAAAATTATATAAATTAGGTATATCAAGTACAAGTAAACTAGATTTAATATAAAATATACTTCCGTGTCTTGGAATTAAATTAAAATTTTATTAACTTTCTAAAACTTACTTACTTATAGCGTTTCAGAAATTTACAAATTAATAGAGTTGAGAAAATTTAAAATTTTGATACTATATATAAATGTATTCAGTTTCAGGATGTAATTCAGTAACTAGTTACTTTATATGTATATAAATAGATTTATATAGGTACCGTAAATGTAGATCTATTGAAATAATTAAAGAAGTAAAATGCTTGATTTCTGGATGACCAACAGATAAGGGGAAACGTAACAAATAAATAAAACCAACGAATCCAAATCGGTAAACATATTATATTTAATACCAGAAGAAGCGCATATCAGTCAGTCTATTCAATAACAAAGTTATAAGCCAGGAAGACACACCTGTATAGAAAATCGGTGTATTACATTCAACACCAGAATAAACACATGTCAAGCAGTGTCTTAAACAAAAAAGTTATATTAGAGGAAGATATAATCAGGTACGTTGATTTCTGGTATTAAAAAATGTATGGTGAGCATCTGGATGGCTCGCAGAGGCTAACGTGGCAAAAGTATATTTATCATCTCAGCTGGGAATAATATTCAGGAATATAATGTTTCGTACGGGTATCACTACAGATCAAAGCTAATGCTATATAAAGTAATCCTAATCAACATATGAAATAAAGAAGTTGAGTTATGACTATAATAGTCAGCTCCTGGACAACATTAAGATCCTGGAAAGATTACAATCAAAAGTTCTTTGTTTAACCATCCCTCACAAGCTATTTTCATTTTCTAAAAACTTTAATTGTTGTCATTAATATGATTTTTGCATGATGGTATAGATTTGTAAAATAGTTGTATTAATAGAAATAAAAAAACAAAATTGCTGAATAAGGTTTGGTATTTTTTTTGTTTGTCCAAAAGAGATTTGGAACAATTTGACATTTACCTACGATACGTCTTTGTCATTTGTAATTACCAATTCTTTATACGTTATCATGAATCACTATCTATGTTATTTTATTCAACTATTTCATATTTGTTATTTGCTTCATCTGTGTTATATAGATCTATCGTTTAATACTGATGTTACTTGAGCCAATTCCATTCTAAGAAAATATCCTATCCAATGACTATACCTGTGGCAATAATATATGTATATAACCACTTAAATCGAAATTTGAAACTTTTCAGTATGACCATTTTAAAATTATTCTGTGAAAAATTAAAAAGATATGCAATTACAAAATTTCAGTGTAAGTTTAGTTTTAAAAAGTGCTCAAATGAAGTTACCGTCACATACAGTTAAAATTACATAAAAGATATCTCTATACAGTCAGTTATATAGATATTAAACCAGATATATAAATGCTGAAGAAGTCCTTTACTTTTGTTCGACATTATTTAGAATCAAGTCTTGTTGTGAAATTTTTAGAATACTTAATTAAAGCAGATAAACTTCAAATATCCCTCAAACGATCTGTGGAAATACCACCTCTATGTTCTGTCACGAAGAATTACAATTCAGTTTCTTTTAATTATAATTCAAAAATGTCAAATGAAGATATTAGTGATTTTAACTGGATAGTACTTTCAGAAATTAGAGACAAAATTAATCACACAAAGCTAAATAATCCCGACTACTTGGTCAAAATGCATGTAAAAAGAATTAGTACGAAAGAAAATCTACTATAGACTTTAAGGAATGGATTGCGAAAACATATTTCAACTTTGAATACAAAACTCTCCGTTCTAGTTTAATATATTATAACATCTATGCTGTTCCACTTTTCCCAACTGCAAATGTTTAAAGTCAAAATAGATCTCAGAATAAGTTATAAAACAAAATATACCCCACATGCCCCACACAAATTTACACATTTTTACAAATTTGTAAACATTAAAATTATAAATACTATACCTATACGTCAATAGTGGTAAATTCCACTACTAAAGTATAGTACAATTGTCCACACAACTACATTATAACAAATATAATATGTATAATCCAAATAAACATTTAATTTAAGTATAAAAATTTATTGTAGTTTTGTAAGTTTAATATTGTACTCATATTATAATCATTAGTATAAGTTCTTATATTGTGAATGGACAAAATAAATAAATAAATAAATATTCGTTTTTATTGAACTTTAAAGTAGCATGCAGACTATCATTTCATTCCGCGACTGTAATTTAAAATTATGGTGTAAATAGTGTTAAATATGGATGTAGATGGAATATAAAAAATTTTTGATTTGGACTGACAGTTTTGTAAAAAATGATGAAAAAACTGAAATGATAGGCTGTATGCTATACTTAGGTTTTAAATATATTTGGTTGAATAATATTCATAAATTATAGTTAAAAATTAAAAAAAAAAAAACAAAATCAAAATAAGCTGCTATATATAGAATAAGAGCAAAATGAAATTATAAGCGCTTATTTATTTTAAGGTAATATAAAATCACAAAATAGATCAATTAATTCAATTTAAAATTAATTTAAATCAATTTTAAATTAGTAGAAAACTTAATATAAACTGTTTTATATAGTTTTTGGCATGTAGATAGTAATTGATTACATTATTAACGACTTAAATTGGTGTAAATTATTACATTATGTACAATATACGGTCTAGCTGATTTATACAAATAAATCAATGCAATTTTCTCAATTTTGAAAATTCAGAAGAGCCTGGGAATTTTGTGGAAGATAGATTTTTGCACGTAGAATGCGATAATAAAAATATTTCATTTTTCGCTTATGTTGAGTTAAGCGATTATATATTATAGCTACAGATATATACTGACTATATGTATATATATAGTCATTGATCCTACCTATTCTGATTTTTGAAGTATTTAAAAATATCTTTATTACTTACTTATTTACTTTTTAACGTCTTAACACTTTTTCGTGGATAGCCACATCGCAGAATATTTACATTAACAATTCTGTAATTTCCGTAAGATTATTATTTCTTTTTTGTAACTGTCAATTTGAAAATGTTCCATCAATTTTCTGACAAAAAAATTCAAAACAAAAAAAACAACTTAAAGGTAATTGAGGGAAGGATAAATTATCCAGATCAACTGCATAGTCTAACTCAATGGCAACATATCGGAAATATTGACTCTAAAAAAAAATCAAACGACTTAATAATATTTGAGAGCAAGATGTTTGGCTCAACATATATGCGTATATTATCTGATAAAATATATTAGAGATCGAATCGTGAACTGATAACGAAAATTTTCTGATAAAAAATTTTCTATTGTGAATTCTAATATTTTGACATTTTGACATTTTTGTGATTTTACATCATCACAAAAATTATCATCACAAATTCTATATCAGTTCATATATTCTGTTATATTTTTTAAACTTTTTTAAAATTTTAAATTGACAACTTTAAGATGGAATTAACAATTCAATCAATTTTAGATTAAATTACAATTTTAAGATTTTAAATTGACTTTTATATAGCCAATAGGAACATATAATTTTGGAAATGTGCTCATGTTCAGTTGACAGATATCTTCTCTAAAATATGCTTGAAATTGCTTAATTTTTTTTTTTTGTTTTTTATATTATAGCCAAAACTTAGGTTTTGAACCTTTTAGCACTTGCGTACTGTTGACCATTTGAAAAAGGAAAGGATAGTTAAAGAAAAGGAAAGAAAAAGGAAGAAGAAAAGTTTTGTGGGAAAGAGCGAATAATGTTGTTAATATTCGTCTTAAATCTCTGTAAATCACAAATAAAAAATCCTTCTTTCATTGGGAATGCTTCGATTGGGACGTGATTCCACAATCGAGATGTTCTTACTATAAAAGAATTTCCATAGCCGGACTTAAACCATCTCGGAATTTCCACTGTGAAAGGGTGTGCACTTGATGCCTCTCGTGTTATGCGACAGAATTGCTTCTCGTGTTATGATCCTCGGAACAAATGCCAACACCAAGTAGATATCTATAAAATAGAGAAAGTGCTCCAACAATACGACGATGACCAAATGGTATAAGGGATGAGGTCACATTTATGTCGCCTATAAGACAAATGGCGCGGTTTTGAACTTTGTCCAAAAAATTTAAAGCAGTTTTTGGTGCACCTGCCCATAAATGTGAGTTATACTCGAGCTTGGGTCGTATATATGCTTTATAGATTTTTAAGAGGTCTCGAGATGAAAAATAAGCTTTGCAGCGACTTAAAAAGCCCAAACATTTGGCGGTGCTTTTCGCAATATCGAAAATATGCTCATTCCAGTGCATATTTTGATTCACTCACATCCCGAGAATGTTCAAGTCTTTGAGTCGCTGAATAACTTCATTTTGAAGCCGGAGAATTGGTTCGAATGTTGTTAGCTTGTTACTAAAAAGACAGCTTTGAGTTTTTGAAGTGTTAAACTCGACTCTGTTAGCTTTACCCCAGTCGACAATTTTGGCAAGGTCGTGATTGAGCGCGCCGGCCATCATTGTTCTTTTGGAGGTGACTGCGGAAGCTGTAGCATTAGGTTGTTTTAGAAAATCATATGATGCTACTAGAGTGCTGTTATCAGCAAAACTATGGATTGGATTGAAAGTTAATTTGAGAAGGTCATTAATGAAAATAAGAAATAGGGTGGGTGAAAGGACGGAGCCTTGTAAAACACCAGCATTGATTTGAAGTTGGTCGGAAAAACTACCGTCAACTGAAACTATGATAGATCGATTTAAGAGAAAGCTTTCAATGCATTTAGAAAAGGTTGGACCAAGGCCTACAGCATTGCATTTTGCTATAAGAGCAGAATGCCAGACTCGATCAAAAGCCTTAGATATATCCAGAGCTACAACAGCAGCTTCACCAGATTGATGAAGACTGGTGTTAAGCTTTTCGCAGAGGCATGTCATGAGATCACCGGTGGAACGCTGAGCTCGAAAGCCGTATTGAATATCATGAATTATACCTCTACTATCAAGATATTTCTTCAACTTTTGATTGATTAAGATTTCCATCGTTTTGGAAATAATGGAAGTAATAGCTATGGGCCTATAATTCGATGCATTTAGAAATTCTAGAATATAAAAACATTTATACAAACATTCTTCTTTACGTACATAATATAATATTAATTAACAATTCCAATCTAAGCAATTATTGAACTAAAAAAATAATGTTATTAAAAATTTGCATTTTGCAGAAAACAATGTTTTCAAAAACATTTAAAAAAAAAAACAAATTAAGAATAAACAAAAAGAAAGTAGAAATTGCTTTTGTTCAAAACTTTATATTCACTCATTTGTTTCAAAATTTATAGTTCACAATAGTTTATAACTACATTATATATACAGTAAAATTAGCTTTTTCTTTATTTTTTTTTTCGCAGTTGATTTATTTTTCATATAGCGTAAATAAAAAACCTAAGATAATTAACTTTGATTAAAGGTTTATGTATTTTTTTTTTCTAACTGGTGTTGCAAAATAATTTTTACTACATTACATCAGAGTTTAGTTCAAGTAAGTACATAGTATGAAAGAAATAATTTACAGTGGACTTCTTTAAAATTGACTATTCATAATAATGAAAAAAATTATATTTTATAGAGTAAAAAAAAAAAATAACAATACGAGTAACTAACAACGTTATAAAAATTGGTTTTATGCAACTACTATACAGTGTGTTTCCCGCATTAGTACCCTACTTTGTACCATTGTTGATAACTTCAAAATTAGGTGAAATTTTCAATCATGAAAATTGGATTAAAGTCCGAATTTTCCTATTGATGATGCTATATATGCTATTATTGAGAACTTCATTATTAGATAACATGGATTTGGGCTCGAATTTGCCAGCAATTGATCTAATATATGCTATTATTAAAACTGTCATTTATTAGGTAAATCATTCATCATTCATTGTCATTATTTTCGCAATATGAAAATTAGTTTCAGAATTGATTATTATCTGAGATAATGAGATCTCAATTGAAATATTTGTCTTTTTTTAAAAGTTTTCATAAATTGGATCATAACTTTGTTACAAGAAGAGATATACCATAATTTCAAAGAACAGGTTAATTTGTTTAATATGAACAAAAAAATTTTTGTTTTGATTATTATATTTTTTTTTAAATAACGATATGTATTTCGAATGATCTAACATCTTGCCAATATTTAAAATACTGCTACCTAACCGCGTATTGCTACTTTCGCAAAATTATTTTCGCATTTTAACATTTCATACCTTGTATTGAGAAATTTGTATCGATGTAATGCGCAAATCATTTAGTAGCTATATATTAATCCATTTTATGTACTACGTATTTTTCCGTATTTGTTATGAGGTACGGATTTATTTCAAATGATGCTACGAGTATTGGAATTTTTTACGCATTTATGCCCTAGCTTAGAAGATATAAAAAATTTACAAAAATGTTATTTTTTTGTTACACTTGAAACTACAGTTAACTTTTTTCACCTATCTGTTCTTAGAACGAAGCTATGATTTAACTTAGAAAAATATTTAAAAAAGACATTTTGCTATTTTAAAATTTAAGCCACATTTTGGAAATATGTGTTTGTTTGAATATAAGCTCAAGTTCCATGGGAATAGTGGGGACACCCTGTACAGTATATAATATGTGTATATACCTTTAAATTAAAATTGCATCTCAAAAATTAATTTATATATATATATATATATATTTTTTATTAATTTAGACGGTACTGTGGTAGACGAACCGCAACATAAAATTATGATAATGATGATGAAATGGACTTTAGGCATCAGGAATTTTGAAAATAACTTTATTTTTTTGTTTTTTTTTTTTTTAATAACGAATGAAGTTATTATGAAAGTAAATACATAATTAAAATAAGAGAATACAAAAAAAAAGATGCATACATTGAAAAAACTACATGTTAAAAAAAATATAATTTGAAAAGAAAATGAACATCGATTCAATAATTAAATTCTCATGTTAGTTAATTACTTTTAAAGAGTTTTTTTGTATTTTGTATTTTTTTTTTTTGTATAGCACATTCAAATAGAAATGAAAGTAACTAAATTTGAAAAAGTACAATTTTTGATTTTTGAAATAATTAATACGCTAACTATAATGACATATAGAAGTAGATATTATGTAAATGCCAAATTGGCTTACGAAGCTTACATAGATAGTTTTCAAAGCATATGTATACCATGTCAAAGCAAAGCATGTTAGTTGTCAAAGCATATGTATATAAAGCATATATGCATATGTGACCTATAATGACATACATAGATTGCCTAACGAAACTAACATATACTACGTATACATGATAGTTTGAGTACTTGACTTGAATTCTTCTTGAAATTTCAAGTTGTTATCCGATTGACCAGATTGAGTTGCTGTCAAATTGAAGATAGCTTGAATTTCACATATATATTTTTGATGACATAAATTTTTCGCCTGATAATTGCCAAAGCATATGTCGACCCATAATGACAAAATAACATCAGAAAATATTACTTAGAAAAACAACAACAAAACGAAATTATATAACTTCAAATTCGGTTTTGATGGATTGAAATTATCTGAAACTTGAAATTGTTTATTGATAAAATAAATTAAAGACATTTTATTTAAAGTTAAAATAAGTTGAAATAAAGTTAAATATAAAAAAAATAAACTGTATAGATATATATTTTAGTGATAGTGTGTAAATGTATTTTTTAAAAGCCTATTAATAAATAATATAAATAACATATTGTTTAATTTACGAATTAAGCATGTACTTTATTTACATTTTTAATATATTTCCAAAAAAACTTAACAAAATACAACTCTTTCACAAACAACAAACCAAGCGAATGAAATACGTCAAAAGAAATGCAAAAGTAGCATTCTGTGCTAGCTACGTTATAACTTTCGCATACGCAATTTTTTGAAATGCGTATTACATGGTGCAATTTTTTGCCATGCGAAAGTCGTTTTGCAAAATTAGCAATACAGTTTAGCCTACCTGACTTTTGTTACATAATGTCTGTCATTTATTAATTATTTAAATCATAAAATTTTCAGCTTTATTTTCTAACCAATTTTACCTTTAAAACTATTTCTGTACCTACACATTTTTATTAATACCATTAACTAATTTTTAGTTCACAATTCACATTGCAGCAGGAAAAGGGTCATAAATTTCTTTTGCATATTTAATTTGTTTTTAAAATTGAATTGAATTAATTACAAGATACATAGAATAACATAATCCGGAAGGTTGAGGACCACTGGTGTGCGACATATTATTGGTTGGTGATTAACCAACACAAAAAAAAAGGTATTGGTAATTAACTCCTAATTTAAGAAAAGAAAATTAAATTATTAAAAGAAATTGCAATAAAAAATTTACAAAAAATGCTTCTACTGAGTTGCGGCGGTCAACTCATGCATTAAATATTGCAATTTTTTTTTTTTACAATGATTAAAAAATCTATTCAGGTTTCGTTTGTTTTGTTTTTTTTTATATAGAAAAATTTTTCTGGATCAAAAAATGCACTTAAGAAAATTTGCAAAAGAAACAAAAAACAAAAAACAAAAGAAAAGAAAATTATTTCACGTACACAATTTGAAGAATTAGAAAAATATTTTTAAAAAAATTTCTATTTAATTTGAAATGTTGTTTTGCTATAGAAAAAACTATAATAATTCAATTTTGTAACATTTTCATTATTTACGTTAACAAAAAAGAAAAAAAAAAGACAAAAACTTCAAGTGTAACGTCACTAAAATTCGCAATAGACCACAAAAACAATTATTTATATCGTAATGAGTTTATTGAACGTAAAAAAAATAAAATTGTAATTGTGTAAAGCCGGTTAAAAATACTGTTAATAATTTGATAATTATTTTATTAACCTTTCAATTTCATCTAAAATTGCCAGCTGGATATATCTAATAATAAAACAGATGTAAAAAATGCAAGAGTAAAATAATATTAATCTTTAAATTGTAATGGATTTTAAATGATTGTATTGTGACATACTTTCAATGACAAATTACAAAAATCAAAACAAACACAAATAATATAGTTTTTTGTTTTTATTTTTTAATTTAATTACATAAAATTATGTAAGTTATTAACTAAAACTTGAAATAATTGATTTTATGAAATTTAGTACTTAACAAAAATATATGTATGTTTGTATATATACAATAGAAGGCTTTAAAGTTGAATGATTTTAATGATATTTCAGTTTTTTTTTTTTTACAGAAGTATTTAATTGCATAAAAATTAATTCAACCTTTTGCAGTCTTATACTGCATCAAATTTTTCTCAAAAAAATTGTCATTGTTGTTAAAGAGTAGTTAGTATAGGTAAAATCAAATTAAAAAAATAAACCTTGCATAAAATTATTTTTTTTTTTTTGTATAAAATATGAATGTGTAGAAGTGATGTTCTGGTTTGGAATTGATAGAATTAAATTTGATTAAGTCATTGACCCAGATGATTGAAGTGTGAAGAAGTGTAATGGGTCGGTAGATTATTTATTTTGTACCTGTTCAATTGTATATGAATTTCTGTAAATATTTTTGGCTAAGACCAATATTCAATTAGTGGAATTTGTATTCAATTCGCTAAAAATTGTCCTCAGATACATATTGAAAGATCAGGTATAATATAGATTAAATTTATAGAGCGAAATTAGAATTGACCTAATGACTGCATGGTAATTTGAAACTAAAGTACCAACTCTCAGTTAAAAATCTATATTTTTTTTATAAACAACTTACAACTGGTACGCCTGGTTTGTATGAGATATGATAGGATAGGTAAGATATGAAGAAAAGTTTTGAATAGATTAGTGTGGGAAGAAAAATAAATTAGTAGGGAGCAAAATAGATTAGTAGGAAGAAAAATAGATAAGTAGGAAATTAAGAATATATTAGTGTAGGGAGAAAAAAAGATTGGTAGGAAGTTAAGAATAGATTAGTAGTAACAAAAATAGATTAGTACGTAAGAATAAAAATAGATTAGTAGGAGGAAAAAAAAATTTGAAGAATAACGATATGTTTTCTTTTTGTAAATTTCTGTAATTCTGAGAATGTTATTTCATAATCTTGAAGTTCGAAATATTTACAAATTTCCGTAGTTTTTTCCGCTATATCTATAATCTAAGGTCGAAAACCGTTAAATTTATTATCTTTTTGAAATATTTTTTTTGTTCTAATATTTTTCAATTTAACTTTTCAACTTAATTTAGTTTCATAGAAATCATAAATTTTTCACAAACATTTACTTTTCTATCTAGTTTGGTAGAACAGAGGTATATCATGGTATCACGAAATCAAAAATATGTCGTATAATAGCATTGATTCTACACTTTAGAACCAATTAGATTTTGGTTTTTGTAACTTTGGCACCTGCAAAATAATCGGTGAGATTCGAAAGTATAATCTCAAGGTTTTTTTTATGAATTAATTCGGAGCAGGAGTAGATAAGATGCAATCATCTATATATCATCATCTCTTTTATTTTTGGCATTTTCTGTTGGCTATCAAAGCTTAATTTTATTTAGTTATCAAAACTAAATAACCTTACATATCTGATTACAACTTTAACACCCCTATTGCACATAAATGTTTTCATCAATACTTGTCAATTAATGGATTATTAATTGATGAGAAATGCATGAAAAATTAATTGTAGGTAATTCTATTCATCAATTTTCCATCAATGTTCTCTCTCATCAATCTAGTGTCAAAATCAGCGGAGTTAAAGAATGTTATTTTAATAATTATAGCAATTAGTGTAATAAAACAATTTACAATATGCACAAAATATTACGAAAAATTCAAAATGAGGAAAACGAAGGTAATGTTAATTTGAAATTTTTCAATTACTGTGATTTAACAGACATTAACACCTTTGACTAAAAGCTTCAAATATACTACATTTATTGAGTTAATATTTAATATTATGTAATGTATAAAAGGTTGTTTCAAATTTATTTGTTTTTTATGTAAAAAAAAAAATTCGAGTCTACTGCACTCACAATAATTTGTGTACCTAAAATCGTACTTGAATTTAACTTTAATTTCATTAATGAATTTTGATTTTTTTTAAACAAATTTAATATTACATCATGGTATTTGCACTAACAACATTATTGTAGCGTGAATTGAACTGTGAACTATATAATATTATTCAACATGCACCAATGCACCGATATTGAACCTCTATATTTTTTTTATTAATTTTTTTGCGCCGTCTTTGCACCATTATTTGCAATTATGAACTATTGAACTATTTATTTATTTATTTATTTCATTTATTCTGCTACATATAAGACGATTAGTCTTTTAAGCATGTAACTAGAATTCATAATTTAAAACTAACAAAACTAAACATATTAGAAAATAACAATGAAAAATGTTAAAATGTACTATGAACTATATAATATTATTCACCATGCACCAATGCACCGATATTGCACCTATATTTTTTATTAAATTCTTTGCACCGTCTTTGCACCATTTTTTGCAAATAGGTAATTTAAACTTTAAACTTTTGTAATTGAATGAAATTCGAATCTGCTAGTATTTAATGACCATTGACATATATTATTTTTGTTCTAATAATAGTAATTTTTATAACAAAAACAATACACAAATTTTGCCAAAAAAAAAATTATTATTTAAACATTAGTAGTCTGCTATTGCTTTAAAAATATAATTTTTGATTTTTTCAGGTCATTTACCATATTTAAATGGGCAGGTGCAATTTAATTTTTTGTTTTCTTTAAATGTAAAATAAAAATTTGATGGATTTTTTTGTTCATTTGTTTTTACAACACGGAAACTTATTGAACTGAATAAAATGTATAAATCAATAAACATTTTATATATATACAATATTTCTTAAAATTATTATTTCATAAATAAATTCAGTAAAAATATAATTCCAGTAGAAATCATTTTTTGTTTTCTTTCTATTTTGTTTTTCTACACATTCGGAATTATGAAGCCGTATAATTTAAATTACGCAAAAAAAAAAAAACTATTTTTACAGCCTTTTTTCCGATTTCGTTATTAAATTTAAAATTATTGAATAGTTTTTTTTTTTTTTTTTTTGTTATATTTAACACAATATACATTACTAACCTTAAACTTTGCATTAAATACACCTGCACACTGTATAGAAAAAATTCGTATTAAAATTCAGTTTAATAATAATTTAATTACCAATAACAGCTTTTGAAGAAGTTATGGCAACAAAAAAAATATGACAAAATTTTGATGCGAACAAAAAAAAAGGGTCAACTACTTTTTTTTATTGTAATATCATTTTAAAAACTTGAAAAATTAAAGAAATGATGTGGAAATTATTATATTGAGCTATAAAAAGGTGGTTCTATATCGCATTAGTGTACTCTGTAACAAATTATAGTGTATATGTATACAGTAAGTATACAAAATTATTGGATTAAAATATTATTATTAGAAATTTCTATATATATACATCAGTTGCCAATAATAACTGTGGTAAGAAAATTAATAATTGGCTTAATTTTTATGTAGTACTCAAAAAATTATGTATAACAAAGAATTATTTTTTGAAATAGACTTTTAGAATGTGAAAATGTTGGATAATGAATGTTTTTTGACACTATATGAATTATATAAATGTTTTGCTTGGATAATATTAAAGATGAAATTTGATTCCACATGTTTGAAATTTTAATAACAAAAGAATTTATATATGTATCATGTTTCTAACCACTTTATAATGTACCTAAATTAGGCAAAAGTGTAATTTGTTAACGATTTTATTTGTATTTAACCGGTTACAATTCATTAGAAATGTGTAAAGTTTCAATTTGGAGGGGGTGTGTTATCCATACAATCATTTAAAATTGTTTGGTAAAAGTATATATAAACCAAATAATATTGTGACTACGATAAATGAAGCATTATGTCAACGAATTGGACAAATGCCATTGCTGTGGGTAGCTTGGAATTAAATTGAACAAAAATTTATTCTGTGTCACTGAACCGTTTTAGGTTTTTGGATGCACATATTCTTGATTTCACAAATATGTATATTATAAAAAATTAATAATAAAAACTAAAGTTAGGTATATTAACTAAAGTAAGATAAATAATGTTACTTTGAAGTGAAGAGAAAATTTATATTTACCTTAATTGTGAGATTAAAAAAATAGCAATAAATTAAATATATAGGCAAGAATTTACACATAAAATTTGACTGGCTAACCGATACTAATTTAGACTAGCCAAAGAAATAAGATTAAAATTGCTCAGAAGAAATACAATTATATAATATACAATATTATACAATACACATACAAATAGTTCCAGTATGCATCAGAATCAGGAGAAGAAAATTTCTTTGTAAAATTTTTGTGACCCTGAACTAAATATGAGCTTTACAAAATGCAATCAAACAAATCTGTTTATTATTAATCGGATCAGTTTTATAATGATATTTTAAATATTTAAAATTATAGTTTTTGTGTTATTAATACATTTTTAATTTATTGCAAGGATCAATGTTTCAGAAGTAGCATACTTATTTCATCAATGTTTTCTACTTATATTTAGTCACACATTTAGTTGTGAAATGTAGATGAAGAAAGTATGTTGTTTCCGAAATATCGATATTTCAAATATATAATATAAAAAAGTATTGGTGAAAGGAAACCCGACATTAGTTTCAAAACAATAAATGTCATGATAGAATTCTGCCTGCATTTCATTTGTCTACATTTCATTTGATATAAATATTCCTATAAACCGTAAAACTTTAATTTTGAATTCAACCCTAAGATAACTTAGAATCTCGCATATTACACATATATATATATAAATATGTAATGAATATATGTATCTGCGACATTCTGAGTTAGGAGAGATTTTAAAGTTGACATGCCCCCTATTTTTGCATTTAACTCCAGTATGGTTTTTGCAATAGAGACAGGTCAAATATTAGTTGATTAACTCATCTTTTCGGTCAACCAGGTCAACAAAAGCAATTATAGATTACATTTATAGATTTAAAGTATATTAAATTTATAGATTACAGGTTTCCGATAAAGTTCAATAAAGAAAATTTCTTCGACTGAACAATCATGAGTCTCATATGGTGCAACACTATATAATATATGTATATACAATTTATATAGATTTATTTACCTAACTCAAATTCATATTATCAAGTATTTAAAATTATTCTTTTTATATACTACGAGTACATAAAATGTTGTGTAAACTTTTTTTTATCAGTACATATTTCCAAAATTTTCTAATTAACAATCAGACTAAATACATTATTCATTTTCCTCCTTACTAAATTGATTTTTTATTTTTATTTTCCTTTTGAAATATCATTGTGCAATTTTAAAAATTATTTTTTTTGGCACATTCATTGAATAATTTAATTTTGTTTTTTTTTTTTTTTGTGTAGAAAACAAAAAATGTACCAAAAAGCAATAATTTGGTAATTAATTAAAATTCAGATATAATCAGAGAATGGAAAAAAATTACTATACAAAAAATAAAAACTGAAAAACGAATATTTACTTAGATTTGCAATAGATATTTGCATTATACAAGATATACCATGAAATATCCAAAGTGGCGCCAATTTAGTTTATGGTTTTTATTTTGGAAAATGAAAATTAAAAAAATATTATACAATTAAAAATAATTTAAAAAAAAAAAAATAAAATATATAAAGTGAATTCTATTCAAGTTTTATGTAATTTGGATTATATTTAAGAAACAATTATACCACAAACTATACTACTATAGGAAAATACACGAAATTAACCATCACAAATTTAATTACTCCCGTTCAAAATTACCACCATACAACAACAAAACAAAATTTTTTATTTAATTATTTCTATTAATAAATTTTAATGGTTTTTCTTTTTCTTGTGGTCATTTAATTTTACACCTTCTTTTATCTAAATTATGTACATAGTAGGAACAGTAAGTAAGTAAGTAAGTAGCGAGTAGATAAGAAGGTACACTTAAAATGTATTTAAAATAGGAGTGTTCTTAATTACTATTGAAAAAGATATGAAACCAACATATTTAATTTTTTTTTCTAATTTTACCTATTATAAGATATTGAATTATATACAGGGTGATTCTAATGATGTCAGTGCAATGTTATGTGTTATTGTTTAGATCTTATAATTAGTATAGGTAAAATTTTTGTTTGGAACATAAATTCGATTTTAAACATTGTCCAATATATTGAGGCTTAAATATATTTATTTTGGTTTAGTTTTCATATATCATATACCATAACATCGTTGCAATACGAGACAGAATGAGATGTAAAAATGTTCTTATTTTTTTCCATTACACAATTCGTAGGGGAAAATATTCCAATTTTTATTTAATATTTTCCAATAACGGTATTTTTCGGAATAATCTAATAACATGATGGCGTTTTCTAACTTTTTAATATTTAAAATTTACGATAACCGATATTTCGAATTTACGACATAAGTGTTTTAATGTGACATAACATAGGGAAATTCATACAGACAGACTTTTAATATTTTAAATATACGATAATCGATATTTCGAATTTACGATATAATTGTTTTAATGTGACATAACGTAGGGAAACTCATACGGACAGGACTTCAGAAACATAAAGAAATTAACTAATAACATGAAATTAAAACTTCATTTTCTAACTTTTTAATATTTTAAATTTGCGATAATCGATAATTCGAATTTACGATATAAGTATTTTAATGTGGCATAACATAGGGAAATTCATACAGACAGGGCTTCAGAAACATAAAGAAATTAACTAATAACATGAAATTAAAACTTCATTTTCTAACTTTTTAATATTTTAAATTTACGATAATCGATATTTCGAATTTACGATATAATTATTTTAATGTGACATTACATAGGGAAATTCATACAGGCAGGACTTCAGAAACATAAAGAAATTAACTAATAACATGAATTAAAAACTTCATTTTCTAACTTTTTAATATTTTAAATTTACGATAATCTACATTTCTAATTTACGATATAAGTGCTTTAAAGTGGCATAATATAGGGAAATTCATACAGGCAGGGCTTCAGAAACTAAAGAAATTAACTACAGAAAAATTATAAAAACTGGTGCAATTGGAAATCTTGGATAAAAGAAATTAAATTATTAAATTAAAAGTAGAAAGAAGATTTTTCGATTCAAATAAAATAAAGAACCCAAAAAAAATTATAAAACATTTTGAATTTCCGAAACAATTATAAAAAAAATTATTCAAAGTTATTCAAATTATTTTCTTTATCTTGAAAATAAACAAAAACAGTAGTCTTTCTGTAATTAAATTTTCAAACTAGTACAAGTTGCTCATCATAACATGATCAGTAATTGAACACATCAAAATGAAATTGGATTATCGTAAATTCTTTAAACTTTTCAGACCCACCTTAAGTGATTGTAAGATGTGATGAACTGTTTTTATATACTGCGTAACAATTGGTATTTCGGTTTGAAACACAAAAGCATCGATCCGTAGCTCTATTGGTCTTATTTAGTTGTTTAAATTTTAGTTCTATAAAGTCTGTAAAACCAATCGAAATGAAAATTTTTTCGTGGATCTAAAAGGGTTAATGTGCCATAATATATCTTGGATATCGTATACGAAAACGAATTTATGTTTCATACAAAAATTTTATTTACTATAATAAAATTTTAAGCAATGCCAGTTCACTGCACTGACATATGAACCTCCCTGTATAAATGTATGAAATATTTTTGTATATGAAAAAATTTCACTTATTTATACATTTATCAATTTCTTAAGTTCATTTATTTTTCCAGTAACGTTTAAAAATTAATTTTATTTTAATATCACAATTTCATAATATAAAATTAGAAATTCGAAATTTTAAGCAATAATAACAAAACAATCAGGAGGTTATCGAAACCATTATGCAATTTAATATTTTTTATTTACAAATATGTTCACCTACCATCATGAACATGTATTTGCTTTGCGACATACCGAAAGGTTTTAATAGGATACAGTGTAAACGAACCTTTAAAAAAACATAGAGAAAACAAGAGTGACTAAAGAATGGACAAAAAAAAATTAGATTTTGCTAACAAATTTGTCTTAAGCACTGATGAAGGAAGTAAATTGCTTCCGAAATATCGATATTTGAATAATAAAAATAAATTATTAGTGAAAGGAAATTCGACTTTTAATTCATAAATCAAGCAAAAAAAAAAGCAGTAAAATTAAAAATACAATTTTATACGTATTCATTTTACGTTTCGCTACAACTGCAGCGCTTTAGTCAAAAATGTTTAAAAAAATTATTAAATTTGATATTAGAAAAAGCAAAACCAAAATCACAGTAGAATATTGAAGCATTATTTTTTTAAAGATAATAATGAACCCAAAATGGATTCTAATAAATTTTATTTCATTAGAATGAATAACAAATACATTTTTATTTTATGGTAAATATATAAGTTTTTGATAAAATCTCATAAATTTATAAAAATTAAATCAATTTCTTTTACTTTTCATATTTTACTGTTATTAAATTGCGTTATATGAGGAGCAGCCCAGTCCAAAAAATCTATATGTCAAACTTCCATTTTTACTAATTCTATTTGTCATAATTTCTTATTTGACAAATTCCAATTTAACAAATTTTGAAACGACTGTAATACATAGATAAAATTTCTGTTAGGCAAGAAACATGATTTCCGTTTTTTTTTTGTACAATAATTTGAAGTTTTATATAATAAATTTTATTAGGTTAAAAAAATTCTCAAAAAATATTAAATTTTAAATTTTCTTAAACTTAAAAAAAAGCACACCAAAAACAACAAAAACACTATATTAATTACACATGTACTTTGTACAAATATATATATATATGTAGCCCTCGTACAATTTTAATTTATTATTTAAGAATTTCACTTGAATAAACATTATATTTTTATTTTTATTTACGTACCTCACTAAATTCCAGCTGTATGTATTTAACATACAAAAAAAAACAACAAAAATTAAAAATAAATAAATATCTTGTTTAATCGAATAAAATAAGTAGGTACACTTTAAAATTACAATTTAATAAAATAAAATAATTTAAAATTTACTTTTTAATTATTAATTTTTTTTTTTTCTTTTAATAATTTTTTTACGAAATTTTACTTTTGCAAATTTTCTTTCTAAAGTATCAAAAACAATACCTAATTAATGTTATTTATTTATTATTTCGACATAATTACAAAATAAATTATATATTTGTTATATATATATATAGGACTTATCACATTGATGTTAACCTTTTCCATTATTACGATATATAATGGCAATTTTAAATTGTTTTTAAAGTATTTTGTAAACATTTTTCTTGTATTTTTGAAGAAGAATAAATTTTCCACTTGACCTTTAAAAATAAATTCGGTAAAAATCAAATTATTATATTAAAAAAAAAAGTATAAAGAAAATTGAATTTCAATTAAATTTCAAAAATTCAACACAACATCCTACGTAACGTATATTACTATATAAACGTATATTAAATTTGTTATAATATATATATAACACTTTATATGAAGATAAATAATTTATTTAATGAAAAAACAACACAAAATAATAATAATAATAATAATTGCTGTATTAAATATTATTTATTTAATATTTTGTTTTTGTTTTCATTTGATTTTCTTTTTTTTTTAACAATCTAATTTTTCTTTTTTTTTTATTATACCTTCTATAATTTATATCACTGAACTGAGATTAAATAGTCGATCTATACTCTTTTTACACACTAAATGTAATATTCCAGTTAAATATTTATACTTTTATTTTTATTTAAATAACTTTTTCATTAAATTCACTTATTAAAATTTTAGCTTTTTAAGTATTTTAAATAATAACAATTAAAACAAAAAAATAAAAAACAAAAATGAAAAAAAAACAAAAAAATAGACAATGATTACATCATCACTATACCAACAGTTTTTCTCAATCAAATGAAAAAAATTGAAAATTAAAAAACTATTCAAATAGAAATGCTCTTCACTTAATATAACCAAACCCTAAGGATAACAAAATTTGTCTAGGAAAAATATATATTTAATTTTCTCATTTTCTTCAAACGAAAAAAAAAAAAAAAGTAACAAAAACAAAAAGGAAAATTCTGCAAATTGAAGTATTTTTCATTTTATATAATATATATACCGTCATAACTGTTCTATTATATACCACAATCATAAATATTATACCGTTTTATTTTGGTTATTTTGTACAATACAATATGTTACGGTGAATTCGATAAACATAGAGATTATATTGTTAACTCACCATTTATTATTTTATAATCACTTTTGTTTGACGTTATGTATGGTGTAGTTGCTATTCTCATATATCTCTCTCTCTTTTGCTCCCCTACTTTTAAAATAACTAATAGAAGTTTATTGGCATATTTTTATTGAATGTTTGTTAACTGTGTTTTTCTATTGTAGATCCCGATCTGGATCAATAAAAAATTTACAATAAGCGATATTAGGGCGATTTACAATAAGGGAAATTTTAAATTTTTTGTTTTTAATTTAAGAACTTTCAAATATCACTGTTATAAAAATGGAAATTCACAAATATTCCATGATCTGTGTAGAGAGAGATTTGGATAAGAAGCTGGATTACTATTTGTGTGATGAAGATAAAAATTCAAAAAGCTCTGTTCTACGTGGAATTTCTACGTTAGCATTCCCCTAAGAATCTACATTTCAAATACTTCGAACTTATTCAAATGTGATACATTTAGGGCTTGATACACTTGATACTAGTCGCACTTCGCACTTGCACTTTCCGAAAATACTAATTTATCATACTAAATTTTTATCCGGATTTAAAAATGTATGACAGTACCATATTTTTAGCAGTAGAATCCGTTAATAGTAATTAACTTAATTCATATTTTTTTAGCATTTTTATGTCAAATTTATTTTAAAAGCAGCAGAAAAGTGCTTTTTTCTAGTATTATTTAGCAATGTTTATAAATTTATAACTATGTGGCAGTATTGGATAAATTTTGAATTTTAGACATTAAGCAGAAACACAATTGTAGCGAAACGAAAAATAAAAATAAATAAACAAAACAGAAAAGCTAATGGCGGAATTTCAAAGTAAAAAAATTATTTTGAATAATTTATTAATTTATTAGTAGCATCATCAGATCCAAAAATATCGCTAATAAATCTATAATTATATATGTATCTAATAAAAAAAATAAATAAGTATAAATTGCACGACATATAAAACTTTAAAAAAAAACAGAACAAAAATATTTTAATGATTTCAGAATAATTGTTTTGTTTTTATTTTTTGATGCTTAAAAAGGTTGTCAGAAATGTCAAATCCGACTACCAGCGAAAAAAATAGAAAATATCCTTATTTCGACGACAATGTGGTTGAGCGATTGTAGTTGGAATTGTGAGCCGATATATAAGAGCGTATGTATTTCAATTTTTTCGTCGCGAATTTTTCGTCGGTAGTCGCAATTGTGTTTAGGGCTTTATGTCATTATTAAATGTAAAATTAAATGTCAGATTAAAGTTAAGAAAAAAATGATAATAATTAATAACTATGTTCTTAAAAAATGTTTGTTTTACATTTTAAATAATTTTTACACATTTATAGTTACCATATCTTATAACAAATAGTCTTTGAATATTTATTTTAATTTTTTTTACAAATTTGAATCTTATTTTTTATGCGTTTTATTCTTTTAGTGCGATCTTTAGTGTGGTAAAAAAGCATTAAATTTTGACAGGTAATAATGAGCGATATGACAGGTTTATTGCGTATCTTCGAACACACTAAAATTATTCACAATTAAAAAAACACACAATTTTTCCGGATTTTTCAGGAATAAATTTAGTGCGATTTGACAGGTTTAATGCGAGTATTAAATGCTAGCGCGATAGGTCCGAAAATCTCCTCTTAGTTATACTACATTTATTATTATTATTATTATTATTATTAATGTATGTATATATAAGCAATAACAGTATTATGACTGGTTCGAATCCAGCTCATCATCTAATCTGATTCGAATACAACTGACTATACATGCTGAAGTTGTAAAAAGTGGTGCTCATTATTTTTTGAAATTAATCAGAAAACAATTACAGACTATCAGTCAAATTAAATTAAACTACATTATAATGATGGCGAATTTATTCTACATATATACAGTTTTCTACATTTAAATTAGTTTTTAGTTCATAATTTATATTTAGCATTTGGGTAAAGCAGTAGGATATAAAAACAATAATCGAATACAAAAAAAATTAATTATCGAATTTTCCGTAACATTAGACAAAATTCATGTATACATATTTATTAAATTATACTACAGTTTAACATGTATGTATGGCTATATGTCTATAGTTAATAATATCAGTATAATAGAATATATGAAAAAAGTTAGTAGGGAACGGAGCATGGCAATACTAAAAAATGTGTTTTTTTCTTTTTTTTTGTTAATTTATAACAGCTGATTTTTGTTTTTATTTTTTAGTTATATTGTTAATAGATGTATATGAGTGTAATCAAAGTCCCAATCAAATGTATATACCTATATACATGTTATACGTGTACATTTAAATGTATATAAATCCTTAAATTTTGTTATAAAATAAAACTTCCTTTTTATCCTTGAAAGGAATTTTCCATTTTCATTTACAAAAATAATAACAACAAAAACAACAACAACAGAGAAATTGGTATGAAAATAAAAACAAAAAACCACGTGCAAATGTTATATGTACAGTACTTTTTTTTTATAAAATTTATTCAGGGACGTTTATTATATAAAAGAAAAAGGTTGTAAAATTGCCAAAATATATAAACCCAAAAAAAATAACAAATAAATTTATTTATTTTTGATTGTAGGTGTATAATTATTGATTTGAAATATTTAAAAAAAATTAATTATATTGTTTCTATTATTTTTATTACTATATATATATATTACATACCTATAGATACATATTATATATTTTTAAGTAAATTGCAATTTTTTAATGTACCTAAATAATAAAATAAAAATTAAATAAAAATTGATGTTTCCTTATTGAACAAAATAACGAAAATGATATTAAAAGAAATCACTTGGGTGAAATATAATATCTATATGTACATATATATTTACATACATGTAATATATATGTATATGTATAGATAACTAAATATTGCAGCTTTTTTTAACTCTCTGTGGGATTATAGTGTAGGTTAAATATTTAGGATTGGTATTAAATTTTATATATTTTTACTAAACAGCTATGCGAGTATATTATGTATGGACAGTGTTCGTAGAAGAAAATTTACAGTTTTTATTCAAAAACAGAAAAAAAGTTGAATATCGGTAAAATAATAGATTGTTTTTAAAAGTCAAATAAACGTCAAACAAACGTCAAATTGATTAGAAATTGTAGTTTTTTAGTGGTATTAATAAAAATTACTACATTTTTTCATACATATTTTCACTCAGCACAATAACGCTTAAACATATTACGAACAAAAGTCAATAGTCGGACCCAAAAACATTTTTTTTAATTTTTTTTTTTATCAGGTTTCAAGTTTTTTATTACTTATTAATGACATTTTTCTGAAGGTATGTTAACCAAATATTTTATAAAAAATTTAGGAAAGGTCTGAGGGTCCCCTGAGTTATCCTCGGGATTCAATCCCTAAAAAAGGTATTTCTTATTAAAAGGTATTTCTTACCAAAAACAAAATTATATAATTTTTTTCAAGTGCTTCGGTGCCGACACGTGGGCCGCTGGATTTATTGGAGAATTTTTTAAAATGATTTAGTTAAATTGTCCCCTTCGAATTGTTAAAGAAACAATATTTTTAATATTAATTTAACTTTCAATAAACCTTGAAAGTTCAACAAGCCCAACACTATACTAACCTATTGATGAGTTTCAGTATAGTTTTGGTGAAAATTATTCAATTGAGTTCATGTATAGTTACAGCTCAAATTTTCTTTTTCATGTATATTTATGAACAGAAAACTCTCAAAGAGGGTTAGATTCTCAGACAGTATATACTACAAATTTGCTCAATGTTTAGAAAAATAATTTTTTTTTATTGTCTGAACCTTATACGGATCTGAATGTGAATTCAAGAAGTCTATATATGAATTATTAATTATAACCTCTACTATATAGCAGGTTAAAGCAGACACAAAATCTGCAATTCTGCGCAGCTTTTACAAATATGACCTATTGTTCTTTATTTAATGATACATATAAAAAAAAAAAAAATTAGCTTAGTAAATCACCTTGTAAAATGTATTTTATCAATCGCTTTTTCCCATGGTATATTTATGATGTTAGATATACATCCTTTATCAAAGCCAAAACGTATTTTTTATTCTCAAAATTTATTTGAATACATTGAACAATATATTTTAATCGGTATTTGTTCTAGTAGACTATATTTATTATAATACTATAAGCTTTGTTTTTGATTTTGCAATCTCATGTACACATTCAAATTTTCTCATACGAAAACAAAATAATAACAATAAAATTACATATTTTATGAAAACAAAATTTTTATAATTTTTAAAATTTCAAAATGAATTATTTAAAATACAATAAATTATATATATATATATATTATAAATTATAAATTCCTAAATAACATGATAAGAATTCATTTATTTGCTCAAAAAAGAAAAACAACAAAAACACTAAAAACTATGTAGAAAAAACGTATTAAACATTTAAAAAATTTTCACAAATTCATCAATCAGAGATTCCAATTTCTACACGATTTAATAAAAAAATTTTTTTAACACAATTTAATTGTTAAATGTTGCAAAACATAACGATGGCATAGCATGTAAAAAGAATGTACCATTGCAGATATACATAAAAACCGGGTGATATATTTTAAGTTACAATTAAAAATATTCTACAGCTACATATAAATATATAGGTATATATATTCTATAATTAATTATAAATATTCTACCAAACAAGTTTATAAAAAAAAATGTAGGACTATACGACAATGAAAACGTTGATAACCTACTCAAAAAAAATGAACGAATTTTACTGCACCAAAATATTGTATAAAATGACCTTTGAAACGGAAGAGAAATTAATCGGAACAGAATCTTGTATATGACGCTTAGTTCGCTTGAAAAGAGCACCCAAAGCATATGGCAAGATGAAATATACAGAAATTACCTGACGAAACGATAATGAATTAAAATGTTACCAATGTTTTTACATTATATAAATTAATTCTCTTTGATCTTTACTTACTAAACACTATGCGAATTTTCAAATGGGAAGGACATGAACATTAAAACAGTATTACTATACTATTTTGACATTACTATAGGATAATAATGTTTTCTTGCAATATGCCTGGATTTTCATTTGCCTGCATTTCATTTAACTGGATATGCTGAATACTGAATATGATAAATGTAATGAATATACATGCGAGATTTTGAGTTAGGAGAGATTTTGAGTTGGATTCAAAATCAAAGTTTTACGTCTTTTGCAGAATATTATTTGTATCAAATGAAAATGCAGTAAATCAAATTCAGAAAAATGAAATTTAGTCAAATGGAATACAGGCATGTAACCCCAATATAAGTTACTTAATGAAATATTTTCTAACTCATTCTGTAAGTAATTAGGAAAAATTGAGAGAACAAAAATTTAGATTATATTAGAGATGATTTATTCCGAGAAGGATCCATTCCCTACATCATCGCAGCCGCTAATGAGCTTATTATGATAACCCAGTTTTTTTATTAAGTCTATGAGTCCTTAAGGGTACCTGATTTAGTGGTTACACTCAGGATATTCTTCAATGGTATGCTGGATAGCTTCCATTGTTCGGAGAACGCTATTCCCAAATGGCGAAGTCTGCTACGGATGAGTCTTTCGCGTTCACTAAGCAGATGTTCAATAGATTCTTCCTCATCTATTTCACATATTCTGCATAGGTAATTTTTGGTTAAACCCATTTTAAAGAGGTATTTCTTTATTAGGCAGTGGTCTGTTATTATCCCTGCCAAGATACGTACCTGTTTTCTGTTGAAACTTAGAAGTGTTTTGGTCTTCTTGAGCGAGCGTTCAAGCATGAGCATTTTTGCTTGACGATTTCTAGGCCAACGTTCCTGCTTTTTGTTCTACCCAAACTCTTAATTGCATTTTAGCTGTGCTCAGGGGAATTCTACAGAATGGACTTGGCCCTATGAAAGACGTGTCCACTGCTTTTCTAGCTAGATAATCTGCAGCTTCATTTCCTGCAATGCCGGAATGCCCTTGCACCCACATTACTGTGACTTTATATGTTTTTGCCAGGGTTTGGAGTATATCTAAGCAATCCCATACTAGCTTTGATGTGATGGTATATGAATTGATACCTAGTATGGCTGCTTTATTATCCGAGAGAATACAGATTTTACATTTTTTGTAATTTCTTCTTAAATTCTCTCGCACATAAAGTTCGATAGCATGTACCTCAGCTTGGAAAACTGTGTTTGTAGAACAAATACTTAATCTTTCATGAAAAATAATTGAATTTTACTTATTCAAGAATATTTAACAAAAATGGGATCCGAAGGAAGGAATGCTTCCGGTTTAATATGATTCTGACCTTGTAGGAATATTGCGCATGAACCATCGTTTTGAGCTAACCCTAAACTTTGCCACTAATTACTATTCATTTCCATTTTTTTTGTTCGAACACTTTCAGATACCCAGCAGATTGTATTAAAGACCTGCTTTTTGCGAAATTTCCTGAATTTTTGCAAAGTGTATCGTCGATCGAATTCCATTTATTACCATTAATAATTTTGTTGATTTTTTTTGGTTCGTTCTTTCAGTTCTTTCTTTAAAATACTTTTTGTTTAGCATATCTATAAAATTTGTCTCAGACATTAATTGCTAACAATTACCGTAATGTCTATATGTTGTGAATTGTCAAGAGATCTGTAAAATTTTATCAAACAGTAATTTTCTGTGCATTCGTCCTAGGTACTTCAACTTCCACGTCCGCACCGCTATCGGTAATCGCTATCGATAATTAAAAAAATTGCTAATGTAATATAATGATTTTCCCTTTCCGCTGCGTATTTGATTATAGTAATTTCAATTTGTTTTTCATACGAAGATGATGTAAGGGAGAAATTAGATATCATTTGAAAAATCGAAATCATGAAGTTAGTTTGTGAGAGTTTATTTAATAACTTTTATTTATCGATTTATTTTCTTTAACATACAAACCAAAATTAAATTGAAGAATGGGTTGCTGGTACAAAATAGATTAAATACAATCTAGTTTTATCCCGATGGGAATATTGAAAATTTCTCCAGTCACTACGAAAAAAAAACATTGGGTAGACAAAAATAAATACAAAAAGTAAAATCAATTATAATTAGTAGAAGAGTTGAAAGTTATCCAAATTGTGCGTAACTCGTGGTTGGCTTGTCCTAAGGGAGGGATTATCTCTCATCTTTTGAAAACAAAAAGTGAGCTCCAACCTTCTTCACAATGTTCCTCTCCTCCACCACTCTCGATATATATCTTTCCAGAATCGTTTTCCATTTCTTGAATTGAAGTTATTTATTTTTATAATTTATAATGTACCCTGTACTTCCAATCGAAATGTTATTTATTTTAGGTATAAAAATTTAAAAATAAAAAAAAAATGACTTGCTTTAAAAAAAAAAAAACTATAACAATAATAATAAAAATTTTACTTTCACGGTTTTTATTGTTGTAAATGAATTGACTGATATTATGTTATTGTATATATAGTATAACTTATAAATATTCAAAAACAAGAATAAGAAAATCATTTTCACATACACACATACACACATACACATACACACATTTTCACATACATTTTTGAATTTAAATTGTTATTTTGCATTTTTTTTTTTTAATTTCTTTAATTTTAATTCACATTTACAGGCAGGTACTGTCAGATAAATAGTTAAGGCGAAAATATATATAGCAATAGCGTGCTTTGTAATAACAAGACACAACTGTATACAGACTGATAAATTTTATATACATAAGTTAGTACATATTAGCCTACGATTACAAAATATTCAGAAAAAATAAAAATAAAATTGTTTGTAATGTAGAAAAGGATAAGCTAACTAACCCATTGTGCTATTTTAAGTGAAATAATTTTTATTATAATAAATTAAATTAAGATAATTTATGTATAAGTCCATGAATTAAAAAAAAAAAAAAATAAGAAATAAAAATAAAAAAAATAAACCAGTTACGAAAAATTTTAACTTTGCATGGTCAAACATATACACGACACATATTACCTATGTATATATATGTTACAAGATATGAAGATCTTTCTGAATCAGAGAACATCAGAATATCAGGTTAAAAATAATACCATAAAAAGAATTGAGACTACTACTACTACTCGTAGTCTGCTTCATAAATCAAATGTAGCAAGGAATTGCCAAATTTTTAAATAAATCAAAATAAATGCAAAAAATATTATTAAGACTAGGAATACTGATATCACAGCCAAATTTGGTCTCTTTACTATATACTGCTATTACTTGATTGATATTAATCATTTAGGATCCGTTCAAGTTAAACCCTTATATAATTTTAAAGAATTGAAAATGGATGAAGCAGCCTGAATTGGAATTTTCGACAAAAATTATAGTTAATTTTAAGAAAGAAAATAACAGAAAAACAACCCCAATGGAAGTACATCCCGAACATTGATGGACCGAAACAACAAAACAGGCATGTGACACAATGACAGTTTAATCAGTCCTATTATTAACCCTCGTGTCTCACACTTCTATCATGCGGTTTCCCATACAGCAGTTGTGGTAATGGCGAGCATGAATTTCGATTGATTTGCTAACACAAGAACGGCTTCATCCAGAAGATTTGTATAGAAGAGATTTAGGAACAATTATACAAAGTACTATATACAGTAGAGAAACAAATACATACTATGATAAGATGGCAAGAATGTTGGAACAGCAATCAGTACACAAATTGACAGTTAGATTAACTCCGAAACTAAACGTATATGGATTAACCTGAAATCAACTTTTTTCAGGTAAAAAGCATACGAATCTTGTCTTTATAAGACGGGGCAAATAAATAATCAAAAAGGTCGGTACTGCAACGAAACGGAAGGCATATTTCTTCTTCAAATGTAATTTAGCGAAAGCAGAAAAAATAACAGTACTAAAATACTAGCTTTAGGATCACTAATGCCAGAAAAAATCATAACTGTGGCAGAAATTTCTTTAACATCTACAAATGATAATATATATATGTGACGTTTATCCAGGACACCATAACCCATGGTAATTAAATTATATATAAGACAAAATGGTCTAATAAAATAATATGTCATAACAATGTAACCAAAACCTACCTAACATGTCCCAACAAAATTTTTTTATAACATTTCAATAATATATTTATTTTGTTTTATTCTAGTTTTCTTGTTTCATTTATTTTTATTTCGAATTTTTCAAAGCCCCATTTTTCAGTTCTGACCACTGTATCTAAATTAGGCATTAATACAATAATTAATCTAAGAAAGGAGAGAGCAAAACAAAGAGAAAATAAATATACGTTTGTTTGCTAAACAAAAACGTTTACAGTTAAAGTATTTGGTTGTCGATTGAACACTTTGAACAAAATTTATTTCTGCCCTATACCGCAACAGCAGTTAAAGTTTTAAAAGTGGATTGGGGATTATAATGATTTAAATTAATTTTTGAATAATATTTTATTGATAATACATATATACATACAAAAATATTTATTATTCAAAATTGAAAATGCGGTCAAAGATCTGTAAATATTAATAACAGATAAATTTGACATTATGGTAACTGTGTACCGGTGCATTTATATATAAAAAAAAAAATTTCTGCATTTTGTTGCGTTGGATTTTGTATCTAGATTAAAGAAAATATAACTAAAATATACATATGTATATATATTATATGAATATATACAAAGTATGTAAATTGAATTGGGTAGACTTTGGACAAATAAATAAAATTTACATCGTTTAATACAAGGATTTACACAAAATTCTAAATATAACTTTCTTATTGCTCTTGTTTTGTGATCCGTTTCTCTATTTTATATAAAAAAATATATTTGTATTTTTTTTTTTTGTATTAATTCAATGCACTCGAATGACCAGTTGAATTAATAAACTTGTTTTAAATAGTTTTTTTAAATATACCTTTTATTTTACATTCCCTAATATACATATATAGAATATGATAAAGTGAATTTTTCGTAATTATCTACATGTCGAAAATATTTTATTTAATCCAATTTTAAATCTAATATTATTTAATAAATTGAAAAAGAAAAGAAAAACATTAAAACTAATTAAAAGAAATTGTTTAGAATTTTTGGAAATTAGTTTTGTCTAGACATATATAATTGACATATAAATATTTTAATAATAGTTGTGTTCAGTAAACTGTTCTAGAACGTTCTAAAACGTTCGTAAAACGTTAAAAACGTGTTCTTTTTTGTGTTCATTAGATTGTGCGAAACCGTTCCTAAATTGATCTTTTTTGTTATGAATTTTTTTAGAACAGTTTTGGAAAAATTTTTTTGTTATTTTTTCTTTAAATTTTGACAGATAAACAATAAATTATAGAATAAACAAAAATTAGAACAAAAAAGTTCAAAAAAGATCAAAAAAGGTGTTCAGTAGATTTTTCTGTTCTAAACGGTTCTAAAGTGTTTGACAGTTAACTGTCATTGTCCAAAACTGTTCTGTCCGATTCTGTTCTAAATCTACTGAACACAACTAATGTAAGTTTGTTTCTACTGTCATCGTTTATTGTATTTTGATTTTTGATATACACATTATATTTACATACATATATGAAACTACATTTGGTTTTGGTATAATTTGGTAAATCACAGTAACTTGGCTTATTTTATATCACCCATTTGCTGTGTTCATGTCGGTTTTAAGTTACCATAATGCTGAGTTAAACTGACATTTGCGGCAACGTTCGTTAAAATATCAGTACAAATTTAGCTCGGTATATCGTAGCTTAACTAATATAACGCGGTATATATAAACGACAACACTGCTACATATACCAAAATAAACAACATAGCGATTGAAATCAAAAATAATTTGATGAAAGAATTTTATTCGAAACGATGATCTTTTTTTTTTTAGTTTTGTTAAGCCATTCTTATTACCTTAAATTTTGCTATGACGAAACAAATGAGTGTGTATATAATTCTGTTTGACTGTTCTAATAGTTCTTTAATAATAGTGTAAACCACTTCCAGAAGGTTTTTTAAGTTGCTTAAAGGATCACTAATTTTAAACTAAAGTCAATCAAAATTGTTTTTAATTTGATTAGAATGTATTTAAACGAAACACATTAGTAGTACTTTGGTAGTACCCAAAATATGCGCATTGATGAATTGATTCAATAATTGAAAACTTTAATAATTATTTGTTTTATAGTATGCATCTTTATATGTACACCATAGTGTTTTGTATTAAAAATATTTTCAATTTCTTCGATAAATAACAAAATCGGGTACGAAGGATAGATCACCATCAGGCTAGACGTAAACATGCAATTTTTGAATTTGCAACTGTTTAATTGCACATTTGTATTCCATTAGTTTATGTGAAAGCGCGTACACATAAAACCAGTTTTGATTAAATATCATAAAAAAATCTCGGGCGGTTTAAAATTACTTTAACTTTATTAATTACGAAAAGCCACGCTGGGTGGTGCAGTAGGTAGAGCGCCTGCCTTTCAACCGAAAGATCCCAGGTTCTATTCCCGATGAAGCAAAAAAAAAAATCCTTTATGAATTTTTCGACCTGGTCCAGTACCCTTTTGTCATTGGGATATAATAAATGGCAAAAAATAATTGAGAGTATAATTTGGTAACAAATTAAATAAAAATGGAACTATTCTATTTAAAAAGGCTTAGTTCCTGACAATAGCAGTAGTTTTCCACATTTAATGAGTTGATAAACCAGTAATTTGTTAAATAAATACTCGAAATATTGTAGATTGTAGTGTAAAATTGCAGTACCGTACTTAATTAAGCACGAAAAGGTGATTCTACCTAAGTTACTGTAGAGTGTAAAAAAAAAAAAAATAAAAAAAAAGTACTTTGGAAAATATTTAAAAAAAATTCTAAACCCTAAAATTCTAATGGCAAATGCTTTAATAATCAATCCTGATGTGATGAACTGATGACCCACGACGAAGTTCATTATATCCTCACTAATTTCTATTTTTGTAAAATCTGAGGAAACTTTTCGAAGCTATTATCTCAACTGTGTATAGTTATTAATCGTAAGCCTATTATCATTTCAATTTTGATTATTTGCAAATTTTAGCTGCTTATTGCAGTTATAATAGAACTTTTTTCGTATCATAAACAATTTTTTTCGTAGTATTTCATGATAAAATTAAAAAAAACGTGATCACCTTCAATTTAAAAATAAGATTGATTATATTTTAAATTTTTTTTTGCGATAAAAAAAAAGATAAAAAAACATACATAAAATATTTGATAAGATTAATTATTATTGATTTGAAATTTAATTTAAAAAAACATAACTGCAAGTTGTACATAAAAAATGAAAACAATTAAAAAAATTAGATCAGAAAAAATAACTGGAAAAATTTCTTAAAATTTAATATCAAATTGAACTGTACTGTAAAAAAAAATTAGATATTAACAAAAATAATTATAATATTTACATTATCGACATTACATTACGATACTGTAATGAGTTGGCCTGAGTGCACCAAATCGACCATTCATCACCGCTACATGGTGTAATGGATAATATTGCATTTAACTATACTAATCAGAATGTCCTGCGATAGAGTTCGGCTTGGATATTTAATTATTTTTTTGAAATTATTTTTAAAATAATGAAATTTTTTAAAATTTATCTATTAAAATTTATAAACAATATATACACCCATATTCTGTTAGACCCATCTCGCGAGATCGCGTGAGAATATCTCTGACGAGATAGTTTTGTATTCTGTTAGACCTTTGACGAGACGAGATAGCCATTTTTTATCTCGCCAAAATTGTAAGCGATAGAGTATCTCGTCAAAGTATTTTGTGTTCTTTTTATCAAAAAATTGAATTAAATAAATAAATTGAATAGATAAAATAATTAAATAAAGATTAATAAACAGTTTTTCATTATTGTTTTTGCATTATTATTAAAATTGTGTTTGTTTTTTGAAAAAAAAAACCATCTTTACTATTAGTGCTTTACTACGTTTATGTACTAAACTACAAAATATATTTAAAATATAAATATATTTATATTTATTTTTCATTTAAAAAATATTTTAAAACTAATACTAATTTAGTGGGGTTAACACTTTCCAAAAATTTTATAAATCATATTTCGTTTATATACCAATAATTATTTTTGATAGTAAAAAATGATCAGTACTACCAACAAATAAAATTTTCTATCGCGCCGCTTACAGTGTCTAACAGAAAGGCATATTCAGCGAGACGAGACGAGATGAATTTTTTCTTCTCGTCAACGATGGGTCTAACAGAATATGGGTGATAATAAATAATAATTATATAAACAATTCTATAAAATTTATTTATATTAATTCTGAGAACAGCTTCTTAGCTGTGACGAATCTGTCGATACCCTGAAAAAAAAACCTTTGAGATCTCTGTCAGATTGCCAAATATATTCCCTAAATCTAATTTTATTTTTATTTTTGTTTGGGTCGTCGCAGAGGATATATTATGCCCTCACAATTTTGACAGTTATCATTATTGATAAGTGTCAGTATACATACTTCAGTAGACATTATTAGTTCAGTTAAAAATTGAAAACTAAACTAACGCAAAACTTCATAATTTGTATACATGACAATGCAATAAAAATTAATAAATAAAACCATTACTGCTGAAGATCAAATAAACACATGTCATAAAAATTATATATGACTTCCTAAAATTGTGATCTGTTTGAATTGTTTTATTTGACTTGTCTACATCAATTGTTAAAATTAATTTTTCTATTCAACATATTCAACTTTCTATATCATTTAACTTCAATAAAAAAAAAAGAAAAAAAAACAAAAATTAATTAAGTACAAGACCACAATTATGGTTTCAGTTCCATTATTTTGTAGTCTCATCATAAGTAGTTTTTGTTTTTTTTTTAAAGATAGTTAAATTACATAATTTTTCTTATTTTCTTTTGTCTGTTACTGTAATATAACTTAAACTCGATCTTTTATAATTATTATTACACATTAAAAACATTAGTAAGTATACCTCTTTATTTTAATGCCATTTAATAATATTGGCCGTTATAATTTGTAACTATCATAAAAGTGAATATTTTTTTGTTTTGTTTTTTCTTTTTTTTTATTATTATTATTATTATTATTGTTTAGTGATTTTATTTTCAGAAGTCTGTCACCGCTTTTTAATTTTACATTTATCTGCTATATAATAAAATTTTTATATACCTTATTACCTGAAATTTAATTTAAATTTTTTTTTTTTAATTGTTCTTATCTTTTAATAACGGTTTTAACATTAAATTGAATTCCGTTACTATTTAAGAGTACTTAAAAAGAATATATTCATTTCGAAATGAATTTCAGATTAAAATTTTCGTTGTTATATTTGTGAAAAATAGTTAAATCCAAAATAAAAAAGGTGAAATTAAATTACTGTTATTCAAAATTAAATGATGATTCTTTTTTTAGGTTATGTTTTAATGTTTTAATATATTTTTTGTCCCAATAATATTTCAGTAAAGCATCTATTTAGCTTCTGAAATAAAATTACCGTCTGGCTGGAGTGAAATTTTTACTCATTTACTGTGTCACTTCTATGAAAAAATTTTAAAAACAATTTTTTGCTCCAAATTTTTACAATTTAGGTTGCCTATTTCACGTTCATAAAATAGGTTTATGCTTAAAAAATTGTTAATTAGAAGTGTTCAACTTTTTTTACCATTCACAACTTCATATTAAAATTTATGTCTACCGCTGAAGTAAAATTGTAAAATGGCGTTGGTTTAGACGTTTTGATATGATTAGGTATGATTATAGTTCAGGTTATGATTGGTTATGATTTTGTTATATCATATACTATACATCATATCGAACATTAAACGAAGTATCATATCATATCATATGAAAATTGACTATTATAGTTAAGGCTATTTTTCCTCTGGCGACTGACATTCAAAATGTGACAGAAACATTAAAATAATTGAATAAAACTTAACTCTCATTTTGAAATATTCGTTTTGTTTTGACATTTATAATAGGTTTGTTTGAGTACAAAAGTTTACAAAAAGGTCAAAAGGAGAGGACAAGAAAAAACATTAAAATGTTATTTTCAAAAATTTTAAAATTGAGAAGTCGATATATTTCACTTGCTAATTCTTTTGTAAAAAGCACTCAGCAAAGTAAAAAAAAAATCAGATTACAAATCAAAACAAGTGTCAAAATATCAGTAAATTTCATGAAATGTCAAAATATTTTATGATTTTTTTTTTTGTACGCCAACAATTTGAAATATGAGTTGAAAATTTTTATAAACAAATTTTTGATTTTTATATTCCATTTTTTCAATGATTAACAATAATTCCTTTTTATTTTGAGTTTATCCTATATTCAGCATTATTTAAGTACTAAAATATGTACAATTTTCCTATTACGATACGAATATTTATTAATATTATGCACCTATAATTGAGAGTATAGCATTGACTCAATCAAATGAATTAAAGAGTTTGTTCTTCATTCTACACGCTGAAAACTACACTATTACTGAAATCATAAATTATAATGTTTTTATATAGCTCTTATAGATTCCATACCTTATTACAACAAATACAAAGATATCAGATTAGAGTTTATATAACCGTCTCCTTGAACATATGTACATATTAGCGAATTTTATTAATTCTATTTCCAGAGAAGATGAGAAAAAGGTTTTATCAAAACGCGAAGTACTGTTATTAAATGCTAGTTAAATTTTTGTGAAAAAAAACACGTGTTTGCTTTTTTATTTCAACTGTTATAGAAAAAACGCTTGTTTATCGTGTTTAACGGTTGTTCAAAATTAACTAATTACATAATTATTATAAAACTAAATAATAAAAGATTATATTAAAATTCGTAAAAGAAGAAATAATAATAAAAATAGTAATTGTACCCGAAAACATATAATTTGCAGGGTTCATTCACTATGACAAACAAACCTTTATAATTATACACAATAAACAAATTTTTTCAGTGATATTTAAATTTACTATTAATAATTAAAAAATTATCATGACTTCGAAAATGATCTGGTTGACTTTTTTACGTTTGCATATTGAATTTAGATTTGAGCTTGAACAAAAAAATAATACTCTACAACCCAACAGAAACAAAAAATGAGTGAATCTAGTCCATCAGTCGATGCACTTAGAACTACATTATTTAATTCTGTAACATCGTCCTTGATATCGTAAATGTCTTAACACAAAGTTCAAATACAAAACGTCTGCATGATTTAAACATTCTTCTGCATCTGCAAAAACACTTTTCTGCTGTCTGCATCATTTAAACATGATTTAAGCATTGTTTCATAATCAAAATTGTTGTTGACGATGTCTTTGCGACTTGTTTGACAGGTATTAAAAACTCAATGTTTTTTGTTTTAAGTTTTTATCTGTATCAGGGAAAAATGAATGAAGTACGTTGTGATTAAAACCAAATTAAAATAAACATCAAAAATATATAATTAGAGGTTGATATGATATGGTGAATTATAATATTTCATCATATATACAAATATGGTGGACTATCATTTTTTATCATTATATAAATATGGTGAATTATCATATTTCATCATCAATTATAATATTATTTAAAATAATGCAAGTCATGATTATATATTTACCAAATTTGATATTTTAAAGATCTACATGGTATAATTCTGAATTTTTGTTTTAAAAGACCGAAAGCTTATTGTATATGTATGCGTACTGAGCTCAGGATGGCATTGTGACGTGATTCTTCTGCGAAGAAACGAAGCCATTATTTTTGTAGAGTTAATGGTGTCCTATTTTAATGCCTAATTTTAGTGCCTATTTTATATAATATTACAAAATAAAGTAGAGATAAATTTATTTGGGCATTTACTGAATGGAAATCTTTTAGATTGTAATAGCTTACACTATTTTTGACTGGTTTTGAAATTTTGTTATGCATTTCATTATATCATAGATCATTTTTTCTGTTTTTTAATAATTTAATTAAATTTAAGTCCTCAACAACAACACTTCTATGCCCATGTTAATATGTACGAGGCAGAAATCTACCGCAGATCTGCCGCAACAATCTAACTTCATGTTCATACATAAAAAAAAATTCAGGTAGATTTCTACCATTGTTGCTGTCAGAGATTATTAAAATATCAAAATGGCCGAAAATGAAATTATTGGCAAAGAAATAAATTGTTATTATTATTCTAATGTCAATCCAACAATCCAACTGTTGTCAACAACAATTTCCTTGCACTTTGTGTATAAAAAATATTAAAAAAATGTTGGCAGTGTTGGCACTGATATTTCCACAAAAAAAATTCAAATGTCAAAAATCTACCAGGAATTTTCAATTTTGGTAGATTTGCTTATCCCTTACCGAAATAACACCTCACCATCAAGTTTTGGTATAGATTTCATCAATAGGTTTAAAGTTAAATTAAATAAAATTTTTTTGTTAATTTTTCTTGATCACAAATGTATCAACATGTCTCACAAAGCTCTCATTACACACTTATTTTTACGCATATAGGCAACTTAGTTTTTTGACATTGCACCAGGTTTAAGTATTTTTTTAAAGACATTTACGATGTCACCGATTATAAAACTTACCTTGAGTATTGTTAGTTGTTAAGGAAATTCAAATATTTTGTTTAAAACTCTTTTATTCAAAATGTTTTTTTTTATTTATTTTTAATTCAATAAATTAGTTTGATATCTAAATTAATTTTAATTTGATAATCAAATTGACAAGGTAAATTCAATTTCAATATCAAATACATACATTATGTTTATTCACAAAAAAAAAGAATGAATTTGTTTATATATTTTGAATATGGATTTTGACATTTTAAAATCAATTTTTATTAATAAATAAATAATAATAATAGCTATATATATTATATTCAAATAATAATTAATTAATAATCAATCACAAAAATTAGAAATCTCGATTTCTCACTCACTATGTAAACAATTTTTTTTTTCTCTTAGAATAACGGAAGAATACATTTTAATTATTGTATTGTAGATTGTAGATACAATACATAATTATTTATTATTAAATTATTTAATAATATTTTTTATTTTTTTTTTTGTAAATTAGCATTGAATTAAGTACATTTATTTTTTTTTTTGTTAAATAATTTCTTGCTCGCTTCTTTAATTGAAAGAAATTCAAAAATTGATATTTTAAGCGTATTAAACATGTATAGCGGTTTTTCAATAATTATCTTTTTATACCTTTATCGAAGTCAAGAATTTACAATATTTATAAAAAAAAAAAATTAAATTTAAAAAAAAAAAAAATAATTTTTTTAGAAGGTCTTAAACGATTTATGTTTGTGTATTACTGGTATTACCAACAATGTAAGTTTAAAATTTCAAGGTATTTTCGTGATTATTTGTATTTATTTATACTCTGAAGAACAAAACTTTAAATTAATAACAAAAAATCATTTTTTAAATTTAAAAATTATTTATTTTTTTATCTTGATACATTACAGCGTATTGAAAGAGTATGAAAATTTACAATAAAATGAATAATTCTTAAATACTAAGCTAGTATTCGATTCACCATTCAATTCGATTCACAATATACAAATACGATACAACACATTCATTTTAATATACAATGAAATACTGTATCCCAACCCAACTAACATTACAATTGTGATTCGAATCTTCGCTATAGAATTATTTAAGTAATCGCTTTTTA
This sequence comes from Argyra leucocephala, assembly GCA_963942445.1. Lineage (NCBI taxonomy): Eukaryota > Metazoa > Arthropoda > Insecta > Diptera > Dolichopodidae > Argyra > Argyra leucocephala. Next base: position 20,852,920 of record OZ012680.1, on the reverse strand, counting down.
TTCGAGATCGAACAAAAACGAATTCAAAAGCGAATCGGTTTTACAAAAATTTTACGAATCGGAAAAGCGGTAAAATTTTTTTTTAATTTCTCTAGGAAAATGATCGTAGAGTTCCCTTTCCCTCCCTATAATTGATGACTTCACAAACTTATAGTTATTGAATACTAATTGATTCGTTTTTGAATCAGTTTCGTTTTATGCATCCGGTTCTCGTTCTTATTTTTCTGACCCTTACACATTTAAAACGTTATATAGTTCTTTGGTTCGGACTAATCTTGAATATGTTTCGCCTATTTGAATAACTTTTTATGGCATATTAAAAGAATTGAATCCGTTCAAAAAAATATGATTAAGTTTTGTTTTCGCAGATTTAATTGGGAATCTTACATTACTAACTATGTATCAAAATGTAACCTTATACTCTTGATACTCTTGAAACTATATGCATAATGTTGCAGTAGTAATGTTCTCTTCTGGCATTTTATCAGCCAAAATAAATTGTTTAGATTTATTTAATAGTTGTTCTCCAATCAATTTCCCCCGTGAAACACGAAGGGCAGCATATGCTCATCCTACACCATTGAAATCATTAGATGGCAAAAGACAAGTTATGGAAATTCGTTTTAACCTCAACATCCCGAATGTGGAACCAAATTCCATCTTATGTGTTCTATTTCAGATATATTTATAGACAAATTCAAGACGAACATTAACCACCTTTGTTCGTAATTCTCCTCCTTCCCTTTTACCATCCTCTATTCTCATTCCTTTCTCACCCTAGTAAAACGTACCAATCGGCATAAAATGCCCCACCTAGTGTTTTGGCTATGTTTAAAAAAAAAAAAAATTTTAGACCTACGAGATTTTTATATTTCGATGCACATAGAACTAACTAAGGGTTTTCGGAAGTTATAGTTAATGCTCAACGTTTTCTTAATAATTGTTCTTCTGTAATTGATTTTAATTATAGTATAGGTTAAATTTTAAGAGAAAAATTATCAATTTTTTGTAATAATTTAGTTTGTAAGAAACTTTAGTGGTAAGCAAAATCTGTAAGAGCTTGAACTGAGTAGAGTGTTTGTAACTGAAAAAAATAATATCTTCGATTCGTTTAACAATTCAGCTTATATTTAGCATATGCTGAATTGTTAAACAGTGCCGCAAAGTTATTTTTTTGATTTATTATCAGTCGGCATATGCTTTGAGCATATGCTTTGACAAATATCTATGTCAGCTTCGTTACGCAATTTGACATTCACATATGTAGTTCTATGTCATTATAATTAGCGCATTACTATCATAATTCCATGTCATAATTCATGTCATTACTGTCATAATTATTGATTCCATACACATTCCATAAGTGATACTGTCAGATCAATGCTTTGAGCAAGCATATCAGACTTCTATTACTAGAAAAAATCGTCTTACATTGATTTACTACATAGTTAAGTCTTGATTCAATATGTATAGGAAGATAGATATCAGGGATTACAATCCAATGGATGTAACTATCTGAATTCAATTGAAAGTACTTGGATTTAATTCAAACAATTTAATCAGAATTTTTTTCATATAGAAGAAAGTCATCAAAAGACCTTTCAGATTCTGTACAATGGGTTGGGTAATAACGAAGTGAAGGACTGTGTCGATTTTACATCACTAAAAACTCCCATCGCTTTGTTATAATTAAAACTAGTCTGTAAGACTAACTACTAATACAATTTTGGCTCTTTTCTTCAAATCTTCATAGATAACAAATTCAAACCTAACACAGTTCAAACGATTTCGTTCATATAAGTCGTCTAATAAAGTTGACATGTTGGGAAAGACGACTTTTATGGGGTGCAGCCAACTTTTTTCAATTCATTTTTTATGAAAGGGATCTTGAGATGTCTATGAATATCAGCAATACAAACAAACCAGAGAGCATCATTACATTAACACATTAACAATATTTCGCAATACTTTGTTTTCGAGCGTTTGCATAATTTGAATGTAGTTGTTTATCACAATCCCATATGTATTTGAATACCGTATGTCCAGACTGGCTTTAACATGTGATTGTAGATCAAAACTTTGTTATACGTCGATGTCCGCGTAGATGTCCGCCCAGTTACCAAATACAATTATAATTTAAATTTAATGAAAAAATAAACAGACACCCATATTCTGTTAGACCCATCTCGCGAGATCGCGTGAGAACATCTCTGACGAGATAGTTTTGTATTCTGTTAGACCTTTGACGAGACGAGATAGCCATTTTTTATCTCGTCAAAAATTGTAAGCGATAGAGTATCTCGTCAAAGTATTTTGTGTTTTTTTATCAAAAAATTGAATTAAATAAATAAATTGAATAGATAAGATAGTTAAGTAAAGATTAATAAACAATTTTTCATAATTGTTTTTGCATTATTATTAAAATTGTGTTTGTTTTTTGAAAAAAAACCATATTTACTATTACTGTTTTACTACGTTTATGTACTAAACTAAAAAAATATATTTAAAACATAAATATATTTATATTTATTTTTCATTTAAAAAATATTTTAAAACTAATACTAAAACCCCACTAACACTTTCCAAAAATTTTATAAATCATATTTCGTTTATATACCAATAATTATTTTTGATAGTAAAAAATGATCAGTACTACCAACAAATAAAATGTTCTATCGCGCCGCTTACAGTGTCTAACAGAAATGCATATTCAGCGAGACGAGACGAGATGAATTTTTTCTTCTCGTCAACGATTGGTCTGACAGAATATGGGTGAGATTTAAACATTTTTTAAAAGAGGTTCTTCAAAAAGGTTTTGTTCGAATGCTGATGTGTAAGCACTGTGTTAGTATTTCAGATCATTTTAACATTATACAAATGACGTCACATGATTTATAACCGATTATTAAAAAAAAATATTTTTATAATAACTAAATTTATAAAAAATATGAATGTTTAAAAAAAAAACCTAAAACAAAAAAAAAAAGCAATATTGATTCCCTTAAGGAGAACTTCATCAGCCCTGGCATAATTTCAACAAATCTACAGGTTTAGTTTTATTATTTTAATTGTTATTTATTTTTAAGCTTTTGAATTTTATGATGCAGATAATCGACATCAAGTACAATTACTGCATATTTTGAATTATTTCTTTTTTTTTTTAAATTTTGATTGTATCTATACATGTATATATATATATATAATATCTATATAGTTATATGTACATTTTTTATTTTAAACTATTTCATTTTGTAACAATCATCCATCCAAGTGAAAAATTTAAAAAATAAAATGTATATAGATAATGTGTATATATAGTAGAATACATATTGTTGAGTTAACATAACCTCCCTACAGTTAACATCGTTTCGCATAGGTTAAATAATGTAATGGTAATAAAATAATGGTACTATGTAACAACAAAAAATACCATGAATATAAATAAACTCGTCTATTCGCCCTGAATATTTTGTAAGGTGATGTTGTAAGCTTCAATCATATTTTTTTTTTTTTTTTTTTAACTTTTATATTCCCAGTAAGTTTTTGGCGCAAACCTTGATGAAATTAAAATAAAGTAAAAAAAAAAAAAGTTGTTTGTATTTTTTGTACTCAACCGACCACAATCTGTTATAGCAGTAGTCTTTAACCTAAAACCAACCAAGTTACCAATGGTGGTTTTTTGTTTAGTTCTATGCTTTGCTCTTAATTTCTGCTATTTTTGAATCAAAAATATGAGTTGTACATAGTTAAATAGTAAATCAAAAATATAGGTATAATGTCTAAGATACTTTAGGTATACCTAGCCTGATAAAAAAATAAAAAATTGTAATTTTACGCAATTTATGAAGAGAAAAAAGCAAAAATTTGAAGAACAATAAGAAAAATTGAGGAAATTAATGTTTCATTTGAGTAATTTTTTTTTTTTTTTTGTGTTTTTGGTATAAGCTTATAGTAACGAAATAATGTCAAGATTATGTAGAGTAAGAAGAAAGTTCATTCATCTCTTATTAAATTTTTTTTTTTTTTTTTCGGTTGAAAATGACCAACGGAAAAAAAATTAAAATTTTGTCTTTTGTTTAATTGCAAATAAAAAAAAAAAATAAAAAAATATTTTTTTTATTGTTCGATTTGACTTTTAAAGAAAGTTTTCAATTTGAAGGTAGATAATATCCGAAAGAAACTATCCGTTCTAGCTTGAACAAAAAAAAACAAAAAAAAAAAAAATTTAAAAGGTAAATTAACTTTAATCCAAAATATCATTAAGGTGTATAGATTTAAGTAATTTAAGATCTTTATTAAGATTATTAAGATTAGAGTGTACTCAATTCAAAGAGGAAATTAAAATATATTTCTTATAACTGATATCGAATTATTTTTAAATTATTTGAATACATGGTGATTACTCATTCTTTTGGTCACTCATTTCTTCTCATAAACTAATTTTTTTTTGGTTATTGGTCATGTGTTTAAAAACATATTAAGGTCAGTTTCTATGATGTATTTCGTTATGTATATAACTATTTTATTCAAGTGAAGTAAACTAGCTGACAAAGGCATTTATTTCAATTTCCATACTGTCGAAAATGTAAAAATTTGTACAACAGCTAATCACGTTTTTTGTAAGTGGACATACACATGTTGAATTATTGAGTAGCGCAGTATATGTAGAGCGCCTACATTTCAATGTAAAAGTAAAATACTTTGTGTTTTTGGATTTGGTCCAATACCCTTTGATATTGGGATCAAATAAATGACAAAAAACAATAATATATAGTATAATTTGGTAACAATTTAAATAAAATGGAACTACGCTATTTAAGAAGGCTTCTGAAGTTTCTGACAATATTTTCAGTTTTCCGCATTTAATTAGTTGTCAAAAACAAGTCCACAGTCACGAATCTGGTTGAGTGTACCTCTCAGTTTATTAATAATATGGAAAAAGGTTTTCAAACTGATGTCGTCTTTACAGATTTTAGTAAAGCCTTCGATCTTCTTCCACATTGCGTCATTCTCTTAAAATTAATTAAACTTGGATTTCCACCTTTATTTGTGAAATGAATTGAATCTTATTTGGCTAATCGAAAGTATACTGTACGATTCAGAGCAGCTACAACGTGATTCGAAGCAAATTCAGGAGTTCCTCAAGGAAGCCATCTAGGTCCCCTTCTATTCATAATCTCTAATAAATGACGTTGTATCAGTAATAAAAAATAGTGAAGTTCAAATTTATGCTGATGACATGAAAATTTTTAAGAAAATCACATCACTTCGTGACTCAAGTTTACTTCAAAATGATCTCGATAATTTCTTTGCATGGTGCCGTAACAATAACCTTATGCTTAATACGAATAAATGTGTTGTGATGAGTTATCATAGGCGTACCAGTTTCTTTCCAAATATCTATTCACTTAATGGACATGTTCTTGAAATAGTTAAGTCGATCAAAGATTTAGGTGTCACTTTCGACGAAAAACTGTCTTTTAAATTCCACTATAATAATATTATTAGTAAGGCTAACTCAATGTTAGGTTTTATAAAGCGATGGTCTCAAGAATTTGATGACCCTTATATCTTAAAATCCCTATATATACATGTCTTGTAACTGGAATATGCTAGTCAGGTCTGGTCACCCTATTACGAAATTCATATTAAAAGAATAGAAGCTATTCAAAAGAACTTCATAAGATATGCACTTCGCCACCTTCCTTGGTCCAATCCACTTGTCCTGCCTCCATATGAACACAGATTAAATTTGCTACATTTAGCTACATTAAAAACTAGGCGTGAAGTTGCTGATGTTCTTTTCATTATCCAAGTAGTGAAGGGGAATATTACATCCCCATTTATATTGAATTCTGCCCGAATTTCCAATAACACTCGACTCCGATCACCTAATATTTTCACACTTGTATTTCATAGAACCAACTATGGTATGAATGAGCCTATCCACAGAATGATGATAATAGGGAACAAATATAAGAACGTGATTGACTTATCACTCTCAAAAGATGTGTTAAAGAATCGGCTACACCTCTGTAATCAGAACCCTTCTAACTAACCCCTCTAACCATTAGGTAGTTAACTTTTGTAAATTTTTATTGTTTTTTAAAATCTTTTTATTGTTTTCAAAATTTTGATTCTATTAAATTTCAATCTTATATTAAAAGAAAAAGGAAAATAATTATTGTAATTTGTTTGAATTAAACGAAATAAAATAAATAAATATATAGTATATGCCAGAAAGTTAATAAAGAAATCAAATGTTCGAATAACAAAAATTGTAATACAATGTACGAAAGATTTACACAATGTAAAAAAAGATAGTTCTGCCTAAGTTACTGTCAAGAACATGCCAAAACAAAGTGATCTTTCTTTGAGTTATTATAATCAAGCCTTGGAGCAATCTAGCAAACTAAAAATAAGCAAACTAGACACATACGAGAGTTTAGCAATTTCGAGGGTACAGGTAGACGCATAATGATTTAGGGAATGGATACTCACCGCTATTTAAAATAATTTGAAAAAGTACAGGTAAAATAGATATTTAGGGCGGAGGGAATAGGATATAAAAAGGGAAAAAATGAATTAGTAACTATATATATATATATACAGTTAGTCACAAGCACTGATGAAGGAAGTATGTTGCTTCCGAAATATCGATATTTGCATTCAAATATTAAAAAATTATTAGTGAAAGGAAACCTGACAACAATTAAATTATTTAATGTAAACAATTTCTAAGGAAATATCTCTTCAAAAAGGAAAACTAGAGAACTAATTAATACTAAAATTGGGGATGAAATCAACAGGAACAACTAAATAAAAAAGTAAAATAAACGATAAGTCAATTAAGTCATAATGATGGTATATTAAATATTATAATGATGGTATATACTGGGTGTTCCAGAGCATGCTTATATATAAGCTTTTTAAGAGGGGGGGCATAAAAAAGTACCTCTTCCCATTTAAAAATCTCGATTTCGGACAATTTCGGCGAATTTTGAGCTTAAAAAATCCTTTTTCGGTCTTTCCCGGAAGTTCAAAGTATCATCAATCGATAGATCACTCTCGATTAAGTTGTTAATTTTTATTTTTAATTTTAAAATAACGGCTTATTCTCCTCTTAAAAAGCTGAATGAACATGCTATGGAACACCCGGTATATATAATATATATATATATATATATATATATATATACATAAAGATGGTATAATTAAGTTTTAATTAATTTTCTGATCGCGTTAAAAAAATTCTTGCAAAATGTGTAAAAAAATATAACTTCAAACTAGTAATGTAGCATCAAAGAGGCATAAATGTCCCTGCGAAATATAAATGCCCTACAAATATTTTCTAATACTTTTAGAGAGTAACTACCTACCAAATTTTAATTTTAATTGTTTCGTGAAATTAAGTTTATAGTTATGATTTTGATAAAATTTAACGAATTTAAAAAAAAAAGGCAATTTTAAATTTGGAAATTCTAAATAAAATAAATTTATACATTTTGGATAATAATTTTACTTCTATGACGTAAACATGTAAACATATATATATTATATTTTAATAGTTCTACTTGATTTTAGTATTTGTATATATAATTATATAAATTATTACAATGTTTAAAGTAATAAAGAGATTGAGTACTTAATCCCAAAATTATAACTTTAAATTACAAAATCGAAAATTACAAAATTTCAAACCACAGAAAATTACAAAGTCCCAAATTTTAAAATGTGTGGTTTTTTTCGTTATTTTGTTTACATATTTTTATTAATATATTAATTAAATTATATATATAAATTGAATATTGTTTTGATATCCACATTACTGGTATTATCAAGATATTTTTAAAAAACTGAATTTTGATTTTATTTACCAACTATAAAATCTTTAAAACTCATATATTGAAAATTTTTTAATTTTTAGATTTTGAATTTGAGATTTTATATTTTTTAATTTGGTATTATGTAAAATTCCAAACAAAAAAATTACAAAAATTTAAAATTATGATTTTTTTTAAATTCGTTAAATTTTACCAAAGTTCTGTTATGTCAAGATTGTGCTTTTTTCCAGAAAATTTTTATTTTTAGGAATTTTTCTTTTTGGATTATCGTACCCAACCCATGAAAACTAATTTAATAACTAATTTTTTATAATCAATATCCGAATTAATTGACCAAAAAATTCCTTTAAAGTTATAAGACTAAGATTTGACTAGATAGCCAAACACTGCAATACCTATATTGATGAAATTCAGTAATTTTGGTGGACGAAACACTTTTTGAATCACAGTTTTAAAATTTTACCCATTTTAATGATGATTGAAACAAAGGCATATAGAGCAGTACATTGACACATGAAACACCCTTGTGTATAATTTCATTTTTATTAAAGCAATTTTTATTACATTTTACAAATTATTATTAGAAAAATTAAATTTTATATTAATTTTATGTTTTTAATAATATATTTTATTTTACAAGAACTTACCGTTAATAAATTTTATATCCTTTGTAGGTATTATTTCAACATCACTTTAAAGATATTTTTATCTATACAATGATAAAAAATTTAGAATAACAAAAATTACTACTTAACGGCAAAGTAATAAAATTATTTTATCATAATTATTATTATATAAATTCCGGTGTTTTTAGTATATACATACATACATATATACTAATATTAATAGCTTACTTAAAGGTTATCACTTAAATTGACTTATTTAAATTTAAGCCGCTATTGTTATTATTAATATTATTATTATTTTTTATTTTGTATTTTTTTTTTTCAATAATTCACACATTTAGAGCAGTTAAAAATTTCGTTATCATTTTATGATGTGTCAGTTTCAATTTTTTTTTCTTTTTTTTAACTAATTTTTATAATATTTCGTATTTTTACTTAATAAATCGAATTAATATTAAAAAAAATAAATTAAGAATGATTTTTTTTTTTTTTTGCTTTGCACAATTTTTATTTAAAAAAAAATTGCAAAATTATTTACGAATTTTATTTTTCTCTTTTTGTATTTAAAGAGTCTATTCCGTAAATTATTTTTTTTTTTACTTTATATCGTGACTACTACCAAAACCGTACTAAATAAACATAATTGAAAATGTTTCAAATGAAAAGTTTTTCGTTTCAATAAAATTAAAAGAAAACTAAAAAACTTTAACAACAGCAGTACAGGGGAAATAATTATCAAAGTAATTGACGTTAGCGGATTTTTTATTTTTGTATCGAATGTTAATTATATTGAGTGCAAGTATTTACCAATCATTTTCATTTCAAATTAGTTTTTGATATATGTACATACTGTAAAAAAAGTTAAACCATTATTATATATTATAATATTATTATATTTATTCAATGGTTAAACAAAACGATAAAACATTAATATATCTTAATATATACCAAATTAAATTGATCTTCATATATTTGGCATGTTTGATCTATTTTTAAATAATAATAATAATGGCCGTAAAAATTAAAATATATCCACAAAATATCCATAAAACGAAATTTTAACACTCAAATTGACAAGTATTATAATTAATATTTTCTTTATTTAAAATTTTATCGAATGCGACGAATTCGGAACTATTGCCTAATACTAATTCAAAAAATAAAATTTAATAAATATGCGCTAGTATAAGGAAATATTAGAAAAAAATATTATATACCTATTTATTTTATTAAACTTTGTAAGTGTATTTTTCAATATTTAAATAAAATAAATAAATTAATTCGAAAAGTTCGAAGTGGGATTGACAGACAAATAACTTTTAAATATCATCCAAATAAATTAACAAATGAAGAAATTAACAGGTAAATTCAAATATATTAAAAAAAAGAAAAAGTAAATACCTATATCAATATGTATATATGTTTTCTTTCTATTTTTACAAGCACAATCTAATTTGATTTCTACAAAATCTGAGTATTGTTAGTTAGCTAGCTATAGTTAGTCAGCTAATTATGAATTCCTATAATAGGTACTAAACTAACGTTGTAGTAATGAAGATTGCATGTACTGATCATAAATGTAAATACACATGTACCTACATAGTACATACATATCATAAAAATAGTAAAATCGAAGGGATTGTAATTCAAAACAATGACTTCAATTAATAAATATGATCATAAAATTTCAACGGATATTTTAAAATAAATTCAAATAAATAACTTTTTTCGTTTTCTTAATGAGTAATTTAAAATATAAATCATGAAATTAAATATTTTTTTATTATATGTACATATTGCTGAACATAATTAATTATATGTTTATATTATATGCATATATATACTTTATAATAGTTTTAAACAATTTTAATTTATTTTTATTTAAATGACAATTCTTAGGTATACATTAAGTGCATTTATACATATATAACTTGATTTAATTTTAAAGATCAATCAAAGACATTAAATATGTACATACATATGTATTACCAGATTACACTATATGAAATACAAAATATAATAGATTCTTTGGTCCAATGTTCCAATAAAATTTTTTTTAGATGAAACAAAAAATATTTTTCTTTCCGTTTTAAAATTCACTTGTTAAAATTAGCTTTATAAGCGAAAATATGAATATGTGCAGGGAAAAATTTAAAATGTTCGCCAAACATTACCATGGTGCACGAATATGCTCGTCGAACATGAAAACACCATAGAACAGACAGGACAGACGAGACGATTGTCTTTGGCCGGTTCAGTATATTTGTCCGTGTATTTGGGCATTAACATTACAATAAATTTATGTTAGAATCAATTGGAACAAAACTTAATTATTGATTGTTGTAAAATTTCTAAAAATTTTTTTGGATTATTTTTCTAAATTTTTAATTTTTCGATATTTTAATGAATATTTTTTGTATTTGAATTATTATATGTAGATAAGTATAGAAACGTGGGTGTTGTTAAATAAACTTATAAAGTCTGTAAGTAAATTTTAATTTGTGATTTAATATCATTTTATTTACATAAAAAAATTGTATATAAGAAGAATTTGTTTAATACATACAAACAAATTTTTATAAAATTTATTTTTTATAAATAAGAAATTTTAATTTAATTGTAGTTATTAAAAAATAAACTTAAAAATAATTTTTGAAAAGAAAATTTCTTTTTTTTTTTTGATTAATTTATTTATTTATTTCCAATTTACATATTATAATAATAATATGTTATAAGTTTTTTTTTTTATAATTTTTAAAAATTATAAAAAAACTTATAATATGTAAATTATAACATATTGGCTTGAAAACAAAAAACGAGCCCCAAAAAGTTGATAAAATACAAATTGACAATCATTAAAAAACTTGTGTTACTTGCATCTTTTTGACATTTTAATTGTCATTTTTTATTTAAATGTTAAACTTTTACAAGTCATACTTCATAGTTTTCGTTTATAAAATTTTATCCAATAAATATATAAAAGAAAACACGGTCACAAATTTTAAAATAAATATCACTAAATATTTATTATAATTAAATAAAAGACTAATTACAAAAAATTTAAAAGTATGGATAGATTACTTAGATTAGGTGGTGCAATGCCGCAAGCTCCGCCGACAGGTTAGCTTAAAACAATTTGAAATCTACAACAAATTTAATTAAAAACTTTTTTTATTTATTTTGTTTTAGATGCACCAGTTGTTGATACAGCCGAACAAGTTTATATATCTTCATTAGCTTTATTAAAAATGCTAAAACATGGTCGCGCCGGTGTTCCAATGGAAGTTATGGGTCTTATGTTGGGTGAATTTGTTGATGATTATACCGTACAAGTAATTGATGTATTTGCTATGCCACAAACTGGTACTGGTGTTTCTGTAGAAGCTGTTGATCCAGTTTTTCAAGCTAAAATGTTGGATATGTTAAAACAAACTGGTAGACCCGAAATGGTTGTTGGATGGTATCATTCACATCCTGGTTTTGGTTGCTGGTTATCTGGTGTTGATATTAATACCCAACAGTCCTTTGAAGCACTTAGCGAAAGAGCTGTTGCTGTTGTAGTTGATCCCATTCAATCAGTAAAAGGAAAAGTTGTTATAGATGCTTTCCGTTTAATAAATCCCAATATGTTAGTTTTGGGACAAGAACCAAGACAAACCACATCAAATTTGGGCCATTTACAAAAACCATCCGTTCAGGCACTTATACATGGATTAAATAGACATTATTATTCAATAAGCATAAATTACAGAAAAAATGAATTGGAACAAAAAATGTTATTGAATCTTCACAAAAAATCTTGGATGGATGGTCTCAAATTAGCTGATTACAATGAACATTGTACAATTAATGAGAATACAGTAGCTGAAATGCTTGAATTAGCTAAAAACTATAATAAAGTAAATATTTTTTTTTTATTAAACATATACATTGAATAATATTGATATTTTTTTAAGGCTTTGGAAGATGAAGAAAAAATGACTCCAGAGCAATTGGCTATTAAAAATGTTGGCAAACAGGATCCAAAACGACACTTAGAGGAAAAGGTTGACAAAGTAATGCAAAATAATATCGTTCAATGCGTAGGTGCTATGTTAGACACCGTAGTTTTTAAGTAATTGCATTTATTTTAAATTCAAAGCGAATTGTTTTGATACGTTCACCTATATATAAATATTTCTGAAATTTTTTATTTAAAATTAATTTTTGAATATTTTTCATGTCAAATAAATTTTTGAAAATCCATGTCATATTTTTTTTATTAAACCATTTATAATTAATTTAAATCCAAACTAAAATATACACTAAAAATATGAAGTAAAAAAAAAATGTTTATTACTTTTACATAAATTTTAAACTGCTAAGAAATTCTTTTTTTGTGGATCATTTAAATTTCTACAAAATCCCATTGCTTTTCTGTTCATTTGAGTGAAGCGTCTCATGCCCTCTTGAATTTCTCGAACAGTTATTGGTTTTACACCTTCCAAGCCACGTCCTTGAACTACTTCAGGGCACAGATGCAACTGTAATATAACCAATATTAAAATAAATACAACAAATATACTAATAAAGAACTAATATTTACCATTGTATAACTATTTCCTGATGATGTGACACGACTATATGGTTCTGTTACACGATTTTCTGAATTAAGACGAGTTAAAATTGCATAATCAACAATATATGCAATTGTTTCATGTGCTAAATAAGCTAATATACTCGTTGTTACATTTGGAAGTTTAGTATCTTGTGGAATACCCAAAAATTGTTTAAATTTTAATTTCATTCTCTCCGAATGTCTACAATAAAACGATGTACGTCTTGCTTCATTGTATTGTTGGTATTGTTGACCATTTAATATTTGAGATATTCTATCAGCTCTAAAAACTCTTCGTGATCTTTCTTCATCATATTTTTCAGGAATTTCCATTTCAACATCTTCATCAGATTCTTGTCCATCAGCATCTTCCGCTAAAATTTGTGGTCGACCATATTGTAATTGTAGAATTCTTCTAAATGTTTTCATATCTTTTAAATGTTTTCGCATACGATTTATTTTCACTGGGTTTCTTCTCATTAAGAATTCAAAATCAGCTTGAGACGGGTAAACAGCCTTCTTTCGCCTAAGTGCAATTTCTGTAGCTTCACTAAAAATTCCTTTCAATTGTTGTTGCAATATTTTTTCAACTAATTGAACACTATCACGTAAAGGACGCTCACAGTCTCCAAAGCCTCTCATAATATCTGATATTTCTTGTAAAAATGAAACAATAACTTCTTCTTGACCATTACTATTTATATTCTGAGTAGAGTTTGTAGCATTAGATGTGGCACCACTACCAACATTAAGCTTAGTTTGATTTTGATTGGAATTCTGTCTTCCAACTTTTCGAACACCTGTATTATTTTCCCGTATTGACATTTTTTTTATATTTAAAATTTTTCTACTTTTATATATTTATCTCATCTAAATATATTTATTTCAATTATTTAAATTAAACACAATTTTATTTTGTTTAAAGAATTTTAAGATAATGGCAAGTAATTGTAATTGTGATTTGTAAACATTAAATAAATGTGACATGACAATTGACATTACAAAATACGAATTAAATAATCAATTGTCAACTCTAATAAAAGGCATGTTTTTGGACAACAAATATGACTAAATAAGGCACCATGAGTTGTAAAATGCAAAATAAAATATTTGGTTTGGACACGACCACAAAACAAATACGAATATTAAACCTTAGTTTTATGACATCGAAATAATACGGAATAGCAAAATTTTTATTTATAATGGATAAGATATTTATTAATTTCAACAATTTTTCAGGCTATAAACAAGTTTTCGTATTATTTTTTGGTCGTGCCAAAAGAGTCTTAAACTACATAAAAAAACTAGTCTTAAACTACATAAAACAACTACATACAGCTTTCGAATGAAATTCAATTTTTTATTTTGTATATTTTTGTATATATAAAAAAAAATACTTTCCTTATACTAATTTTAATAATCCAATTCGTTTTTAAAGAAAGTAAAAACGAATATTAATAAAAATTTTGGGAGTTTTTTGTTTTTTTTTTTCGTTTGTTCATAAATTATGCAAATATAAAATTGATTTGATCTGTATTAGAAATAATTCACTAATTTAGCTTGTAAAACATTTTAAAAAATCATTTTAGTAAAATTTTTATACATACATATATTAAATATGCATACAAAATTTTCACTATTTTTGATATTTTGCGAAAAATAGTGTACATACATTCGTATAACAGTCTTTTTAGAGTATTATATAAAACATTTAAATATCTAATATTATTATAAACGTAGATATCTTTAAATTAAGAGTAATATTAGTCGTAATATCTTTTGATTACTATTCAATGTTTAAATTTAAAAATAGTAAATTTTTCGACTGTTTAATTTCTAAATATATATAAAATTATATATTTTCAATTTTAAATAATAGTATTATTTTTTCTATTAAATTTGTTTCATTTTTCTTTTATCCTATCAAAAGAGAGATCTTCTTGATTATTTTGATTACATCTTTCTTTTACCTACAGTTAAAATTAATTATTTAATTACTTTGAAGGAAGTAATAACATTTTTAATTTTTCTGATTCACTCATACCAACTATTGTAGGATTGATTTTAGTAATAGATAATAATTTATGACGTTCTCCTAATTCAGAATCACTTTCATTGTCTGATAAATTATTTTTACTGTTATTGTTAAAACTCTTTTTACGATTTGAAATTGTATTATTATTTTTGAAACATTTCTTTCCTTCTTTAATTTCATATGATCCTAACGTTCGATTTGCAATTTCTCGAGCATTAGTTTGTATACCAACATCACAACTATTACGAGAATTTGATTTTAGTCCTCCAAATGCTGTAATAGATTTACCTGAATAAGAGCTATGCAAAATTGGAATATTTAATTCAGAAGAATTTGAGCTGATAGATTCATTCAGATTAAAATTTGATAAATCTTTTAATTCTTGAGATTCTTCTTTTTTATTTATAGTAACTGATTTTATATTTTTTCGAGTTTTCTTTAAACTATGATTATTTGATTTTCGTCCACTATTTTTACTTTTATTACTACATTTACTATTTCGACTTGGAGATTCAAAATGATGCTCTTTATTATTAAATGACGCCGAACGTCGAATTACTTTCAACGATTTACTATCCTCGTCGTCATCTTCCACATAATCGTGTAGGCGATTTTCATTACAAATATAATGTTCGTCATCACTTTGATTTTGTCGCATTACAACATCTAATCGGGAATCTTGAATTTTTATAGATGCTTTAGATTCCTCATCAGATGTTGTTGTCATTCCTTGATTTTGCAAAAATGGAATAATAAATTGACCATTCTTTGTTAGAAAATTATTTATATCATTGGGATCAAGAATTGCATTATCGCGTCGTTTCATATTTTTGTTTTTGAATAATCCTGTAGTTTTTTTTATGGCAATTATTTGACTTTCAACAGATGTACTACTTTCTTTACGACTACTAAATTTTCTTCCACCAGTCGCAGCACCAGAAGTAAAAAAATCTCTCCTACAATTTCTATTTTTAGATTTTTTATTATTGTGACTGCCCGTTCTTGAACGACTAGCAACTTTTGTCTTCATTTCGGCTATTTTTACTGAAACCTAATAAGAGTTATATTTATTATAAATGTTATGGATACGATCCAGGAAATTTATTTTAACTAGTTTTACCTGAGAGTCAACAGAATTTCTTCTAGATTCAAGTGAAAATTGTCGAACACTAAAACTTATTTCCGAATCTAATGAACTTTTACGAGGTGGACCGTGACTAGATGAATTTGTTGCAGGTGCGCCAGTTAGAGCAAATCGTCTTGTTACAAATTGAGGTAGATAATTGACCCAAGTAGAACTAATTTCATTTGTTGCAGATGAGTTTAAATCATTAACATCAAAATTTAATCCAACTGGATCAGTGCGAGTATTATTCAAAGTTATTGATAATCTGCCCTTATCCTCGAATTCTTTTCTTTTAGCCCATGTTTGAGCAATAACTTTATGTTTTGGCATTTTTATGTCTTCATTTCCCTCACGACCAAACTTTCTATTTTAGGAGAAAAGAATAAAAAAAAAATAATTTCATTATCGTTGAATATAGTTGTAAAATTATTTTTTACTTTGAAATATATCTTTTCCAAGTTTCAATAGAAGATTTTGTCCAACACCATGACGACATGACAATTCCAGATCCAAATAAACATAATAAATGAAGTTGTAAAACAGCAACACTAGGACGACTTTGCATTTTACAAACTTTATGTTCATCAGTAAATGTAGACGAAATCTTACAGCTAAATAAAACGATTCATATAAATTTTATGATTGTATTAAACAATATAAATTTTACTTACATTATAAAAGTTCGAAAGCTTTCTGTCCATGATAAAGAATTTTTAAATTCATTTACATGACAAGCAATAGTAACACAAATGAAAACAAATACTAACATTGCGCACATTCCCATGCGAACAATAATAAAATGAATTTTATTACTAGCTGAAGTTGATTTAATATCTGTTGCATAATTTTTTAAAGCAAATAGTTCTATCATACCACGAGCTACAAAGTATCCTCCAATCAACAGAATGCCACATAAAGGTCCCAAAAGAAGACCTGCTCTTATTTGATGATTATTATACCCGAGAAAACATATCCCCACAATGCTATTGCCATCTACTTCGCTTAAAGCCAATGTTGTAATTGTAAGAACTAGTGGCAGCGACCAAGCAACCAAATGAAAGTATGATCCTTTCTTATCAATACGATCTTGATTATTACCAATTGATCTTAAATGCCACGCATAAGTTAGAAAAACAAACCAAACCATTGCAGATGTTAAAAAATAATAAACTAAAACGAAAACTACAATGCATGATAAATTTTCTCCGGCACTTGGTTCTGCATGACGAAGAGTTCCATCCTTTTTACAAACAATATCATCCCGACTTCCAGGCGTAAACTGAATAAGCCACCTATTAGTGAATTTAACATTTATACGCTTTTATTTTATTTTATGTAGTAAATATAATTAATATAATATGTACATTTTTTTCTGCAGTTTTAATTTAAATATGAAGTGAAAGAGAAAGACAATAAAAGTGAAAAAATTAGATTTAGTAAATTCTAATTGAAATGAAATTTCTATTTTCGTGCAAGCAATTTTTTTAAATACCCTATTTTTATTAGAATGCAAGAACAAAACCGAATTAATTTATCCGTTACCGGATATATTTTAATTATGGAATAGAAATATTTAGATAACATCCTTTATTTTGACATTTTGAATTTACCATTACAGCATTTAATAACTCTTTTAGGATATGGCTATATGACACATTTTAATGATGACTCAGTCAAAATCAATTTGAAAAAAACATGTCCAAAACAAAAACTGTCAAATTAATTTTAGTCCCTGATTATCATTCTGACGTGTCGGGTTCTCTAATTTGTTTATTCATATATAAAATAAGAATCTAAAATTTTAAATTATATTTAAAATTATAATTATCGCAATAAATTAAATAAAGAAAAATAATTTTTAAATTATTTAGTTATAAGTATCAAAAACTTAAACTTCCTCAAAATAATTGGAATAAAAAAAATTCCACGCATACAAATTTTTCCTCGAATTTCGACAAAGTGCAAATCTATTTCATATATAGTAAAATTACGTCTAAACTGAGTTATTGCATTTTTT
Organism: Argyra leucocephala; assembly: GCA_963942445.1. Taxonomy (NCBI): domain Eukaryota; kingdom Metazoa; phylum Arthropoda; class Insecta; order Diptera; family Dolichopodidae; genus Argyra; species Argyra leucocephala. Next base: position 20,834,675 of record OZ012680.1, on the reverse strand, counting down.
TAATAGACATCATAGCATTCCAATTAAAAATAATTTAAAATGGGTTTAACAATATCAAGTCTTTTACAACGTTTATCATTTAAAAAGCAAATGAGAATATTAATGGTTGGATTAGATGCAGCCGGAAAAACTACAATTTTATATAAACTTAAATTGGGTGAAGTTGTTACTACAATTCCAACTATTGGATTTAATGTTGAAACAGTTGAATATAAAAATATTTGTTTTACTGTATGGGATATTGGTGGACAAGATAAAATTCGTCCATTATGGCGACATTATTTTCAAAATACCCAAGGTTTAATTTATGTTGTTGATTCAAATGATCGTGAGAGAATTGAAGAAGCCCAAAAAGAATTACATGCAATGTTACAAGAAGATGAATTAAAAGATTCTGTTTTATTGGTATTTGCAAATAAACAAGATTTGCCTAATGCTATGGCTGCTGCTGAATTAACTGAAAAATTAAATTTAAATCAATTACGCAATCGCAGTTGGTATATTCAAGCAACGTGTGCATCGCAAGGACAAGGTTTATATGAAGGCTTGGATTGGTTATCAAATGAATTGAGTAAAAAATAACATAGCAATAATGATACAATTAAATATCAAAATGATAATTGAAAACGAAAAGTATATAAAAAATATTGATAAATTTTTTGAATAATGAATGTTTTTTTCTTTATAAATTGTATAATTTTAATCTTAAATATTGAAATATAAAAAAAAAAAACGGAATATAAAGTTTATAAATTTTTTTTTACATAGTACTAGAATATACGAAGTAGTGAAAAATAATTTTTAATTTTTAATATTATTTCTGAACTTAGCCACAAATTTCTAATACAAGTTTAAAAATTATTAAAAAATTTAATTTACGAAATGAGAATTCAGTAATATTTTCTAATAATATTGATATATAAAAATAATTTGAATTTAATAAAATTACTTACCCTAATGATGCTATGGCAAAACATAGATTAATGTAGAAGACAATTAATGCTGGATATTTATTAGCGTTTTGCCAATCAATTAAAAATGTAATAATTACAAATAGGTTACATAGCAAACATACTGATGCACCCCAAGCAATTAATTTATGTATTTGTCTATGTTCATCTTCTGTATATAATGGATCTTTACATTGAATACCACATCCTTCTATTCCATAAAAATGACTTGAAGAGGATTCTGTTGGTACAAGTGGTTTCAAACAATTTCCAGTTCCATTAAATTTCATTTCACGTGCATCATTATTACATTTCGACGGAAAAAGAGTTTCATTACATTTTAGAAATTCAGGAAAATATGATGTATTATAGAGTATTCGACAGGGTTCCAAAGTAACTTTGCACATTTCCAATGATGGCAAATAAACATATTCTTTATCTTTAAATTTCTCACATTTTGGCACAAATACCGCACAAAGAAAAGGCTGTAATTATATTATATAATTATTTTAATTTTTAAAATATGTATTTGTAGTATTTACTTGAACATGCGCCCAACATTTCGGAAAATATTGTAAAGCTTGATAATTGTAAAGTTTTTCTTGAATTTGTTCCTGATTAAATGCATCTGTTAAAGCTAAGCTTGTTTGTGAATATGTAATTTTTGCACCAAAACATGTTGTGATATTTAATGGTTCGCAACGACCTGGTCTTACACATTGTATATGTCTAACATCACCCCTTCCATCATACCATGGCTTATCTAAATCCTTACCTTTTTTACCTTAAATTTAGTAAATTTTAAATAATTTTTTTCCAATGATTATATAATCTATATTTTACCATATATTCTATAATTCGTTGTTCCATTAATTGGTTCTAACTGTTGATCAATGTTAGTTAATTGCGCAGACGTATTAATGCACCTTACGTTGTATAGATTTAACAATAACATTGAAATAAAACTAAAGTAAATATGGAGATTTCTGAAATTTTTAAAATTTATTTAAATCATCAATTAATTCATTTATTCATACATATAAATAAAATAAAATAAATTTACTTACATCATTCTATTTTTTTTTTTTTTTTGTAAATTAAGGACGCAAACAAAAACTGATCAAGGATTTATTATAAAATGTTGTTTTAAAACTTATAATTATTACATTAAATTATTAACATTTCGGACTTTAGAATGTTCTTTTAAAAGAATTACTTAATGAATTGTAAAAATTAAGTTAATTTATATTTAAATTTTATAAAATTAGAAATTTAACTTTAATATAAGTAAAAATAAAAATAAAGTATATGCAGATATCAGACAAATAAAAGACCACCCATGCCGCTATTATTGACATTAGTTTGTTTTGTTTTTTTTTTTAATGTTTTTTGTTAATCTGACAACATATGCGCAATAACGATTCAGCTTGCCAGCTACATAAATTATATTTATAATAAACTTCATTAATTTCACTTCAATTAAAAGATATACCACACTTTCAATTTACGAATAATAATATATGTAGTACATATTGTACATAATTTAGAATAAAATTTATTTTTTTATTTTTTTTTATAGAATTAACGCTTTTATTGATTTACGTTATTATTTTGATAATACTAATTGATAAATCATAAACAAAAAAAAAACGAAAGAATCAACAATGGCAACACCGAAAACAATTGGATGTGTTGAATAATTGAAATGTCAAATCGCGTTGAGTGAAAACGAAAAGTGACATCAAAGACCAAAGTATTCCTGTCTTGTTTCGTTAGTACTACAAAAAAAAGTAAAGCTTAATAAAATAAAAGATAAAGCGATAATTAAATTTATTTAAAATGGTTGAAAATTTTATTATTAGATAGTTAAAATAAATAGTTAATTTAAAATTTGTATATTTCCGCAAAATTTGAATATAAAGTAAGTTTTTGTTGGTGGAGTTTACGATTTTTTTTTATATTGTAGATTATAGGTACATGTCACCCTTACCCTAAAGTCTATACATTTTTCATTTTCATACGATAAAAGGTCAAGTGATTTGAATAGATTTTTAATATGCAATTACCTTTATAATTTTTGGTTTGGTTCAGTGATATAATTTTATGTAGTTTTGAATATTAGATGTAAAGTGAAATGAATTATGATTTTTTTTTGTTTTGTACTTAATAATTACTTTAAGTGCAAGAAGTTAATATTCAAGGACTGTTATTCCATATGTGAATTGTCATAAAAAAAATCGATTTATATGGATTTTCATATTTTTATTTTTAAGTAAGTTAAGTAAGTAAGTAAAGCAAATCATACTTATTTATTTTTTAAAAGCTTTTTATTAAGATTATTTGGGTTATTTTTGAATTATTGCCTGAGATATAAGATAAGAAATAAACAATAAACAGCAATAAATTAATTTAAGTTATAGTGTCTAGTGTCGACTTTAAATTAATGTATTTTTTTTAAAAAATATAATAAGATTATTCTAAACTTTAAAAAATTAAATTCCAAATGCTTGTATAAGAACGTCTCAGTCCCTAATTTAATTCGATTACGTGTATATGTCTCAGTCTCTATTTAAATTTTGGAAATTTCGTTCACTGCGGGAATTAATTTTCTTTTGATTTAAATTTAAATACGGAGGGAGCGTGGAAATATCAGTTTTTGTGTTTAAATGAAAAAAAATATTTAAAATTTAGTTTAATTACAATATTTAAAATTAATTATTCAAAATGGTTATTTTTTGCACTTTATGAAATATGTATAAAAAATATTTCAAATTTATGCTTAGAGAATATTAAAAAATTAACCTTGTAACAGTTTTTTACTCTTGTTTTGTTTCTCTTTGCATTTGCATGCCAATTGTGTTAAAAAAGAATTTTTTTAAAAATAGATTTTTTTATGTAAATATATTTTCAACATAAATAAAAACTTTGTTTAATATAAATATTTGCATTCCTAATTTATACATTTTATACATACATAGTTATATGCCGATAATAAAAATAATTATTATGTGTAAGTAACTTATGCATGTTGCCTCTTCAATAACAAATAGTACTTATCAGTTCATGTACGTATTTAATTTTATTATAGACAAAAAAAGTACAATACTTGAAAATATATAATTAAAAAAATATAATCAATATTATTCATCAATAAGATCTCTTTGAATAATCGATTTCCAAAAAAAGAACACAAATTTTAAAATTTGTGATGTAAACAAACTAAATAAATAAGTTATAAGTTATAAGCAAATGCTTTCAATGGAAAAACAGAACTCTAAAGAATTAAATAAAAATTTTAATATTTTTTTCATTTATTTTTAAGATTATTTGTTTAAAAAAAATATGGTATTGTCAATTTTTATAATAATTAATTATTTTTTTTTTTAAATAAAATAAAGTGTAATATGGCGGATTCAGCAATTAATCGAAATAATCAAGGATATCATCAATTAAGTGTGACTAGTAAGTATTTGTAAATTTATTTTTCATAAGATTTTAAATAATAATTAAAAGTTATTAACAAATTGTTTTTAAATTTTTCGTAGTACCTAACTATTTGTCTAAATTAAATAATATTTTTTTTTAAACGATAAAAGAAAATTATAAACAGAAAAACAAAAAACTGGGCTGGGCTAATGGAAATAATTTATAGTTAGCTACGTAAAATCAGTATATTCCTTATCATTTTAATTATTATTGTATTAACAAAAATTGCGATTGTTTTATCACAAATTTAGAAATGAACAAAAAGAAACGGAAAAATATTTTTTGCTCTATTTTTTTTTATTTTAGTATTAATTTGAAATTATGATAATGCGAACGAAAATGTAAAATAGAAAATGAAAATAATTAAATTTTTAATTCAACATTTATTTTAGTTGAGCATGCTTCATTGAGAAATAATGGCTTTCTTAAACCAAATCCATACGTGGAACTTTTAATTGACAATAAAAGTAAACGGAAGACAGATTTTGTTAAAAACACGTATTTACCAAAATGGAATGAGGAGTTTACAGTGCTGGTAATGTTTTTGAAATATTGGTTATTAAAATTTCTATTTTTATATTCAAATTAAAAACTAATTATAGGTGACTCCAAGTTCTCTTTTGATTTTTAAATTATTAGATCATTCTAGTTTTCGAAAAGATGCTCTAATAGGTGAACGTTCCGTTAATTTAAATCAAATATTGCATAATTATAATGGAAGAATAGATAATTTGGAATTAAATATGGATTTATTATTTACATCGAAATCAGATAATAGACAAACTAAAAGTGGTGAATTGATTGCGGTATTAAATGGTGTAAAAATTGATATGACGCAAAATGGTGTTCCTAATGGCAATAATGGTGGTACAATAAGTTTAGGTACTGCTGGACCTCAAACTTCACCAGCATCAGCTGTACCAATTAACGAAAACAATCAAAGTCAACATAATATGGTAATGAATGGTGGTACAAATGATGCTCGAAGCAGTATATTAATGAGTGGCATCAGAGCTAGAATGCGTTTAAGAACAAATAATGTACAGTCATCACAAAATAGTGTGCAACCAACTGGAAATAGTGTTGGAAATACAAGTGGTAGTAGTACTATAACAGCAGGTATAAGCAATTTAAGTTTAAATGGTTCACCAGCGTCACCATCGTTATCACCGGGTAAACAAAATACATCTACAGGAGCTGTTAGAAGGAATAATGTTAATAATAGTAACGTATGGGAACAACAACAACAACCACCACAACAGCAGAGGATGATTGCATCGAATGCAAATGGTAATTATTAAAAAAATTAAAAAAAAGGCTTGTCGAGTACTTAAATTCCGTAAAATTTATTATTGTAGGAAATGTAAGTCAGCGTTCTGCTCAAGGTTACCCTGTTCAGCAGCTTCCTATAGTTGAAGCATCAACCAGTACTGGTTCAGATCAATCACAACAACAACAGCAACCGCCTCCACAACAACCACCGCCACAACCACAACAAAATGGTACTGTAGCCAGTGTTCCAAATGGGAATCCTGTGCCAGTTTCTAATGCAACGGATCAACAGTTACAAGCTCAACAAGCTGATGATGAACCCCTACCAGCCGGTTGGGAAATTCGTTTTGATCAATATGGCCGTCGATATTATGTAGATCATAACACACGATCTACATACTGGGAAAAACCAACCCCATTGCCTCCAGGATGGGAAATACGAAAAGATCCTCGTGGTCGAGTTTACTACGTAGATCATAATACCAGAACAACAACCTGGCAAAGACCAAATAGTGAACGTTTAATGCATTTCCAACATTGGCAGGGACAACGAGCTCATGTTGTAGCACAAGGCAATCAAAGATTTTTATATGGACAGCAGCAACAACAGCCGACAGCTTCAGTTGCACCGGTAACACAAGATGAAGAAGATCATTTAGGACCACTTCCTGATGGATGGGAAAAAAAAGTACAAGCTGATAACAGGGTGTATTTTGTCAATCATAAAAATCGTACAACTCAATGGGAAGATCCACGAACTCAAGGCCAAGAAGTTAGTTTAATTAATGAAGGTCCTTTACCACCAGGTTGGGAAATTAGATATACAGCAAACGGTGAAAGATTTTTTGTTGATCATAATGCCAGAAGAACTACTTTTGAAGATCCTAGACCAGGTGCTCCGAAAGGTGCTAAAGGAGTTTACGGTGTACCGAGAGCCTATGAACGCTCATTTCGATGGAAACTTAGTCAATTTAGATATTTATGTCAAAGTAATGCTCTACCCTCCCATATAAAAATTACCGTTACGAGACAAACATTATTTGAAGATTCATATCATCAAATTATGCGATTACCGGCATATGAATTAAGACGACGTTTGTATATTATATTTAGAGGGGAAGAGGGTTTAGATTATGGTGGAGTATCACGCGAATGGTTTTTCTTATTATCACATGAAGTTTTAAATCCAATGTATTGCTTATTTGAATATGCCAACAAAAATAATTATAGTTTACAAATTAATCCTGCTAGTTATGTTAATCCAGATCATTTGCAATATTTTAAATTTATTGGCCGATTTATAGCAATGGCATTATACCATGGACGTTTTATTTATTCTGGTTTTACAATGCCGTTTTACAAGAGAATGCTAAATAAAAAATTAACTATTAAGGATATCGAAACAATTGACCCTGAATTTTATAATTCTTTAATATGGGTTAAAGATAATAATATCGATGAATGTGGATTAGAATTATGGTTTAGTGTAGATTTTGAAGTATTAGGTCAAATAATTCATCATGAGCTAAAAGAAAATGGCGAAAAAGTTCGTGTTACTGAGGAAAATAAAGAAGAATACATAACTTTAATGACCGAATGGAGAATGACGAGGTAAATATAATTTTTGATTTAATTTAATATTAAAATTTATGAATTCAATTATTTTAGGGGAATTGAACAACAAACAAAAACTTTTTTGGAAGGTTTCAATGAAGTTGTTCCATTAGAATGGCTTAAATATTTTGACGAACGTGAATTAGAATTAATTTTATGTGGGATGCAAGATGTTGATGTCGATGATTGGCAGAGGAATACAATTTATAGACATTATAATCGTAATAGTAAGCAAGTAGTTTGGTTCTGGCAGGTATGTATTTGACTTTCAGTTGAATATTCAAATAAATATTTCACGAAACTAATTATTTTTTATGTTTAATAGTTTGTACGTGAAACTGATAATGAAAAACGGGCACGTCTTTTACAATTTGTTACTGGTACTTGTCGAGTACCGGTTGGTGGATTTGCTGAGCTTATGGGATCAAATGGTCCACAACGTTTTTGCATTGAAAAAGTTGGTAAAGAAACTTGGTTACCCAGATCACACACTTGCTTTAATCGATTAGACTTACCACCATATAAGAGTTATGATCAATTAGTTGAAAAATTAACGTTTGCTATTGAAGAGACTGAAGGATTTTGTCAAGAATAAATTAAAAATGAAAATATATATATATATATATAATTGTGTTATATATATAAATATTTATAATATATAAATAAATTTATTTAACATTTTTTTTTTATTAATAAGGCGCGATAGAATAAAATTACGATTTGTTTTTATAAGGTGGAAAAAAAAAATCGAAATAATTTAAAATAAAACATTTTACTTAATAGTTTGTTTATTTGTTTAATTTTTTAAAATATATTTTTCATAAATCATGAATTAAATCATGTTATCTGTATTAAAAAGTTATTAAAATGCTATTTAGTGAAAAAAAAAGAAAAAAAAAATGTTATTAGAAGATTAAAATTTGTATGATAAGATTTTGTGATTTGTATTTAATGTACATATTAAAAGTAAATATGTAAGTATATATATATATATATATGAAAAGAAAATTATTACATATTCCAGCACTAGTAGAATAATTGTATTTTTTGTTTCAAAAATATAAGATGAAAAATTTTGAAATTGTGTTAGTTTTTTTTTCATTTAGAAAATTCATCATAGATCATCTCTTATTTATTTTTCAGTAATGGTTTTCGGTAGTCGAATGTCCAAACACCTCCCATACAGTCCACTTATTTATAGATTGTAAGGAATGAGCTTATTATCTTTAATATAAAAATAGGAAGAAAATAAGCACGATTACATTTGAATGCTATTTATTTTAAGATAACCGATAGCTCTTACCACTAGTTGGTATATTACTTTATTAGTTAGAAATTAATCAACAAATTCTAATCAATAACACTTCATTGACCCAATTGTTAAGAAAAACATCGTTTTTAATTGCACACTAAAACACATTTTATTTGAATATATATTTTTTATCATCAAGATTACATAGATTATAATACTCTACAAATCTAAATACTATTTTTTCATCATTTAAATTACTACTTTGTATATATTTATTTATTTCTATGTTATTTAATTTTTAAATTAATATAATGCAAGAATTAGTTAAGTAACTAAGTAAAAAAAAACTGAATATAGCTATGTTCACAGTTGTTTTTTTTTTTTGTATCTTGTCGTTCAGTCCATTGAATTGATTATTTACTTTCTACTTTGTATGTATATAATAAGCTGCTTTCTAAATTTACGAAATTTACAAAATGTGTAATGTAAATTTTTGTTGTCTTTCACGAATAATATCATCATCAAATCGCCATCTCATAATTTGACAAAAAAATGATAATTTTATATCAAGTTTTTTTACGCTTTGATTATTTTTGCAAAATTTTGCAAGAGCATTACTAGAAAAGGTAGTTTAAAAAATTATAAATATTTTAAAATAATAAAAATATGTTCAGAAATTTCACTTCACATCAGACATCAGCGAATTTTGTAGATGCATTATTAATTGCAAACCATTCATTGTCATCAACATTTTCAAACAGTTATTATTTATTTGAATTTTAATTAAAATGATATTACAGGTTTAGCACAAAAGATTTAAGATAATGCAATATGTACTTATTTGAGCCGCTTTTAGCTTATATTTGTTTTCTTGTTAGATTATTTCAATAAAAGAATTTTTCTTATTTTATTTTTTACCAAATTGGTTTTAAGAAAAATAGCTTTCATTTATCCAAAGTATCATTCACTATGATAATGTTTTGTTGATTTTTGTTTAAATTTATTCGAAAAGGAAATTTTGTTGTTTCAAATGATTATATAGATTAATGATTTGTTTAAGATAAAGTATTTTCAGCTATAACACCAAATATTGATACTAATTTCTAATTGAATATATATTAATAATTTCCAAATATTTATGATACACTTCGAGGCTTTGGCGAATTCTGGTCACCATAAATTCATTGGTAAAGCGTATCCTTTTTTGGATACAAATATATTTCGATCTGATGATAATGACGATTCTCTTTTTTTATTAATATCGACTGCAGCAGCAGTAGCAGAATTTTCATTTTTACCATTACCATATGTGGTAATTGTTTCACTTTTGCCTTCTTTAGTACGTGTAATTGTAGTTTTCACATTGCCTTCAGAATCTTTAATGACACGTTTTGTTTCATATGTACCATCTGGCTTAAGAATTGTTTGAGTGACAACACTTTGACCAAACATTTTTGGTCCCTAAAATAATTTAAAAAATTAATTTATATTTATATGCCTTATATTTAATGATTCTACCTGATATGATCCTTCAAATACTCCTCCAAAATGAGGGGAAAATTTAGAAGCCGTTGAATCTCTTTTTTTAGTTACCGTACGTCGTTTTTCTTCTTCATCAATTATAGTACCATGAATTTTACCCAAAATTTTTTCTTCATCTGTTAATTTTTTTATATCATTTGAAGTGATTATATTTCTTTTAATTGAATTATTTTTTGGTAAAATATTGTTCAGCTCAGGTACCACGCGTTGCACTAATGAATGTAATTGATCTGGATTGATTCTACAAATAATAAATTTTTTAAAATGAACATTAAAAACAAATAACGGTTTAATACAAAACAAAACGAAAAAAATTATAACTTAAATCAAATTAAAATATGTATATATATTTCAGCTTACTCTCCATCCAAATCAGTATCAGAAATTTGTTCTTTAAATTCATTTAAAAAGTCTTTTTCGTAGCCCGGTTTTAAATATTCGTCCTTTAAGTTCCTATCAAACATTTCACCATTTTCTGAAATTTCAATGAGTCAACAAAAAATTTAAGTACAACGATATTTCAAATAAATCAATACCTTCAATTTCCCTGATCGATTTTAACATTTCCTGCATTTGACGTTCAAAATGCTTCTGTAATTCAATTGGATTAGTAAAAATTTGAAATGCCTTTGTAGTTTTTCCAAAAAGTTCATCGTCAGTTTCATCTTCTTCATACCAAGCCGGTTTTCGAAATTCATCCTTTTGAAATCTGTTTTGTTTTTACGATCGTATTTAAAGAATGAATGAGTATTATAAAAACCATAAGTTTAAATATAAAATTTTAATTCTGCCTATTGTTGTTTTAATGTAAATAAGGCTGTCCAAAGAATTTTTAAATTTCAACTTGATACAGTATTGACCGATTTCAAACAATTTATTTTTAAAAATAAATTATGCATAATACCATTTATACAAACAAACATAAGTAGATGTGGAAATACAGATAAAAAATGTTTACATATTCGAAAATCGTAATATTGTTTTAAATTACACTTACTCGCATATTCTAATTTGATAATGATTAAAAATTATAATCTTTTCATATTTTTATACATTTTGTAAAAAAAAAAAAATATTTATTAACATAATCATTTATTTGAAACTACCGAATGAAAATATCGATTAATTACTCCGCCATTAACTTACCCAGATTCTGATTCCGATTTTCCTTCCTGAGTTTTGGAAAACATTCTCTTCAAAATATCCATTCTCAAATAATTATATAATGCAAACAAAAAATAATTTTGAAGTTTTTATTTATGTTGGCACTATCTCAAATTATAATGAATATTTCTTTTTTAATTTTATATTAAAAATGAAAAGGAAACCGACTTATCCGGATTCTGGAAATCAATTTTCTTCTCTGATAAGAAAAATAAAAACACGCATGACAGTTCTTGCTTGACTTTTTAAAACATCAAAATTGTTCTATTTCTTATGTGTTCTATCTATATATAAAGCTGTTTAGACATTAAAATATTTAGAAGAATTTTTTGTGAAATTTGAGATTTATAAGATTATAATTTAACCACCTAACATCATTTCTTCATAGTTTTATTACATATAATTTGTATGCTATTTCTTTTAAAAAAAGTTAATATGTTATTATCGGTTCGACTATATATTTCTGTGTGTGTTATTATTTCCAATTTTAATTTGTTTCGAAAAATAAGGTAAACGGTGCTTATTTTCTTTAAAAAATTTGGTTTAAAAATTGAAAGTATAAAGCAGCATGTCATAAAAAAATTTATTATATTTACATTTTATTAGTAAAATGACTACAAAAGCATCATATAAATGTTTTGTTGAAAATTCTGTTTTTCGTAAACAGATATGAAACGTATACTTATGATGTACTCTCGAAGTGTATTGTGGACGGGTACAGTAGCCAAGAATAAAATTGCACTTTAAATTAATTAAAGAAACAAATGTTTGAACTTGAATTACATTTTATTTTTAACAATTTAATTTGTAAGTTTGATTTCATATATAGATCTAATTATATTATGTATTAATTGAATAAATAAATATTTTTATAAAAACCTTATAAAGACTTGTTAAGAATCAAATTTAATTAATATTGACAACTTCGTAATTTTTTGAAGAAAATAAATTTGCAAACCCAACCCTAGAGCTAAGCTCAAATTTTGGATTACAAAAAGTTGTATTCAAAAGTTTAATTAAAAACTCATTTCTCGTTGTTGGCGTAAGTTTTTAACGTAAATAAAAGAACAAAACTTAATAAATAATAGTCTAGCTTTGAGAATGAAAAAGTTTCTAATTTGATGGAAATTACAACAATTAAGTGAAATAAATATAGTCTTTTGATATTATATAAGAATAAAAATTGAATAATATACGTGATGAATTTTTAAATTGTTAAGTTTTTAATGTAAATCAAACATCTGTTGGTAGCTAAAAAGTCAATAAAATTTCAAAAACGAAAAAGATTTTGGAAAAATAAATACAAACATTTTCTAATGTCATTTTTGACGAATACTACTGAATCTTCAATTACTGTTGCAAGAAAACCACCAGTTTTCCCAAAATTACGGCCAAACCTATATGCAGGAAAAGGAAAGAATGAAGGTGGCTCAACAGGATCAAATAGGAGAGTTAGAAGTGCCTCAACGGGACGTGATAAAAAATCAGAAATTCAGGCTCGATATTGGGCATTTTTATTTGGTAACCTTCAGAGAGCTATTAATGAAATTTATGAAACAGTTGAATGCTATGAAAATATGTCGTCTTGTCAAGAAACTATTTTAGTACTCGAAAATTATATTAGAGATTTTAAAGCCCTAGGTGAATGGTTCCGCGTGTCATGGGATTATGAATCAACACCTTTACCACAACGACCAAATTCGCTTGCATGGGAAATTAGAAAAAGTAATCCTGTCCCACGAGTTCATAAGAATTTTTCAAGTCCTTTGACTTCAGGTAAATCTAGTCCAAATTTTTCAGGAAAAAGTAGTCCATGTTCAGCAAATGATGAAGGTAAACCATCTCCTAAGAAATTTTATTGCCATGAAACGAATTGTAAAAGTGCTACAGTTGGAAAACTTAATATTAAAGAATTATTTGGTAATAAAACTATAAAAAATATTGTAAAAGAACAAAATGAAATAGAATATGAGGATATTAAAAATTTAGAAGTAATAGATGTTCAAAGAGAACAAATTAATTTTGAATTTGGTTGTGAAAATAAAGAATCATCAATTCAAGTTGTTGAAAATGATTTATGTAATAAGTTTGATAAATGTGATAATAGTACGCAAACCGACTTGGAAGATGAGAATTTAACATTAGCGGAAATAAGAGAGAAATTACAATTGATGAACACAGAAAATAATAACGATCCAGTTAAAAGTCCTACTGTAAGTCGATCATTTAATTGTGATACAACAAAGAATAAAATTGTGGAATCTCAAGACATCAATGCAAAAAAAATAGAAAATCAAAATAAAATAGAAAAGAAAATTGAAGTTACGACATCAAAAGTCGTAGAATCTAATAAACCAATCGAAAAAATCTCTAAAAAACAAATTAGTCCCATAAAGTATTCAACTGTTTTAAATAAAAATACTTCTAATAAACCAATGTCAAGAACATTACCACTTAGAAGCAACAAAAGTTTTGTGCGATCAACGTGCTCATTAGATATACAAAATAATGTTCTTATGAACGATAGTAACCTTTGTCCAGGTAAAATAAATACTAAACCTTTATCTAACAAAATAAATATTAGTTCTAGCAATATAGTCATTAAAAATTGTCCGAATTCTGGTAACATAAACCAGAAAAAAATTAGTCCACAGCACAGTTCTAATTTATACAAAACTGATAGATGGAAATCATCAACAAATAATGATAGAATACCCTTGCGTTCAAAAACAATGATTGATATAAAAGAAAATAAAAAACCAATGGTTACGAAAACTTCTATAAATTCTGGAAGACTTTCGAGAGGAAGTAATAGATCTATAAATAGTTCGTGTGAAATAAAAACTGATTTAACTGCCAAATCATCAAATACACCTGAAAATTTTAATTCAAATAATTCAATTTCTAATCAAAAACCGCAAGTACAGAATGCTAACGATGGTTGGCTTACAGTAAAGACAAAGAGAAAATCTAGTTCTCATTGGACTCAACGATTCAATCAACCAACAGGTTATGCAAGCCTACCTGCTTTACCACTATTGAATGAAAAAGAAGAAAATGAAAAAAAGAAAGAAGAAAAGAAATTGGATAATGATATGAAAGTAAAAATAGAAACGAAGCCTGTTGCAAAAACAAAAGGAAATATTTTACAAATTAGAAATTCTACTAAACAAATTACAAAACCTTCTACCAGAGATAATAAAACTAATAATATGAATATTCCATTAAAAAGTCGTCAAACATTAATTAAGCGACAAAAATCAGATTTAACAGGTTTAAAAATTACTTCTCTTCACAAGGAATATATGGAAAGTAAAAAATTTAGTGAAAATAACAAATCCACAACAGATGTTGTACAAAATGGCAACACTGAAGAGAAAACTGCAAGCGAGGTCTCTCTTTCAGATGAAATGGATCCAAATAAAATTGACATTAAGATTCAAACAAACAGAGAGTTTTCGAAAGCTATTGGAGATTTATATGAAAGTTTGTCAATTGTGCCTAATTTTAGATGTGATGTTACTCTTTCAAGTTGTGATGAATATGAAGAAAGAGATGATATGGAATCTGATGAAGATCAGCGTAAATTACTTGAAGAACAAGAATTATTAGAAAAACAAATTTTAGAATTACAAAATACAGAAATTGATGTAGATACAGAAACAGATGAAACAGATTGTGAAGTAATGATAGATTTAGATGATTGTAATGAAAAAACATTAATTAATGAATGCTCTCTTGAGTCATTTACCATTCCAGAAGAAGAAGATATGTCATTAGAAATGCGATATTATCCTTTATTTTCTGATATGTCAAATTGTGAACGTAAAGAAACACTTGCAACATTGCAAGCCTATGTAAGTCGGTATCCTGGAAGAGCCCAAGAACTTCATCAAAAATTATCTAGTCCATCAAGAAGGCGATCTTTACAGGAGACTCTAAGAAAATATCAAGCTAAACAAGCAAGGGCTCAAGAAAAACGAGAATTATTGCAAAAAGAGAAGGCTTTAAAAATTCAACAACTTTTGGCGAGAGTCGAAGATGTGAAAACAGCTAAACTACAATTAATAGAAAAAAAACGATTGAGGATGGAAGAACGATTAAAGAAAGCAACACTAAATCGAAATCAATATTTAAGGGATATTGTCCGCAAAGCTCATGATGAAGAAGAGAAATTAAAAGAGATAGCATTTATTAAAAACTTGGAAGCACAAAATAAACGTTTAGATTTTTTGGAAGCATGTAAAGAGCACGAAGTAAGATTACAAGATCTTGAACAAGAAAGACAGAAAAAGGTTGAAGAAAAAGCTGCTAAAGAAGCAGCTGTAGAACGTAGAAGGCAGGAAATTGAAAAAGCCAGACAAAGAAGGTTGGAAAAAATGAATGAAAGTAGAATTGAACGTGAACAAAGAATTGGAAAAATGCAAGAACAAAGAGAAAAACAAAGATTACAAATGGCAAGAGAAAAAGCTAAAGATCGTGAAGAAAGACTTTTAGCTTTGCAAGCACAACAACAACAGACAACAGAAGAACTTCAGAAGAAAATAATTCAAAAACAAATTGAATCTGCGAGACGACACGAAGAGAACATTGAACATATTCGTCAACGTGCGTTAGAGCTCTCTATTCCTTCAAGAAACTTAGAAGATCCAACTGCACCAATTTCGCCGAACAAAAATTTAGAAGATGGTAAGCCAGAAGATGGAGATCTCTCATCAACCCTTTCTGATGTAAGCAAAGAAAATTCTAAAAATCAAAAAAAGAAGTTAAAAAAATTGAAACAACGTATAAATCAAAAAGCAGAGGAATACTTGAAACAAATGTCCCCTCTTCCAATACATATAAAGAGAGAAAGTCAGGTTCCTAAATTTCTTAATCTAGTGAACAAAGGTGGTGGACCTTTAGGAATGGAAAGACAATTTAATCAACTTTTACGAATTATTGGTAAAGGACAAATAAATGATTTTCAATGTTTCTGGTTATTGGACGGCTTAGGCACAATATCCAACTTTTTAATAAAAGCTATAGAAAATCCAGATGAATTCAATACCAGAACTACAATTTTGGCTGTACAATTATATAGAAATGCTTGCAGTTCATGTCCTCAAATAGCTCGACATTCCCTAATGGGAAACACTATTACAGTTTTGTTTGATGCTTTAACAAAAAGTTGCCAACTTCCAGAAATAAAATCAGATAGAGTGGCAGTTCCCCTTTCAGTTGAATTGATGTTGGCATGTACAGTAGCATTATCTCCATCGAATGCAAAAAAACATATTCCAAATGTTTTGGAACGTATACCAGATTTAATAAATTATGCAATAATGACAGGTTTAATTGGAATTTTATCACGACGATGTAATGAAATACAAGATTCTGTAGACAATCAACAAAGTGTTGTATTATCTTTGTTATCTACAATAGGTCTTTTAACAAAATTCGCTGAGATTTGTCCACAGGATCCAAGTGATCCAACACGTTTCTTATCAAATATTAAATCTACTGAATTATTTGGTGTTATAGGAACTTTATATTCAAATGTTGTTCCTGTTGGTGAAACTATAGCTCCAAGAATAATATCATTGGCAGCAGCGGCATTTAATTTACTTATATCAATTGCGGTGCTAGATATTAATACATTCCAATTAGTATTGACAGCTGAATCAATTATTTCTATGAAATATTTAGATGTAGTATCGATGTTACTCAAATATTGTGGACCTAAATGCACAGGTTTCGATAATAACGAATGTCAAGCGATGTTAGTTGATTTGATAGCAAGTATAGGTTTCTTTTGTGCAAACAATGAAAAAAATCAAAATTTATTGATTACAAATCCTCATTGTGTAATTTTAAAAAATTTAAAAAATTTGCCAGAAAAATTTAATGTAGTTATATACCCTTGTGTTGTTACTATTATTGATAATAATGAAAACTCAAGAAAAATTTTATCAAATCATTTTGATTTAAATTTATTTGATGAATATAGAAAATCAGAAAAAGCTAAGAAAAATCATTTAATTGCATTATTAAAGGAACACTAATTAATTATCATAGTATGTATACAAAATAGAATTATGTTTAATGTGATTTGTTTTTTTTTATATAATAATAATAATATAATTATTTCGAAATATTTTAACTCGAATACAAGGAAACATTTTTAAAACTATGTAACTATAATATGTATAATTTTTGATTACATTATCTTTCATTATTGTTTTAATCTTTAATTTAATTTTTACTTGAATTATTTATAAAAATTTTTTAAAAATATATAACAGAAAATTACTAAAATATTTGTTTTATTAAATACTTTTATTTATTTGAACCACGCTTAACGGTAAATTGTTTCTATTTTTAGATTTAGAGTAGAGAAATTTTGAATACATACTCTTAAGTCGACTGTAGTTAGTTTATAAAATAATTACGGTCGGCTTGGAGTTTATTATTGCCCTTTTTAATAATTTTATTTTTACCTGTGCTGAGCAAGAAAATTGAGAAGGTACGAAAAAATTAAAGTAATAAAAATATAAAATTGTACTTTCTTAGTTATTCCACTCGAAGCAATCAATTCGTTTCGTTCGTAAATCATAGTTATTTTTATACTCTGTAGGAAAGAAATACCACAATAGATTATTTTGCATAGTTAAAAAGAAACACGATGTCGCATATTCGCATTATTACGTTGTAATCTGGTAATTAATTTGACATTTCTTAAATTTGTCAAGATGATTGTGTCAAAATCGATTTTTACTTTAATAAATTTTTCTAGTCACCTGACAATAAAGTTTCTGTATTGGAACTCCAATCACAAAAATTGTTCGTATTTGAATTTTCTTGGTGCTCCTTTTCCAATTGGTTTGTACATTTTATTATATTATTTAAAGTTTAAATTTAAAATAATTTAGTATAAGCAAGTTTTAACTATTTTGAAATCATTACTATTAACTAAATATAATTTTTTTAAAAATTTAATATTAATTTGGTTGAGATTTTTTTTCGTTTTAACTTATCTGTCACATGATCAAAATATATGTTCAAATAAATTTACTATAATTTTTTTTTATTAAATAATGTTTTTTACAGATTTAAAAATTATAAAATTTAAAAAAAAACAGCACAAAGATGGCTTTAAGCGATGCTGATGTTCAAAAACAAATTAATCATATGATGGCTTTCATCGAGCAAGAAGCTAACGAAAAAGCTGAAGAAATCGATGCTAAGGCAGAGGAAGAATTCAATATTGAAAAAGGACGTTTGGTTCAACAACAACGTTTAAAAATTATGGAATATTATGAAAAAAAAGAAAAACAAGTTGAATTACAAAAGAAAATTCAATCGTCCAATATGTTAAATCAAGCTCGTTTAAAAGTATTAAAAGTACGTGAAGATAATGTTAGGGCAGTATTAGATGAAGCTCGTAAGAGATTGGGCGAAGTAACTAAAAATGAACCTGTCTATCGAGATATTTTGCAAAAGTTAATAGTTCAAGCACTGTTCCAAACTATGGAACCTCAAGTAACTTTACGCTGCCGTAAAATTGACCAAGCATTAGTTTCAACAGTTTTGCCAGGTGTATCTGAACAATATCGTGCATCTATTGGTAAAGATGTTAATGTTACTATTGATCCAGAAAACTGTTTATCTCCTGATGCATGTGGCGGTGTTGAGCTTATTGCTTTAAATGGACGTGTCAAAGTACCAAATACATTGGAATCAAGATTAAACATGATTTCTCAACAATTGGTACCAGAAATTCGTAATGCTCTGTTCGGTCGCAATGTAAATCGTAAATTTACTGATTAAGCTAAAAAAATAATATATTAAAATAATAAAACAATAAGAAAATTGTTATTCCCTTATGTAAATTAAATCTTAATAAAATGTATTATCTTTTACGGTTTTACTTTTTAGATTATTATTGTCATTGTATTCCGCAAAAATTATTAAAACAAATGTTAAATATTATTGTAGCGTTAAAAATTGCTATTTTAAAATTGGTTTAATAAAATAAATGTACATATGTTTAGAAACTCTTGTTGTATTTTTGCGATTGTTGATTTAACCTAGATCAAAGTTAAAATTAATTTAAAAAATTTAAATCCAGAAAAGAAATCGGACATTGGCTTATTAAGAAAATCTTGATTACCATAATAATTGTGATGTTATAAGGACTTCTTGCTATGAAAGGAGTGAGTATGCAATAAAATTAAAAAAATTAGTTAAGTATTCACTTAAGTTTTTATTTAATTGCCAACAATTTAGAACTACAAAATAAAATTTAGTTAATGATGATGATCATCTTTTTTTATATATCTAAGACCACAGTATCCGCAAATATGTGCACCAGGCTTATCCTAAAAAAATCATCATATTAATAGGAGTTATAAGAAAATTAATTTAAATTTTAAAGTTCGGAAAAATATGAATGAATTTTTTTGAAATAATGTGTACATATACATTTTGTTTTATTCATATTTATATCAATTATTCATTTTTTATAAATTTTTATAAGCTTTTTTCCTTGTCTTACCAAATTAATATAGACTTTTGGATGACCAAGATCAGGATCACCACCATCACACCAAACTACACGTTCTGTAACCTCTTTTGGTGGAATCTCATCAATTAATTTAATACCCCAGTTCTCGTTTACATAACGTTTAGCATTTGTAAAACGAACATTTCTATAATCATCTTTTTCATAAACCTAGTTAAAAATATTTGAATATTAAAAATATTTTTATTTACTGTCTTTGACAGACTTTTGCGTAATCAAAATCTTACTTGTCCGGTATGAGTAGTTTCACTTATATCTGTTCTATTTTCAGACGTAGAACTAGCTTTAGAAGATAAAGTTCGTATTCCACATTTAGTAATGATTCTTAAATCCTTAGTAATATTCCTCAAAGCCATTTTAATTTGTTTCAAATTTCAAATTTAGTTGAAAAGAAAAATAAAATTAATGGTCCTAATTTTTCTTTTCTTTTGACAATCAGCTGTGTTGTATTTCTTTGCTACTGTGAGATAAATACGATGTGAAAGAATTTTATATAACAGTTTCAAAAGAAGTGTGAACCATCTAGTGGGAATAAA
This sequence comes from Argyra leucocephala, assembly GCA_963942445.1. Taxonomy (NCBI): domain Eukaryota; kingdom Metazoa; phylum Arthropoda; class Insecta; order Diptera; family Dolichopodidae; genus Argyra; species Argyra leucocephala. The sequence goes on along the minus strand of OZ012680.1, from coordinate 20,814,296 downwards.
TCGAAACAGTTTTTTCATGAAGTTTCAAGTATTTTATAATTTTTAAAATAAAATTAGATAAATAGTGCATATTAAATTGATATTTAAAAGTGATTAAATATGAATTAATGCTGTATGTTATAAACAAATTCAATAAAACTAAAAAAAAAAAAATGTGTATACCATAAATTAAACTGATATATGACTATTTCAAGAAGATATTTAGATATTTTAAAAGATGTCGCTTTTTAATTAAAATATATTTCGTTTTTTTACCGTTATATATATGGTATTTAAAAATTAAATTTATGTCTTATTCGTCTTATAATTTTTATTCATTATTTCAATCATTTATCATACTTAAAGAAATGTGCTTATTGAAGTTTAAATAATAAAAATAATTTCAAATTAATTTTTGGGACTCTAATTTTTTAATTTTTTTTTGCTTTATACTTTTACAATTTCAGATTGAAAATGTTTTCCAAAATAGAATTCGAATAATCTTAATTTTTTTAATTCATTCTATTGATGTTTTTAATTATTTTATCGAATTCATACATATGCTGCACAGTTCTATATGGAAAATTATAAAAATAAAAACTTTTATTTCAGTAAATTACGTTTATATTAAATTTAGTAATTTAAATTTTGTTTTAAAAATATCTAAAGTTTTTATTTCTATTATGTATTTTTAAAAATTTAATTTCTATTTGTAAAAATTTGCTGTCAATTATTTTATTGTTGTTATTTTATACATTCATTTTGTGAAGAAATCAATAAAGTAAAAGTTTCAAATCATCAAGAAAATATCAATTAAAAATTGAAAATTATAATTCTTGTAAGAAATTTCAAAGAATTACTAATGATATAACCTAAAAAAAAAGTAATAACCTAAAAAAATGTATACACATTTTTATAACCTAAAAAAATGTATACATATTTTATGAATGTTTACTTTGTCTTACAAATGAGATTATTTTCCCTGTTCTCGTAGAATTTAATGCATACGGGATTTTTCCTTTCATTTGCAAATTCAAGTAAACATTCAGGACCTAATTATGTTATAATCTATTTGGGATGAACAAATTTGACGACGTAGTAGTTAGTAACAAAGTAATTATCAAAACAAAGTATTAAGATCCCAAGTAACAAAATTCCTCTCATAAGGCTCTAGTAGAGTTCTATGAGAATTAAGCCAAGAGTATTACTCTCATAATTTTACTCTTGTAGAATGCTATGAGTGCCTCATACGATCGTTATGAGAGTAAAAGAGCACCGTTTATGAGAGTAAAAGTCTCATAAGGAAACTACTATGAGAGTACTGAGAAACTCTTATTATGAGTGCTTAACACTCATTATGAGTCTAGTTGTCAGAAAGAGGTAGAAACATATTAATATAAATGTATTGGTTTGAAAAAAAAGCAATGCGCTCCAAAAATATTCAAAATTTAAATAATTTTAATAATTTTTTTTTAACCCTTTCGGGTCCTATAATGTTATTTTTACCCATATATCTGAAAATAGTTGACTAAATAAATTTGAGTAAAACTAAGTATAAAAGTAAATATAATACTAGAAACCCATATTTATTAATTATAATTCAAATTAGATATTTTTCACTATCAACCAGTAAACAGTCATGTTTTAATAAGAAGCTATGGTTTGGTATGGTTTGAAAAAAACATAATACTTCTTAATTACCTTGCTTTTTCTATCTTTTCGCTATTTAAGTCAAAATAATTTAGTTTTTTTAGAAACTATTTTTATTAACTTATATAAGAACCCTGTTGCATTTAGATAAATAATATTTTTTTCTTTTGTTTTTCTTTTTACTAGTAACTTAGCTATATTTTTTTATTTATAATTGACAAATTTTTTCCAAATAAATGGTGATGATAATAATACCTATACATATAATATAATTTTGACCAGTACTTGGATCATTTTTTGATTAAATTTACATGGACGCAATTTTTTAATTCATTTCCAAAAACCTCATTGTTTCTAATTCACTGTCGATATTCTTCATAGAGAGCTGATGTTCTTCATAGTCATCATCATCATCATCATCCCCTATATAATAATCCTGCTGGAAAGCTATACTGCAATTATCTCATTAACTGTTTTTTCTGTTAATTTAAATAAACTTATACATACAATGGTTCTGTTGAATTATAAACAGGACGGGATTCTTCGTTATCTGCTTTTGAGTGGTTTTGGATCAAATTACTGCTGTTAGGTTCTAAGAAAATTTTGCTTTGATGTGAAGCATCAAAAGATCAAATTGTATCCTTAGATGAAGCTAGCGCTGATTGCCCATTATAATTTACTCCTATGCTTTTAATATACCTGGGCGTTTTCAATTCAAGATATATTTTTTAAATTTTTTTACGGAAGCTACCGTATTTTTTTAACTTTCTCCAATCAAATTTTTCCATTTTGTCTATATCGTTTTATAATCATAATGATCTGATTTGAAGGGATTCAGCATTTTACTTCTCATAAAAGAATTTTAATAAGTATTATTATTCTTAAACTCTCATAGCGTTCTTTTTACAAGTGTTCAACCCTATGAGAGCACAACAAGTGTATTTTGATAAACTATTTTTATACTTAAACTCTCATAACGTTCGTATTACAAGTGTTTAACTCTATGAGAGTTGAACTCTCATAGCAAGTGTATTACGAGAGTCTTACTATGAGAGTAATACTCCATGAGTGTAATTATCTCATAATAAGAATGTTATGAGAACTAATTTAATTCTTGTAACAAGAGTTAAAGTTATGAGAGTTTCAAGTGTGTTATGAGAGTCTTATGAGCCCGTTTTCGTAATTTTGTAGAGTCTTGCTCTTGGACATTGTTACTTGGGATGGAACTTATATTACGGTTATTAATCGATATAGCCTTTTACGAAATCGAATTAAATTATATATTTGAGATATAAATAAACCCTGTGTCTGGTGCGAACACAATTTTAACACAATTAAATAAAAATATATTTTGCCAAATGTTTAGAAAAATGATTAGACTGCAGTTTTTAATTCTAGTTCCGCTAATAAAAACGACTAAAACATCAATATTAAAATTTAACAACGACACACCCTTTACAATAGTATACCTTCAGAATACACCAACTCGTGAACATCACTAATAAATATTTATAACTGTATATATAAAGTTGCGCAGATATGCAATTTTCAGTTTTGCAACTATTTGATTGCGCATTTGCATTCCATTAGTTCATATGAAAGTCCGCAAACCTGCAACTAAATCGGTATTCATTAAAAACTGGCATGTGTCCACCTTCCACCTTCCACTTTAATTATTATTAATATTTATTATTTAATTAAACTTTTTCTTTTGATATATTAAATCTCCCGCCAAAAATATTAAAAACCTAACCAAAAAATTAAAATTTTTTAAATTTAATTCATAAATTTCCTTATTTACAAGCGTGCCAAGAAAATCCGTATTTACGCTAAAATCCCAAAACACAATAAACTTTTCATTCATAAATCACATGCGTATGTGTCAGGTAAATTTAATGCATGTGCTTTTTACTAATGAGAATTTAACTTTTTATATTTACATACAGATATTTTCATGTAATATAGGCTGGGGAGAGCATTTATTTACATTTATATTGTTTTGTGTTTGAACTACTTTGAATATTTATTTATGAAATAATATAAATAAATATAATAAAAAAAAAAAAATTATAATAAAAAAAATAAAAAATATTAATATATCAAAATTTGAATTAATTTAATTTAATTTTTTAAATAGAATAAAATAAATAAATAAATGGGAACATATAAAACAAACAAAAGATGTTCATGTTTTTGTTTTATTTTTTTAATTTTGTATTTTTCTAGAGAATTTTTGGTATTAATCGAGAGATTATTGAAATATATAAATTTGATGGTATATTGTATATACATATATTATATTGATGAAGAATAAAGGTCGTCGTCTACCAGACCAAATTTCTAAATTTATTGCTCAGTTGTTCTTCTTTTAATTTAGTTTGAAAATATTTCTAGTTGGTTACGGTTGCAATTACAAAAAAAAAAAAAAATAGTTTAATTAAAAAAAATATTGCTAAATTTTAGTTTTTATGAATATTTCGTATATTTTAAATGAATTTTATATATTTAATAAAATATTTATTATTTTTTTTAATTCTAAATTTAAAAATATTAAAAGTTTTAAGCCGAAAACAATTTAATATAGGTATACATTTAGAAAAAAAAAAATCTCATTCTAGCAGTAAAAGTTAATAAAATTAAAGGCTTTAAACTGAAGAAGAATGTTATATAATGTATATGTATTAATTTTTAAATTAAAAAAGTATATTTTAATATAAATAATTAAACCTAAGTTTTATATAAGTAATTCAAAAAAATATTCTAAAATATTAAAATTTTTAAATCAATGTTAATTTATAATTTGAAAGTAAATTTTTGTCTCTTAAAATTGTTACTGCCAGAAAGAGAGAAATATTTTCTTTGATAGGGAGAAAAACAAAAAAAATTAAAATTGAAATAAAAACACATGTAAAAGTTATAAAACATAATCTAACGGTTTTTCATGTTTTTAATTGTAACTTTACTATTATAAAGCAATACTTCTGTAATAATTGTATAACAGTTACTGTTATAAATAAAGTTATTTTATTTTAAATTTCAAATCAAGCACTGTTTTAGAAATATGTTTAATTAACAGATTTTGTTTTGATAAAAGAGGGCAATATAAAAACTCTTTCTCTTAAAACAAACAAATTTTTTTTGTAATGTAATTATGTTTTCTCAAACTCTTGCAATATATAACCTGTATTTATTATATACTTATAAAATGAGAACGTTAATTTATTGCGATTAAATTTGCAATTAGTCAATAAACAAAAATTGTTATTTATTTGTTTATTTATTTTTGTTTGTTTGTTTATTTTTTTGTAGGTGCAATTTTTGAAAGTGAAAATGATGAATTTGATATAGCATTTCGTGATGCAGTCGATAGAACAAATACTCTGGAAAGGAGTATAGAATTAATACCAATTGTAAAATATTCTGATCAAGAAGATACATTCAGTATTGAGAAAAATGTATGCGAATTAATGTCTGAAAATGTTATAGCAATTTTTGGACCAAGTAATGCAGATTCATCAGGTGTTTTAATTTTTTGTTTTTAAATTTAAAATTACTTAATATTAATATATTTATATTATACATATTTATAATAAATTTTTGTTTTTAATTAAAAAAATTACAGATATAGTTAGTTCAATATGTCATTCCCTAGAAATTCCACATATTTTATTTACATATAAAATACGTAATCCAATTAATTATAGAGAATATTATTCGATGACAATTAATATTCATCCGGATGAATCAGCTTTAGCTAGATCATATTCAGCGGTTGTAAAATCATTTTCATGGCGAAAATATTGTATTATTTATGAGAGTGATTTAGGTAATTTACTTTGAAATTGTTAAAATATTTTACATTTAAAATTTAGAATTTAAAATCTAAAATCTGAAATCTAAAATCTAAAATTTAAAATCTTAAATCTAACATCTAACATCTAACATCTAACATCTAACATCTAACATCTAACATCTAACATCTAACATCTAACATCTAACATCTAACATCTAACATCTAACATCTAACATCTAACATCTAACATCTAACATCTAACATCTAACATCAAACATCTAACATCTAACATCTAACATCTAACATCTAACATCTAACATCTAACATCTAACATCTAACATCTAACATCTTACATCTAACATCTAACATCTAACATCTAACATCTAACATCTAACATCTAACATCTAACATCTAACATCTAACATCTAACATCTAACATCTAACATCTAACATCTGACATCTAACATCTAACATCTAACATCTAACATCTAACATCTAACATCTAACATCTAACATATAACATCTAACATCTAACATCTAACATCTAACATATAACATCTAACATCTAACATCTAACATCTAACATCTAACATTTAACATTAATCTAACATGTTGTAAGGTATTTTATTGATAATAAATTTTTTTTTATTTAATTATATTTTTTATACTTAATTATTATTTAAATTATATTTTCAAGATTTTATACATTTGCAAGATGTTCTCGGTTTACCAAATAATGAGGATAGTCGTGTAACCTTTCGTGAATTAGAATACGATGAAACTCAAGAGTATTTGCCATTTTTAAAAGACTTAAAATATAATCAAGAAATGACATTAGTTGTAAATATTGCAACTGATAAAATAGTACCATTTTTGAAACAGGCTCAAGAAATGGATATGGTTGGGGAGTATCAGGTATTTATTATTTTATATATGTTTATACAGAAAAATTGACTTAATTTAAAATGAATTTTTTGTTTTTAATTTTATTTTTAATTTCATTAAGAGTGTATTTTTTATGCCTTTGGACACTCATACTTTAGATTTTGAAGAATTAATATCTATTGATGCAAATATAACTTCGATGAGAATAATTGATACAACAGATTTTAATGTTAGAAATGTTTTACATGATATTGAGCAGAGAGAAAGAAGTAGAGGAAATTATTTTAAGGCTTCTGATGAAAATGTTAAGGTATATTTTATATTTCTATTTATACTGGATACGAAAATTTTTTTATAAATATATATTTTATAGACTAATATGCTACTTGTTTATGATGCTGTATGGGTTTTTGCAAGGGGATTAGCTGAATCTGGTATTTTAGATGAAATTGAACCACCAGTTGGTAATTGTGATGATCCAACACCCTGGACTTTTGGAAGAAACATTACAGATTCTATAAAAAGTGTATGTGGTATACCTGTATATTGTTATATTATTAGTTTTTAATTGCTGGGATCGAACTAGACACAAACTATATATTCTAGCGTAATTTTTTTTTAGTTTAGTAATACTTAAATTAGGTGTTATAAAAAATTATAATTTCTTCATTAACGTAACAATTAGCTTAAATAATTTTTTGCTCAGTTCAACCTCATCCAACACTTGGGAGTTAATTATACCAAACAAAACCCAAGCATACTTTTTTTTTTAAATTATATTTTTTTGTAATTATATTTTAGCGTAAAGAAGAAGCTAGTACCGGACGTATTGATATAACTGAACATGGTAAACGTGTATTTTTTACAACACAAATTTTAGAATTAACACCAGATGGATTTGTGGCATTTGCTACATGGGACCCATTAAATGGTGTACAAAATATCGGTTTAGAAGAGAGCGCTAAACGTAAAGAAGGCAAACTTGCTACAAAAATTTTTATTGTATCATCAAGAATTGGTAAACCATTCTTATTCGATTTGACAGCAAATTCTAGTTTAACAGGAAATGCTAGATATGAAGGTTATTCAATGGATTTAATTGATGAAATATCTAAAATAGTTGGTTTCAAATATGAGTTTGTATTATCACCAGATGGAAAATATGGTGCATTAGATAAAACAACTGGAAAATGGAATGGAATTGTTGGGCAAGTTATGGAAGGTGTAAGTTAATAATTTAAGCAATTTTTTTTTGTTATTAATTATAAAATTAAATTGAATTTCAGAAAGCTGATATGGGAATTTGTGATTTAACAATGACTTCTGCTAGAAGAACTGTTGTTGATTTTACACCACCATTTATGACATTAGGTATTAGTATTTTATATATAAAAGCAGATCCAGTACCACCAGATCTATTCTCCTTTAGATTACCATTTTCATCTGGTATAAAATATAATTATTTATTTTTGTACATATTTTTAAATCTATATCAAAATATAAATTTTTTAATAGATGTATGGATATATACAAGTGCAGCTTATTTGGGAATTTCATTAATGGTATTTGTTACAGCAAGAATAGCTCCAGAGGAATGGGAGAATCCATCACCACAAAATCCTGAACCAGAAGAATTAGAAAATATATGGAGTATTAAAAATACTGTATGGTTAGCAATGGGTTCTATAATGGGTCAAGGATGTGATTTGCTTCCAAAGTAATTTAATATTTTTCAAATTAAATAAATTAATTTTTCTTTTTAATAATTATTATCGTTTTTTTTTTTTTTTTTTTTTCAAATAGATCGGCTTCAACTCGCATTTTAACTGGAATGTGGTGGTTTTTTGCACTTATGATGTTAAATTCATATACAGCAAATTTAGCTGCATTTTTAACAAATTCTCAAATTGATACATCAATTAAAGATGTTGAAGATTTGGCAAAACAAACTGAAATTAAATATGGTGCTGTGGCGGGTGGTAGTACACAAGGATTTTTTAAAAATTCTGATGATGCATTATATCAGAAAATGTGGTCATTTATGGATGCTGAAGATCCATCTGTATGGACAGAAACAAATGATTTGGGTGTAGAAAGAATTAAAAAATCTAAAAGAAAATATGTTTTCTTTATGGAATCAACAACTTTAGAGTATATTGTTGAAAGAGATTGTGATTTATATCAAGTTGGTAAATGGTTGGATTACAAAACATATGGTATTGCAATGCCATTTAGTAAGTTTTAATTTATTTATCATATATAATATTGTATATATGTATTGTTATTTGTACACAGATTCACCATGGAGAAAACCAATAAGTGAAGCTATGCTTAAACTTGGTGAAGCTGGTATTTTGGTAGAATTAAAACGTCGTTGGTGGAAAGAAAAATATGGTGGTCAAGATTGTGGTGGTGATGGTGGTGCTGGTGAATCACTTGAATTAAGAATGGGAAATGTTGGTGGTGTATTTCTTGCTTTAGGACTTGGTTTACTTGTTGCATTTTTAATTGGTTTCGTTGAATATTTTTATAGTATTCAATCAATTGCATTAGAGGATAGAGTAAGTGTTTAATAGTACACTTTAATATATTTAATTTAAAAATATATTTTTTTAGATATCTATGAAACGAGCCCTCATTCAAGAAGTATCATTTGCATTACGATTTTGGGAATCAACAAAACCAGCTCGTAAAAGTGCTAGTAAAAGTACTTCAATCAAAAATAGTCATTCATCATTGGCTACAATTGATTCTAAAGATAGTAAAAATACTAAAAATGATGATTTGAAAAATTCTGAAAGTGATGATGATGATGATGATGATGATGATAAAATTGAAAAATTAGATGAAAATAATAGTAAATCTACAATGGAAGATGAAAGTGAACCAAAACAAAAAGGTGGTTCATCGAAAAAGAGTAAATCTGAAAACTCTTTAAAAACTTTCTTTTCTGTTATGAAAATTCGAATTAGTAAGGATAAAAGTATGAGTCCTGGTGTTAGTAAAAAATAATATACATATATACTTATATAATCGATGTGAAGTTTAAAAATCAGAAATGTTTGTTTTTTTCATAGTTATTTATAATAAAATATTTTTGTTTTTAAATCGTAAACAAAAGAATTTTATTAATTTTGAATTGTTTTTTGGTAGTTTGTATATGTTGGCTTACATTTGCAAATTATCGATTTACCACTTCATTGATATAGCCCCACGTAGATCTGATTTGATTTAAACATAGTATGCTGCTGCTGCTTTGAATTTTCCACGATCTATCTTAAGTACATTAATTAAAAAAAGAGAGAAACACTCGCAAAATCAATAAAATTCTAATTTCTATGTAAATTACTAAATATTTTATTTGTCACCCAGAGATGGTGTTAAAGTAAATATTTGTAACACTAATATACCCAGATTGATATACCCAGTAACACTATATACCCAGATAGGTGTGCAAATTTCAAAACGCAAATATAATGATGTATTAAATGTCATGTACAGCATTAAATCCAACATTTCTGTCATATAATCCAACATATTTCCCATAAGCCGATAAAATACTGAATGTGACTGTTGAACAAAGTCTAGAAAAGTTATATTAAAAGAACAACGCATAGCAAAATACTAAATATCTATGCTGGAAAATTACCGCCTGTTGTTGATAATTTATTGGTCAATTGATTTATATGTATGGTTCAAGTTAACTCCTCGTCTATCCAAACACCACAGTTTAAATTTTTTCTCTTTTGTATTTCATATTAGGGATTTTCAATATATTTTTGTAATTGAAATATTTTATTGAACATAATATGTAAGCCTATCCGTTTAGCGAAAGTTTTAAGATCATGTTGAATATTTAAAGGAGTTTGTTTCTGTTCACATTTGTTCCTCAAAAGATTCATAATAGTATAATAGTATAATGGTTAATATAATACTGTATGAAATTGCATTATTGTACAAAATATTGTACTCATACGGTACAAAATGTCAAATTCAAAAGGTATAATAGTATAATGGTATATCGTTAATATCCGAATCGATGATTAAGGAGTATGCTGTACGAAATGTCCTAATTTACATGAATATACATAAATGCTTTAACATGTAGCTAAGATGGATCAATAATACTATACTACCTTGAGGTACTCCGCACGCTATGTGATGTGTTGTATTTCTATTTCCACTATTTTCTATATGCTATTTTCTTCTGCTATTAGATATGAATGGAATCACTATTGTCTGTTGTATCCTTAACTACACACATTGAAAGTTTTCTCAGCTTGGTATACTAAATTTTGTTTGCCATGCAGCTTAAGATTTTGTATGCTTTATAAGGTATAAATTGTTGGGCAGAAGTGGATCCAGAAGACTGCTTTGAAATACTACGTATTCTATTTCTATATCCACTTGTTTCTAATATTTGTCTCTCTTTTTTGTCGGATATGAGTATTTGTTCACACAAATGTTTCTTCATCTAACTGCAAAATCATAGTGATATCAAAAACAAAGTGATCGAAAAGAGGTGACTACAACCTACGACAAATATGGCAATTGACTAGGTTGATGAGTGATAAAAGAAAAATTAACAAGTCTATACAAAACAATTAAAAAAATTACTAAATAATACTAAAAATTAATCTATCCGAGAATACCTTCGAAGCTTAACACCAAACGAGGCCACAGATTATTCATTGTGGAAAGCTACCAAAAAACTAAAACAGCCACAACAGTTTAATCCACCAATACGACGAACAAATAATCAACATAGGCACGTAGTAACCAAGAAAAAGCAGAAACATTCACAGCACACCTTAAAGAAGTATTTAAACCATTTCTTTCGGAAAGCACAAACGTAGCTACAGAAATATATAACTTCCTTAACACTCCACTTCAAATGCACCTACCAATTAAGAATTTTACAATGGCAGAAATAACCAAAATGATTAGAAATAACACCAAAACAAAAAAAAAAAACCCAGGCTACGATCTAATTAGTGGTAAAATTATGATTATTTCTGTTCTAAAATCTGGTTACTTTCCAGTCCAGTGAAAGACTATTCTTGGAAAAACTAAAGCCGATTTTGGAAAAAAGCAAAATAGTTCCAGAGCATAAATTCGGTTTTAGAAATGAACATGCAACTATTGAGCAAATACACGAAATAGTAGATGTAATCAGGTTAAGCCTAGAGCAAAATAAATATTGTTCAGGGTTTTTTTTATGGATATTTGACAAGCATTTGGTAAGGTATGACACGAAGAACTGCTGTACAAACTCAAACAATTTCTTTCACAGAACTATTATTTATTACTGCGGTCATTACAGCATAAATAAAATTCAGCAATGGCTAAAGAGGTGGAGAATCAGAGTGAATGGAGCAAAATCAACAAATATCACATTTACCCTGAAGAGAAAACTTGTCCCCGAACAGTGGTGCTAAATAACAAAATAGTTCCACAAAAAGAAACAGTCAAGTACCTGGGCCACATGCATTTAGATAGAGGACTTACATTAAAAATCCATATTCAAAGCAAAAGAAAACACCTAGGGTTGAAATCAAATAAAATGTATTGGATCATTAGTCGCATCTCACCAATGTCGTTGGAAAAAAAGCTTTTTATTTATAAAGCTATTATTTTAAAGCTGATATGGACTTACGAAATCCAACTGTGGGGAGTAGCCAACAATTCTAATATTGAAATATTACAGCAATTCCACATCAAAAGTATTAAGATTAATAGCACGTGCACCATGGTTCGTAAGTTACGATATTGTAACTGCACAGTTTGAAAATTTGATGTTATAGAATGTCATTTTAACATCATTTTCCATTTTATCAGTCTCAGGCGATTTTTCTTCAGTTGAAAATTCAAAATTGCTTAACAATGAAGGTTTCTTCTTCTTTTGCCAATCCCCTTCTGAATGTTAGTGATAACATTATTATAAATTTGTAATGATGTTGGTTATTAAATTTTTTATTGGAAATTACATGGGGTTATAAGGTGGTAATATTATATTTGTATAATTAAAAATAATATTTTTTAAGGTGGATCGCTGTGACCTAATGTTGTGACATCAACCGATAACTGTCATCTACTTTTAAACTATAACGAAGAAAATATTTTAAATAATTTTCTCACATATTCTCTAAAAAACAAGAACTTTTAAGCTGATGGTACTTTTTAATATTTTGTTTTTTTTTGTTTTTCTTATTACCGATAATGTTGTTGGACATCAACATAAATCCATATAAAACCTTATACATAAATTGGATTCCATAAGATAATTTTCAACTATTTTTTAATGAAAATTTACAATTTCAAAAACATAACAAAGTTTCTATAATGTATGATCAGACTGTTGATTTTTCAAAAGTTTTTTCTTTCTACACTTTTATCAAAAAAAAAAAAAAAAAAAAAAAAAAATATTGAAGAAAAATATTGGGTGGAATATCCAGCTCTAATTTATATTAGAGCAAGATATTTTTTTGTTTTTAGTATGCAAAACTTTCTTTATCGTTTCTATTTTTCTTGAAAATTCTTTAATCTTGTGTAAAAAAAAAAAAAAAAAAAAAAAAAAATTGAAAAGTTTTCTTAAGGTGTGACAAAAAGTTGAACCACAGAATAGAGGGAAAAGTAAAAAAAGCTGAATAATACCTAAAAAAAATTAGGAAAATTTTTTTATTTTGAAAAGTAGTAGGTTAAGAAAAAAAAAATTTTCCTCCCAAAATATGGTAGAATTTTAAGACAAGTGATTTCAGTTTACTACTACTTACATACATATTATGTACATACATTATTGCATTTTCCTTCTCTGATTATTATTCACATTTTTGCTGATGGTGATGATGATGATTATTTATTTTCTTATAATGATGGTTGATGTGGATGGTGATTGTGGATGATAGTAAAATCGAATCACGTTTATTTAAGGTGGCTTATATAATGAAGAAAAACTTTTTTGTATTTTTCTTGTTAAATTAATGATCTTATTTTGATAAATATTTTCCATAAGTTTTAAGACGATTATATTTAGTAATTTTTTGAACAAATATTTTAATATATATATATATATAATTTTCATAATAATTAATATTTATTAAAATACACATAATTTGGTATTATATAATTCATATTCCGGTTACTTTGAAACTACTTCACACCAGTTAACATGTTCTGATCTGATATTGATTTGTAATTTTATAATTAATTTATAGCTGAATGACTTAAAGTACCGGTAGGCATACTAGTAGATCACAGAAAACACTAAAAATGGTATGGGACACAAGAAATTTGTTGCGTAAGTTACTTAGACAACTAACATACTATTTCTGTTTGTCACAAACGGCTTCTCTGTAGTTGAAGATACGAAACTGTTTCATTTATGTCGATATTTCATACCGCCATCGACATTTACTACACAAAATTACAAAAAATAAAATTATGCAAGTTGGTTAAAAATAAAATGCCAAGTTAAAGTGCAAAATATTTAAACGTTTTCACAGGCTGCAAAATTGGAGGATTTATATACAAATATAATGTATATTATCTACTTAAACAAATTTTAATAATATTGTGGAAACATTAAAAATGGATTGGGACGCAAGAAACAGGTTACTTAGACAACTAACATACTATTTCTGTTTGTCGCAGACACCTTTTCTTCAGTTGACGATATGAAACTATTTCATTTATGCCGATATTTTATATGGTCATCGAAGGTTTGGTTTGTCCCCTCATCTGGTAACTTATAGTCTAGATTCGAAATGTTTCTTGGCTGGATCATTTACATAAATCTGCTCTAGGTGTCTTAGTTATACATTAGTCTCTCGACTTTAATTTTCGTAACTACATCCATCTCATTATACAATCCATACAGTTCGTAGCATTATATATTTTCCTTCTATTCTCGTTTTTAGGACCATATTATATCCGACGATATCTTGTCTAGAACATCACTTGCCTTGAGCAGTTTTCATGATTCTGATCCATAGAGCGGAACTGCGAGTATGAATGTTTTTGAAAACAAAGTGAAACCGCAACGATTTTGTAAAGGTTATTTGTTAACAGACTTTCACATTGATGTCATTTGTGGAGTTAAAGGTAGGTAAACTCCTGAACTACTTCGAAAATATGAAAAATATGTCATGTTTACTCTAGCTCATCGCACTATACCCACTCTTGTAAAATGCCAACGAAATCGCATGGCATATTTCCAATCGCATATTTTCTTAAAAAATCCAATGCTACAGCTACCTCAGTTTACGTCAACCATGGTAAACCATAACATAGTCAAAATTGCCGATTGGGGTAAAGCAAACAGAGTTGAGTTTAATACCTCTAAAACGCAAAGCTGTTTAGTTACGCAAAAACTAACGCTATTCGAACCTATTCTAAAACTTCAAGATGAAAGCTTACAGCGACTAAAAAATATTAAACATTCTCGGAATTCGTGTAAATCAAAATATGTTCTGGAATGACCATATTTTCGATATTTCTAAAAATGCCCCAAAATATTTTGATTTTTTAAATCGGTTTAAGCATATTTTGCACCTAAAGATTTGCTTAATATCTATAAAACCTACATACGACCCAATATGTAGTATAATTCGCATCTATGGGCGGGCACCTCAAAAACTGCTCTAAGCTTTCTTGACAGAGTACAAAAACGCACCATTCACTTCATTGATGCATGATGTAAATGTCTTATAAACACTTGCTCCCTTGATCATCGTCGTATTGTTGGATCAATAATTCTATTTTATAGATATTTCGGACTCTTAAGCAATTCCGTCGAGGAATGTGAGAGGCTGCAAATGCCCACCCATACACCGTGCAATTACCAAGATGATTCAAGATTATAGTTATATGGAAATTCGTTTATCGTCAGAACTTCTAGAATGTGAAATCGCATTTCTCTACAAGCATTCCCAAGAAGGGTAGTTTTTTTTTTTTAGTTTACAAAAATTCAAAGTGAACATCAATAATATAGTTCGCAATTCCCCGGCAAACCTTTCTCCTACTTTTCCTTCTTTTTCTTCTCTCAAACTATCATTTTTTTTGCAAAAGCCAAAGGGTACGAAAGTATAAAAGTTTCTCTGACCTAGGTTTTGACTAGTAATATATAAAAAAAAAATGGTAGAGTGGACTGGGTAAGGTCGCGACAAATATGGAAAACATTTTAGGTGGAGCGAGGCCATAAAGGAAAATATTGTTCCAAATAAATTATCTTATTTTCAATTGTTGGAAGAAGTTTGTTTCTGCCAAATAGGTACCTCAAAAGGCTCAAGCGGCATAAAATTTTTTGGACATAAGTTTTTATGATACTTAAAAATTTATCAGTCTGTTTTATACAATAATAAGGGTTATTGATTTTGAGGTTATCAGATTTAAAAGGGCGTATACTTGATTAATATAACTTCCAGCTAATCTTAGAACTGCCAAAAGAACATCGGCAATATTTTTCAGAATTTTTATAAAAAAAATTTAATTAATTATTTAAGTTATAACTTCATTTAACCTTATGTTATTTTTATTCAATACTAGTAAATTCAATAAATAATATTAAAATAAAATCCAAGAACATTTTTATTCATTAACCTTTGTTTTTGTTTTTTTTGTTTTATTTCAGATTCTTTAAAACAGAAAAACTAAATCCTCTTTTGCTTTTAAGTTATTTTTGAAGCCTATAAAGTTACAATTTATATAAGTATATGTAAATAATAATGTTACCTCCAATCATCAGTTTCTATCATAATGTTTCATGTCAATGTAATACTTTTTAAAGGTAAATTCATATTACAAAATCTTCTTAATTTTTTTTAAGTATGGAATCATTATTCTACTTTCCATTAACATATGTATGGTTGTATATATCTATATGTATATATATATAAAAAATTTACTACCTAAACAAACACAAATCATTCCAAAATAAAAGTAAGTCTTTACCAAAAACAAAAACAAAAACATAAAAAATCTTATACTACATTATAAAGAAGATAAAGGGTCACCAGACTTCTGGTCCATCTTAATCTTTTTGAAGCAGATAATCTTTTGATAAATTATTGTCAGGTGACTTAGAATTATATGAGAACAAAAAAAAAAAAAAACAAAAAGAAATAAACATAAAATTTAGAAAAAAAGGAAAACAAAATGAAAATCTATTAATGCATATAATTTCTATGTATTTTCTATATACATATATATCTATAAGGTAGTTTAAGGATCTCATTGCAAAAGAGTTATGTATTTATAGAACCACAGGATTTTAACTTTAAGGAAAATTTACGTTGTTTTCATTTTTTCATTCACAAATGAATGATAAATGATGATTCGACAATCACAAGGGTTATTGATATCGTAAATATAGATCTTAACTGTATATAATGCATATATATTATGTATGTGTATATTTTCGATTTAAATAACATAAATAATTTTTTTTTTTGAATTTGTAACATTTAACAAAGAAACTGAAAATTTAAAATAGAAAATATTGAATGACACAAGGGAAATGAATATAAATTTCTGGAAAATATTTTAAATTATAAAATTAAATTATAATTAATTAATTAATAAAGCTTTTTGGTTAAATTATATATCACTTTATATTATTTATATTTATTTTATAGAGCGAGAATTAAATAATAATAAATTAAATTTTTAGAATTGTAAAAAAATGGGTGTGGGTTGATTTGCAAAATTAAAAATGTTGAATAACAAAATGTCGAAAAAAAAAATGTTGAATGCAAAAATATACTCGTATGTAGAATCAAAATAATTTTTGTTTTAATTTTATTTATCTACTTTCATATCCCATTATTAATTCGGACACTGCAAATTTTAAAAATATTTCATAAAAGTTATTTTTTTTATAAAAAATATTTCATAACTATCAGAAATTATGCGAAGTGACTTTCCCTTATATTAAAATCTAAACTTTCAAAATCCAAAAGCATCAAAATCCAAACTTTTCAAAATCCAAACTTTTCAAAATCCAAACTTTTCAAACCCAAATAGGCCAAAATCCAAACTTTCAACATCTTTGCCCGAACTTGACTCACGTAATTAAGACGGTTCAGAGACATTGGACAGGTCCGGTATCCCAGAAATTAGGTATATATTATAGAAAAAGAAGATATCCCTTTTTTTGTGTCCAACAGCGAAATAATTTAGGAAAATATTATGGACCTGTACCTTTTTCGTGCACATTTAAACATTTCAATCAAATAGACCCCTTCCCATTTGAAATTCTCGATTTCAGCCAATTTCAGCAATTTTTAGGTTTAGAAAAACTTTTTCCGGTCCTTCCCGGAAGTTGAAAATATCACCAACCAATAGAGCACCCTCGACTTAGATAATAAATTTTTTTTTAATTCGAAAACAATTCTTAAAAAGCTGATACGCATGCTCTGAAACACCCAGTATAAGCATTCTGTAAAATGATTTTGTAACCAATAATAAAATCCCTCCTAATTGAACATCTTACATATACATATATAATATATATACATTTTCTGGAAAAAGAGTTTCTTTTTGGAATAGTAATGGAATAGTAATGTAAAATAGTTTAATGAACTAAATAAATAAATAAATAAAACGATCTATTATACTTACTATTAAGTCCGTTTAAGATTGCAAATTGAAACCCTTATTTTGAATCAAACTGTAAAATCTCTCTAATTCAGGATCTTGCATACACAGCACTTGTATTAATATTCTGGAAAAAAGTAATACCCTGTAATATTTTGATTGGCTTATTTTGAATCCTATTCTTTAATTCCCTCGAATTATTTTTACTACATATACATTTGGCAATGGGGGTTGTCAGTGCAAAACCCTCCTAAACATTATTATTCAATTTCTTATATTATTTATGTTTACATATTTCGTTAATGTAAAAGCTGATTCGTGTAACTAGCTCTAAAATATATACTATTTTAAAAAAATTTCGAACAATTTTTTTTTAACATTAAAATTCGACATTTTCTTTTTCAAGAACCGGTTGTTCAACATTTTTTACTATCCGACATTTTTTTTTTTTTA
Organism: Argyra leucocephala; assembly: GCA_963942445.1. Classification (NCBI taxonomy): domain Eukaryota; kingdom Metazoa; phylum Arthropoda; class Insecta; order Diptera; family Dolichopodidae; genus Argyra; species Argyra leucocephala. The sequence continues at coordinate 20,795,944 of OZ012680.1, read as the reverse complement.
AATTTTCTTTGGAAAAAAAGACCTATTCCCTAGAAAAATACATTTAATTTTTTCCACAGACCAGTAATTCGTTGAAAGACGCTTGCAAAAACTACTTCATACCAGGAAAAACAGTTTGGAACACTGTGGGACTCTCGTCATCATTTATCCAATGAAACGAGCCATTTGTGAGTACACATAGGGCTTTATTATAATTCAAATTTATTGTTGTTCTGAGACTGTACTACAATTTTTTATAATCATTGTTCAAAGTGGGTGGGATACATTAATGTTGCTTTTAGTAGCTTTTAGTAGAAGAACGCGATATTCCAATTTAAAATGTAAGAATAAAATAACACCACAATAAAATGAAATACCGCCGCAATAATATGAAATAGTGCCAGAAAAAAAAAATTAAATTTGTTCTGTTATTTTATTATTTTTGCGATGCTATTTCATGCTGCCTCATAAAGTAGCATAAGAAAGGTAAAGCGGATATTAAATTATTATAAATTTATGCAATTTTCTCATTATTAATCTATAAAATATTTTTTTGTTATTTTTAATATGTTAAGACTTCTCACAGGTTGTTGGGGGCTTATCATTTATCCCATTATCATGACAATTTAAAAAAAAAAACACATCTGAAAATTAATGATGTTCTAAGTCTAAGTGAACATTCTAATTAACTGAGGAGGTCGACAACGTTGTATCTTATCCACTCTACCTTTCAATATATACACGCAGAAAATAATTTGCAAGAAGCAACAGAATCACTTGAAATAGGAATTAATGTAAAGGCATTTATATCAATAACATTCCATACACCGATGGTACAACAATTCTTACAGACAAGTTAAAGAACCATCATTTAATTAATAAAATTAATCACCATAGTATAAGCCTAAGTGTCTAAAAATCAACGCCAATAAAACAAAGTTCATGATCATAAATAGATACAACACATCATATGCAATAGACACAATTATCGTCAACAATCTTTCTATTTAACGTGTATGTAGCTTCAAATTGTCTTAGGTATTGGCTGAATAATTGTATTGGAATTAAGCCTGTGGACAAGAAATAAAATGTTTTATCGAAATGCTGAGATGTACATAATATAATAAATATAGAGATTTAAATTTAGAGCTTCGTTTATATTTTATAAAATGTTATGTACGGAGTAGAGCCATATATGTACTTTAAAACAAACCCCACATGAATAAAATCGATAAATTTGAAATGGGATCGTATAGAAAAACGCTTAAAACTACATGGGTAGGTTATATTTCTAATGATGAAATTCTTTGTAGAATTAATAAAACCCGTAAATTTCTGCCAAAATATAAAACGGAGGAGAAAAATTGCATATTTTGAATATGTGATGCGGGATGAAATATGCGAACTTATTCAACTGATCACGCAAAAAAAAAAATCAAGAACTGAAGAGGGTATATATGGTAGAAAATAAATGTCATGGTTACATAACATCAGAAATTGGACTATATATTAGATATATAAGTGATTAATTATAAATTAATTGTGAAGCAGATTTTCTTATAATAATGAAGTATTTTAAGTATAGTCCTGTAGAGGACACAATAATTAAATATAAACTACTCTGTTCGAGTGTTGTATTAAGAAGAAATTTATTATAATTATTTTATCTTAATCTAAGTGTTACATTTGTATTAGTTATTATATTAAATTATTAAATCTACAGTTAGAACTGTTCCATTTGACAAAGTATGATAAACACTCATTTTCCATGGGCAATCCATTTTTAAGCATTTATCAAGCTCTGTCAAATAGGCACTACAGTCTATAGTCTGTCGAAAGTATAAGTGAATTGGATCGAAATAAAAAAAAATTTTTTAACCAGTATGTAACATCTAAGACATAAGACAGCTAACATATTGTAGTGGATCGGTCCTGGAGACATATTTTTTTTTGTTTTTATCTGTTGTTTTTTTCTTCTTGGAATAGTAAATGTTTTTATCGGTTTTAAATTTAATAAAAATGTTTTTTTTCCTTTTTGGAATAGTAATGGAATAGTAATGTAAATAGTTTAATGAACTGAATAAATAAATAAATAAAACTATCTATTATACTTGCTGTTAAGTCCGTTTAAAACTGCAAATCGAAGCCCTTGGCAAGCACTTTTATTGCGTTTATAGTAATTTCTGAATTAAGAGAGATTTTACAAGAAAATATTCACTTCTTTTGTGAGTTAAGGTAAGGAAGATTCCACTTCTTGTAAGCGGGATCTGCATCTATTTCCATTTTTTCTGCTAAATCCAAAATACTCAAAATGTTTCCTCCATTTTGAGTTGCATTAATAATATAATCAATTTTGAATTATTTCACTTCTCTATACTCTACTTATAAAATATTGAAAATATTATTTACAAAATTTATTATTATAAATTCTAAAAAAAAAAAGTTTAACTTTTTTCTGTTACTCTCAAAATAATATCAAACTAATTTATTTGAAAATTAACTAAATATCCTGGAAAAAAAAATCTATTTATCCTTGATATTCACTATATAATAAAAAAGGATCTCATATTTTACACTCTAACTAATAAAATGAACTTTTATAATAAATTTTTTAAATTAAATTTTATTTTCAATTGAATTAAATGAGATCGAGGAGAGTTCGAGCAAAAAGCAAAAAAAAAAAAAAAAAAAAAAAAACTTCAAATCTACTTAATAAAAATCCCAAAACGTGTTATGATTTCTTTCATTTTATTTCATTCCTTTCTTTCTTGATTTCATTTTATGTAATTTTTTACTTTTCAATAAAATAAAAAAGAAAAACCAAAACGTAAAAAAAAGTTTTTCTCGTTCTCATAAAAGCTTTTAATTCCTAAGGCATATAAAAATTTACTTTTTTTTTTATTTTTATTTTTTTCTTTAATTTGTTGGTGGCAAAATATTGGTAAACGTGGTGAAGTGTAAAGGAACTTAATAGAAATAATATTTAGGTTTTTTTTTTTTATATTTTTTAATAACTAATTTTCAAAAGTAATGAATGTTGACGAAATAGAAAAGTATTAATATTATATTAGACTATTTATAGTATACAGGGTGTGAAAAAATGTATACCATTTCCATATCAGTGCTTTGCTATATGCCATTATTTAGAATATCATTAATAGGTAAAACTTTTATATGAAGCATGAATTCATGTTTGGGTAAATTATTTTGTACGTTACGCTGGATAGGTCTTGGCTTAGCCTAGGTTTACACGATGGGTGGCGCAGTAACGGATACAATGAAGCATAAAAAAATCCTTTATGGGTTTTTCGACCTGATCTTTCAACTCTTTGTTCATTGGGATTAAATAAATGACAAAAAATAATTCAGAGTAAATAATCTGGCAACAACTTAAATAAAATGGAACCGTGCTATTTAAGAAGGCTTATTTCATGACATTAGTGTGTAGTAGTTTTTCAAATTTAATTAGTTGATAAGCCAGAAATTTGATAAATAAATACTTGAAAAGCAGTAGTAAAATATGTAGTAAGACTTGGAGTACCATACTTAATTAAGAACGAAAAGGTACTTCTATTTAAGTTACTGTCCAGAACATGAAAAAAAGGTGAATCTGTCGTCAGTATAGTATGTTCGCGTACCATCGGCCGCTTAACGATTAAAAAATATATACCGAATGTTCCAGAGCATGCGTATAAGCTTTTTAAGAGGGGAAGGAGCCGTTATCCACCATATTTTGCTTTGGTAAACCAAAATTAATAATAATCATTTTTATAAATAAATTGGGTTTGCATTCATATTTTTTATCTCAGTTTTGCGTACCTACAAGGTTTAAAAAAATAAAAAACAAAAAAAAATTTACTTTACAAAAGTTTTTTATTTTTTGACGTAGAATCCGAATTTGCATAAAAAAGTACCCCTTTCCATTTGAAAATCTCGATTTTGGCCAATTTCGGCGATTTTTGGTTTTAAAAACGCTTTTCCGATCCTTTCCGGAAGTTGAAAATATCACCAATCGATAGAGTACCCTCGATTTAGTTAATAAAATTTTTATTTAATTTTAAAATAATGGTTCCTTCCCCTCTTAAAAAGCTGATATGCAAGCTGTGGAACACTCGGAATATATATATTACACTTGAACGTTGCCGCAAATATAACAACTTAAAGAAAATTTTTGGCATATTCAAGTTTTTGTAAGTTGTATCAAAGTATGTTCAAAGAAGAGAGAGAATAGTAAAAGTAAGTCATAATTTGAAAGCCTAACTTTAGAATGAGAAATGAATGAATAATTACATATATTTTATTGTTATAAATAAGAGATTGTTTTACAAGATGATACAGGGATACTTGTGATTGAATCTACTGCAGAAGAAGCTAAAAATAAACTTTACAAAGCGACATAGGATACTAAATTGGTGCATTCATAAAATATTGATTATTGTAGATCTTTTTTTTTTTTTTTTTTTTTCTTTATTTTCAACTATTACTTAAAAACTAACTTAGAACATGTTTCATATTAAATTATTATAATTTATAATTTAAATAAAAAAGATTTTAACAAATTTCTAATGTAATAATTATTAACATATTAAAAATTAAGACCTAGCAAAAAGCTGTCTGGTCGTATTGAGAAAATTTAATATTCAAATGGTTTTATGATTATTTTTTTGATTTTGTTTTATTTTTATCTTAAATATGAAAAATTGAAAGCAGATCTATAACTGAACGGACCCCTATGACAGAATAAACTTGCAACAAGAAAATATCCTATATGTGAAAATTTTCCCACATCAACATTTTTTCATATCAAAATATCATCCAGTATTCAGCATCATACCCAAAAATCTTTTTTGGGTACGGTAAAATATTTTTGGGTTTTATATCGTTTACTTTTCGATCCTAACTTTGAAAATTTTTAAAAGATATTGTTTTTTTTTTTCGATTTCGTATAGTCTTCTAAATTTTGCTTCTGCCCAAAATGTTTTAGAAAATTGCTTTGTAAAAATGATGTGCGGGTTCGGTGGAACGAAAATATATTATTGATAAAAAAAATACTTTGAGCGAAGTAAGAATATTAAAAATTAGACTAATCAAAGATTAATATAAAGTAGTACGGTTAATAAAAGCCCGAAAACTTAAATGACCTGGATATGTTGTTGTATGTATGAACAATGAACTCATACAAATATTTTTATAGTTAATGGTGCAGTTCATATATGTGATGGGTACGGATTACTGTGACTGCCACACTAACTTTTTTAAATTAACTATCTCCAGCAAAAGGGGGATATACATAATAAACGAAATTGGGGGATTATTGTTAACAGCAGATCTAAGTTGAAAAAGATTGTGCAGAATATCAAAAATCACCCAAATTGTAGCATCAAATTATAAGGTAATAACTTTGTTTTTTTTGTCGTTAATTTACCGTTGCGATTTGTTGAATTGCATTCAATTATTGATCTCCGGATTCCGGTTTACATCATTGCTTTCGTTCTATCTTATTTTTTTTTATTTTGTATATGTTTTTTTTGAAATATTAATGGTTAAAACTTAGATTAGAGTAACCTTTTACGTACCGTTGACTGGGAAAAGATGAACCGATATCGAAAAAGTATTGCTAGGAGTTCTGACTTTCTTCTACCCTATATTAAGCAGATATTTAGATTGAAAAAATGTTTTACAGCGGCTTTAAAAACTGAAGTCATGTAACTAGGGTTGAGTGCAAATCCCCATCCCAAAATTTTCATCCCAAAATCCCCAAGACAAAAACCTCACCAACAAAATCCCTGAAGAAAAATTCTCAAAACAGTACCCGCAGTATAGATGGTTTTTTAACCTTTTTTTTGTATCCATAGGTCTTTTAGCAAATAATGAAGTTGTAAGTTTTTGCCTAAAAGCTTACGACAAGTCTCTCTATATTTTTAATATCGTTTTCCAGTTTCATGTAACACATTCTTGCTCTTTCTTATATACTTACTTGATGGGCGCTACAGACATTGAAGGTCCGGGCCTGACGCAAAATTGTTATCCACTGACTTCGATTCCAAGCTGAATCTCTCCAGCTGGTGATTTAAAGCCTGATGAAAAGACTTCTTGTTCTTTCTACAGACCGAAAAATGCTAATACTACTAAATCTTGAATTGAATAGAGATCTAATACAAATTTAATAGAAAATAAAAATACAATAAAAATTTGATTTCATTAAGTATCAGTGATGCCACTTTTTTATTGCCAGAATAATCATTTAAAACTTACGAATTCCGTTCAAAAATTATTCTCATAACGTTTTTCTTTTACGCCTTTCTTTTCTCAATTACAATAAACCCTCCCTCTACCCTGCTCTCCAACAAAAAAAAAAAAAAAAAAAACAAAATAAAAAAGTACAATCATTACTTATAGTAAAAAACAAGAAATAAAATAAAACCAAAACAAAAATTATCACAGAAGGACTATACAAAGTGTTTTCCTTTAAAGAAAAAGAAAAAAAAAACAACAAAAAAAAAAAAAATTAAATTACAACAATGAAAATATAGGAAAAAACAAAGTGATGCTTATGTTACCAGAATCAAAAAGCAACAAATAAAAAAAAGAAAATAATTTTGTACAAAAACTAAATGAGAAAGAGAAAAAAGATATTTTTCAATGAAATATTTCCGTTATGTTTTTATGTTTTTTTTTGTTTTTCAGTGGAAATATGCAAAATAAAGATAATGCAATTTTATGGTTTCAGTAGTGCATTCATAAAGGACTCAGTTCAGTCATGTGAAAAAATTTTCTCTCCTTTTTTTTCTGTATGTTTCCTTTCATGTTTCGTTTTTGTTAACTTGTGTTTTAGATAAAAATTTAATTCCTTTAATTTTTTTTTTTATTTTTGTTTTTCACTTTTTTATTTTCTTTATGTGTTTTTTTATGTATGTGTGTATGTATATACAAATTAGTGTCCTCTTTAGAAACAGATAGATTTCCTTAATTTTGAAACAAAAGTATTTTTGTTTTCTTTCTATTCTATTCTTTCTATTTCGAACTACTCTTATTACCCTTTTAATTTATAGAATTTGAATTGTACAGTTATGAATGTACTTTCCTCATAATTGATCAGAAGAAAATTACATAGGTTCCAAATGTTGTTTTTTTTCCAACTAAAACACTTATATAATCTTTTATTCGTTGTATATATCTGATGTTGCTTAGAGCAAACAAATCAGACGTCTATTATAGACGAAAGCTTGTATTATGTTGCTAATCGGTTAGATAATGATCCGGTGGTTTAGTATCTATCACCGTTAATAGCTATAAAGTAGAAAAAGAGCAAACAATAACTATTTAGCAATTATACAGCTTTAATTTTAAGGTTAGTATCAAACAAAACTGCTCTTGAGTTAGATTTACGTAGCATTTTAGACACAGGCTCAAATTTACCGTATAGTTAGTACTATCATTACCAATATTAAACAGATCAACGGAACGTAAATTATGCTGATTCTCTCTAAAAGTTATTAAATCCCTAATTTCAGGTGCCAGGATATTCCCAGCAATAATTTGGTGGATAAATGTAATGTTAGCCACCGTTATGATAGGAAACTGGGTTTGTGGGTAAACGATTGAAAATAACAAACCAAAAAAATAATGTGGGAAATTCTACAGTACCTAAAGCCAATATGCAACATTTTTATGGAACCGCACAGTAAACCGCACATTGGATTGGGCATATTGGTAATACCATTTCTATAATCCCGATATAATTTCCGGTAACAATGAATATCTAAAATCCAATGTAGCCTGTTATGTCATCGTGTTTGAGGATCACCACAATGGTCTGATTGTGATTAAAAGAAATATCTCAAACGTGTCATTGACGTTGTTCTTCGTTGACATTTATCATGAAATGTGGTATGGGTAATAAAACTGATATCTGATGGGCATGCCCCGTCTTTTGGATAGTTTTATTTATCATTCATTGTGAATTCAACTTTATTTAGTTATTGCTCCAACGAGAATGTTCTATATTCCATCACACATCATTGAAAGAGTTGTGGGACAATGATCGAAAAGGCTTTATTTTCAAAATATTTACTTTATAATTCTTCCTTCTGTTCTTTTATTAGGATTACATCCTATTTATTAGTAGTACTAGTATACATATTTTTCAGTATCCTGCGTTCTCTCAATTTCTTTGAACGATGTCCTGGCAATCGGTTTTAACTCCATTTGTTCTGACATACTATCTTTACCATATCAATTAGTTCCAATTCTTTGATATGGTCTCTTCAATCACGTTTTCTTTTTCAAAGTATATTTTAGCATCACAAATATTTCTAGCTTCAGCAATTTTTATTCTATTTCTGATAGTTTTATGTCGAAACTGGATTCATGGGTCTAATTTCAGTATAGGCTTTAGTAGCTGTTTTTATTTACTATTGTATTAGTTTCGTACTCTATGGCGTATATTACGATTTATCTAACACATGCTTTACTGATTTTGACTGTGTTTAGGGTAATTTTTCTTCCATATGACATTACGCAAGCACACAAAGACTATTAGGATGGTCTTTGATTCATTGGTCTTTATAGTCGACTTCTGTATCAAATTTTATTGATTTGAAGAAAGTTAATTGTTTGATATATGCATGTAGATAGCATGTTATTGTGGTTTGTGATCCTACTTGACATTTTGTATTTTCTGTTGTTATCTGCATATATTTCAGGCTTCTGCTATTTTGTATAAAGTTAATATAGAAAGTTTTTAATGTTATTTTCATTCTCTTTAATAATTGCATCAATATTCGTACAGAAGAACATTTTTATATTGCTATTATTTATTTATTTTTTAGACTGCTGCTATTTGCTATTATTTTTTTTTCGTTATCTGAAGCATTCTCATATCCGCTGCTTCTATACTCCATCCCCCAAACGAAAGTAATGCTATCTACTGGGTTTGGCGATTTTTTTTAGTTGGAAAATATCATTTCATTCGCTCTGCATGGCCAAACCCAGTGAAGACATATAATTTTGACTATTTTAGTTATATGTTCATGTCGTTATACAATTGATATATTTTTGCATTATATCTTCTTCAAATTGCTTCTTTTGCTATTACTCATGATATATTCTGCATTGACTTTTTTTGTGTTTTATTTATAACATTTTACTTCTCAATTATAAGACAATTCAAAATTAAATATTTTTCCGAAGGCCTAGGTTCAAACTTAACTTATACACCATTGTAAAAAAACGTATATGTATGTATGTATGTAGATATATATTATTTCTCTTTAAAATTATTTCCTTCCAATCATTATGAAATTTTCATCGTGTTCAAAGTCAGTTACTTTCTTTTGAGTGAGAAGAATAAAAGAACAAAACAAAGAAAACATAAAAACAAAGAAAAATAGAATAACAATTGAAATAAAATTGTTGGGAACAAAAAAAAAAAATAATAATAAATAAAAATTAAGATATGGGGAATGGATATCATTGTAAGATTAAAATTCAATTTTGAATTACAAAAATGGAAAACCAAAAAATGGTATTAGTTTAGTCATGAGTACGCTATCAAAAATAGAGTAAACAAAATAAAATTAAAAAATTATTTTTGTTTTTGTTTTTTTATGAAAATAATTTTTTTTTTTTTGATTTTTAAAGAAAATTTATTGAATCACCAAAAACAAATTTATAATCACTAAAAATTTTTGATTGAATTCTGGTTATGTTTATTCTTTGGATAAATAGTTTAAATTGAATTATATTTGACCGAATTATTTGTTTTACAACAGATGCATTATTTTGATTTTAAATTAAAAAAAGAAAAATAAATAGTTTTTTTTTTCTCTTTTTGGAAAATAAAGGAAGTCGACAAAAATAGATTTGAAATTTGTTTTCGTTCTAACTTAATATGCAATTATTCACAATTTGTTTTATGAATTGTGTTGTAGGTAGATAGAAGTGGTTTAGGGTAAGTAGGTAGACAGAAGTGGTTTAGGGTGTCGCCCTTAGATCATTGGGATCCATTATGGTACTCCAGGAGCATTCTACGGAAGAACCTACTTCGTAAACGTCAAAAAAAGTCATGAACGTCAAGATGTTAAAACATTCAAATTAAAAAAACCTACTCCGTAAACGCCAAAATGTCATGAACATCAAAATGCCAAACCGTTCAAATAAAATAAACGTCAAAATGTCAAATAATAATTATAATAATACAGTTTGTAGCCATTTGCAAAAAAAATTAGTTTAAAAAATCTATCAGTTTACAACGTGATGGGGACTGTAAAAAACGCTTCTGTGATCCTTGCTGAACTGGATAAACAAAATATCAGAGAATATTCCCAATTATATGTGAACAAAATCTGGTACTACATTTGTAAAAAAAAATCGTCAAAAAAGAAAGTCAATAAATCTGATATTTTCGTTTTCTGGAAAAAAGAATTCGAACGCAAGATCTACTGAAGATTTGAAGGGCGCAGACATCATAAAAACACCACATGAACTCATAATTTCAAATCAAAAAATCCAGAAAGACAATTTAAAAAAAAATGTAAAATGAAATAAGTGAGTTGAAAGATTAATATGTCAACCAACAGCTTAATAAACAAAAATATTATCTTAAAAAGTCCAAAATTAGGAGCTAAAAGTTGAAATAATATATAATAAAGTAGAAATGAGGAGAAGATGAAACAAAATAAATTGATTAAAAATGTGGAAATATGTGGTATAACAGCACCGAACAGTAACTTGAACACAGTAATAAATAATATAACACAGGAAATCGGATTGAATCTATATAGATGAAAATGAAGTAAAATAAATATATAGAACAAATAGCCCTAACAGGTGTGTTGACGCCGAAAAACAGGATCTTACAAGATTGTAACTTAGAAATTAGGTAGAAATTTTTTTGCCTGTTCCAGTGAGTAAAGTCCTTATAGGAACTAGACTATTTGTTTTTTTTTTTTTACTTATGATCTCTTGTCCATTATTATATTGGATAAATACTGGGGTGTTATGCTTTGAACGTTGCTTATATATCCTTTTGGTTATTTTAATCATATATATGCTTTCGGTTACCTCTTATATTGTATTGTAATGTTCATCACTATACGCAACGTGACGTGACCATCAAAAATGTTATTCTTTTAGTTTTGGGTTAAACTGACTCAACTATTGAATGGGTCATTAGAAAGATATTTTTTCTTTAATGTTGCAGCCCTACACCGCTTACCAATCTTAACTTCTTTATCTCGGTCATGTGAAACCTTTGAACGTGGGTATTTGTACTGTTCAGTGTCCTGTAATTCACACATTTTATACACTTGTTTAACGCTGGGTGGCGGAGTAGGTAGAGCCGAAAGGTCCCTGGTTCGATTCCCGATGCAGCAAAAAAAAATTATTTATCGATTTCTCGACCTGGTCCAGTACCCTTTGTCATTGGGATAAAATAAATGACAAAAAATAATTGAGAGCATAATCTGGTAACAACTTAAATAAAATGGAGCTATTCTATTTAAGAAGTAGATAAGTTAGTAATTTGTTAAATAAATACTCGAAATATTGTAGATATTGTAGTGTAAAATTGCAGTACCGTACTTAATTAAGCACGTAAAGGTAATTTTAATTCTACCTAAGTAAATATAAAAAAAAAGAAAAAAAATATCTTGCTCGTCAATTACGTAGAGATTTGTCAATGCCAAAAGATACCACTTCTTCACTTTGGCCATGCATAATAATTAATTATGTTCTGTTCATTTAGTTTTGTAGTTTTAAATTTATTTATTATATAGCAAATAAGAGCATATAAGGGGGCATGTTCAGAGTGAGAAAAACATTTAATATTCAAGATAAAGTTTCATTAGGAAGAGTAAGAAATGGGTTACTATCACATGCCTGTGTTTAATTTGGCTAAATTTCATTTGACTGCATTTCATTTGCATGTTTTTTTACTTTGCCTGTACTTACATTTGCTTGCATTTCATTTGCCTGTATTTATATACACAATGTATACGTTGGCCACGAAATTTTAAATACCAAATTCAAAACCCCAAAATACCAATATTCAAAATCCCAATATCCGGCTTTAATTCATTTAGTGTTTGCAAACTATTTTATTTGTATCCAACAGCGACTACGCATAAAAATATTCTAAATATATATTCTGGAAAAATCATCCTTAGTTTTGTATACAATAGCCAGCGGCTATGCATAAAAATAATGTATATAAATATTCTGTAAAAAGTGTAGAACTCTGATTTTGAACCGAACCCTTAAAATTTCTTCTAGCTGATAATCTCGCATATATATTAATTACATTTATCATATTCAGTCAAATGAAATATAGGCTAATGAAATACAGACATATTACACGCTCCCGTTAGAAGTCTTTTTATTATGGGAAAGGCCATGCAAATAAAATTGTGTTCCAATTCGTATTAAGGTGGCTATGGAGGTGATTAAGTAGTCCGTTAATGTGTTCGAATGATCATATCTCTTAAAAACTTGATATTTCTGGAACTTTTAATTGAGATTAATTTTAACTGAGGTTCCTGTCATAATAAAAATCTCGGTCTCAAAATTTAATTGTTTAAGGTTGATAAAATATATACATTTTTTTTCTGTCACGATATTTTCTCTACTAAATACTCGATTGTAAAAGACTCGATTTGTATATAGCATCAGTCGTAGAAAGTCTGTTAACAAGGCCGAACTGATTCGGATGAATCTAAACTGTTTTAGCTGTATTACATTAATAAACTCTCAAATTTTCAAAGTATGGGAAGTAAGAGTCATAGTGCTCAACGTATATTTTTCAACAATAATTGTTTTTTATTTTTAAAAATTGGGATCATTGCAGCTTTGCCGAACTTAAATTTAGGAATATTAAGTATACCCAACCTTTATTAATTTTACAAATTTATTCAGTTTCTTATATTTCTTAGTCATTAGATGTTTGTTTATGTATACTATATTATATCTATAATTATAATTGACAAGCATTTAAGGACCTGCGCAGTTCATTTTATTTCGCTTCTTCTTAATGAATTCGTAATATGTAAATAAGTTGTATATACGACCGAAATGCGTATACGGGTCAAAAAAATCTCCTATTTGGTCTTATAATATTCAAACTTTTAAATAAAATATATCCATTTTGTATCATTCAACATCTTATTATTTGTATACATAATTAAAGAAAATTTATTCTATTAATTTTTTTAATTAACTTAATAGTCTCAAATTATTGTTTTTTATATTGTGGTCACTTTTAGTAATCATATAGTTTTGGTTAAAAATATGTATATGATGTATAATTACAAATTCTTTAATTACAAAAATATTTTATTTTTAGTGATTTTATCCATTTTTCTACTATAACGTGAGAAGTGTATGTCAGTACGTAAATTGCTGTTCTGTTTAAATTTGGCTTCAACTTGAATTATAATTACTCAACAGGGGCCCCTAGTATTATATATAATACACAAGATGAACGACGTGGTGAGTAAAAAAGCAAATAAAAGCATTGAATAGTAAATTACAAAACTAAAATATTAAAATTTTAGCAAGTTCTTGGTGCTGAATACTTAAAACATAGTGACGGTTATTTCCAAGTTACTCTAAAATAAATTTCAGTCTTATTTAAGCTTTTTCCAAAATTTTTGAAATCATAATGAAACATCGACTAAGTACTTTCTTGATCTCAAATCAAATATTGAACAAGGAACAATTCGGTTTTGAAAAAAATTCCAATACCTCTGCTGCGTGCTTGAGCCTGACGGACTTCATTACCAAAAACATGGATAGTAAAAAATTCGTTGCGTGCCTATTCCTAGATCTTCAAAAAGCATTTGACTGTGTAGATCACGACATCCTTCTCTACAAACTTTCAAAACTGAACTTCAATACCTGTCAGTTATCCTTCTTTACATCGTACTTAAAAAACCGTATGCAAAAGGTACGTTGTAATAAAGCGTATAGTACTGCCAAAATTTGTAAAAAAGGAGTCCCCCAAGGTTCAATTTTAGGACCAGACCTCTTCAAAATATATATAGATGATATATTAAAACTTAATACAAAAGGCTCTATCCAATTGTACGCAGATGATCCAGTATTAAAATATACTGAAAAATTGGAATTGGACTTAAGAAGCGCAATTGAATTTGACTCTCAAATTCTTCAAGAATGGCTAAAAAAGCATAAACTCTCATTAAATGTGAAAAAAACAAAACTGTTATTCTTTGATAGTAAACTTCTATCTAATACTAGCTTTGTTATAAATGGGGCTCCAATTGATGTAGTGAAAAATTTTAATTACCTAGGTTTAATCATTGATAGCAAACTTAAATGGAATAACCATATTGAATTCAAATTAAAAAAAATTACGACGTATATTTTTTTAATAAAAAGACTACGAAACTATCTAAACAAAAATGCATTATTTGCCATATACTCTTCATTTATATTATCTAATTTACGATATCTTAACCCTATTTGGAGTCGGACTACACAAACTTGCATTAACAGACTTGAAATTATTCACAAGAAATCAATAAAATACATTAATTTCTATCAAAGATTACACCCAACAAGTTTGTTCTACTCTGGGAAGTATCTTAGTCTATCGAACATTAGTAAACAAGAGCTGTATATGAAGGCTTTTAAAATTATCAACAATTTGATTAAGCACAATTTCATTTTGAATAGAAACATCGATATCCACAGCCACAATACGAGAAACAGGTCTAACTTCTACTTAAGCTTATTCAGAACCGAAAACAAAAACAATAATTGCCTGTATAATTGCTTAAAGATCTATAATGAATTGCCGACGGAAATAAAAGAAATTAATAATATTGGTGTATTTAAAAGGAAAATAAGAGAAATGTTGATTCTATAATGTAATTAAATTCTCACATTTGAAAACAAAAAAAAACTTTTTGAGAGAATTTTTACAAAAATTAAAAGCAAAACATAAAAACAAAAATCAGATCATACCTACTCTTCAAAAATGATACAATAATAATATAAATCAGTTTTTTAATAAAATAATTCACTTTTGACTTATTTGTGACTTTGCGTTATATATTAATGTGACTATAAACGACATCGATTGTATGGACTTATGAAGCTTATTACTTTCTTTCAAAAAAATTTTTGCCTATAACAGAATTGTGACTACAAACGTTTTTGACTGTAAACGAATTAAAATACATCGATCTACTACGTTAAGAGTAATGGGATTTTATTGTGTTCAGTTATATTGAAATTAGTATTAATTTCGTCATAAAGTGTTAGGTATCATACTTTAATTTCATTATTTCAATAATCAAGCGATTCAGAAAACAACTACAATTATACCAAAACCAATATTTCTTTTTAAATAAAATGTACCTGAAAGAACTGCTTCTGTGCAATTGCACAGGGGATTCACTAGTATGTATTCTAATTTTTTAAATTTTATTGTAATAATTTGTATATTCGATATTTTTGTTATTTCATTATTAATTTATAAGAATAAACAATTATCATTTAAATTAGAATTATTTTCAAATTACCGGCTAAAATAATAATTGTGCATCATTTCAAATTGCATTGAAACTTTTTCAAATTACATATTTCTTATTTTTTTTTTATTTTATACAAATTTTTATTTTTAATTTAATATACGTCACAGGAAAGTTTAATTCTCTCAAAACATTTATTCAAAAACTTTAATTATTTATTTACAATTTGTACATATGAGCACGTGAGTCTCTAAAATACAAATTTATTTATTTTTGGGTTGGTTTCAATATCATAACAGTAAATGAACTATTTAAAAACAAAACAACAAATAAAAAATGCACGTATGTACTTAAAAATTGATTGAAATCTCTTTAAAATGTTGCACATACAACTTTTAGACTTCTCAATAAAGTTTTTAGGTTTGCAATTTATTTGCATCTAATTTTAGAACATTTTAAATTGTTTTAAATTTTGATTTTAACACTATATGTATTTTTATTTTATTCAGTTTAATTGGGTCTGTCACTGTGCTAACACAAACATTTTTCAATTTAAATTAATTATTTTTTTTTTAAATAAATAAAGAAAAAAAATAGAATTTTAAAAATAATTTACAAAATGAAATATTTTTTTATAATATTAATATTAATTTTTCAAATTTATATGATTTTCTGTGCTAAAATTATTAAAAAACAATTTTCAATTGGTACGTAAATTATTTAATAAAATTAAAAAAAAAAATTTAATTTTCTAAAAATAATTAAATTTTTAATAAATACAAAAAAAAATAATAATAATAATAATTCCCGGAAAAACCTCTATAATGCATTTAAAAAATGCTCTTTAAAAAAATGTTATAATTTTAAAAACAATAAAACTAAAGTAAAGTAATAAAATATTTTAAATATATAAAATAATATAATATTATTTTTAATTTATGTCCAAGTATATAAAAATTTTCTATTCTTAAAATTTTAAATTATATAATTGCATTAATTGCATTATAATGTAAACTTGTAGTAAGAATGACGTGTATGGTTTTAATTGGTACATA
The DNA here is from genome assembly GCA_963942445.1 of Argyra leucocephala. NCBI lineage: Eukaryota > Metazoa > Arthropoda > Insecta > Diptera > Dolichopodidae > Argyra > Argyra leucocephala. The sequence continues at coordinate 20,779,419 of OZ012680.1, read as the reverse complement.
CAAAAAATTCATTCATAAATTTAGCCGAGTACAAAAATTACAAAAATTCGTATTTTGAAGGTTGCCAGCTGTTGACCGATATAATATTTTAACATGTGCTTTTTTTATTTATGTTTTTATATATGTTTGTTTTTATTTACATTTGGAAAATAGATTCACAATACAATTGCAAGTGAAAGTTGGCACTAGCATCGAAAACTTTTGTCTATTGTTTTTTTTTTTTAATTAGTAATGGGTTAACAATGTTCATACTTAGTATTTAAATTTTATTCTATTTTTATTTTTGTATTATTAAAGTTTAATAGTGAGACTTTACAACCAAAGAAAATGATTTAGTGAAATATTATTAGTGTGTGCTTCTGTTGTTGTTGATGTTATATTTTTTTTTTGTGGAGCTGTATTACACAGCAAAAGGATGACAATAAAGTGAGTGTTGATGTGATTGTTCCAGTGGCTATACACATGTAATCTATGTTATTCCAATCTTAATAGTCCCTATGAAAACGACTATTATTCTCTGATGGAAGTCGTGAAAGAACATATTAATTCATATTATCCGACAAGAACGTAAGGTGCCATAAATTATCGTTACCTGTGTAACTTACACGAAAAGTAATTTCTAACTTGGTTTTTTGTTTAAACCGGGTGTTCCAGGGCATGCTTATTAGCTTTTGAAGAGAAAAAGTAGTTATTATTTAATTTCATTAACTAAATTGGGAGTGCTCTGTCGATGGGTGATATTTTCAACTTCCGGGAAATACCGAAAATGTTTTTTTAAACCGAAAATTCACCGAAATCGAGATTTTCATATGGGAAGAGGTATTTTTTGATGCAAATTCGGATGCTACGTCATAAAATATAAAAAGTTTTGTCTTATTAAATATGAAGAGTGCTGACAATTTGATATAGAAGACAACAAAGTCTTCGGCATAGGCAATTCGTTAAACTTTCATTGTAACAGCTGTAATGATGTATGTAGAAAGAAAAAAGGTCTTGAACATTGCAGCTGCTCAACCTTATTTTCTTTCTAGGTACAGCGTTTCCAGACAATGTTATGGTGGAAGAAAAATTAGTCACCTAATTTATATTGTGTGATGTAATTTTATATATGATGTCAAAATACCTACCGATATCTTGTGTATCGAAGTACTGATATATTGTGCTTTAAAAACTATATTTATCAAATATTTTTTATCTTATCTATAAATTAGTCGAATTTTTTGACTCAAATAAAATAATAATAAATTAAAAATTGTAGAACAGCTTCATGATTTCAAAACAATTAATTAAAACCAGTTGCATACAAATCATAAAAATCCGTGAAGACTTATAATACATCATTTATCATTTTCAATCCCTTTGGGAGTATAGGACTTCATTATAGCTCCGATATTATGATTCTAAGACTTATAAGTTTCAGTAATCTTAATACATAGCCTAGTTATAATTGATTACACTATATACAGTAGCTTTTGTTGTTAGGAATTCTCTTGCTATTTTTAGTATGAGATTTATAAATATAGTTGGATTCTAGCCTCATATAACAATCGCAGAAGAACATCTTGTTATTTTTCACAGCACTACAATTATTCATTTGAGTCCTTCCCGGTTCCCTGATCCAATAATTACACTCAAGACATTCTTCAAATGATTTACATTTGTATATGATGACCAAATTATTACCGTTAGATCTATATAGTGATGAAATTACATTTTTTAATTTAATTTTTTTTAAGGAGCAATTTTCGAAAATGAAAACGATGATTTTGATATCACATTTCGGGCTGCCATTCAAAGAGTTAATCAAATGGAAAGAGAATTTGAATTGTCACCAATAGTAAAATATGCTGATTTTGAAAATAGTTATATGTTAGAGAAATTAACATGTGAATTGGCTTCTGAAGGTGTACTTGCAATTTTTGGACCTAGTGATAGTGATGTTTCAGGTATATAGAATTAAATAAAATTAAAAATAATGAATCTAAGAAAACATTTTTATTTTCAATATTTTAGATATTGTTTCATCAGTATGTCATACCTTGGAAATTCCTCATTTTCTTTTTAATTACAAAACAAGAAATCCATCATATGCCAAAGAAATCTATTCAATGACAATTAATATTTATCCTGATGAATCTCTTTTAGCTAAAGCTATGGCGGAAGCAGTTACTGCACATGGATGGAGACGATATAGTTTAATTTATGAATCATATGAACGTAATTTTTTTTTTTTTTAAATTTATAACATTTTTGTTTTGGTTTTAATTAAATAAATTTTCTTTTAGATTTTTTAGAGCTACAGGGTGTTTTAGAATTACATGAACGTGATAGTCCAGCAATAACATTCTATGAATTAGAATACGATGAAGAACAACAATTTCGACCATTTTTAAAGAATTTACGTGATCGCAAAGAAATGAATTTGGTAATAAATTGTGAAGTTGAGAATATTATACCGATATTAGAGAATGCTAATGATTTAAAAATGTTGGGTGAATATCAGAGTATATTTTTTATACCACTTGATACTCATACTATTGATTATGGTGAATTGGCTTCAGTTAGAGCTAATATCACTACAATTAGAATAGTTGATCCATCTGATTCTAATGTTATGAATGTTGCTGCTGATTTAGAAGAAGTTGAAAGAAATCGAGATAATTATTATAAATTGCAGCCGGAAGAAATTAAGGTTGCATAATTTAAAATATTGAATTTATTGTGAGTTAAAATGCATAATGATATAATTTTAGACTGCAATGTTAACTTTAACTGATGCAGTATGGATATTTGCCAAAGGTTTATCAACATTAGATATTATTGATGAATTAGAACCACCAGCAATTTCATGTGATGAACCAGAACCATGGTCTTTTGGTAAAAGAATTTCTGAGTTTATTAAAGGGGTAATAAGTCAGTGGATTAGATTGTTAACAAAAATTATATGTGAATATTTTTTTGATTTAGAGAAAAGAGTCAGGTAGCACTGGTGATATAACAATTAATGAATATGGAAAACGTATAACATTTAAAACTCAATTACTTGAATTAACACCAGAAGGATTTTCTCAATTTGCTGAATGGGATCCAATTAATGGTTTTCAAGATATTGGTGCTGAAGGTAATTTAAAACGTAAAGAGGGTAAACTACAAAATAAAACATTTATTGTATCGTCACGAGTTGGAAAACCATTTTTATTCGATTTAACTAAAGATGATCCAGCATTGCGGGGTAATGCCCGTTATGAAGGATATTCAGTAGATTTAATTGATGAAATATCAAAAATTGTTGGATTCAGATATCAATTTGTAATGGCACCCGATGGTAAATATGGTGCATATGATGCTGCAATTGGTAAATGGAATGGAATTGTTGGACAAGTTATGGAAGGGGTTTGTTATTTTATAATATTAAAATATTATTTACAAGTCTTTAGATTTAGTTCTTATATATATATATAGAATGCTGATATGGGAATTTGTGATTTAACAATGACTTCAGCACGTCGACAAGTTGTTGATTTTACACCACCATTCATGACATTGGGTATTAGTCTTTTATATGCTAAAGCAGATCCAACACCTCCTGATCTATTTTCATTTCGTTTACCATTTTCTAATAGTAAGCACATAACGATGTTAAATTATTTTAAATTGATTTTTGTAATTTGAAATATTTTTAGATGTTTGGATGTATATGAGTGGAGCATATGTTGGTATTTCAATTTTATTTTATATGGTTGCAAGGTTTATTTAAATTCACATATTCAAGTTGTGATTGCAAATTGAAAATAAATTTTAAAATTCAATTTTTAGAATAGCACCATACGATTGGGAAAATCCTCATCCATGTAATCCAGCACCAGAAGAATTAGAAAATGTTTGGCAATTAAAAAATACAACATGGTTAGCAGTTGGTTCAATTTTAGGTGCTGGATGTGATTTGTTACCAAAGTATGTATATTTATTTTATTGGTATGTGCAAGTAATTTATAACGTTTTTTTTTTTTTTTTTTTTGAGATCCGGTTCGACTCGAATTTTAGCTGGATTTTGGTGGTTTTTTGCTTTAATATTACAAAATTCATATACAGCTAATTTAGCTGCATTTTTAACGAATTCTCAAAGAGATACATCAATTAAAGGTGTTGATGATTTAGCTAAGCAAACAAGTATTAAATATGGTGCTGTAGCTGGTGGAAGTACTCAAGGATTTTTTAAGGTATGTATAATGAATTTTGAGCCAACTATAATTTATAATGTAATTGTAAGTTTAGAATTCAGATGAAGCAATTTATCAAAAAATGTGGTCATTTATGGATGCTGAAGATCCTCCAGTATGGACCGAATCAAATGATATTGGAGTAGATAGAGTTAAAAAATCAAAAAGATTATATGCATTTTTCATGGAATCAACTACTTTGGAATATATTACAGAGAGAGAATGTAGTTTATATCAAGTTGGTAAATGGTTGGATTATAAGACATATGGTATAGCAATGCCATTTAGTAAGTAACAAATAAGTTTTATAAAAATTTTATTTTTTAAAAAATTTACTAAAATAGATTCACCTTGGCGAAAGCAAATAAGTGAAGCTGTTTTAAAGCTGGGAGAAACTGGTAAATTAGTTGAATTGAAACGCCGTTGGTGGAAGGAAAAATATGGTGGAGGTGAATGTGAAGGTGGAGCAGGAGTTGGTGGTGAATCATTAGAATTACAAATGGGTAATGTTGGTGGTGTATTCTTGGCACTTGGATTTGGCTTAATTGTAGCATTTGGTATTGGATTAGTTGAATTTTTTTATAGTGTTCAAACGGTGGCACTCTCAAATAAGGTATTTTTTTTGCTTGATTTAATTTCTTTACATTTAATTGTATTATTTTTTATTGTGCCAGATATCAATGTCTGATGCTTTCATACAGGAAGTAATATTTGCAGCTAAATTTTGGGAAACAACAAAACCAACACCAAAAAGTGCAAGTAAACGTAGTTCAACTAGACCATCATCAATGTCAGTTGATTCAAAACAAACATTAAAATCAGTTGGTGATAATATTAGTGAGGATATTGAAAAGGGTAAATTAAAAGTGGAAAATAAAAGAGAACGTAAAAAATCAAATAGAAATTCAAATGGTTCAGAAATTGAAGTAGTAAGTCATAATGGTGATGATGATGAGGACAAAGGAAATTTAAAAGGTAAAAAATCTAAATCTGAATTGTCATTAAGATCGTTAATATCATTGAAAATTCCGAAAATTAAAAGAAAGAATACAAAAAAAGATGAAGAATAAAAAAAATTGAATTGTCGTTATTGAAGGTCAAAATAATGTTATTGAATTATTTGATTATAAATATTAAAAATATTATTATAAGTATTATTGTTGTTGTTAAATGTCGTTAATTAACTTCAAGAATCCTGTAAATTTGTATTAAATTAAATATTTGTAATATATTTTATTATAAGTGATGAATATTTCAATTTTTTAATATTATTAAAAACGAAATAAATTCGATATAATATGAATATTGTATAGAATATTTTTAAAATTGAGACTTCTGTGAGCTTTTTGCAATGAAATATAAAAAAGATTTATAAAAATATTTGTTTAAATTATAGCTGAAATTAATAATAAAAAATATAAGAAGTAAAATTATTTGGCTGATTACATATTATACAAGGCTGATAACGTTTGCAATTTCCAATCACACCAATCTCCCCATCAAAATCGAGATTTTGTAGGGGAGTTTTTGTTTTTGGATTTTGTAATTAGAGATTTTAATTTTTGGGGACTTAGAGGGGTTTCTAAATTGAAGCAGTATCAGACAGCTGGTTAGACCAGTGTAGGATAGAATTGACTTCAGGACATAATCGATATAGAATCATACAACAACTGGTGAATTGATTACGGACATTCGAATTCCCATCGCAGTACAAAAAAAACCATTTTAGCAAAAAAAAAAAAAAAAAATGGAATTGAAATCCTCCTTAATTTTAATCCAATTTAAACCATTCCTATTATTTATAGTCATTGCAATCGTATATACTTGTAGATGCAGTCTTTCATTTGAACAAAAAAATTTCACAGTGCGGTTTGACCAGTACAGTATTAAAAGTGTAAAGGATAAGACCAAATATTAGTAAATTCGGAAATGCATCAGCATCACGCAAAGTGACATATTCTGAAATGCAAGCATTAAGTTCTTTTTTGCAATGTTTACTGTTTGTGGTGCGCAAACTTGAGCAAAATTCCCAATTTTGAAATCATAGCAATTTTTATGCTTTGTTTGCTATTACATTAAACAGGTGGTTGACATTACAAGTTTTATTATTGTCATTTCATTCGTTCAATTGTTTCACTTGATTGAAATACATTTTGTATGAAAGTGCTCATCTTTTTTTGAGCTTTTGTTTTAGGTATACTTCTTAATTTTTTACCGTGAATTTTATAACAAATCAAATTTTCTTTCTTAACAAATTCCTATATTCTAGTAGTATTATCATCATCATTCTGATGGTCCCCATTTTTTCAAAAATACGTTCAAATCGATATTAAATAATATTTTATTAATTTTAATTAAATTTTGAAAACAGCACTGTCAAATTCTAATAGTTTTAAAATGTATTAATTGCCCCAGCAACACAAAGCCTCATTGCCAAAATTCATCATGAATTTTGTACTGATACTATATAGTGATAGCGCATCATGATTGGCTATCTTGCATTTCAGAATTTATCTTATATTAAAATATATGTGTACTTATATGTATATATATATATATATATATATATATATATATTATGCCAAAAATTAAAAATATAATAATAAATTACTATAACTAAATTAAGACTGTATGATATCATAGTGCAATCGGTCTTAAAATATAATTGCGAAGCCCGGACAATGATAATTGACAATTAGTGATGAAAATAAATTTAAAGTATTTAAAAGAAGAATATTTAGAAAAATGGTTTTAATATAAATGACGATTGTTAATGCCAAATAAGATCAAAAGTAGACACAATTTTGTACAATTTATTAAGATAAAAAGACTAAAATCGGCAATGAGCATGAATAATCAAAGGATACAAAAAATAATATTATGATGCACTACAGAATAGTACTAGAGTTAGATGACTGGTAGATGATTGGACGAAATCGAACAAAACTGTCAAAAGATTGGAATTAACGAATGGAAGAGTGTAGAATTGAGGAAAGGTATAAATAAGGTTATGACTTACCCTGAACTGTAGAATCAACATATTTTAATGCTAAATAGTTGCAGCTCTTCCTTGATTGTTTATTCAATTTTAATGAATCACGATCATTTCGACGATAATTATAGGATATGGGATATGTAATTATAAATATAATAATAATACAATCAATCAATCAACAAAGCAGAACCAGTACAATCTACTAACTTTTTAATTATACATTATATCTCATACTTTAGTTTCGAATTTGATAATTTTGATTAACCAAATTTATACGGGTTTTTATTGTATATTGGTCAAAAAAATATAAAAATTTTAATTTATTTAAAATAAAAATAATATAAAAATATTGCATAGATTTTGAAGATTAATTATGTTCTCATATTAATCATTTATTGTAGGGGAATAATAAATCCTTTAGGGATTTTAAAGATAAAATAAATAAATAAATAAATGATGATAATGTAACATGTTATTATATAATAATGACTTTTCTAATATCAAATAAAATCTTCTTTCATTCAATCCCACCCAATCCCAATATTGTTTAATTTTTACTAAATTGTTTATATTTTTTTTTTTTTTGAATCAAAAAAAAACTTTCACTTCCAATTTATTTGGAATAATTTTCTCACAATTTAGATATTATACGTATATATATTATGTATATATACAATTCATATCGTATATGTATTCATTTTAATGAAAATAAAATTAATTGCCCCCATGAATTAAACTTGATTGGCTATCAATCATTTGCTATCGGCAGAAATCGGAATTAAGCTTATCAAGGGATAAAATAATACAATTTCAAGGATTTTGTTGTAAGAGAGATTTTCTAAATAGAACAAAAAATAAAAACTTATAAATATATATATATATATATATATATATATATTAAATATGTATTTATATACATATATGTGTAATGTATATAAAATAATTGAATAAGATCAAAAGTTTCAATAATGGGATTTTTTCACATTTTTTCTCTCTCGCTTACTCTTTTGTTACACATATTATAGTAAATTGTTTTGTCCTTGCATTATATCTATTTTATTATTTTAAATTGACAATTTATATGAATATGTATATGTATATATATATATACATTTGTATTTGTTTAAAAGACACTAAGGTAAGGAAGGATATTCTATTTTATTCGAATAGAATAAAGTTCAGGCACTTTGATATTAATGGTTTATTTAGGGTTTTCTACTATCCTATGTATTAAATTATATAAAGTGAAACTTTTTTAAATTGATTTATAATTTAACTTTTTTTTTTATTCTTTTTGTTTTTGTTTTTATTTTTCATTATTTTGTTGTTTTTGTTTTGTTTTAAAATGACAATAAAAGTGAAATCTATATTGCATGTTTGTATTTAAATGTTATATTATACGTTTATGTGTGGATATGTTATTATATATGTATATAAATAGGAAATTGAGAAAAATTTAATTTTAAATAATTTAATTTAAAATAATAAATTTTTAAAAAGAAAATTTATTTTTGTATTAAATTATTATTGAAAAAAATTATTATTTCATCAATGAGACTTTTTGAATAATTATTATTTAAAGATTGTTTTATTTTGTATTTGGTATTTAGAATAAATAAAAATTATTAATCCTCTTATCCGTCTCTTTATTAGTTTATTAATTAATATACCAAGTTTAATATACTAATGTTTGTCTTGCAGACTAAATAAACATTCAACAACAGAAGATTAGCTATCATACCACCCCCTCATAATGTTCAACATTTTTTACGTTCATTTCAAGCAATTGCAATTCCGCTTTATAATTTGCTACCTCCATCTATAATTAACAATTGTTATGATTCTAAATTATTTAGTTTAGTTAAACTGTGGCTTTTTAATTTCAATCATGATCAAGTGACTTAGTACGCATAGTTACGTTCATTTTTGTATTTAATTAAACTAAATTATTTTTTTTTTAAAACATATTAATTTATATTTTTGGTTATTTTTAATAGGTTCATAAGCTCTTATTTTCGGTGTTTATTCATTATTATTGTTCTCCCTTTTATTTTGGTCCAATATTTTTTTTTGTAACTACACTCGCTACTGCATGCTTTTTGCATAGAGTGTTTTTAACTTTTATTTTTATTCTTTGCTTAATTTAGTATATACTTTTTGCCTTAGTTTTGTAGAACACTTTTCTTTTTTCGTTATTTTATAATTATTAATTCTATATTTATAAGTTTAATTGATACTTTAATAAATAAAACGTTTTAAAAGTGGTATATATTCATTATCAATCCTATTGCTTCTGACTTAGGACATTAAATAATTTCTTCAACGGGAGTCGATTTTGTATCAGCGCTTTGAGTTCACCACAAGTTTTTTTCAAATACACTTATTTTGCTTTGTTACTGTTCGTTGCCATGTTCTTTTTGGTGGACCACGATTTCTATGACTCACACCTGTATATCTACAAGGCTAATCTAGTTCAATCTTATAAGTTTAATTATTTTATTGATTTCTTTAATTTCTGTGAGATAGTTTTTTCTCTTATTATCAATGTTTCACAGCCGTATAAAGCAGCCGGATGAACGAATTTCAGAAATTAAAATATATATAAGATATATAAAATATATATAAGACAAATGGGATTTTTATTAAAATTCTGTGAAAAAACTGTGATTGGAAATACAAAAAAATAAAACGTATAATATCGTGAGTTTCTTCATAAATGCTCACTGTTTCTAAATTTATATTATGTCATATACTTAATAATATATTCAGCTCATAACGAATTTCTATCTAGAAAACAAGACAATTTGGGATATTTTAAGTATAATTCTTCTTTTTTCAGTTTCACATGAACCGTTAGACATATAGATATTTGATGCTATTATCTATGTCTATTGTTCTTAAAGTCATTAATTGAAATCATTTGTTAACCTAGGAAATTTGAATGTACTGTGTACTATTTTTTTTTCATTGAGCTAAATAAAATGCTAGTGAGAGCTGTTTGTCCAATATTGAGGAGTAATCAAACACGTAATCAAACAACGTTAAATATATATATATATATATACTAATATATTAAATATACATGTTTAGTCAATTAACACTGTAGCAACTGAATAAACAGCTGACTGATATATTAATAAGAGAAAGAAATAGCAGTATTCAATGGGTTCGTTCAGTAGCATTAACCAGTAGATCTGGAATCCATTTTGGATCCATGTACCATATATGGCCACTGAACGCATTTCACCACAAAAATTTACCGCAATACTAGCGCAATCACCGGAAAATATAATGAGTACTTGTAAAAGTCAATTAAATTTGAATGGAATAATATTTATTATCATACATATAATTTATTTTTTATAACTCTTAATTTAAGTTTTATGTACATAAATCTTCCTGTGGATTTCAGATCCAATGGTTAATTTCACTGAACGCTACCAATTACTATACGTAGATGATAGCAATTTGCAATATAGACATCTGGGATAGGGTGTTTAATTTGGCATTCGATTCCTCATTCAATTTTCTATACGTCATATAATATGTTGTCAGCTCATTTTCTCATTTAATGAAAAAAAAGATAAACAAAACACCAAAACAATTGGAATAAGGGTTTGAACGTCAATCAATGTCCATGGCATTTGTTTGACGATCAATTTTTCATGCAATTTTTTTGACGTTTCGTCATTTTATATTTTTTTACATTTGAAATATATTTTTGTTATTTATTCTGTTTCTAAGGGTGTTAGTAGATATTTACTGATGAAATTATAGACAAAAATTTTATAACTGAATGGACAAAAGAAGCTCTGTAAATATTATTAAATGTTGAATTCCATATCTGTCAAAAATCTTTAAAGAAAAAATATTTAATGTAAAGACATAAAAATTTATATATGTATTTCAAAACATTAAAAAAATTGAATGTAAAATTAAATTGAAAATTAAATGTCTCCGAGCAGTCATAAGAAAACTCTGTCATTTCGGTTAGGCTGTTTAGAAACATAAGGCTGTTGCATGTTAATTATTTTATTTGTATTTAACAGGTAACAAATTATTTATTAAAAATTATTTTTTTTCCAAATTTTAGTGCATCGAATATGACGTAATAACTGTATTTTAGTAACTTGTTTTAAAAAATGTTCTGTAAAAATGTCCTGCAATAATTTCTGTCGGAAACCAGGCGGAAAAATTAAAAAAATCATTTTTATTAATAATCATGTATTTCTTCTAATATTATATTTAATTTATTGTTATACAAAAATAGAAATTTTCGGAACTATTGCCTTAATTTTTCAAGGTTAAGTAAAATATTTCATTTAGTACTGATGTATTAAATAAAGGTTATGTATTAAATTAAAAGCAAATCATTCATTTTTATTATTAAATTTCAAATTATTAAAATTGACATTTGAATGTCATTCTGTTTAAAACTGTCAAATATAAATATAATTGTCAAATATTTGAATTTTAATATGATGATTATGCGTAAAAATGTTTCTTTCATTTTTCAAATGTAAATTTCTCTATTTGACTTTTCATATTACGTAATATTTAAATACATATACATAGGTATTAAAATATCCTTTTCACATTTTTATTTTTATTTAAAAACGACCTATACTACATGTTGTTACTGAATTTTATTAAGTTTATTTTTGTTTATTATTAAGATAGGTTTTTTTTTTTTTTGTCAAAAATGATATTTAAACAAAATGTTTGTCATTGTTTTTTAATATTAACAAAACATTAATCAATATGGTAAAGTAAGTAAGTTGACAATTCAAGTGAAAAACTGTCATTTCATTATTCAATAATAATAGCTAATAAGATTTTTATATTTTACTGTTTTTATTTTGAAAATACATTTATTTTATGAAAATTATGTACATACATAATATGTACATATATGCTATTTAGTTGTTTTATACAGTAATATCTCAGTTAATGTTAATCTGATTAACGATAATTTTGCTCGCTGTATTTACAACTTTATCGTGATATTTGACTGCAGTTTATTATATTTTGATTACAAAAAAAAACAGTATGTATGTTGAACGAAAACGACATTATCTAAATTTAGTTGAACCTCAGATGTTATACTTTAAACATTATATTTTAAGTGACATACTCAAAATATCATATATTTGTCATATATTCTCGCCGGTGGAGCCGATATTTTCTCTTCTTATATAACGTGGACGTGGATGCATGTATATTGAAGTGTCGGAGCGGTAGATCAACTTCACTGAGAAGTTGTTTTAATTATAAGATACATATACTATAATCCCTATCATAATAGACTAGGCGATGCTATTCACATATAATTAATCGTGTCACTTGAATATTAAATTGGTATCATAATAGACATAAGATACGACGAAAAAATTGAACCGGCAGCACTTATATTAGTACAATTTAGTAAAAAAATTTTAAATTTTAGTTTTTCTATTCGGTTTTTGATTACATTTTGGATTGCAATTTTTGTTATAAACCAAGTTAATAAAATTAAAATATTAAAAATTGAAATAAGATTAAAAATTTAACAATATAAGTACATACTTACATAATTGTATTTATTTATTTATAAAGATTAATTTTATTTATAAAAGTTTTATTATTTTCAAAATTTTATTTTTGTATTTACAACAAAAACAAAAATTTTAATTTTTATTTACAAATTTTACCAACAATTTACTTTTAATAATAAACTTTAATCATTAATCATTAAAACTCAAATTAAATTACTACATTTTAAGTAGCCACATGCATATATATAGTATATATATATATCATCGCTTTGAAAATTCACTCGAAAAAGAAAACAGAAATAAGAGTAAATCACATGACACCTGGCAAAGTACTCATGTCATCATCATCATCTTTAAACTCCTGCAGTTGGTCATGTGGTCGATTAATATACGAGGAAGAACAAACTTATAGTCTGTATCGGTGAAATGGCATGAAAATACTATATAACGATGAGACAAGCACGGACTCAAATATCCTGGAAGGTAAAATTCGTCTCTTCTGCTAGACTAGATAGGTGGCACAACTGATACTAAGTAGAATAGCAACAGTATAGATAAATCAACTATACTTTGGTGAAAATAATAATGATTGAAAACGGAAAGTACAGTATCAGAACCACAGCTCTGATAATGCCGAAACCCTATATCCCCACGTTGAATGTAAATCGATAAAAAAAAGCATTTGAAAAATCTTGAACCGAATTTAAAACACTTAATCGTATTGAATGGTACAAGATTGAGATGTACAGTTTATTATATTAATAAATTCTGATACGTTCTAATATATCCTGTTTTATTTAGCTCTTTGTAATTACTTCAGTAATCATTTATATTTAATCAGTAGAGAGTATTACCGTTATTATTTATCTAATATCAAATCCATAACAATATATTTAAAACTATCTATATAGAAAAGAATTCAAACTGCTTGAAATCACTTTTTTTTTTATAAAATAATTTTTAAAATGAAATATTTTTCATAAATGGAACGCATTTTACAGTTGTATTGTTGTTGTAATTTTTTTTTTGAGCTTTTTAACAAAACAAAAAAAATTGAAAATTTTTAAATAAACTTTACATGCCTCTGCCATCTTTTGTGAAACTATACGTGAAAGTATTCTTTTATTTTTCTATAGATATATCTAGGAGTTATATAATTATCTATACATATATCTATATACACATATATATATATATATATATTATAAGTTTATATGAATATTTTTGTAATATTCAGAAATACTCTTCTGAAACTGAGATGATGGAATTACACGAATTTTTAGCTTAAGGGGATTGTTGTGGAATAAAAAGGACTCTTTTATTTTTTGTATTTTTATTATTATTACTTTTTTTTTTTGAGATGAAACAAAATAATAACCAAAGGAAAAAATAAACAGAATTCCAGAATGAGAGAATTTAAAATTGAATATACTAGGATGTATATAGAATAGGGATATAATAACATACACATTAGATGGTATTTAGCTAAAAAAAAAATATATAATATATATATATATATTTTTTTTTATAAAAATTCCAAAACAATTTCAAGGATAATTTTCGTTAAAATATTTCAAAAATTTTCATGCTATATTTTTTATTTTTTGTTGTTATTTTTATTGTTTTTTTTTTATTCCTGTAAGTTTTTCAGTTAAATAATCATTCTTCTTTCATATACATATAATAATAATTATAATAAAAATAATAATTTTTCCTGAAATTCTTAGAAATGGAGATGTTTAGAATATGTATTTTGTGAATAGAATTATCTTGTATATTATATTGCTACGAATAAACTTACTTTATAGTATTTTACTAACTGATTTTTTATTGTTGTTACTCTGTTATTTTTGGTTATATTTTATTTTTATATTTGACGTTACCGTTATTATTGTTTTTTTTTTTCGGTTATGCCTTATGGCAATTGAATTATTTTGTTGCGTGAACTAATTCATAAAGTCATTATTTTCAACCAATCTACCTACATTTACACATAATATACATGTACATAATATGACATTCCATAAAATAATATTATTCATTGATAATATTATATATTATGAGAATAAAGGATGTTAGATATTTTGTTGCAAAAATATTTTCATACATAATTATTTAAATATTATTTTTTTTTTTTAAGTAAATTTGAAAGGAAATTGAGAACATTTTCAAAATATTAGAATTTGAGAAATAATATAGCAAATTATTTTATATAATATTTGGATATATATACTATGCACATACATATTATATAATCTTTATTTTTAATATATTATACTATATGTTAAGATAATAATAATAATGAAAAATTTATTTGATAAAAATTATTTAATAAAAGAATTTGTTTAGATGAATTTGATTAATTTTAAGTTTTGTAATGAAAGTTTGAAAAGTATATATTTACAAAAATGTAAAATATTTAAAATATTATTTTCAATTTTTTTGAGTAAGTATAATTTTGAATGAAAAATGGTCAAAACTAAATTCTATACATCATAGAAAATGATAAAATCAAAACCTAGTTTGTACTTAATTTACAGGAGAGATTTGCCAATAACAAAGAGTACAATTATCGCAACATTAGCAAACAAAGTCAAATCTAAATTAATGCCTCAAACAAATTGCAAGAACATTTTTATCAAAAATTGGAAATTTGCTGAAAATATGTAGAATCAAGGCTAATGTAAATAAATCAATGCATTTCTACGAAAAGAAAATTGTCTCGCTGTATCACTAATTCATGTCCTATTAACATATGCAAACTGAGATGTTGGAATTACATGAATTTTTAGATTAAAAGGATTAGTAAAAAATATCGCTTAATGGAATTAGTAGTTTGGAGCATATTCTCAACAAAAACAATCAACTTAAGTTGAAGCTTATAATGGGACAAACAAACAGGTACGACTCAACTTGTATAAACGCAAATATACATTAATACATTACTGTATTAATGCATAAAGGTTATACAAGCTTCAGCATCATAATCCTGAAAGCATCTATTTCCCAGATATCTGGAAAACTGCTCATATCATAATGTTAGCTAAACCGGGGAAAGAGCCAAATGAGACTAGTTCATATAGACCAATAAGTCTTCTGCCAGTAATATCAAAATTAATTGAAAAACTAATAACTAAAAGATTGATTAAAATAAATAATGAACGAGATATCGTACCAACTCATCAGTTTGGCTTTCGTCACAATAACGGGACAATCGAGCAAATACATAGAGTAGTCAACCATATAAATAATTCACTTGACAAGAAAAAATACTGTTCTGCAGCTTTTCTGGACATTTCGCAAGCCTTCGACAAAGTTTGGCACAAAGGTCTCCTTTACAAGCTTGAAAAACTACTTCCTCACCACTACCAGCAACTTTTGTCAACCTATTTGTCAGATAGGAGGTTCTTCGTTAAATACAACGGGAAACAATCGACACTAAAAGAAATTAAATCTGGGGTTTCTTAGGGCAGCGTCCTTGGCCCACTACTTTACCTGATATTTACAGCGGACCTCCCAACATCACCGAGGGTACTCACTGCTACCATTGCTGACGACACAGCGGTCTTAGTGACTCATACTAATCCGAGATTAGCTTCAGAAGTTATTCAGAACTACTTATTGGACATTCAAAACTGGCTGAAAAAGTGAAGAATAAAGGCCAATGAATCGAAATCCCTTCATATCACCTTTACTAATCGCAAGGGAAATTGCTCCGCTGTTCACTTTAACGACATGGATAGACGTCTCACTTGGAAAAGTCACATCATCAACAAAAATAAACAACTACAATTAAAATGCAACCAATTAATTTGGCTAATAGGTCGTTTCTCCAATTTATCCCTAGAATGTAAAGTTGCAGTGTACAAAGCTATCATCAGGCCAATCTGGAGCTACGGGTTGGAACTATGGGGAACATCTAGTAACTCCAACATCGAAATGATAGAACGCTTCCAGTCCAAAGTATTAAGGTCTATAATCAATGCGCCTTGGTATGTCCGAAATGACACAATTAAATCAGATTTCAATATCCCATCTGTTAAGCAATTCATTATAAAGAAAGCTGAAAAAAAACTCTGTTCCACTGGAAAACCATCCAAATTTACTTGCTCCTCAACTCATCAATAATGAACGAACAAGCGAGGGCAGATTAAGACGCTTCAGACCGCTGGATTTATCTACTAGATTCACTTTACCTGAGACTCCATAAATATAAATTTGAATATTAAGTCAAGAATCAATGGATTCTTGACTTAGATTACATGTCAATTACATCACGACAATTTTAATTCCAACTTTATACTCAATATCTTTTATATTTTATATGATGAAGCTTAACAGTCTTTACTTGTTAATAGGACTTTATTCGCAGATATCAATGGAATGCAAGATCCTTTCCATACAAAGCTGATTTGAAACACATTTGGTATTATGGTATGGAACTGTAGGATACCATAAATAACTCCAACATTGAAGTACTGGGAAAGATTTTAATCCAAAGTATTGCTATTTAATAGTAAATGCACCATGGCTTCTTTAAGCGATTCTATTTTGAAGTCCTTTCTAATCTCATCATTTCTGACGAACCATAACCGATTTTACTTTTAAGTCCTTTCTATGAAAAACCACCGTTCTTTCTCTGAATTACGAATTTTCTGAATTTCTGAATTAAAAGTAGAATCGGTCAAAGAATTCATAGCAACAAGAATTCAAAATATTTTGCCGGATTGCCATCACGACTGTAGTATACGGACCAACATGTGCGAATACTGAAAACGTTTCCCTCGACAGACGTAAACAGGAAATTTATGAATAGTTGAATGATAAACTCTCACTATAGCACGATCGGATGAGTCGGAAATGAATCAATGAACTCATTCACTACTTGCAAAAACAAAAAATAAATAGCGAAAACAAATTACTTAATATAGTCTAATAGTAAAATACCATTATTAAATTTAAATAATATAGATTGTAAAGTTAAAAAATATTAATAAGAAAAAACTTAATTCTATATAAAAAAATATTTCGTGGCTATGTCAGTGTTTATCGAACAGCTTGATCTGATATCCTGTTCTATTCTATTCTTCCTTCCTGATCTGATATCCTTTTATTCTATTCTTATCATGTTAAGCCAATCAGGTTTTGAATGATGTTATGGGTTATTTACTGCTCATGCTTTTCAGATGAATTGTTTAAAAGTGGAAGATTCATTTTGATTATGGTGTAGGATTTTGTTATTGAACAATGATTAAGCCAGCATATGCAATTAACCATGTATTTAAAGTTCAAAAAATATATAAATAAAATTATAACAATTTTTTTTTTTCGAATGCTAGTTTCACAAAAAATGCATTAAGCATAAAAAAAAAAAAACATTTTGCAAGAATAACTGCAATGGAACTTCAAAAGTTAGTTATCATCATAATTTTACAGTATACTTTCTTCACTATATTCTAATTTCAATTTCTTAAAGTTGTTATCATCTTGTCAGCCAATCTTGACCTTAGTCTTAAATAGGTTTTCTTAAATTTACATAGACTTAAAATCATCAACACTACAATACGTATACTAAATTCTAGTTGTGTTGAATGAACGAAACACTGTTTCAGTTCAAATATTTTACGCTGAGCTCTATTTTTCACATTCAATCGCACAACATTTTCGACACATGTTGCGCCTTAATGAAACAAAGTGTATTTTTAAATTTGATTAAGCTGTTTAAATAAAGTATTCATTGTCAAGACTATTGACATTTATTTATTTATTTTTATCAGTGGACTTACAGGTATCAATCTGCAGACCAACTTCAGGTCCTTTTCGTGCTGTGGATGCGAGTTTTTATTATTGACATTTTCAAAATTTTTTTTTGTTGTCAAAAATTCTTAATCAGTTTTAATCTGATGTGGTTGATGTTCTACGGCACTACCGCAGTTAGGAAATTTTATATACTCTATTTTATTTTATTACCTGGTCAATAATTTTGATTTTTTAAGGTTTTTATTTGCTAACAACAAACAACAATTGCCTGCTTGAATTCAGATCATAATTCCTTATTATTTGCATCAGGGAATGTAAAGTCATCTGTATTTGACAGTTGACTTGTTTTACTCATCATTTGACATTGTTAAATATTTCCTCTGCAATTTGTTGATTTTTAATTTAACTTTAATAATTTCATTTTCGACTTTCACTAGTGGTTTCTATATAATTGCTCTCTAGTAAATTTTATCACGATAATCTCTTGCAAAATCCAAATCATTCTGAATGACAAAATTTTATTAAGAAAAGTTTGATGTTAAATTTTTATAATTGAAATTTTTAAAAACAAACTTTTTCGAATATAAAATTTCAATACAATTTTACATGCACATATACATTATACATTAGTATTTGTGTAATTCATTCAGTCTTAATTAATTTAGCTCTAATTTATTTGCTCTGTTAAGGTTCATATTTTATATTTAAACATATTTTTTTGTTTTTTTTTTTATATTTCGCGATTATTTCTAAAGGTTTATTATATTAAAGTTGCGCCTACTACCAATGTATATAAACATAAATTGAATTTTTTTTTCGTTTTTGATAAATAAAAATGTCTCCAAAGAAGAAAAAAAAAATGTAAGAAAAGGGAAACGATAAAAAAATTTAAATTCGAAAACTTTATAGAAACATTTTTTTTTTTTTTGTTTTAGGAGGAAAACTTTGCCAATATTTTAAAAGGTTTGCCCTCTAGCATAGTACTAACGACTGATGAGAGTTGAATTTTTCTTTTTAGGACCTCAAATTATATTATATAATTTTTGTAATAATAAATAAATATAAAATAATTACAAAAAAGTAGATTTTTCCATTAGGAATGTAATAATAAAAAAAACAACAAAAAGAGAAACTAAAAACATTTTTAATATTAATTTTAGGATTAAATTTTTGGAAATTTTATCGAATGTTAAATTTAAATAAATCATTTGAAATTAAATAATAAAAATTGGAATTAAAGGAATTAATAAAAGTCATATAAATGGTTCTAAGTATAATGGATTAATTTTTTTGTTGACTTTTAAGCCCATTTGACTTACAAATGCACTTGAAATGTAAAAATAAAAAAATATGTGTGTAAAAATTGCATATACAATTTTGTCAAAAAAAAAAAAAAATTAAAAATTAAATAACAAAATTTATAGCTGACCCACTAAAAACTTCTATCATTATTGCAACATTAAATCTAATGTTACAGATAATTATTGGTAAAAATATTGCAGCAATAATGTCAAATGCAAAAACCACAATAATTCCAAAAATTATTTACAAAGCCCAATTGAAACAACAACATTTATGTCAACATTGTCAAAAACAATTAAATGTATTTGCATTTGATCAAGCTGTAATCAGGAAAGTCAAACTAAGATCAAAGATCATTTGATAGTCTTTGACAATGTTGACAAAAATGTTTTTGTCACATTGTAATTTATTAGTAATTTTTGCAATAATTTTGATTTTTGTATTTGACATTATTGTTGCAATATTTTTACCAATAGTTATTAGTACTAAACTTTACAAGCTTTAACATGAAACTGCATTTTATTAATATAAAAATTTTGTTTAATTAAATTCAAATTCAAGTTGTAAATTACATTTTCAATTAGATGATTTTTGCCTGACTAAAGGAGTAATCTATAATGTAAAATTAAAATCAAATGCAAAAACATTTGACGATCAAGTGACAAAAGTTTGACAATGTTGATGAAAATACTTTTGTTTCAATTGCATTGCAAGTGATCGTTGTAGTAGAAATTAATTTAATAAAATGAAAACTTTTACAAATATACGAACATAAAAAAAAAAATTGAAATAAAAAAATAAAAATACTCAAATTGTATATGGAAATATGGAATCTATCAAATATAAAAAAATATTTTAATACCCAAACGCTCATTAGTTTGAAAATTTAAAATAAAAAACTTCCATAAAATTGTTACAGTATCAAAAATTGTTTCTTTTATTTACTTAACAAGGTCTGTTTCAGGTCTGATCCCAGTAACCAAAAATGGTCATAACAAGTTTTTGTCAGCATATTGTCAGAAAATTGTAGGCACATTTTGTCGTAAAATTTTTTTACAAAATTGTGGCTGTAAATCCACTAACAGTTTTTCGACAAAATGTTGACAAATATTTGTCATGACAATTTTTTGATCAGCAATATGTGACAATGGTTTGACAGGGTTTGTAAGTTTTTTTTTAATTTTTTTTTATTGTACAGTATTCTATTCATCAGTCTATTCAACACTTCTGAGAATCGGTATTGTTTTATGAGATTTGAATTTTGAAAAGCACAACAAAGTTTATTTAAAAATATGAATGAATTTTGTAATTAAAAAACAATTGAAATAGAACTTATTTTTTATATATTACATATTTTATTCTATAAAAATAATTAAATTGTAAAATTTTTTTTTATTATTAAAAATCCACCACTAAATTACTAAAAAAACTGTCCTATCTGTAAAAAAAAAAAAAAAAAAAAAATTGTTGTGAAAATTGTCCACAAATTGATGACAAATTATTCACAAACTGTTGTCAAAATTGTCCACAAATGGCTGACAAATTATTCACAAATTGTCGACAAAATAAGCCTAAAAATTATGACAAATTATCAACAAATTGTTGACAAATGTGTTGACAAAATTGTCAAATAAATTATGACGAATGAGGTCAACCCTACCGACCTTTTTTCAACAAAAATTGTAACAAAATTTTGTCGACATTTCACCAAAATTTGTCAACATATTGTCACCTTTTAGTGACATTTGGCTGCTCGGGTACACAGTCTTTTTAACTATGTGATAGTGATAGTGAATTTATGGGTGTTTTCGTTTATTCTTTCGGAATATTCAGAATATGTCAAAAAGCGTTTTTTTATTCATTCGGAATATTCCAAATATTCTGTTCTGTATTTTTTTATTTTTTTATTTATTCCGTATATTCCGAACGTATTCTTTTTGTTCCATCTCAGAGTTGGAATAAACAGAATAAAATTACGGAATGACAGTTCACTTCTATCATTCTTTATCTATATAGTAATAACAATTTGACTACCTATATTTTATTTTAATTTAAAAAATGGCAAATATTGGTTGAGTAAAACAATGTTTTTTAAAAAAAATATAATATTATGAATAGTTGTATAAATATTAATGTTTATATAAAATTTATTATTCAGAAAATAAATTTCTATATAATGGTTATAATAACTATTATGACTTATATTAACTATATTAACTAATTTACACAAATTAAAAAATAGTAAAAACTTTTATTCACAAAACTTAATAAATAAATGAAAAAAACAAACAATGACAGTTTCTGATGTTTATTCTTTTTATTCTATTCTGTTCGCTTATTCTATTTGTTCGGAATATTCTATCGAGACGTCATCAAGTATTCTATTCTTTCCATTCCTTCTTTAGAATGAATAAACGAAAACACCCTATAGGTTATTATAAAAACTACTGCAAAATTGGGATTAAAATAAAAAATTGTCAAAAAAATGGAAATTTAAAGTGAATAAGTCTAACTTAACAAATTTCACACTTATCTTGAGCAAATATATTGACAATTCCTCAATATTTGTTTTCAATACATATATCTGGCTGGATATATACTGTAATCAATAAATGGAAACACATGAACTGGCTGTTGGCAAAAATGTCTAAAATATTTAGTTTAAAAGTATCAGTTGAATTGGGTGTATGTTAAGCACATATTTGTGATCTATTTTGATACTCATTATATTCCCAAGCCTTCTTCTATTAAATTGCATCAATTTCTTGGTTTTTTCTTATCAACTATTTACCGAAGTTTTACAGAGCATAATATTATGCCTAAAATAATTAATATTTCATTTGCCAGTTTTCTTGTCATTTGCCTGCACTTTCATTTCATTGCCTGGTAAATAAAATTCAGTCAAATGAAACAACAGTAATCCTTTAAAATAGACATTTAATATTTGATATATTAAATTGAATATATGTACCTATATATATATATATAATATTTTTTGATACATCAATTTTATCAGAAGTTAAAAATTGGAATTAATTTCTCTAGCTATCAATGCTAAATAAATATTTAATATAAAAATAATTTTTTCAATTTAAGCCTTTAACAATGTAATTTTTAATTTTTTAACGAAAATTTCCAATTTTAAATCCTAAATAATAGAATAAGAATTTAACGAACGGTCTAGTATTGAATTCAATTAAATAATGAAGATTTTATTATTATTCGTGTATATTATGAAATTAAAATTGGTAATCAAAACTTGAAATTAATTTCAGATAAAAAATTGTCTTTAGATCACACAACATTTTTTTTTAACTTTTTAATTTTCTATCAAGGTAAAATACTTCTTTTAATAAGAAAAAAATTTAATAATACGTACATATGTATACATAATGTAAGATGTAAATAATATTATATTATACAATATAATTTTTCCACAATTCATTAGCTTTCATCGGAAATTCATAACTTAAAATATCCTGTCAAATACCACAACTGTATATCCTTATCATAAATTTAAGAAAAAAAAATATATATATATATATTTCAATATAAGTATAATGTATTTGTAGATATGAATGTATTCTTTAATTTCAAAAATAAAAAAAAAATAGAATAAAAAACGAAAAAAAAATATTTTTTCTGATTGAATTTCCTTTACTACTTCCTTGATGATCCTTTTTCTTTGCTTTTTATTTTTCTTCGTTTGCTCTAATAATAACATTTTCAATTTAAGTAAAATTTAGTTCTAAGAAAGAAGAAAAAGAAAAAATAAATGCAAAAAATGTGTTTATATGCGCCTGAGATCGATATATATATAGTATATGTATATATTCTAATCCGGCTGTTTTGAGACATTTGGATGTCATCAAAAATATTAAGCTTAATTTTTACCACAGCATACCAATCAACTACCAACTTAAAACCAAATACTTGAAGCATTTCTTTTTATTTATATACATATATAAATCGACGTATTATTTATACATATATATATGTTGTATACAGAGGTGATTTTTGGAATATTTAATAATTGGTACGCTTAAAAATTAAAGGTGTTATGTTGGGTCAGTACTATTGTATGGTGTAGAAGCTTGAATTTTAGAAATGAAAACGTTAAATAAATTAAAAGCTTTTGAAATGTGGATAGAGCCATAACCACCGAAGTTATCAAAATTATAGAAACTGATAGAGAAATACCACAAGTCATCAACCGTAGAAAGTCAAGCTATTTCAGGCCATATCATGACGAATGACAAGTACGAAGCTATTATTAATTATTGGAAGTAGAATCGAAGGAAAGCGAAAAACCGGAAGGAAACAATTATCCTAACTGTGAAACATCAGAAACTGAAACGGCCTAAAAACAATTGGAGAATTGGTCCACACAGCCAGAAAGTCATGAACAACTTTTTAGAATTGTCGCAAATTTATAAAAATTGCTATTTCCAGCAGTGAAAGCAGGAATGGCATTTAGCTGACAGTAGAAATCTATGCTATAATAATTATATTCATTGAAATTGAAACGCCATTTTTTGATTAAATTTTTTTCTATGTGAGCATGTCAATTATTGCCAACTTATACTGTCATATTAATGCGTAGGCCATAGAGCATGCTACATTTTATTGTACAATATATTATCATCCAGTAGGATTATTAAAACACTGCAATCTTTGATTAGAAAAAATGTTAATATAAACTAAAGCAGATACAGATGCTGTTAGTAGAAAATTAAAATTCATAAGTTAGTTCATATATCAATATCCAGCTATACATTAATTAAAAATACTTTAAAAAGTTAGGCTGAGCTAGTAAATATCAAAGTAAAAAAAAAAAACAAAAGTTATAGCTAGTCGCAATTATATGTGTACATTATAACGTAATCGTTATCTAACAGTTTACAAAACACTTAGTTGTCGATCAAAAGAATTAAAATTGGTAGAGCGCCTGCCTTTTAACCGATTCGATTCTCAATGAAGCAAAAAATGCTTTATAATTTTTGGGATAAAATAAATGGCCAAAAATAATTGTGAGTGTAATCTGATAAGTGGATCATTCCACTTCCAAATTACTTCAAGCGAAATGTAAAAATTTTAATTAAACCGATTCAATTCAATTAATGTCAGTCAAGTAATGTAAGGACTATCTGTACTTGACTGGCATATTTAGGTTTATACTTTACATATTTAATATAAAGATGTTTCGTGAGGTAGAGTTCAGCAAAATTCTTTAGACCATCGTTTAATGAAAGCTAAAAAAGTAGTAGCTAGAAACTCAATTTAGGTTTAAATGTTAAACCGAGGCTTATAGTAGAATTTAGTTTTGACAGCGAAAAGCCATTTAGTTTCTATTTGAACAAAACTGTCCGAGAAAAATTTCTCCTAGAAAAGGTCATGACTTTGCATTTAAAAGTGTGCAATTCAAGTCCATTTTTTGAATACAAAGAAGCAAAATTGTTTGTATCGATCTGCAGGTTTAAGCAATCTGATGTGGAAGATATAGTAGTAAAAAAGCTTTGAATCATCTGCAAAGCTAAGAAGGTTAGAAAAATTTTACTTTATGAGCATCAATTGTTTAAAATATAAAACTAAGAGGTCATACTAAGTTGACGAATTTCAGAAGACACTGAGTATTGTCCAGAAATCGCAGTTTTAAATAAAACTGAGTAATCCCCGCAACGTATGCAATTTCAGCCGCAAAGTATGCAATTTCCATCGAATTCCTAAAATACCAAAAATTAGAAAGTTTATCATCATGCGGTATACGTTTGAAATTTTGCGTCTTTTATCATAAGCCCCCATAAATTTGTCAAAGTAGAAAACTAATTTTGATATTTATATTTACAGAAATTGCTTGAATTTCATTATATCAAAAAAATTTCAAACTAAAAATCTGTACCATATTTTAATATCACCTCTTCTATTATGTATTTAAGGAAATAGAAATTGTCGAACTGAACATTTTTCTATATTATCTTGAATATTTCTCTTTATATATATACAACTTTATGTTTAATAATAATAATAATATTAATAAAAAAAAATAATAATATTGGCATTTCATTTTTACTCGTTTCTGTCTAAAAGCATTATAAATTGACACTGGTTTAAGTGTTATCCTTTAGCGCGCTTCTTGTCAATTCTAGTTTTTTTTTATTTTTTTTTTTCATTTTTATTTTATTTTATTAGTAATACTCTAGCTAATAAATGGGAATGTTTTAATGTTGATAGGAGAAATGGATAATTTTCTATACTTTTACTAAATATTATGTATAAAAAAAAAAAACAAAAATATGAAAAAGTGTTATTTTTATTATATTCTATATTCTAGACATATTTGTGAATGTGTGTGTGTGTGTGTGTGGATGAGAATATAATAATATTGCATTTAAGTAAAAGAAGAAAATTGAGATTTTCTTAAATTCGTATTTTTTTGTTATTCTACTTTTATTTTTAATGTTAAAAATCTGTGAATTCATATTGAGTGTACTTAATATTATGTCATCTCGAAATGAAATGATAAGAATAAAATCAAGAAGAGAAAAAAAAGCAAAAACAAACACAAAAAAGAAACAACAAAAACAAGAAAACATTTTTTTTTTTTGAAAAATTGAGTAGCTGTTATATTGCATAAATTGTAAGTAACAATAATTCAGCCTATATGTATGTAATGTGTATTCCTATGTATCTAAATGGTAGAAAGGATTTTCTTGTTAAGTTCAAATTACATGACAACTTGAGCAACTTTGAAATATATTTTGATATTACATTATTATAATATTATTTTTATTATTATTGTTATTGTTATTACTTTTGTCTCAATTTCAATTCAATTCAAATTCATTTTGAAAACAAAAAAATAGAGAAAACTTTTAAACATATTTTCAGGGTTGGATATTTTGATGTTTCTTCGCTTGAAGCCATGGGGTTAATAATTTTCTAAATTAAATTTTAAACTAGAGTGGTTGATATCCATTAAAATATTTGTTTAATTGTCTCCGATTAGATATTTTGTAATTAAATTTTCATTAAATGTAACATTTTTGATGGCATATAGAGTATGAAATTTCAAATTGTATTTAATATTGGAGAGAGAATTTGAATGAGAAAGAAAATGCATTTAACAATAAATTCAGTTATAAGTTTTAGTTTTACGTAACAAGGCTCATACTTTAGAAATAAATTGGGATAAGTAAATTAAGGTAAATATTTATAATATTTATATATAATTAAAAGGTATTTTAGGCAAAAATCATTATGAGGTCCAGTTATGAGTTTTAGAAGAAAAGGATAGTAAGGAGAAGTGTTGAAAAAATTAACTGTAAACATTTTTGAGGTAATTTCACCGTTTTAAAAAAAATTTCCGATCTACTTTTCTATTTTTAAGCTTTTTAGGTAGTATTTCTTGGATGTATCTTAAAAAGCAGAAAGCAATGGCTGTTCTGATAAAATTGTTATACATATATTTAAAAAAAATTTTTTCTAATTCCATCTGTGTCCCCAAAGATTTTGAAGATACCTGATTATACCTGTGAAGCTTGTCAACAGTATAGAATATTTCTGAATAGGATAAACCCAGTGTGGGGAGATAATACTTTATGTTATAAATATGTCTATATTAGAAATAGTTTATAGAAATAACAAATAACCTGAATCCACATCTGGGCAGTCCAAATTTCCAACCCTATTTTTGTTTTTTGGTATCCCTTTTTTTTTTTTGTTTATTGTATTAAAGTGTATGCATACTATTATTAAGTGTATTTTTTATTATGTTATTGAATGTTTTTATACTTACTTTGTTTGTATACTTTTTTTTTCAAAAATTTATCAAATTTGTAAATACAAAAAATATCATGTTATAAATTATAACTATAAGGTTAAATTAAAGTATGCTACAATAATAAATCCAATTATATTTTATGTTTTCTATTTCTACAAATATTTTTAAGTTAGTTGATCTGTTTTTACTAAAATTTTTTTATATGATGAGTTCTTGAAAGATTTTTCTTTGTTAAATGTTTGTTATTTTAAACATGAAATTGTCTGAAACATTTTATTTTATTTGTATATTCAACTTATTATATGTATGATATATCGGTTGGAAGAGTTTATGTTAGAGAAGAGAAGGAAAGGAAAGAAATGTGAAATGTTTTAGGAAGAAATAATATTGTGCATTCTTTGTATAATCTGAACTATACTTAATATACGTCAACCCTGTTAACCCTGAACGAGAACTATACTTAATACGGTTGTGGTATTTTTAAATTGATAATAACTTTTTATTTTATTTATCAGCACTAAAGACTCATTTATTTTATTTTTTATTTTTTTGACAAAATCATCAAAGACAGAATCAGAATAAAAAATCGTAGTAGATTTTTGATAAATTGGAAACATTTTGGTTTTGTGTAGCCGATTTTCACTACAAAAAACGAAAATATGTTCATTGGGGATTTTAGAATGATTTTGGTACTCAATCCGAATCATAAGTGTAGTATAGTATGTTTTACAATTCTCAATGTAATTTTATAATAGTTATACAGGGTGTGTCTGCATAATTTCGATGTTGGTATGTTGTTTAAAATTTATTCAATATTTTTGTTTCTATATTTACCTATTATAGGTAGACCATGTCTGGCCGACACAAATCGCTTTGCGGGCCAACTTTCTGATCTAAAATTGTGTGCAGGGCTACATATTATATGAAAAAATCAAGTTTTATTGTATCATTTATTTTTATTATTTCAGTACATATTCAAGAACATTTTTTATTAAACCGTTTATTACTTCAGTACATACTTAACTTTTAAATATAATATTTATTAATTTGATATTTGTTTTTCCTTGCGATCACTCAATGTTTGTAAATCTACATCAAATTTGGTAGTTGCACATCTTAATTGATTTTCAAGATTTTCGTCTGTTAATGAAGCGCGAAATTTAATTTTATTAAATTTCATTTCAAAGGCCCTTATAATTTTTTTAGCAAATAATCTTAAATTAGGATATTTTTCCGTTGTTATATACGTGTTGTAAAAGTCAATTTTTGATGGCGTTGCTTGACACCCCTGAGATAGATCTTAAACGAAAGAACAAACATTGTTCAATACGGTGTGGGGTAAAAATTACATAAGACAAAATTACATATGTAAAAAATTTTTAACCATTCAATATCACCTATAACTTACTTGCGAAAGAAATAAAACAATAATCGACGCACGCATCTTGTACACAAATTTATTATGAATATACAGTTTAAATATTTACAGTATCAAATTGTTCAGATTTTTGCAAAGATATTCACATACTTATAATTCTATGGTTTTATAATTCAGGACAAAAATACTTTGTAATTTGATTAAAACTTAAGTCAAGATAAGTTTTTTAACACAAAAAGTATAAAATGGAACTTTTAGTAAAGTTAAAAGATTCAAACAACGTGTTAAAAAAATGTTAATGTTTTCACTTAAATTGTAATGTATGTGCAATCGGAGTATGAAATTGATGACGTAAGGGTAAACATTTCGTTTTTTCGATTATTGCCTTAAGTACTTTTGTTCTAAATCTATACAATTAAGTATTAGGCAGGCTTTACACGTATGATTTAATCCATGGATTTTATTCAAATGTTAAAAAATAGTATGTGTAAGAAATTTTTTCTATCCAATCTGATCGTATGAACTTCGTGAATCAAATTGGATGGCCATCTAATTTTCATCCAATCCAAAATTCAAAATTTCATGAATTAAATATGGCAAATTCGTAAATTATTAAATTAAAACATAATATTGTAGAAATACATTAAGGCAATAAATAAAGTAATAATAATAATTTGAATTCTATGTTTTCACATGATTTTGGCAATGATTTATTTTTTGTTGTTTGGCATGTCGGCAGGTTTCACAGGTTGATTTTGATAACAAATATTTTTTTTTAAATTTAAAATCGGTTATTTGAAAGTATTGAACATTTATTGCATTTGATTTTTAATTTAGTTTACAAACAAAATTATTTTTAGGAATTGTTTCGTTCATCATAACACTACTAGAGCTCATCAGTAGGTATTTATAGTATTAGACTACTTATACAACTCCTATTTTCATTTTTGATTGATTTTATAACTTATTAGAAGATGTCAATAGTACATCTGTGAGTTATAAAAATCGACCAAAATTTCAGTGTAAAATGTTATTTTTATAAAATAAATTTATGTAATTATTTTTTTTTAAACATTTCCCACTTAAAAGAATTTATAATTTCATAAATTTATTTTATAATTTAGTTAATATAATAAAGTTTAGTTTAGTTATTATATAAAAGTTAGAATAATAAAGAAAAATAAGTTTTGTGAAATGTTTTTTTAACATTATTGGAGATAATCTGTCTCAGTTTAGTTTCCGGTTTCTAAAATGCTCTTTGGTCTAAAAGCAAATAGTTTTTCAATCATAATCTTAATAGAATTTGAACTTTTAAATTAACATACTAATACCACATTACGTTCTATATTATGTCACTTTTATCATCCAGGTTATGTGCTAACACTTCACTCTCCACGTTAAAAAATTTTCTCTTACCTAGAAAATGTTTGACTTAACCCATATTCAGCTTTTACGAATTTTATTCATTTATATATTCTTCAATTAAACATGCTTGCTCAAACTATTACTTTTTTATTATTCATTTCGACTATATTTGATTTTTTAAAAACTGAACCCAAACTGTATTCTTATCATAAATTTTTGACATTAGCAAAAAAATTAACTGTCAATTGACTTGCATTAAATCTTGTGTGTAAACGCCGTCTTTTTATTACTAACTAAAATCATTCCTGAGATTAATTCGATAATTACAATATGTTCGTATTAATTACAATTAATTCGATAATTGCGATAAGTACCTATTTTCAAATATAACATTTTTAAATTTTTTTTAGCTTGTTCTTATTCATGGAGTACACACTGTATTTATATATGCATTTGATATAGTTTAACTTCATGTTGATTGTTTAGATAGATTTGATTTAAATAAATAAAAAAAAAATTTGATAAAGTTCAAACT
Source organism: Argyra leucocephala (assembly GCA_963942445.1). Lineage (NCBI taxonomy): Eukaryota > Metazoa > Arthropoda > Insecta > Diptera > Dolichopodidae > Argyra > Argyra leucocephala. Next base: position 20,748,550 of record OZ012680.1, on the reverse strand, counting down.
CAATCATATTATTGTATTTAAATTAATTTTAACAATAAGAAAATTTTCTTAATAAAATTTTAACAATTTTGTTATTTTTTTTTTTTTTTTACTTTTAGAAAAATTAATTCTTTGAAAAAATAAATTTAAAAAATTTCTCATATTTATAAATAAATAAAATTATTTGAAAGAATTCAGTTTTGTTTTTTTTTGTTTACAATAAAATTTTGTATAGCCTTTGACTGGAATTCTAATAACTTAAAAAATTACAACAATTGATTCAAATTTTATGATTCTTTTCTTTTGAAATAATAAAGAATCTTTGAAATATAAAAAAAAAAAAAAAACAGAAAAAAACAAAAAAAATAATTTGTTATTATTTTCTAAATAAATTAAATTAAAGTCTTGTTATATTAAAGGATTATTTTATATTGTATATTATATATAAAATGTATGTTTTCACCTATATACGGAAGGATATACAAATTATAATATACTTATATACATCCGAGTATAATAGAAAAATTTGTGTTGAAAATAGCTTCTTAGCTTCTTATTATAAGGATAAAATTTTTATTAATCTGCATATACAGTATATTTATTGTATAGTTGTATGAATGTATAGGTAAAAAAAATTCTTTAACTCTTAAAAATTTTTCAAAAAGAAAAAGTTTGAGAAAGATTCTTTTTCTAAAAATATTTGAAAAATATTACATATAGGAGTATATAATGTATGTATGTACCTATATTGTATGTATATATTTCTGAATTTGTATAACGGTTCGTATTGAACTTAGACCTCAGAAATTAATATTTTTATAAAATTGATATCAGTTTTAATTTTGAATTGATGTCCTTAATTTACATATTCTTAATACTCTTTAATTTTTCCTCTCTCTCTCTCTCTTTGATTTATAATATATTATTTTTAATCTCTTTATATTGTCTGTCATTATTAATCATTATCATCAAGGTTATTATTTATTATTCATTAATTTGCATATTTAATTTATTCTAAGCATGATAAGGATGATACTTGATAGCTTTAGAAGCGCTCTTTATTAAAATTAATAATTTAAATTATAATTAATATTGTAAAGAAATAATTTTAATTATAAATTAATAAATAACAAAATTAATACTAAAAAAATAAATTAAAAATAATTTTGTATTTTAATTTTCTTTGCATTCTATTTTTATCGAATGAATGCATCAAATCCAATTAAATTCAATTCAATTCAATCAAATACAATCCAATCCAATCCAATGCAATTTAATAAAATCCAATCCAATCCAATCCAATTCAATTCAGTTCAATTCAATTCAATTCAATTCAGTCCAATCCAATCCAATCCAATCTATGACTATTACTATATGTATACAAAGCAATGCTTGAGATGTTGTGGTATATTCGATTAACCACCTTGAGTCTGACTGTCAGCTTGAAAGTAGCTTAGTTTGACATATGTATTTTTGGTGACATAAATTTTGACGCTTAAAATGTTTACACTTCATATGAATTTTTAATCTTTAAATTTATAGGATGTTTCACAAACATTAGGCTTCCAAATTTATGTTAAAAAAATTAAATTTTTTTTTTATTTATTTACTATTTTTTGAGTCAACTATTTTTTAAATTCACTCTAAACATTAAACAAAACTTCATAAATTTTTGACATTAAATGCCAACTCAATCTATCAAACTTTCAAGCTGCGTATTTGATTAAAATTCACAAGTCAAGTAAGTAAATTTTTGTGATTGACTTGAGTGTAGTTGATTTCAATAAGTTAGCGTATCCATGATGTTGAAGCGTACTTGAAGCTATTCTTGAAGTTATCATGAATACGTAGTAAATGTTATCGACCATTACAATGATAAAGTTTATTTTATTGTTAATAATATTAAGGCTACATAACAACAATATAATAATTCATTACACTGTCGATCATGAGTTCATGTTGATGATGATGATGCTTTTTTTTATTCTATACTTAGGTAGAATACCTTTTCGTACATTAAATACAATACGTTAATTTAGTTTCCATCCTATGCTCCAGGGATCGTATTACAGGACAATGATGATGATGGTAATTTAGTACATAAAATGAACGAGTAAATTTTAAAGTGTAATTATTTATTAACCATAGCTTTCTAGTATGTAGGTGTATCAATTAATTAAATGTGGAAAAATCTAGTTATTATTAGGAGCCAAAGACATATTTTCATTTTACATTTAACTTAATACGAAATACCAAATTATACTCTCAACATTTTTTTTTTTATAAAATTCCATTATTTTATGAGTAATTAAAGAAAACCAGAGTATCCTTGCGCTGAACGTTATTCAAACTCGGGTTCTTTTCATTGATCGTATTTAAATGAAATAACCATCACATCATGTAGATTGATAATAATCATGTTGAGGCTTACATTAATATTGATGTTGAATGTTGTTATCACATATGATTTTAAAATTTATTCAATATTTTTGCTTTTGAAAATAATTGACAACCTGAAAATATAATTGCACCTGCACTACTGTACCTTTATGGCCCAAAGGTATGTAAAATATAATATGTATAGATATTATGAAATAGAAATAACTAAATTAAATAAATAAAATAAAAAAAAAACTAAACTATATATTTTATACTAAATAACTTTATGTAAGCATATAAAGGGTGATATTTTTTAAGTGATAAAACATAAGACGCAATATATAAATTGAGTTTTAATTATATTTTATTTAAAATTTTATTTTTTTTACATTATTATTTTATTTTGTTTAAAATTATTTTTATGAAATTATATAATATATCGTTTATGTACATTTATTTCAATTTGGAATAACTTTATCTAGTAATTGAACCTTATTTTCAAAATAAGACGTTAATGTTCATTTCCAAAACTTCAATTGTGTTTTCGTTGAAGTGATTTCAAATATTTTCATTTATTTCTGAAGCCGAATTGATGTTCTGAAACTATTTTGCTTTTTTCCAAGTCTTTTTCCAAGTCAATAGTCTTTTAAATACTTTAGATAGGCACAGTATTAGGCTAATCGGTCTATAGTATTTAATTTATTTACTCGGCTTGCCTGGTTTTGGTATCAAGATTATTTCAGCAAATTTTCCACTGGATTCGAAAAGAAAATTATTTATTAATTTCCAAAACAAAAAAATACTCATAACCAATTTTTAACATCAGAGCCAGTTTTGTGTTTGTCTCTGTATTCTTGAAAGTGAGATTATTTTCACTGTTCTCGCAAATTTTGATAGGACTTATGATTTTTTCTCTCCTTTTTGTAATTAAAAGTAAACATACAGGTTTAATGTGAAAACAATGGCTCTACATCAAATCTCCTAAATGTCAATTCTTGCAAAAAATCAGTGTGAAAAGTCCTAACAATTTTTCGATACAAATTCATGGATTATAAAATTGTGACGTCATTTACAAATGTCAGATGATATGTCAGAATCGTTAGTAGTTTTGTCATTTATGTAAGGAGTTTTGTTATTTCATAAAAATGTAAATTTTTTTAATTTTTGAAACTTTTATGAATGACTTTGATAAGCTTAAACTGTTGCTGATTACAAAGTGGTCTCAACTGGATGCTTTAATGCACTATTAATAATTTATGTGTAATATTTTGATACGGTAAGTTTAAAAAATATCCGTTGCAATTGGTTTTATCATGCATTGGTATCTTAGCTAGTATAGAGTAATAACTGTACCCGTGCGAGTGCCCTCCACCATATCGTGTACAAAATGCAGCAATCCAAATGGGTAAGTTAAAAAATTTGAAATAACTGTTCACTATATAAAATATGTATGTACCTGCTCATGTTTGTATATACAAAATCAGTGTTATACACTTTTTCCAGACTATATTACATACTAGAGATCCCTATTTATTATTTATAATTCAAGTTAAAGCCAAATTTAACATTTTTAACAGAACAGGGACTTGATTTTACTGATATTTTTTACTATCAATGAATAGAGGTATAAAAACAAAACAATAATAAATATTTTGTTTACAACTTACTTTTTCTACGATACACATTGCATTGCCTATATCTAAGTATCTACCTTTACCTACATTTAATGATGAAAATAAAACTCATATAGTCATATGCTACCAATTCTATGCACTCTCTTGAAATTTGTATAAATAGCATGATGACTGGTGTAGGTGAGGTCGTGGTGTGGTGATTTATTTTCTCTCATTTTTGGTGAATAATCTCATTTGAGGTGAAATGTTGAGAACTAACTCATATTATAATATGTATAATACAATAAAAATTTGTTGGGGAGGATAATCTTTCTTTTATTTAACTTTCAGGAGTTTTGTCATAATATGTGTTATAAATTATAATATTACTGTTATGAGTTTTGTAATTTTTGTTAGTAATTTTGTAATTTTTGTTAGAAGTTTTGTCATTTCTAAAAATTAGGTCATTTGGCATTGACAATACTTCTAACATAAAAACAAGCTTTTAAAAGTTTTGACATTATGAAATTTGACATTTAAGGATATTTGACGTAAAACCGAAAACAATAGCCATTCATTCATGTGTCAGATAACAGTTACTGCCTCTATCGAAATTTAGAATTTTTATAACTCTAAACAAAAATTACCCTTTACACATTATATATTCCTTAATGAACGAAATGATGTCTTTTTGAGAGAAATTTTTTTTTTTTTAAACTTTTATAAAAGAAACAATAACAACAATAACAAAAAGAAAACATAATACTCTGTGTGTATATTGAAAAGTTTTTATTTTTGTTTTTGTTTTATGTTTTTTTTTGTACTAAAGTTTATTAAATAGATAGCAAACAAAAAAATAAAATAAAAACAAACTAAAAATTTTAGGATATTTTCTTTATCCTCTTAATACATATATGTCTACATATATATTATGTATATTATATATTTTTATTTTTGGTTGTTTTTGAATCCATTTTAAACGCAAAAATATTTTTTTTTTTCTAAAATATGAAATTAAGTTCTACTTGTCATATGTATAAATGTGTTAGTAAATAGAAATTTGATGCGTACATTTCTATAAACATAAGCATAATAGGTACATATTATTATATGTTATTTATATTGAGTTGTCATTCTGAATGACATATTCTCATCACGTATTTCTGGACTTGAAAGGTCAGCGAAACACATAGATACCCTGTTTTTTTTTGTTTGTTATTTAAAAAAAAAAAACAAAAATGAAATGAAAAAACTTAAGATAAAATTATAAAGAAAAATCTTAAGAATGAGTGATTTTTTTATATATATATATATAGTTATATACTCATATAGTTTTAAGCATGCATAGTAGCTTTTCTTAACTTACAACGATCGTGATTATTTTATGAATTATCAATAAGTTCATTTTCGACTGATTCTTCTATGGTTATTCACTTATGTTTTCATTTTTATATGAGAAGAAAGTTTAATTTTTATTTGTTGTTATTATTTTGTTTTTTTTTTTTTCTAAATAAGTTCATTAAAAAAGTGAAAAGGACTTTTTCATAAGAAATTCGGTATTAGTTGGTAGTATTAGAATTCTATTAAAAATATCCAAACTTAATTTTCATTTTAATTTTGTATTTAGAAAAAAAAGAGAAACAGATTAATTACGAATGTATTTTATGTATATGAATCGGTTGTAAGTTCTAGTTATAATAAATTTGTTTAAGCTGATGAATTAAAGTTATAGCGTTTGATTTGAAGTTATAGCGTTTGATATTTTAAGTTTTGAATTATTTATAGGTACTTAAACTCAAAAGAAAATTTAGTTAATTCATAAATTTTATAAAAAATTGTATAGGGTATTTGCCTGTTTTGGTTTGATATATTTTTGTATTAACTACCGTTGCACATTTATTTATTTATATTAGAAGTTTAAATTTAAAATAATAACAAAAAATAATTTTAAAGTTTAACTTTTTTGTTTTTTTTTCTTTATTCTTTATTCGAAAAAATTTATATTGATACTTATATGTAGTTGTACAATATAATTTAATAAATTGAAAATTTGAAATTATATAAAAATTTTTTTTTGAAAATGTAAAATAATATTTTGTTGTAAAAGGAAATTAAGATACATGTGATTGTTTCATTGAATGATTAAGACCTTAGCCTGAGCTGTACGTTCGCATAAATAATTATTTACTTTTCGATATTTTCACAACGTTTCGATTTTGATGGTATTTTGAAATGCGATTTTTTATTAAGATGTAATAAAAAATAATAAATTTATCATTAAGAAAAATATTTTAAACGGAAGCAAAATAAATTCTATAACATTTCTTCCTTCATTAGAGTTTTCATTTCAAGTTTAAGAAAAATATGTATTTGCTTACTAATTTATCAATATCATACCTTTATTAGAATTATTAGAATGCTTTTACTTACCATATATAAACAGAATATGTAGTAAGGTGCAAAATTTTCAATTCCCTAAGGGTTATTTACTCGATCATTTTAACGACATCTTATTTGCCAATCGTTGGGAATTTAAACATATATTATCTTAAGACCTAAATAATTCTAAATAATCAAAATTCTTAGACATTCTATTGTATTCAATTAATTATAATATAAGTTAGTCAAAAAGATAGTTTCAATTTATATAGAAATACTAAATTCAAATAATATTTTTAATGAAAACAAAATTTAACTATATATAATATAAACTTATAATAATTTTATATTTTTAAATCATAGCAGTGTTCTACTGCAAAATTTAAATTGTAAAATGAAATTAATTAAGACATAATAAAAGTAAAAAGTTCTATGGCGCTTATCTAAATTTAACACTTGAATGACATGACAATCATTATGAAATGATGGGCAAATGACACATATAACAGATGACAGATGACAAATGACAAATGACAAGTGACAGATGACAGATGACGGATGACAGATGACAGATGACAAATGACAGATGACAGATGACAGATGACAGATGACAGATGACAGATGACAGATGACAGATGACAAATGACAGATGACAGATGACAATTACATGATGTTACAATTTGTATATATATATATTGCAATTTGTATATGTGTTGGGGTATTCCGTCGAACTTACAAACATCCAGATAAATGCAGAAAATTATATATATAATAATTTAAAATTAATAAAAAATTTAATTAAATTAATATAGATTTTTTTATACATACATTTTTATTTAATATTAAATATTATTTTGTAAATGTAATTGTATGTGTAAAGTTACGATTTTTTTTTGTTTTTGGAAGTTGAAATTTTCATTTTCCTTATAAAAATAAACAAAAAAATAGAAGGGAGGAATATCAACAGCCAGAGTAATAATAAATGTCAAAATTAAAGTTTTGACAGCTTAAATGTAAGGTGTATTTTTCTTTAGTTCAGAGTAGAGCATACTGCCAAAAAAAATATTTTTCACTAAGAGCGTTCAGAGCTTGAAATTTGTATTTTTGTTTCGTCCAGAGCGTGTTCCATGTGCTCGATATAAATTGACAGAGCACGTAGAGCCTTCGAATGTTAAATGTCAAAAAGTAATTCTTATACATAAAATAAAATGCATGCCGGTTCAACGTGAGAGTGCTGCCAGTTTTATAAAATATCATATAATTTCTCATAATACAAATTTCTCTGTGATGTGATGCTCTATTGAACGTAGTAAAAAACTGAACCGTATAAAATAAACCCATTATATCTATTAATTGTGATTAATTCAACTTAGTTTTTTTACGAATATTTTCAATTGTATGACAGTCGAATTTCCCTTCACAAATAGTCTTATTTGAAAACCAAATATGAACAAATGTTATGAGATGACATAGATTTATGCATACTTTTTATAGATTGCCAATAAGCATAAATAGAAAACAAATATCAAAAAGCCTTAAACAGTTTATATAGGCAGCACGAAAAAAGCAAGGAAATTTAGTAATGATGTTAATGTATTAATTAAAACCAAAAGTAATAATTTAAAATTAAATAACAAATTAATTTAATGTAAAAAAATATTAAAAAACTACAGAATAATATCAAAAACGGGCAGACTATGAAAGATTGAATCTTAAAATCGGGTGTCTTAAAATAATTTATCTTACAAAATTTTGTCTTAAAATTTTCCATTTTTACAAATTTCATTTTTTAAAATCATGTGTCTTAAATCTAAGGCTACCTACAGGCGGAGATACTTGGTCTCGCCACCAAGTATTCAATATTAAAATTTTCTTTAGTTGTCTTCAAAGTGTCTTCGTCTGTAGTGAAAAGACACAATACAGCCACTTGGTGTCCGTAAAGTCAAAAATTTTTTTTCGTTAGTGTCTCTTGAAATTGTCTATAAAATATTTACGTATGTAGTGATGTGTAGACACATTTTGGATACTTCAGTTCAAATTTTTTTTTGAGACGTAAACATTTAACACAAAGTGTACGCTTATTTCATATCATTTTTTTTCTAGTCTTTTTATTATTTTTTATTATTATATCTACATTGTTTTTCTTAATGTTAGTTAGGTTTTTTTTTGTTAATTATTTTATTTTTACATACAAATTCAATTTAAATTATGGTTTAATAATAATAAAAAGTATAATACAATCTTGTTAAATGCAATCTTACAAATTATGATTTTAATTTGTTCTTAATTTAAAAAATTTCTAGTTTGTTTTCTTGGTAAATTTTTTAAAAACTCTTTTACAAGCAAAATAAGTTTTAAAAAACAAACAAAATTTTACAAACAAATTGAATACTCATACATTTTTATCCGTTGACCGTTATTTATTCCATACTAATTTTTTTTTAAGATGCGGTAGCCGTTCTTGTGTACAAAAATGTTGCTGCGTGTATAGGCAAGTGGCGAGAATGTGGCTAGAATGTGGCGACACCAAGTATCTCCGTCTGTAGGTAGCTTAATCGTGTTTCAATTTTCAAGCTTTAAATTCGGGTCGGGTTTGGAATCTCGCTTTTCAAAATATCGTTTATCAAAATATTGTTTTTTTTTTATTTTCAAATTTTATAAAAATTCTGGAAAAATTAGATACCCGGTTTTAGTTCCCAAGCAACGGCTATCTTTTAACACCTTTTGTTTCAAAGTTGTTTCACGATATTTTCCCTAAAACATATCGCGAAAAAGTAAAATTGAAAATTAGATAGGAAAAATATTATTTTTTAAAAATTTTATTCGTTTTTTAAATTAAAATTATTTTTAATGAAAATTTCTACTTTCTCTTTCTAAAATTTAAAAAATTCACTTTAGTCCAGAAATTTTAAGGGACTAGATTTTGCAAGAACAGATTTACAGAGACATTAGAATATGATACGGGAGATTTAAATTTTAATACACGAGATCTTGATATGCGAGCCTTCATATCTGGCCTTCAAAAACTTTTAATCATTTGAAGGGTGAGATAAAAAAGTAGAATTAGCGAAAGGAAAACGAATTATATAAGATTCTGTTAGGAAATTAAACATGAAAGATGAGAATTGCATAATATAACGCTTTCTATACTTCGCCGAAATTTTCGGTTAAATTTCGGAAAATTTTCGGAAAAATTCGGCTTTCTATACTTAACCAGGACTGTGTTTGAACAAAAATTACAGCTATTATAAAAAAAAGTTAAAACTAAAAATAAATGTTGTTCCACAAGTAGAAAACTATTGCACCCAAACTTATTTCTATCTCAAACAAGAATAGTAAGTTCAGAAGACTCTAATACGTTTTACAGTGAAGTATTGAAGTAATCTATGGATAAGAATCATGAACAGTATAAATGAGGTAAATAGTATACTAATTTTTCTATGGTTCGGAATATATTTTATGAATAATTATTTTCTATTGTTCGGAAAGAATGGAAAATATAAATAGAAAATTGCTCAAAAGTTATGATAGTCTGTAACGCTTCTGTAAGGCACACATATTGAAAATGGTCAGGGCATGTTAGTTTTATACACCAAAAATAATTGATTGCATTAAATAGAAAATAAAAGTTCTTGTAATAAAGCTTAAATTAAAATTTAATGTAGTTATATCTCATTATACAGAAATTTAGGATAATGTGAAATTTACTATTTACCGTTTACGATTTCATAACAAAAAAAGGAAATGTTTTTTAAAAAAAAAATAAATTTGTAGAACAGCACAGTTTTCAAAAAATATAGTTTTTATCTAAGTTGGTATGGTAAAGAAATTTTGATAAATTATAAAATTTCATATTTTAATTTTATGTCCAAACATTTTTTCTATAAATATTCTAATAGATTCCAAGAGATAAATGCAAAGAAATTTAATGTAAAATTTGAAGAATAAAAATCTTATGAAAATCATATTTTTTTTTAAATTTTTCGATAATACCGTTATTCACAGAAAAATATAAAGCAATTTCCTTATTTGTTTAATTTATTGCAAATTACATACATTTTGGACTGTCTAAGTAGCATCGACATAAATATTGCATATTATCAACACCTTTATATACTATAATATAAAATCTATTATATTTTGCGTCATTCAAATAATATCCATTTTGAATTACTTTTCTTATTACATTTTCCTCAATTTCACACACATATTTTTATACATTATTTTTGGATATAGAATATCGCTTTAGGATCTAAGTGATATAAAATAATTTTATGATCAAATAATTTCCTAAGCTTTATACAACCAAATCAACTATAAATGAAAATTGAATTTTTTTTTGGTTAGATCTTAAGAATGGTTTTGATGGACAGAATTTTATATTTTTCTATATAGAAATTATTAAAACTAAAAGGACCAATGTCCAAAAAGAATTTATTTTTAGAATATAGGTATTAAGTTAAACAAAAAAAAAATAGATACATTGTATAAAATATATATATAAAAAAATTACAACATCCTATTACAAATCTATTACTTTTTGGATGTTAGATGGTGTTATTGTCACCTGTTGAGATATAAAAATAATCCATTTCTAATGAATTACATACCATAAAATATAGATGGAAATCGAATATAGAGATATTATTTTTTTTTGTAATAATAAATTATTGAATAAAAGTAGCTGGAGGATAAAGAGATCTATCTGAGAAAATTAAATGTCAGTTAGAGTGCCACTGTAATACAATTGGAAGTAAGTTTTGATGTTATAAAATTGCATTTAATTGTTATTGTATAAATGCAACTAATTCAATATTAAAATTAAATGTCTGTTAAAACTATAGGTTTGGTATCAGTAAAAAGTTGCAGTTTCGAAATTATAAATTTGATATAACTACAGCAAAAATCGTAGATGAAAGTTTTCATCAAGAATTAGGTATATTTTGAATGAAAAACTGTAACATGTGGAAAATAGTTCATACCTCTTCACCGCAACTTCCTCATACTTTTTCTTTCTCCTCTAACTATTTTATTTTACTCTTCGTGGGAGCATAGGGCATCAACTTCATCCTACTTATTTTGCGATTTAAATTTTGACTTGGACCTAATTCGAAAATGGTTTTATGTTCATAAGTTAGTTATAAGTAATAAAACTAAAATTATGCAATTTAGGCTTAATAATTGTCTCCTCGAGAATTTTAGTATTTGGTATCATTCTCCTGATTGTCCTAAATTTCCTTTATTTTCTATACAGTCTCTAAACTCTTTTGTCTTCTCTTCGCCTTGTAGTATTTCTTGTTTTAACATTGAAAGTGTAGATACGTTTAGGTACTTGGGTGTTTTACTTGATAATAAACTGAATTGATCTGCACATACTTCCTATTTAAATAATTATTTTAAAAATGTTTTGCGAAACATTTACCACTTAAATCTGTATTGTTCTTTAAAAGATATGCTAATGGTGTATTTTGCTCTATTCAGTTCTAAACTGCAATATGGAATTAGTTGCTGAAGTGGTTCGTATTTTAATAAAATTCAACCTCTTCTCATTGCTCAAAAACACTGTTTAAGGATAATTTAAAAAAAAAATAGACTAATGCTGAGTTTTCCTTTATTTAAAAAATTGGACATTCTACCACTTAGACATTTATATCTGTTTAAAACGTTGAAAATTTTTTTCAATAGGTCGGACTATTTCGCTCACCGATTTATTACTAGATATTATCTTAGAATTAACAATTTATTCCTTGTAAATATTCCAAGAGCCCGTACCTCTCATTTTTGCCACTTTTATGATTATATAGCTCCAAAATTTTTAAATATGTTCCCTTAATCTTTAAGATCGGACAGATCATCTGTTTCATTTTGCAAAAATCTTAGATTTTGGCTTTTTGAACTGGATCCCCTTCAAATTGAATCTGTTTTTAATACGATTTAGTTTTACATTCAATTTAGTTTTTTTTCTAACTATAATTTTTTTAATTTTCTTTCAGAATTTTAGTTATTTCTTTACTTTTTATTCTTGTCATAATTTTGTATTTAATTCTGCTTACTCTCCTTTATTATTTAAATTTTGCTTTAAATTTTATTAAATTTTATTTTAAATTTTATTTTTTCATTATATAATTTTTTAAGCTATTTTAGTTTTTCCATATTTAGCTTCAATTTTCTACTTTACTATGTATGTACCCAACAATATTTTATATTTTTATGTCTGTATTTTTTGCTTGCAGTTTCATTCATCACATATTCTAATGAATATCCGAATGATCCTATATTTATTTTTATTATTTTTTATTTAGTAAATGTATATTTTTAAAAGTATTGTATTTTACTATAATATGAATAAATGAATTAAAAATCTAAATTGTTTGGTTGTTTTCTTAGAGTGTGGCCCCTCCATATCCATTTTCTACGTTTAATTTGATTCATTATCGGTTCTTCACCTGTTAGATGCCATAAGTTTTTATTACTGATGGCGTTGAGCCAGAATATTCTGCATATTCTTCTTTGACACTTTTTTGTAAATACTTGAAGATTTTAGCTGATGTTATTTGTCGTCATCAAAGTTTCGCTGTCATACATAAGTGTTACTATTAATTTGATTTGAAATATCCATATTTGCAAAAATTAATTTGTTGGTGAAAGAAAATTCGACTTTTAATTGCTAAGTTAATCAATTAATTTGTTTTAAAGGAATACAGTCATTCTGTCATTGTATTTCACGTTAGTTGCATCTACAATCTGTCAAACTAAAATTAGATTATGAAATTTATATAAACTTTTGTAATTTGAACCATATACCAGCAATTGTTTAAATCACTCAAATTTAAATTTATATGAATTGGCGAAAATAAAAATGTCATTAAATTGGGAAATAATCAAATAAATCGGGATTTTATTTTCTTAGTTGGGGACAGCGCGAAAATCATTCCCGGCTATCAAAAATTGTACGCACATGTTATTCGCATTAGAAATATAATAGCACAGGTCAATCTCATCCAAATACAATGACATATAATAATTGAAATGTTAATTTATGAATGATGATATTTCATTGATATTTCCCCGTTATCGTCCTACCATATCGTGCTTATAATAGTTTCCTTTACGAAAATTATTATTTCAATAATTTTCCTTTGGGAAAAAATTTAAATAATTTTTCCACGCGGAACTATTGCTGTGGCTATCTCCTTCACGGGAAATATCATAGTGATAAAGTTTCTACACGGTAATTATTATGATGATAGCGATCCTCCACGGAAACTATCACTATAATAATTTCCTAAACACGCGATCGAAAAATTTATGAAAAAAAAGGCATTAGTCGATCTAACGTAGATTGGTTATAACGGAAAAAAGATAGGTGAGCTTTAGTGGGTTCGATTCCTACACTATCAAGACGCACACGTGGCTGGAGCTCTTGATGTCCTTCGAGTATTATCTTCTATTTTTCGAAAAACAAAAAATATATCGTACTGATACCACGCTTTTTTAACGACATTAGGTTAAGAGAGCGCTTATAATTCATCCAATCTGTATAGTCCCCAAAAAATTAGACAATAGCGAAAAACCTAAATGGAGAATCGTAATCGACTATCGCAAAGTGAATGAAATTACGATAGAAGACCGATTCGATGACGCTTTTGAGAATTTTAGTAGCTCTTTGGGAACAAAAGCAGTGGCCCCGATGGCATACCACCTATTTTAGGGAAAAATTGTCCTGCTTTAGCTGTTCCGTTAACAATAATATTTAACTACTCTCTCAACAGTGGTGATTTTCTCGACTGCTGGCAATTATCTAGCATCACACCAATTCACAAATCCGGCCCAATAAATAATATAAAAAATTATAGACCGATATCTAAACTATCTTGTTTTCCAAAAATATTTGAAGGATTGATTAATGACAGATTAAAATAAAATTCCGGATAATCAACATGGTTTTACTACAAAAAGATCTACCACTACAAATCTTGCTTCTTTTGTAAACTATACGTTAAATCACATGGAATTAGGTAATCAGGTGGATGTAGTATATACTGATTTTGTAAAAGCATTCGATAGATTAGACCACATACTTATGATTTCAAAACTGGAGAGCTTAGGATTTCACTCTAATATTCTTTCCTGGTTTGAATCATATCTAAGAAACAGAGTGCAATATGTAAAGATCAGCAATTTTTCCTCATACAATTTTTCTGTAGAATCGGGAGTACCGCAGGGATCTCATTTGAGACCCACGCCATTCATTCTTTTTATAAGTGATATATTACTAAAATTTGCTCATATCTCATTTTTTGCAGATGATGCTAAAATTTTCTCAAAAATATCATCTTTACATGATTGTACAGCAATGCAAGATGATTTGAATACATTTTATGACTGGTGTTTAATTAATGGTTTAGACCTAAACTATAGCAAGTGTACCGTGAAGTCGTATTTTAGAAAATTATCACCCATAAAATTTGACTATTCTATAAATTGCAACATTTTAAATAGATCAAATAATATAAAAGATCTGGGGGTTTATTTCGATCAAAAATTGTCCTTCAAAGATCATGTAGATAATCGCAAAGGCTAATAAAATGTTGGGTTTTATTAAGCGTAACTCTATCGATTTTAGAGATCCATATACGCTTAAAGCGTTATATGTATCTCTGGTAAGACCAATTTTAGAATATTATAGAGAAGATAATAGAGAAGATTTCAACTCACAACAGGAAGACCCTCATATGATGCAAGATGTAAGTTGTTAGGTTTAACAAAATTGTCTAATAGAAGATCTGTTTTTTGTGTTATGTTTCCTCGCGATATTTTTGATTCATCAAATTTATTACAGAGTTTCGGTTTAGCTATACCACCGAGACTACTAAGATCGCAGAACTTGTTGAATACTCAATTTCATAGAACAAATTATAGTAGAAATGAACCGGTTTCAAGGTGTTCCGCTTTGCTTAATGAGTTTTTAGCTGTAAATAATAAGATTGATGTTTTTTTATTAAATAGAACTCAATTTAAAGATCTTGCGTTATATAGTGTTAATTATATTTTTGAATAATTTTAAGTACTCTGTTTTTTGTTTTTTCTTATTTTTTTTTATTTTTGGTTGTTTTGTTCCTAGTCTGTAAGATCTAACTTTGTAGACGAATAAATAAATAAATAAATAAATAAATATATAAATTTAGGAAAAGTTAATTATATAACAACATTAGATCTGGCATAAGGATTCCAGCATATCAAAGTTAAAATTTAAGATTGGCATAAACCATATTTTTCAACAGCCACAAGGCACTATGGTACAGATACTATTCAGACTAAAGAACGCATCCGTTACCTTCCAGAGACTCATGAACTGATACCATCCTTTTCCAACGACAATAGGTTAAGAGAGTTCTTCTAATTCAGCATAAGCAAGATATGATTGGCTATGTTGCAGTCTGGACTATTAAACTATTTGTTGTTGGAAGTTTTTGTACTCATACCATGCTTTTCCAACGACAATAGGTTAAGAGAGTGCTTCTAATTCAGGCAAGATATACTTGGCTATGTTGCAGTCTGGAATATTTAAATATCTGTCGTTGGAAGTTTTATGAAGCGATAGATTATTAGTAGCTAAAGATTAAAAATCATAAAAAATTATATAAAATATTTATAAACTGTCCAAATACTGATGAAATCCACTGTACAAAAAATATATTTAAAAAAACCATAATTTAAACATTTTTTTTTTAATTCTTAAAAATTCATAACTCTTTAATACCTATACCTAAAGGATTGTTGTACGATCAAAATCATAAAAATAAAATAAAATATTTATTTATAAGTTTCGAACAAATATAATTAAAAACTATAGATTTCATTTTGATAGCATTTCACGAATAATAATTATTATTATCCAAACATATTTTATATTTTTAAATGTTATACACTTTAGTAGTGTATAGCCTTATTTATTGTTTTACTTTTATTAATTCCAAATGGTACTCAATTCAACAGGAGTTTCAATTAATAATTTTTATAATATTTTTTTCCCCAACTATACTTACTAATGTCAAGTCAAACAGTTTTGATTTAATAGGTGAGAAGTAATAATAATTTCAATAAAAAAGTAGAAGAAAAAAAAAAAATAAAAACAAATAAATGGAATGAAGGGTTAAAAAAATAAAACTAAAAAAAAGAAAAAAATAAAAAATTGATTACGATTGTATGAACTTTATGCCTTCTGTTTTTGTTTTGCTGCTGGTAATACTATTTCTGACTTCATGTATTTATCTAGGTAACAAAAACTTATTTTCTTTCTTCTTAGCGTTGTGCTAAGCTTTGGCCTGTTTGCAACAATAATACATATCTAGATATATCGAAACTAAATTGTGCCTCCAACGTTACTGTAACATGCCTGGTTAACGATTATTTTATAATTTTCTTCATTCTAATGAACAGTCATCGATTGCACTCATAACTAGTCTTTGATCATCCATTCATCATACATGGTTATTAAAGGCTCTATTTCTTAACTTCTAATCCACCTGACCATATCAAAAATGTTGCAAGCTTTTTAAAGTTAAGATTCTTTTATTTGGTTATATAAGATTCTATGTCAAAACAAATTTATTTCTGCAGTACGAAGAATGCTTTGTCACAAAACCTGCAAATTTGTAAAGTTATTATTTCAAATTTGACGTTTTGATCATCTTATCTTGAATTTTTGTGTTTGCGGATTGCAGATGTTTCAACTCCAAGGTATTTGAATTATATTATTTGTTCTACTATCTTTCAATTTACAATTAGTTTGTATTTTATAGTTTTGATTATGGCACGAATATCACCATGCTGAATTCTACTGCTATTAAGCAAAACTGAAGTATTAATATTTGTAAGTTATCTTTTACTTTCGATAAAATTAAAAAAAAGTATCATGTACGTATCAGCCAATATTGACTTTTTCTTTATTTGCTTTGAAATCATTTGGCCAGCCTCCTAAACGCTTCTTATTAATTATTTTATAATCAGGTTGAATAATAAAGGACTTCATAAATCGTCCTACGTTATTCTAGTAGAAATGCTTCTTACTTCAAATACCTTCTGTGCAACAATTATTGTGGTTTTAGTGTTCGTGTTTAGTCCTTTTATAATTCTGATAAATTGTTGCGGGCATGTTCAGCGTTGTTAGAATTGTTATGATGTCTGCCATATTAATCTGATTCGCACGTTCTGTTTAAATCTATTTTTTTTTATTTTTTATAGAAACTAACAGTTTTTAAATCTTATAATCTAAATCTAATTATTGATCTCTGCCATTGCTAGATCACTATTTTTTTATTGCAGTTCTATATGGTCTTTTTTGATTGTTTAGCACATTTTTTGTTTTTAATCGGTGGTGACCTATGTCAAATAGTAGATTTCTTCCCAGCTTTAATCTATCTCCTCTTCGATAGTAGGGATATTTAAATCTTTGCCGATGTTAGAATTTTTTACATAACATGACGGAGCTGTTATGGTTCTTAATATTTTGGATTGCGCTTTTTTCAATATTAGAGGACATTGCCGTTCTCCCTAGTCGTAATCCATTAGTTTAAATTGGCTTAATTATGCTTTTATATAGAAGTATCTTGTATTCTAATTTTAGTTTATACTTTCTATTCAAGAGCCAATTCATTTTGTGGGTTTTTAGTTGCATTTGAATTGTTTTTGTTTCAACGTGTTTTCTCCACGCAAGTCTAAGACTTTATTTATATTGTAGACTATGTTTAAGTCCCCATTAAGATATCCCCAGGCATTCCAAAGATATCCAAATGCATTTAAAATATCCAAATGCATTCCGTGGTGTGTTTTGAATAATTTTGTTATTTATCTTAAGGGGGTATGTCCCCAGGCAGTCCGACGTGTGCTTTGGATAATTTTGTTATTTATCTTAAGGGGGTATGTTCCCTTTCTTAGTGTAAATGTTATGTGGCAACTTTTCGTTTCGTTAACTTTGATTCTCCGTGGATTTAGCCATTTTTCTATTTCTTCTAAATGATTGAAAACATATGTTGAAGCTATTTTGGGACACGTGTTAGAACTTAAAATTGGCAAAAGTAGAAATGGTTGTTTAATTTTCGGTAAGCATATTTGATGTTTACAATAAGTATAGCAGTTGATCTAGGGCACTGCCTTTAGGGAATCCCGTTTGAATTGAGGAGTACCTATTGTATTTGATGATGAATTTTCTCTCTGTGATGTAATTTTCAATAGCTCGTGTCCACTAGGTGGCATATAATTTCTTATTTTATGAATAAGACCTTAATGCGATACTTTGTCGAAGGCTTGAGATGTATCGAATAATATGACAGAACAGTATTCTCGAATGCTTTGCTATTGCATTTCTCAGTATTTTCTTCGAATGCTTTGCTAATTTGACTGACTATTCGATGTATTTGTTCTGAGGTGCCATGCTTTTCAATGAAGCCAAGTTGATGGTCAGATATTGTTCGGCTTATTGTGAGTGTTTGTTTTTAATTGTTTTATTAATAATTTCTCAAATGGTTTAGAGAGAGCTGGTAACAAACTGATAGATCTGTATGAAGCTACCGGTAAGGGTGATGTATTTTCCTTGTTTTAATGTCATTGTAATCTCGGACAGCTTCCATCCTTTGGAGTAATAATCCGTGCGTAGAATCGCATGAATATGTGCATAAGATGTTGAACAGCTGTGAATGGTATGATGAACATCTATTAATGGTAGTTCTTTTATCATTTAGTTAAATTTATAAAGCATATATATATATTTTTTTTATGTAATTGTCTATGTCTATGTCAGGTCTATGGAATAAGGACCGTAACTGGTTTTACACAGAGATTTGGCATTACACATACAAGCTCGTTTGTCGAATTCTATTGTTAGTTCTAAATATGGCATATACGTTATTGGTGAAATATGTTTTTGTTTTACGAAATCGCTGCTGTTCTTCACAGACCGACCGATGGCATCTTTTTGCGCTTAATATTGTGTACAACTATTTGCTTTATTCGTTTGTTCTTACGTATTGAATCCTTTTTATTGTTTTTCTAATTTTTCTTTAAATTTAAAAATCATAAGCATAAGAAATTAGGAAATAATAAACTCTATAATTAAAAAAAAAACAAGAAAATAAAAACAAAACAAAAATTTTGTATATTAAAAGAAAATTATTTGAACGCAATCTGTTGCTTAATGGCTTCATAATATAAAAATTTATTTTTGAAATAATATTTCAAACTTTTCTTAACAATAATTTCAATTACGACGATATTGAAGGTAATAATTAAATACATATACATATATATACATATTCAGGTACATATCTGAATCCATTTTTAAAATAATTTTTTTCTCCATTCTTATGATTTTGAATTTTTATTAATAAATTTGATTGGTTTTCGGAAAATTAAGAAAATTTAGAAAATTTTAATTTCTTTTTAATAATAATAAAAAAATAAAATAATATCAAATTGTGTAAAAACAACAACAATAAATAAACAAAAAAAAGTTTTGCCAGTCAATAAAAATAAGGGTTAAAAATTATGTTCGACTTCGATTAATTCATTTGCGAAATAATAAAAGTACACAATATTTTTAATTTTTCAACATTTCAATTTATTGATTTTTGATTGTAGTTGTGTATATGCAAGTGCGTTTGTTAATTAAAATTCATACACATATATGTGTATGTATATAATATAATGTATACGTATATAGTAGATGAAGTATTATCAATTTAATTAAATTTTAAATTTTGGTTGATTGAAGAATTTTTGCATTGTACGGATGCAGAGTTAAATATTCAAGAATATCAGAATTTTCATTCCATCTGGAATTTATTTGTATTGAAACTAAATGTTATATAATAAATAAATGTTAATAGTTGTATATGGTTGTATTTATTTATAACTTTTGAAGTAATCTGAAAGAATTTAAAAATTGAAT
The DNA here is from genome assembly GCA_963942445.1 of Argyra leucocephala. Lineage (NCBI taxonomy): Eukaryota > Metazoa > Arthropoda > Insecta > Diptera > Dolichopodidae > Argyra > Argyra leucocephala. The sequence continues at coordinate 20,728,252 of OZ012680.1, read as the reverse complement.
TATCAGGTTAACTTCAAAAATAAAAAGTTATTAAGGCATCAGAAGAAAATTGGTTAGTACTTTCCAGCGTATGGAGTCAGTAATTAATTGTAGAACTCATAAAAATTTATTTAATATCGACTGTTCAAAGAATACTGTTTTTTGGATGAATTTATTAATTTCAGTCATTCCGGTTCCGCATTCCATTTTACGACATTGTATTTCTGCTGATAATAACATAGAGAGATTGTAGTAGGCTGATGCATTTATTAGCCAAAAAATAGTATGCTCTTGTTAATGGTTGTTCTGTGGACATACTTTATTTTACGTTTGGAATCATAAGGAATTTATTCCTGGCAGAAATTAGGTGGGGTTGAAAAATTTGCATAAAATAAGATGGTTCTTCTACAACAACAATACTACAAACCAAACTTCTAATTCAGTCGCATATTAGTTTGTAAATTGTGTAATTTCGGGAGAAAATATGTCTCCTATTTGCCCACATTCGCAAATGGGTTTATTGCGATAACCTATGTTTGTTACTTAGTCTCTGAGTGCTTAAGAATACCTAATTTTGTGATCACACTCACGATATTCTTCAATGGCATCCTATTGTTCGAGGAACGCTGTTCCCAAGCGGCGAAATCTGCTTTAATTCTCAGAGTAGCTGTTCAATATAGATTCTTTCCATTTCACATATTCTACATAAGTTGTTTTCGGTTAGACCCATTTTATAAAAGTGTTTCTTTATTAGGCAGTGGTCTGTTATTATCCCTGCCAAGATACGTATTTGTTTCCTGTTGAGACTTACTTAGAAGAGTTTTGGGTTTCTTGCCCAAGCGTTAGGCATAAGCACTTTTGCTTGACAATTTCCGGGAACGTTGGCCCAGAAATCTGCAGCTTTCTGCTATACTCAACCTTTAAATTGCATCTTAGCTGTACTCAGGGGAATCCCACAAATATTTGCCCCTGGAAAACTCTGGAAAAATGATATTTGCATATCGCTTTTTTCTATCGAACAGAGGCGATTTTCTTTTGGGACCTTGTCTTTGGAGATACTATGTTACTGGGGATTTTATCTTTGGTAATTTTGTTCATTTTCCATTGATCGGTACAGGTCCGTACTTTCTTTTTAATTATCAGTATTGCGCTTGCAAAGATTTGAACAGAAGAGAAATTCTTATATACTTCCTTTGCAGGGGTTTATTTTAGAGTTGAACCTAGAATTCGGTAAACATTTTCTTAGATATACGGATTAGATATTGAAGACAAAAATTACTTACTCAACCTTGAAAGTTGAAAGTAAAATAGAGCTAGAATAAACGTCTCTAATATCACAACACAACACAACTCAACGTAGAATAGTGGTTGGAATGAAATTATTTTCACCACCCAACAAATTCTTCTCTGTTCTCAAGTTCTCTGTAAAAATGTCAAAAATAAATTAAACAAAATAATATTTTTTCAGGGAGCTATTAATCCAATATGAGATTTAAATCACTACGACTATCGCAACAAAATGAAGAAAATAGAGTTGTACAATCAGACATTCGACGTCGCAATATCAATGTAAAAACTAGTGATCGCAATATCACAGCAAGAAAGGAAACATAAGGTAGAACTGGAACATATTTTGATGCCTGGTGGGGAGCTACTATGAAATAAACTGACTCTATTCCGAGATAAAGAAATTATTACAGAACATATAGTCAGCTCAGCTACAATCAATTCACAATAACACAAAGGAATAATAAAATAAATGTGGTTCAATTCATTCGATTAATTTTTAATAAGCTAACACTAATATTATGAATTTTACATAATATTTTATTGAATATTTAAAATAAAATAATTACATTCAAAATGATGAAATGATTGAATAAAATTGAATCAAATCAAAAAAAAAATATTTTCATAATTTATTGAAATTGTATCAAAAAATAAACAAAACCTTTCATTATTACTCTACTCTAATTTAGTGGTCAACAAATCTAAATTAACAAAATAATTATATTTAAACATCTAATTGTACGTACATATACTCGTAGTGGTAGTGGTACATAGTTTCAAGTATTTGAAATTTTAATAAAATATTTAAATTATAATTGAAAATTATTTGTAAACAAAACTCTAGAAACTATTCAACAAAACCAAAAAAACATTTATTGAACACAATCAACATTTATTAAATTAATTTTTGAAAAGCAAAAACAAAAAAAATAAAATAGATAAAAAATTAGGTACTAATTAAAATGCCTTGTTTTCTATTTAAAATCAAATTGAGTGTAACCTCGGAAATTTAGTTTTATTTTTTTTTTTTTAACATGAAATTTACTTCAAAAAATAACTAATTTGAAAAACACTTTAAATTGAGCTTTTTTTTTTGTTTTGATTTTGGTTTTTGTTTTTTTTTTCTAAATGATTTCTATAAAATTTTTGTCAATGAATCTCAGGATTGGATTTTTATTCTCTATTTCATAATCGAGTATAATATTCGTTTCTATAATTTGAATATTAATATCTATATATATGTATATGTGCAGTGGTGATATTAACAGTTTTGTGTAATTGACGTTTCACAAGAATGCAGAGAGCAGAGAGTTATCGCTGTAGCAAAGCATTATGTCCTGGAAAATTTTTTCAATCGATCTGTCAATAAAATCTTTATTTTGAATTTCACATGGCAACATTTTGTTATTGTGTTAACGTAATTATATTTAGCCAAAGAATACCTCCAGAAAAATTATATAATTGCTTGACAGGTTTCCGTTTTATATGATTGATTTACATTGAATGTTTCGCTGGAATGAACTTAGAATGGAACCCACAAGGTATAAGAAAACCGGGTTATCTAAGGAACACTTGGTGTAAACGACAAGACAAGAACTAGAAAAAACAAACATAACTTAGGAACAAGTGAAAACAGCAGCTAGAAATCGAGTACGATGGAAATGTGAAGTGAAAGCACCTATACTCCCAACAGGAGTAAGAAAAAAAATCATTGAATGCTATTAATATGATCTAATAAGTTTGAAAAATTGTAGTGGACTTGGAGCAGGTTTGCTTAGCTATTCATTTTATATAAATTGTGGACTCAAAACCAGGGTTTAAAAAACTTCGTAGTTATTTCAAGCTTTTACTATTTTTTTACTATTGCTGTCTAACATCAATTCAGCAAAGGCATAGCAAAAGCATTTTTTTTGTAGGTGTTTTGTTTCCGCATTTTTATTTCAAAAAGTAATATGCAAAAAAAGCTTTTTCATTCTTTTTTTAAATAGCTACAGCAAAATGAGTTGAATACAGCTAAACAGCATTTGCTGTTGCTTTGAATTACTATTCAGCATTTACAGCACTTAGAGTTACTGTGCTTTTTTGTTCCTTGTGACGGCTTATGTTTGTTTGAAAACTTTTGTTGTTTAAAATTTAAAAAATGGACTTATCAAAAAAATCATAAGTATTTTATTTTAAATTTATAAGTGGACATGAAAAAAGTAAAGAAATCTTCGAGGTGGTGACCTGGTGGAAAGAGCCAAGTTCAAGAAATTGAGCAGCCTCTGCAAAAATAGGCCCGGGTCCCACCTCACAAAGCCCTCGAAAATTTTGTTTATTTTTTTTTCAACTTGTCTTCAGTAAAATCGCTCCTAGGCACGATGCAAACAAGCGGTCCCAAGACCCAGGACCAAAGACCTCAAATTTTTTTTTTTTTTTGAATTTTTTTGTGTCATCAGTACAATGACCCTTAAATGTGATGAAGACAATAGGTCCGAGGTCCTAGGAATTGGGGCCGAAACTCTATTTCACCAGTTTAAATTTTATTTTTCTGAGAAAAGGTTATTAATAATTATTAGGAATAATTTTTAAAAAATTTTCAGATTGTTCCGCGGTTCAGAAGTCGGGACCGACAAAAAAATTTAAAAAAAAAAAAGTTTGAGGTCTTTGGTCACGGCTCTTGGGACCAGTCACCACCTAGAAGATGTAGTTCATATGACACGGTCCCGTTGAATACACACACATTGGCTCTACTCTATTCAATATTAATTTGCATATTGAACAAACCTTTTGGACATATTTTTTTTCTTTTACTTCACTTTTTTCTTCGAAATAAAATTTCTTTCTAAATGCACAGCAAAGTCTGCACAGCAAAATCAGCACAGCAAATAGCTTTTTTTTTACTTTGACTTAAAATATTAAAAAGCATTCAGCAAAATTCTACTATTACTATTATGTTTTGAAAAGCAAAAGCACATGCGTAGTATTTGTATGTGTAAAAAGCATAAAACTATTACTTTACTTCGGTTAAGTTGTAACAGCAAAGCGCAGTAATAGTTTTTTTTTTTAATTTGAAATGCTGTGATAGTCAGCAACAGCAATAATTTAAGTGCTTTTACTATTTCTGCTACAGTTTTTTAAACCCTGCTCAAAACCACTTAACAACTTCTTTTTGTATGATTATAAGAATATAAATTGGAATGTCGAACTATGAGTAAATTAAAGTAAGAGTAAAAATTAGTTCAAAATAAGTAATACCAATGTGTTTAATATTGTGCTTATGTGTATGTAGATGGTTCTATAACCTTCAACATACTCTTGAGCAAGCCTGTCGCCTGTTTTGTAAAGTCTAGTTTTTAAGATCATTCAAAATTCTGAATTGATTTAAGCTCGTTAGAACTATACCTATAACAAATTTACCACTTTCAATATAACACCACAAACTTATTTTTCCTTTGATGGACCTATAATTTAAAATGTATTTTGAACTGGTTTTCCTTCCTGGTATCTCGTTTTGGAGTATGTCTTCCTCATTTCGAGTGATAAAATCAAGAGTTGAAAAATTTTTCAAATACCTGGTTTGATTGAAGGTTATTTGATAAATTCACCATTACAAGAATGATGAATTCACCACTAAGAATATCATGAATTCACCATTATAATTATGATGAATTCACCATATTAAATATGATAAATTAACCATTGTAATTATGATGAATTCACCATTTTAAATATGATAAATTCACCATTGTAATAATCACGATGACTTCACCATTGATATACCGTATAAGCAATCGACCAGTTGTATAATATTGTTTTAACGTAACCCAAATTGAATATCATCTCTGTTTATGTATGTATGTATTGTATATAATGTTCATAAAAATAATATCATTTATTGTGTATATATTGTACATATATATGAATAGTAAGTAGACAACAGATGTTATGAGAATGTGATGATATAATAGTATTAAATGTAAAACGGACATAATCCTTGACCGTAATGAATTTTTATGGATGAAAAAATAAGACAACTAACGTAACATATTGTATTCATCATCAGATCAAAAACAACAGCATATAAAATAAAAATATACAAAAAAAAAAATTAACAAATGTACACTTAAAGCATGAAATATATGTATGACTAACATACATGCAAACGCATAAACTACTACATACGTACATATATCAGAGATTAACACTGAAAATAATGGAAAAGAGAATAACATATGATGAATAAAAAGAAAAATACAATACGATACGATATTTAAAAATAAAAAAAATCCTTTACCGTTACAATATCTAGATATACACATATGTATGTAAATGTATACATACTTAATTGTTGCATTGAAGTGGAAAATTTTATTTTAAGCGTGAAAAACCGTGATTTTAATTTTATTATTATTTATTATTTTTTTTTCATCCAAAAAATATCAAATATTTTGTTTTTGTTTAAAAAAAAAAAAATATGTTTTTTTTTTTTTCAAAAGGAAAATTATTGAAAATAGTAAAAAAAAAATCTTAATTTTATGTCCTGATGTTGCTCCCTGATTTCCCCTATATAAATATGTTACTAATTTTACATTTCAATACATTTGCAAAATTCAAAGATAAAAACAAAAATATTGATGTGATTTTTTTTGTTTTTTTTTTTTTTTTTGTGTGAAAATGTAATTATAGAAAAAAAAGGTTGTGTAAAATTAAAATGGTGAATATTAATGTTACAAAAAAGAGAAATAAAAATAAAACAAAAATAAAAAAAGGGATTATTTGTTAAAAATATTCTAGGTAAAATACGGGTCCGCTCAAAAATTTCATTAGAATAAACAACGACTGTTTTGTTATTCTTGTTCTGAGATGCGATATTTTAAAAAGTTTTATTCAAATGGGGCTTAGTATTATTATAAAAATTAAGTAGGTGAGTACCGATTGGTATGTCGATTTATTAAACAATTTTATCAGGTTTAATTGCTGAGTATAGTTCTTCTGTTTTTATTTGATGAGGCATGTATTTTAAATAATCCCAAGATAAACGCAAACTACCCAAACAAAAATCCATTCCGTGGCCTAATCGGTTGGAGCACAGAAATGTGTTTCAATTACGATGTGGTAATCACGGATTCGATTCCCGTGGGAGCATAAAATGTAACTAAAAAAAAAAATAGCAAAATATTAAAAATTTATAAAATCAATAAAAAATAATTAATAATTAATACTTTATAAATAAAAATATTACCTATATCAATATCTATATCAATACTCATATATCTCATACAACACAATAAAAATAACACAAAAAATAAATATTGGACAAACAGTAATAATAATTACACAATTGTCAACAATGGTCAAAAGTATGTGACATGATGTACCTAGTAAACATAGTACCGTCAGGCATCTTAACGTCAAAGATGGATAAAATCGCAGCGACAACTTGCAGAAAATATGATGTCGTCTTACCACGTGGGCGCAGATAGAGATATCAAAAGTGGTCTTCTACAGTAGGCCAATCCGCTACTTAGACAGTATAAACAGATTAAAAAATTAAATTAGACACTGCTCGAAAATTTAGCTTGCTAGAATTTGAGTACGACGGAAATGTCAAGTGGAAGCTCTATGCTATACAATACAATATTTAGTCTACTTGTTACAAGAACAATAGTAAAATGAAAAGTAAATATCGGTGTGACTTACAAGGCAAATTGTTGATGAAAATCCAAATTGGTCTATTTTTCGCCATTCTGAAGAAATTCGTTATAAATTCCATATAAAATTTAATTGATCCAACTGCTTCCGCAAGGCCATCGTTTTTGTCGTTTGTTTGGTGAATGTACCTGAAAGTCAATGGCAAAGTTGTTACATTTTTTTTTGTTGACGAAATTTATTTAGTGATAAAATTTAGTGATTTCTGATTAAATGGTTACGTTAAGAAAAAACAGTTCCATGTATGAAATTTAATCTTCAATATACAGTTTGATGTTTTCACATAACACAGAATTTTTTTGAAATAAGTCACATTTTTGGCATAAGGCACAATATTTGGTATAATAAAATCAAATATTGATTTTTTGAAGGTAAAGTAGCATGCAGACTATCATTTCATTTATCATTTCAGTCCGCGACTGTCATTTAAAATGATGGTGTAATAGTGATAAATCATGGAATGACAGTTTAAATGATGAAATATCAAAAATTTTTGATTTAGACTGACACTTTTGTAAAAAATGATGAGATCATTTCAGTCCGCCACTGTCATTTAAAATGATGGTGTAATAGTGATAAATCATGGAATGACAGTTTAAATGATGAAGTATCAAAAATTTTTGATTTAGACTGACAGTTTTGTAAAAAATGATGAGATCATTTCAGTCCGCGTCTGTCATTTAAAATGATGTTGTAATAATGTTAAATGATGGAATGACATTTTAAATGATGAAATATCAAAATTTTTTGATTTGGACTGACAGTTTTGTAAAAAATTATGAGATCATTTCAGTCCGCCACTGTCATTTAAAATGATGGTGTAATAGTGTTAAATAATGGAATGACAGTTTAAATGATGAAATATCAAAAATTTTTGATTTGTACTGACAGTTTTGTAAAAAATGATGGGATCATTTCAGTCCGCAACTGTCACTGAAAATGATGTTTTAATAGTGTTAAATGATGGAATGACAGTTTAAATGACGAAATATTAAACATTTTTGATTTGGACTGACAGTTTTGCAAAAATGATGAGAAAACTGAAATGATAAATGAAATGATAGTCTGCATGCTACTTAACTGTGGTTTTGCTTATTTCTTTCTAATTGTTACGTTTAATAATATTTTTTTAATATATCTCAAACTTTCGGTTGGATTTCTCTATACATATCCAACAATATAATTATCTTCTTTCACATTCGTTGCCATTTTCTTGCCTCTTACAGGTACAAAACTTTTTTTATGGAATGTTGACAATAAAAACTACGCTTGTAATATTTACATTTTTTTCTAAGCTCAGAATCCGAAATACCACTTTAATAATCAGCAACGATTGCTAAACGTATTTCCAAAGTTAATTCTTCACTTCGTGGCATTTTTATTCGATTTAATTACTTCACTGTGATAAAAATAAAACTGAAATGGCTTCAAAATCTCTATTTCAATAAATTCTGAGGCTAGTAACACTTCTTTTTTTTTTACAGATTTTAGACTTTTTCAGCTTTTTAAAGGGAAGTGTAAATAATATTGAAACGATGAACAAAAACATGTGTGCAAATAATTTTGAAATTTTTGTTTTATTTGTTTTATTTTTGTTTTTAATTTTTTTTTTTTTGTAAATGGTTAAAAATTAGTAAGAAATTTAGAAATAAAATTTGAGTTTAATTTGATAATAATTGTACAATATTTTGATTTCAGTTCGTTCAAGCATTCCAACAAAATGTGCGTGATATGTATATGTAATTTAATCAATATTAACAACACAACTATAGTCTATAACTCTCATATAATATCCAATAATCTCCTTTCACTTTGCACAAACTAACTACTCATTTTCATTTCTCCTCAACCCATCAAAATAAATAGAGAATAATTTTTCTACTTTTTTTATTTATTTTTGTTTATTTTTTTTTTTTTTTTTTTTAATACATATATAATAGAAATTGTTCTGTTTCACGCTACCTTTTTAATATTATAAAATAAATTATTAAAATAATATTGAAACTGACCGTACTTCCTAAATACTTAAAATTATTTAAATAAAATATCAGTAAAAATAAAATCTTCAAATCAAAAATTAATTTACGTGTTTTATTTCAATTTAAAGGCTTATGTTTCTAAAAAACTATAACACCCTTTAGAATATAATGGGTGCGTTCAGTAAAATCAAGCGCTGCTATAAGCTGCTATTTATGCAATATATATGATGTAATAATTAGCGCTGCTTTGTTGTACTGAACGTTTTGGAGCGAAATTTAAAATGACATTAATTTTATGTGACATTTGACATAAGAATTTTTATTAAATATAAATATAATAATATAATAATAATATTAAATATAAAATTTTTAATAAAACATATTTCTCAAATTTAATTATATTAATATTATTATAAAACTTAAAAAATTACTAAATTATTTATTTTTGCTTATTTATTATTATTAATTTTATTATTGTAAATTTTTAAGTTTTAAATTCACACACCACTTACAACAAATTTTGTAACCAAATAATTTTTACATCAAAATACGTCATTAATTAAAGCTTTAATCTAGCGCTACATAAAATCACCGTTCAGTAGAAAATTTACTCGAGCGCTACAGTAATGTTGCAGCGATATACTGTACTGAACGCACCCAATGTCTAATATGTAATTCTAATTACATTGTTATTGATATGCATATTAAAAGAATCAGCACAAATGTAAATTTAATTGAATTTAAGAAACATATTACAAAGAATTACTTTAATTGCGAATATAAAGAATTATATGAAAAAAAAAATTGTGACAGAAATACTTAATTAATTATTTATGTTGCTCTGTTTATCCATTTTGCAAATGCACTAAATAAAATTTCTTGTAAATTCACTATATAAATTTTCTAATAAAAACTTGTGTTAATTGTAAGATATATTGAATTCTGTTTGTAGTAACAAATTTTTAGTTTTTTTGGTTTCATTATGTTCTGTTTTTCTTTTTTTCTTTCGATATTTTTAGATACTTTTAGATTAACCCCACAATCTTTTGTAAATAAGTAAGTAATAAATTATACAACACTAATGGTCATCCCATTACTGTATAGTTTTATAAAGAATTTGTCAATTTCAATTTAATTATAATTTTTGTTGTAATTTTAATTTTAAGCAAATATTGTATATATATAATAAATTGATAATAAATTGAATTGAATTGAAAAAAAAAAAAAAAAAATATGCTAAGTGTATTTGTTTTTATATTTACTCATATATGTTATCAATTATGATTTATTTATTTATTTATTCATTTATTAATCAAAACTCTAGTCAGTACAGTCGTTCTTAGATAAATTAACAATGAAATTTTATTTCTAGCTAGTCTTAGAATTAATTAAATACCATGGAAGTAAAGTTACTAATAATTAATTTAGAGTTAGTTGTCAACATTTCACCTCAAAAATTATTCAAATCTATTCAACAAAAATGAGATAAAATAAATCACCACACCACGATTCGACCTACACCAGTACACCAGTACACCATACCATCCTATTTATACAAATTTTAAGAGAGTGCATAGCATAGGTAGCATATGAGTTTTATTTTCATCATTAAATGTAGGTTTTTTTTCCAGCATTAAAATAGGTATTTTGTTTTTTTTTAATAGTTTTATTTATATTTCTAATATACAGGGTGTTCCAGACCATGCGTATCAGCTTTTTAAGAAGGGAAGGATATTTTAAAATGGAATAAAAATTTTATCAACTAAATCAAGGGTGCTCTATTGATTGCTGATATTTTCAAATTCCGGGAAGGAAGGGAAATCGGTTTTTTCAGACCAAAAATTGCCGAAATTGGCCGAAATCGAGATTTTCAAATGGGAAGTGGTACTTTTTTGTAGGAACCCAAAACTGAGATAAAAAATATGATAACATGAAAAACAAATTTATTTATAAAAATTATTATCATTAATTCTAGTTTATCAAAGGAAAATATTGAGCCTTTTTGTTTTATTGTTATTAATTTTAAAGAAAAATACTAAGAAAAAGAAAAAAAAATCATTTAACATAATTTTCTTATTTTTTATAGTAGAATGTGAATTTGCATTAAAAAGTACCCCTTTCCATTTGAAAATCTCGATTTCGGTCAGGTTCGGTGATTTTTGGTATTAAAATACTAATTTGCGGTCCCTTCCGGAAGTTTAAAAATACCACCAATCGATAAGGTCCACCCTCGATTTAGTTAATAAACTTTTTTTTAAATTTTAAAATAACGGCTCCTTCCCTTCTTAAAAAGCTGATACGCATGCTCTGGACCACCCGGTATAATTAATAATTTCAAAACAAAACTTAAAAATAGAATTTCTTATGTATAACTTAAAGTATTCATATGACTAACTTATATCTAGCTATCTTACTTACATTTAATATTCATTGGTTATTATGTATATATTTACATTTGAATTATATAATTTTAATTATGTTAATATTATTTTTTTTTTAAATAACTAATGGACTAATTTTGGTACTGGAAAAGATTTATTCAGAACAAAAAAAAAACAGTTTTTGAAAAAAACAAATTTTTTTGTAAAACTTAAATACTACACTACACCAACTAACAACTAAAACTTAACTAATAATGATAACCTACCCTAATCCTAAATTGTTTCCAAATTAAAGTTTTCAAATTTTTAATTTGTGTTGATTAGGAACATATTTATCAAATGAAAATATATTTGCAATATTTGCATCATTCACATCACTTACATTTATACCTAGTGGTACTTTTTTATTCCAATTATTTTTTTTATAGTGATACATAATAGGAATATATTCGCTATTTTTGATGTAATTATTTTTATCTAGGAATACAAGTCCCTCTGGCGGAATAAATCCCGTCTCTAATGACCTTTTAATATATAGGTCGTTTTCGTACCAAGGGTGGCTTATTAAGGAATTTTCTAGAACTTCGCTGCTCCGTTGGATATGATTTCGTATGAGACGAATAATAAAATTATCGATTCTGATTCGATTGGCCTTTGAATAAACTGCCTTATTAGAATAATAAGTGCAGATAGTTTAATGTAGGTTTTCTGTTCAAATCTGTACATGTTCTTAGGCATTCTCGTTCAAAATATTCTGACATTTTCAATCATAGAATAATTGACGTTTAACCAGATTTGACAACCATAAGTTAATATTGGCCTTATCAGGTTCTTGTAACAAAATAGTTTGACTTTGCTACACAGAATTTTCGAATAAAAAAGTTTACGTAATGTTCGTCAAAGGCAGTCGTTGCTTTTCTTATTTGATTTTTTCTATGGTCTTTGAAGTTATAGTTATGGTAGTATAAAATGCCTAAATATTTGTATTTACTCGAGTTGCTGATTTTTGTATTGTCTGGAACATTTATATGGAATTGTTCTCCAGTGTTTTTTAATATTATAATTGACCAAGTTGACGTTGTTACGGAAAAGAACACTCTCGCATTTTTGGTAATTAATTTTAATTGACACTATACTCAACCACTTTATTAAATAGTTTCTGTAAATGGTATTGAGCCTTTTTGATGCTGTGATTTGCTGTAGATCATCAGCGAAAGCTATGCTGTGACTAAGCCCTAAGCTTTTGTTTAGAGAGTCCAGCAGCTCACTAATATATATATTGAATAATACAGGTGAGTTCACAGTACCTTGTTGAAGACCGAGGTATAGGTACTTAGGTTAGGTATAGTTTTTGACAATGTAATGTGTATCGTAGTAAGTTGTAAACAAAATTTTTATTGTTTTTTTTATACCTATTTGTTGATAAAAAATGTTAAAAACGTTAAATTTGGTTTTAACTTGAATTATAATTAATAAATAGGGGTCTCTAGTTAATAAATAATGTCTACTCATTTTTGACGTTCATTGAGTGATTCTATAAGAAATTATGTAAATATTGACTTTTATTTTTCAAAATACAAAATAAAGACCACTGATTAAGAAAATAAATTAAAATATGATAAAAATAAAAACTTAGGTACATATAAAAATTCCTTTTTTACAATTCATTAATTAAATTATAAATATTTTTTTGGGTAAATTTAGTTGGTGTAGAAAAACAATGTCACAAAAGTTTTTTTGAATTTTAATTTTTGTGTTTTTTTTTTTTGTGGAAAAATATTTCTCTTTAAATTTTTTTTTTCTTCATTTTTCTTTTATAGTAATTTTTTTAGTTAAAAGTTTTATTATTTCCAAAAAGAATAAAAAAAAAAGAACAAAAATAAAAATAATTCTCATCAGAAAGCAAACTATTTCCTTCATTACCCAAGAAAGTAATTTATTTCCCCTCTTACGGTTTTTGTCTTTACTCAACGCTTTATAGTGGAGTGGAGAATAGGTATCTCGTCGTATGTTTTACTTATCACTATCACAACACAGCATAGTATCAGTATTAAATGTAACTATGAGAAAATGTGAAGGAAAATGTTTTTTTTTTTTTTCAAATAAATTTGAAATAAAAACTATTTTCAAAAGAATTTAACTTTTAGATTTTTTTGCTGTTTTGTTGTTCTTTTCTTTTTTTTTTATAAACTGCATTCCTTTTCGAGGAAGTTTAAATGTTTTTACCCTTTAAAAAATATTTGTGGGTCAACGAAATAACAGAAGTAGCTTTTTTATTATTGTTTTTTTTTTTTCTTTTTTTTATGCCTTTCAGGAAAATTTTAAGGAAAAGGTCAATTTTATATACATATAAACATGTGAGTGTATATTATTTTAAAATTTTGTTATATGGGTATAGGTGTATTAGATATTTACAAGGGTTGTATACTATTCCAAAATCAACTATTTGAATTAATTTTAATTAGTATTTTAAAAAGAAATTTAATTAACTTTAAATGGTCGAAAAAGTTTTCGAGAGAGTAGGTATATCACCATTACACGTACTGGAATTAGGCCTATATAAAATATATGAGAAATATTAATTTACGAATCACTTAATTACATGAAAATCGAATAAAGAATTTTTCTCTCTAAATTTGAGCATTAGCCGAAAATTTTTGATTTTGAGTGTTTGAAAATACAATATGAAAACTGATGTGTAAAAAAATGTTGACATTAGACTTAATCTGAAGTAGAATTCCTACTATTTTCACTAGAATTTTTGTGTGGTGTGGTGAATAATATGACGAAAAGTTTGAATTTTCTATGAATAAACTTCAATTAACTGGCTTTAATATTTGCAGTTATGCACTTTTCCAATTTCTATAAACTCACAATTTTTTCCCAATTGCCTTTTATTACTAAAACTTTTATTTTCTTAAAATAAAAACCCACAAATATTAAAAAAACATATAAAATTAAAATAAAATTAAAACTTACTTATGCTCCATTTCTACTATTTTCGTTAATGTTCAACAAAAGAAAAAAAATAGTTCCCGAGTAACCAAAAATTTTCATGACCAGTTTTTGTCAACATATTGTTAGAAAATTGTAGGCACATTTTGTCGTCAAAATTATGATGGCAATTTGTAAACCCACTCATATTTTTTCGACAAAATGTTCACAAATATTTGTTAGGACAATTTTTGGTCAACAATATGTGACAATTGGTTGACAGGGCTTATAAGTTTTTTATTTATTTTTATATGTAATAGTATTGCAATTCATCAGTCTATTCAACACTTTTGAGAATCGGTATTGTTTTGACATTTAAATTTTGAAAAGCACAACAAAGTTTATTTAGAAATATGAATGAAGTTTGTAGAATTAAAAAACAATTGAAATTGAACTTGTTTTTTAATTATTTTTATAGAATATATTATAGTTAGAATAAAATATGTAATATATAACAAACAAATTATTATTATTTTATATTAAAATCCACCCCTAAATTACTGAAAAAACTGTCGTGTCTGTACAAAAAAAAAAATCCGCAAATTGATGACAAATTATTCACAAACTGTTGTCAAAATTCTCCACAAATGGATGACAAATTATTCACAAATTGTCGACATAATAAGTCACAAAATTATGACAAATTATCAACAAATTGTTGACAAATGTGTTGACAAAATTTTCAACTAAATTGTGGCAAATGGGGTCAACCCTAGGCCTACCGACCTTTTTTCAACAAAAATTGTCACAAAATTTTGTCGACAATTCACCAAAATTTGTCCACTTATTATCACCTTTTTGTGACATTTGGTTGTCGGGTTTCTAGTAGACATCCGCTTTTAAACCCAATAGACTTTTTCTATTTTAGAAAAAGTCCTTCCCAATAATGACAAATAAAATGGAAAATAAAAATTTAAAAAAAAAATAGCAATATTTTAAAATTGTATTTAAAATTTGCTCCTTCCTTTTATTTTTATCCATTTTAATTTGATTTGATTTTAAAACAAATTTTTGTCTAATGTTTAAAATATGTCAAATTTAACGGTTGCTTTAGTAAAAATAAAAATAAAAATATGGTTGACGTACTTGCCACTAGAATGCTCTGATGAACAACATTGTCGTGTTGATTCGTAATATTATGCTTTTGTTCGTGATATCAGTGCTACGTTTTTTTACATTATTATTTATTAACTAGAGGCCCCGATTTATTAATTATAATTCAAGTTAAAACCAAATTTAACGTTTTTAACAGAACAAGGATTTAAATATACTGATATTTTTCACTATCAATAAATAGGTATAAAAATAAGAACAATAATAATAATTTTGTTTACAACTTACTACGATACACATTACATTGTCTATAACTATACCTAACCTAAGTACCTACCTTGCCTGCATTTAATGATGAAAATAAAACTCATATGCTACCTATGCTATGCACTCTCTTGAAATTTGTATAAATAGGATGGTGAACTGGTGTAGGTTTGATCGTGGTGTGATTGAATAATTTTGAGGTGAAATGTTGACAACTAACTCTATTATAATATATGATACCATGATATTAGGTTAGGAAGCGATATCATGATATCAGAATTATTACAATATCGATACATAATAATTTATTTTAAAAATATTAAAAATTTTTGTATGTTACAATATCTTATACATATGGAGTGAAATTTGAATTTGAAATTTGTAATTGAAAATTAAAAAAAAGTTGAAAAAAAATATTTGATTTCGCCACGTCTCTTTTTAAATATCACTATCATTTAAAAGAATAATAATGAAAATCGATTGTGAAATTAATGTTGCGGTCCTTTTTAAATTTACAGATTAAATATAATGATATTTATCTAAATACTCGTAAATAGGCCTTTGGAATATATCAGCCTTAGGCCTTTGGATAATATCAATCTGACTGTTATATATAAAATGACAAGTGCTTTTATATACAAAAAAAAAAATGTTATAACTCTCAAAGTATACAATATTAGTATGTTTTATTTTTAAAAGTAGAGGTAAAAATCTCGTCAACATGTCATGTCATATGTACCGATTCGTAGTAAGCTGCAGTTAAATTAACAATTCAATCTTCATTAATTTTAGTAGTTTGGCTAATGATTTCTATCTCTTTCAAAATTCAATCATTTCGCAAGATAAATCTTGATCTGTATAATATAAATACAATAATATCGACTCAGCATTGACCTAACCTAAGATAAAACTAATAAATGCATTAGTATTGGATTTTAATAAATTAAAGCCAGCCAGTAATTTGATAAATAAATGGTCGAAATATTGTAGGCATATTGTAGTATAAACTTGCAGTACCGTACTTAATTCAGCGCGAAAAGGTAATTCTACCGAAATTACTGTCAAGAACATAAAAAAAAAAAAATAAAAAAAGATAATTGCCTGGCAAAAACAATTTTTCAATTTCGTCCGATTGGTCGGAAGAAAACGAATTTGTTTGGTTATATATAAACGATTGTTTGGTTTTTGGAAATATCCGAAATTCAGATGAGCAGAGATGTGTAGGAGAAATGTAGATTGTCAGTTTACAATAATGTAGAACAATGTGAAATCTGTAAATGATGTTAAGTTTATTGTTGCCCCAAAATACGTGTACTGATATCAGTAGCAGAAGATTATGATATTATTAAGAAAATTAGATACACTCAGATATTTCTATTTGTCCTTTACGATTGCTTTTGATGGACTAGAATACACATAGGTAAAAAAAATTTATCAAACTACCCCCGTATGTAATACCTATATGTTAATATGTTTATAAATTCAAATGTTATATATTTCTATTTCATTGTTTGTTTAAAGTTTTTTTTTTTTTTATTTTTGCTGTTTTGGTTCGATGTTATTTAAAATTCACAAAATTCCAGAACTAAAAATGTTTCCAAAATTTTTATTCTTTTTTCTATTATTTTTATTTTAAAGAAGAGAATCGAAAAGTCAAAGGACTACCTAACGGTTATTTAAAGTTATGTGCGTAGTTTTTGTTTTTTTTAATGTTGTTATTGTTAGCCCATTGGATTGTAATACATGAGTATATGAAAACTAAAGTTTAGAAACAAAATAATAAAAAAAAAGACATGAGAAAATAAAAGTGAAATTCTCTACTATACAATTCTTCAAAGTCAAAAAATGAAAGAAAAAGATAAAAAAAATTTTGGATGGTGTTTGGGACTCACACTTTTGCAATGTTTTTTTTCGTTTTTCATTTTATATTTTTTATTTTTTTATTTTTATATAATAAATAACTTTACGCTATATTAAAAGTATATATATAATATATATATAAAACTTCGCATCATTTTTACATTCCAAAACCCTAGTAATCCTTTTAAGAGAGGGTCAAGGCCTATAAATACCTAAAATATGACTAACAAAAAAAAAAAATACTCAAAAAATGTGGGGACCTTTTTGTTTTTGTTTTCTTCTTTTAAGAAGTAACGTTTTTTTTTTCTTTGAAAAAGGATATCCTCGGCATTCAAACATACATACATTTACACTGAAAAGGATACTACTGCCTTCGAAACAAGACAGAAATTGGTTTTATTTTCTTCTTGCTGCTGTTTTTATTTCAGTTCATCCTAAAATTATGTTGGGTGACCTTATTTAATACCTCTATTATGTGTCCTATTATAGCTATGGTTAAAATATTTCTTTAAGGTATGTTGTTGTTTATTCCTTTTTTTTTTATTTGATAATAATAATGTACATAAATATATGTATATTTTTGCTTGCGTAAAGAAGAAAAAAAAATAAAATTGCGTGAAAATAATGAAAAAACAAAAAAACAACAACAAAATCAAATGACACAAAATTGGAATTTAAGAGTCAAATAAAATACGATCATAATGGGCTTTAGAATGTATACTCATGTATGAGTATATTAAGAATGTTTGTTGTTGTTTACATATAAGAATACCGGCTCGTAAAATACTAAATATAAAAATACAAGTAGATAATATTATGTAGTTTTAATAATTTTTTTATGATTTAGTATAGAGTGTACTCAAGTTTAATTTAAAAAATGATGGGACTTATGATGGATAGATAAAAATATTTACTAAACTCTGTACCAGTTTAGACAGCTTTTTTGAGATATTTTGAATAAATAAATAAAATCAACAAGATAAAGAAATTAATTTTTCTAGCCCCAATTATTATTCATTAATCGTAAAAATTAAGACTTTATGAAGAAGTTTATGTTGTAAATAGAATTCGCTGCAAAATTTATCTATTTTATGTAAACCGACCGATAACTCTGAAATGGACGTTATTATTTAATTACTAATCAGAAGGTCCTGGGTCAAATAACACTCAACTCATTGATATTGTAAAATGTTTTTTCAACTTTTCTTTTAAATTAATTTGGAACATAATTTGGTTATATCTTAAAATGAATTGGAACTATGCTAGTATGAAGGCGAAATTACTCTATAAATGTAGTTTTTCTCATTTAAAATTATTTGATATTATATTAAAAATAAAAAAAACTATTGATTGTTCACCCCAAGTCTCAGCGTAAAAGTATTTAAGCTGTACATCTTACAGTCACGGATTTGTAAAAAAAAACACATAGGATGTTTTCATAAAAACTGATAACAAGTTTGCCACGAGTTTGCATACTTTGCAATAATGAAAACAAACAATGAAAACAAACTCTACCTATATTCTATACATTTACTTGATAATTCTGCAAAGCTTCTGTTCATTTAATATGTTTTTCTTTATATTTTCTACTTTTAAAATCGTTTTCCAATGGTAAATCTCGTAGAAATTAACAATTTTAAAATTGGTATTGCCTATTTGTTTGTTTATAGTTAGACTTACTTCGGAATCACTACTCCTTATTTAAAGTTTTTATAATATATTAAAAAATATGGAGTACTTACATTTTTAAAATAACAAATTTTTTTTTTTTAAATTATAACAAAACAAAAACTAAAATACTCAATACAACTAAGAAAACTACTTCAAAAATTTGTATTCTATGAAATTAAACCCCCATCAGTAGACTTTTAGTTTGCATTTATGAACAGCATTCAGAAAATCTAACAAGTGTTTTCATAATTTCAGAATATGCAGATTTACTGTAGGTTTGCATTTATGACGATCACTATAGTATTAACACATTTTTTTTTTTAATATAAATTTTATTTTTCCCACTATTTTTACATTCTTACACTAGTCTAGCCTACAAAAATTTACTGCTATTTATTTCTAATTTTATTAACATCTAAATAATTTTTTCGTTTTTATGTTAATTATACGCAACATTTCAGAAAATTTTTATATTATGTACAAACTTTACAAAGTTTTTTTGACTTTGAATTATATTATTGGAAAAGTAGGGAGTAAAAACCAATATTTATTTATTAAAAACCTAGCCTAACTTAATCTATCTTAATCTAACTAAAACTGCTTAACCTAATTAAAAAAATAATGTATATTATACTTTGTACTAATTATAATTAGAGTTTTCCAACCACCAATTGTTTGCTTGAGTTAATTTGTCCTTATCTGGTATGGACATTTCAAATTTTAAATATTCTCCGTTAATATTGCCCGGGTTATAATCAATAGCTTTATGTAGCCCGTCTATTATAATGGTATAATAGAGGGACATGATTACCGTTTTCAATATAAACGTTTTTATCTAAACAAATAAAATTCTCAGGAGCTATGAAGCCTGTGAGCAGGATCTTTTTGATGTACTTCTCATTGTGGTAGAATATATATGATATTAAACCATTTTCCGGAGTGTTTTGTGCTTTATCATAATGTCTTCGAATTAATTTTATAATAAAATTATCGATTCGAATTATGTTTGCTTCCTTGTACAAGTATTTATTAGAGTAGTAATGCTTGTATTCGGAATTGGGCTTTCTATATATATATTAGTACAAGCTCTTATGCACTTTCTTTTAAATTTTCGGAGAGTTTCCATTAAGTTCGCACTGATGTTGTACCATATTGGTGCACCATATACAAGCGTTGGTCTTATTAGTGTTTGGTAAGATATAATTTTAGCTCTTTTACTATAGTATTAACACATTAAGCAGTTACGAGTTGGAACTATATTATTAATCAACAAAAAAAAAGGAAGTTATTTAAAATCCTCAACAGCGTCAAAAACAATCAATTAAAAACAAATGATGTAACAATATTGAAGCGATAACAAATTTTAACTGCCATGTTATTCGGTAACATAATTACTATGCAAGTACAGAAAGTGGTGATTATTTCGTCTTCTTCTTTATTCACCTTGGATGAGTCGATCTTCAGCACATCTTTACATTACTTATTTGCACCACAATCTTCTGAATATATCATTTATATATGATAAAGTCAGATTACTCTTCATCTCACTACTTGAAGCAATTACTAACAATAGTAACAAAGGTGCTTATTTTATAATTTAAATTTTTTTTTAACAGTTTTCATCTCTGTCGGGGTTTTAATCACTTTTTAGTTACTTTCGGGTTAATTACTTTTTCTCCGGTCCATTCAATTATCTGTCAGATCTTCTAAATTATTGCATAACATTTAAGAATGTTAAAGAAATTAAAGAAGAAATTATATATAATAAATAATATAAGATTGTTGTATTTGATTTGGCTAAGAGTTTGGGTTGTTTAGGTTTAGTTTGGCCATGGTCAATGTTTCGTTTTGCAAGTTTGGTTTCAATTTTTCTCACAATTCTTTCTATCCAATTTCATTTCATATACATACAAAATCAGTTTTGAAAAAATTGAAGATCGACTTTTGTTATCCCATAGTATAAATAGATATAATTATAAATAATTATATTAATTTATATAACATAGGAATTTAAGGTAAATATAATAAAATTATTTATTTCAGCATTAATTTAATCTACTCGTTTAAGAAACACAATTTAGAGTCGTTATTTTGGTTAAATAAATGTTAGTATTGTAAACTTTAAATTTTTAAGTTACAGAACTGAAACACACTGTTTCCCAATAATAATAAAAATCATATAAAATAATAATAATAATAGTAATAAAATGAAATAATAATAAATATTAATAAAGGTTAAATATTATTTTAAAAGATGTTACTTGTTAAAAATAAAAAAAAAATAAAAAAAAAATGAAACAAAAAAATATGCTAATCCTATTTCTTATATTATATTTTGTATGAACTTTAACCTTGAGGTGAAAATTTTTAACCTTATTTTAAATTTATTGAATATATGTAAAAATATTTTAATAGTTTTTAGTATTTATAACTAAAAAAAAAAGAAATTTGAAAGAAATTATATTTATCAAAAGTGTTTAAATCAAATTATTTTTTTCTTCAAAATTTTAACTTTAATTTTTTTTTTTTTTTAAATATAAAATTTTACTAAATTTTAAAATATTTAGAATAATAAGTTTTAATACAAAGGAATATATCAAATAAATAAAATATGAATACAAATTATTGATATATAATTATCTCTATGTATTCAATTCTCCTGAAAAGGAGTAAATGAATTGCATTAAATCTTTTTTGTTAATTAACAACTGGTGTCTGAAGCCTTTTAAAAATAAATTATTAATTTCTGTATTTTTCTTAATTATATTTGTTAAAATTGGAATATTTTTTTGAATTGATAATTGATCTGTATGTTAACTCGCAAATTTATATAAATTTACGTAAATTTATCCAAATTCCTGTATGTTAATTTTCTTATTTGCATGCTCTTTACAAATTTTTGAGAAATTTAAGAGAATTTTGTGTTTAAAACGTTGTGACGTTAGAGCTCTCTCTTAAATAAATTTTTACAAATGAAATTTCTATTTGCAAAAATTTGTAAAAATTTACTGTAAATTTTTTGTTGTTGTTTTAAATGTCAGTAGGATATTTTTCATATAAAAAGTAGTATACATAATAAATAAAAAGTTGTACACCTTATTTATATAACTTTTTACCTACAAAAAACCAAAACCACGAAAAATTATTTAATTTAATTTTTTTAAACAAAAACATTAAAATAATTTTACAAAAAATTTCAGAAAATTACTAAATTAATTCAAGTGTTAAAAAATCTCATAACAAATGAAAATATGTTATTTTTGACATGATGACATTTATGACATGAATTTTGACATAAAATTTTGACATTTATGCAAATTTTGCGTATGTCTACTTGTGTTTGCAAAAGAGAACATTTTAACTATTCTTGCAGAATTTTATGATCACATGTTTTTCCTCTCATTTACAAGTTTTTGCAAATAAAAGTTAACATACAGACCTAATGTGTTTTACGAATGAGTTTTAATTGATTTTTATAATTCACAGTTGGTTTTTTACCATACCGATATAAGTTATTAAATAATCTTTCACACACAATTTTTGTAAATGTATAAATAAATCAATTTTGATTATAAATATTAATAAGTATGTAAGTTATACCTTTAATATAATCATGCATTATTACTCTTAAACTTATACCACATTTATATTTGTTTTAAAATGTTATTGTTAGTATGCTTCTGAATTTGTTATTAATTCAACCTTGTTATTAGATCCCTTGTTTTTAGACCTTGCTATTAGATCCAATCAACCTTTCAAACTTGTTAAATTGAAATTTGACAATACAAAAAAATATGTATATATTTTTATGGTAAATAAAGCATCATTTACATTTTTATTAATAATATTAAATATGAAAAATAATACTCAAGCTTATTATAAAAGAAAAATTAAATTTCGTAGAGTTAAAATTAATAATACACAATATGGAAATATGGAATACGGTAAATTGTAAATCACTTTTTTTATTTTTTTGTTTCAGTCTAATATGTGGCCTCGTATGTGATATTAATGACTCTTATAATTGAAATATCTATTTATTTATTTATCCCCTCTTGAGATTAATCAAGAGCAAATGTGACAAGATTCTGTAAAAAGTGAAGTCTAAAATTATACAATCATAATTTTAATTTAAAATTAATTTAGTTAGTCAGGGATGATATATCAGTAAAATAAGCTGAAAAAATAGTACCAAATTGTTGACGAAAGTATCAAAATGATAAATTGAAAATTAGGCTAGAGTTTGAATTGAGAAAATTTTCTCAACATTAGCGGATGATAGTGTGGTAAGAACAGTAGTCCTTGTGCAATCCGATAAACGTTACTAAAAATACAATCTTCAATTAATTTTTGACATTTTTTATATCGCTCGAAAATTCAGAAATTTTATAAATCATTTTAATTCTTCATACTCGGCTGATTCCCTGTACTCGGAATTAATAATTTCAGTCTTTTTAATTTCTGATTCTAGAAATAAAATTATTAGTAAATTCAAAATGCTGTTCGTTTCTCCAGTTAAAACATGTTCTATGGAAAATTTAGGAAGATAATTTAAAATTTCATTTTCGAAATCAATTTTAGTTCTTACTTAATTCCCCATCAAATGTTGTCTAAAACTCATGAACGCAAGAATAAAATTCTGTTTTAATATCCGTAGTCGAAATATTTCTCATCGAAATTTCTACTTCTGAACCGCAATATAAATCATCATCACTAAGATTATTTTAATTTAAATTTATTAATTTAATAGGGTTGGCGTCAAAAAAATTTTTCACTTATAAAATTTCTACCTATTTTATAAAAATGAAATTTAAGTCGTGGTATAAATACGTGCTAGCCTCCGACTGCATTTCCAAATTGATATCATAAATCATTTTTAATATATACGATCAAAAAAGGAAATATAATTATTTGAGATATACACATGCTGAATTCTATATTTTCATTACCATAGCGAGCTTTGAAATTCTCTAATTCAAATTAATATAATAATGTACTCAATTGTTAGGCTATTCTATCAATTGCAGCCTGCAATTCAAATAAATACAGTATGTTAAATAACAATTCTATATTTCAAAATGTTTTTTAATTTATAATTGCTTTGTGATAAAATACAAATTTGAAATTTTCTGAGAGTACTAAATATCAATTGAAAGTATCACAGTACTTTTATAAAGCTGAAAGTATCAAAAAAAGTACAATATTATCAACAATATCAACCCTGGTTACATTTGTAACAAAAAAATTATTTACAAGGATCAAAATTTGTTATTCATCATTTTTTATTAACTGAAGTTATTGTTCAAAATAATAAATTTATCAATAATATTTTATAAATTTTACTTATTTAAATTTAAAAATAATTCTATACGTAAGTATATAAGTTTTTTATAAAAATAATTACTGTATCATGGAAAAAGAAAAGATTGGAAGTTGATGATACCAAGCTTGTTATACAGTATTTATAATCTATAATTATAATTGACAAGCATTTAAGGACCTGCGCAGTAGACACCATTTCATTTTATTTCGCTTCTCTTTAATGAACTCCTAATATAATAAATAAGTTGTATATTATATAAAACAATAATGCGCACACAGTTGAAATTTTTTTATTCATATGATTTTATTATTCAGCAAATATATTATGCATATTGTATATGTGAGTTGTTATTAAAATAAAAAATAGAAACAAACAAATAAGCTATTATAATTACTTGCAGTGAATATAATGTACATTGTACATATGTCAAATAAAAACAAACAAATTCATCTGAAATTATGTAATTATTAAATTATTTTTTATTATTCTAGCGAATGGTAGGTATATATACACCTCACTTTTACATGATTTTACTTTTTACATTATTTAAGACTTTACACTTGAATATACTTTATTTTTTATAAATTTACATTTATCTTTGTTTTTAATATGTTAAATTGTCAATTGATAATTTGTTAATTTACTAAAATTTTAAATTTTTTAACTTAATTTCTAAATCGTTAATTTACTCAAATGTTAATTTCTAAATTTTAATTTTTAAATAATTGTTAATTTGCTGAATTGTTAATTCTTTCATTTGAATCATTTATAATATTCCATAGGTACTAAGTTTTTACTTTACTTTTATATTCTAAAGGCCCACATCCCGAAAGTGAAAAGGGTATATAGTTGGCCTGTAGATTTAGCTGCAGGTCCACTGTTAAATAAATAAATCAATAAATAAATAAAATAAAAAATAAAAAACAACAAAAAAACAAATCACTTGAATTCTTCATTTTTATCTTTTTAAGTAACTGCTTCTAAATTTTTGTTATTTGTAGTAATGATATAGTTTTTATTAAAAATATGTATGTATATGTAGGTATAATATTATTTGTTGTAAAAAAAAAAATATTTAAAATAATATAATATAATATACTTAATATATAAAGTTTTATAAAAAAATAAATTTAATTGTTTTCCTCTTTAATGAAAATTTTTTTTATTTTTAGTTATTTTATCCACTAACTGCCACTTACTATAGGGAATATATCGGAAACGAAACAGTATATGAGGGACGTGTATTTATATGTCCTAAGTAACACTTACTAACCACAAAACTTTTTATTAAACACGAGTGGTTTCTGCTATATCGTGCGAAGTCTATGTCAGTATGTAAATTACTGTTTTTTTAAAAATTTTCAATTTGACTTCAACTTGAATTATAATTACTCAACAGAGGCCCCTAGTATAAATATAGTACACATTTAGAAATTAATTACAAAAATTTAAATTTAATTGGTCAGTTTATTAAAACTAAAATATTTTCTAAAAATAATTTTCCATTTTAAAACTATCATAATAAATTAAAATTATTTTATTTAAAAAAAAAAAAAATTTATTATTATTACATTTCTAATAATAATTGTTAATTAAAAGCAATTGATATAATAATTATCTATTAAATTATAGAAAAGAAAAAAAAAATAATAAAAAAATTTAATTCAATAATATCTAATAATATAATTTACAATAAATTACCTTTAACACCTCTTCGAATTTACCACTTAATTAATTATATTTATGAATGAGATTATATTATACAATATTTAAATAATAATAATTTTTTTTTGTTTTTTTGTTATATAGCTAATATAATTGAAAATTCTGAAAAATAAAAAAATACAAAATAATATTAATCCTAGTTCCATGAATTCATGAATTCAAAACCTAAAGTATTTAAATTATAATTTAGCTGAAAATTTTACTCCATTTTAAAATATTATGAAATTTTCTACGTAGTCAGTATGCGACACGATTTTAAATTTATAGTTGCGAAAAATATTTTTGCGTATACCTATTTTTATTCATATAGGCATATGTATATAAGAATTTTGTATGTAAATATGTATGCATGGATGTGTAATGTGTAAAATATAATTTAAAATAAAATTTTATTAAGACAAGATGTTAGGAAAGTATGTATATGCATATTTTGTTACTGTATTAACTGATCTGGGAAAAAGTTTAGTTATACGTGTTTACACTATGAACATATTAACCACGACAATTTATTATTTTCTAAAACTTGGTTTATAATTTATATATTTGTTTAATCCGAATTAAATAACTACAATGTAATTTTTTAATTCAGCCTTTTTTGATAGTTGCAAAAAGTGGAAGCCGAGAGAAATTCCTTTTTTTTTGTTTTAAATAAGAAAATACTTGTAAATAATTTTTATTAAAAGTAAAACGACATGGAAATTTTAATATATCACATTTAAAAAAATTTATAATCACATAAATTTATTTTATAAAAATAGCATTTTACATTGAAATTTTGTTCGATTTTTATAACTCACAGATGTACTATTGACATCTTCTAATAAGTTATAAAATCAATCAAAATGAAAATAGGAGTTGTATAGGTAGTCTAACACTAAAAATACCTACTGATGAGTTTTAATAGTGTTGTGATGAACGAAACAATTTCCTAAAAATATTTTGTTTGTTAACACAAATAATAATAATAATATTTATAGATACAATGGTGACATAAAATGTCTATGTATTAATTAATAAATCGAACTTGTTCTTTTTATTAAAAGTGAAATGACATGGAAATTTTAATATTTCACATTTAAAAAAATTTATAATCACATAAATTTATTTTATAATAATTTTATCTTTAACTTCGTTCCGAAGCGCTTAAAAAAATAAATAGCTATTCCCGGTGTAACATTTGCCAGTCAAGCATTTAAAAAATGTTTCTTTTCCCTTCATTTAAATATTTAACTCAAAAAAATTATTTTTTCAGAAATTTTTCCTCAAATTTTTCGTTGAAGCATAACATTTTTGTTACATACATACTTTTTATTACTAGTTAATTATATCTAGATTATTTTTTGGGTAATTTCAATTATTTTTTTGATTTTAAAAAATACTTCTAATTTGAAAAACCTTCATATTTTATAGATTATATAATTTTTTGGTATTATTGCCCATGTTTATACGAGGCAGAAATCTACCTTCATGTTCATACGTAAAAAAAAAACTGATAGATTTCTGCCATTATTGCTGTCAGATTATTCAAATATCAAGATGGCCAAAATTGAAACTATTGGCAAAGAAATAAATAAATACATTTTTTTATTATTCTAGTGTCAATCATACATTATTATTATTTGTGAATTTATATTTTTTTATTTGATTAATATTCGATTCGAGAGAATCCGAAGAAATAGCGAAAACAGTGAAAAGAGCAGCAAGAAGAGATAAAAGGAAATTTCTACAAAATTTAGCCGGAGAAGCAGAAATAGCAGCACAGCAACATAACTTGAGAGAATTGCATCGCATAGTCAAGAACTTAACAAGCCAGTCGGAACAACAAAACAAACCAATTAAAGATAAAAATGGTGCGCTCATCACAAACTTAGAGGATCAAAATACTATTCATAAGATAATAGCAATTATTATAAAGAAAAGATTAGAAGAAGTACTAGAACCAATACTACGAAAAGAGCAGGCAGGTTTCAGACCAAACCGAAGCTGTGTTGACCAGGCAAATACTTTATGGGCCATAGTTGAACAATCAGTAGAATGGAATGCCCCGCTATATCTACTATTCATAGATTTTAAGAAAGCATTCGACACAGTCAAGAGATGCGCAATATGGAGAACACTTACAAAGAAGGGAGTTCCTGAAAAAATCATCAACATAATCAAAGCGATCTATAAAGATGCAGAGACAACAGTTCAACACAGAGGTAACATCAGTGATCCATTCTATACCAATATAGGAGTTAGACAAGGATGTCCACTATCTCCACTTCTCTTCAACACAATACTAGACGACATTCTAAGAGAAGTTTGCACTGGAATAAACGGAATAGAATGGGATCTCTTCGGCAACTTAGAAGACTTAAATTACGCAGATGATGTATGCCTCATATCAAGGAATCAAAGGGACCTACAGAACAAAGTCAACAGATTACAGGAAGAAGCAAAGAAATCGGGACTGGAATTAAATATCGAGAAAACCAAGGCAATGAGTACAAACAACAGTGATAGTGAGCCAATAACAGTGAGTGGACAACAGATAGAATACGTAGAAGAATTCAACTACCTGGGGAGCATCATAACATCAAGAGGAGGTACACCAGAAGATGTCAACAGCCGTATAAATAAGGCAAGAAGAACATTTGGGAGCCTAATGAAGATATGACGGAGCAACCAAATATCGAGAACAACAAAGCTAACAATATTCAGAGCATGTGTTAAGTCAACATTAATATATGGCAGTGAAACATGGCTCAATTCGGTCAGAATCAAACAGAAGCTACCAGTATTCATCAACAAGTGCTTGAGATTTATATGCAAAATATTCTCGCCGGCAAGAATTAGCAACGAGGATTTATGGATGATAACTGGAGAAGAACCTATCAACAGACAGATAAAAATAAAAAAATGGAAATGGATAGGACATACACTAAGGAAATCAGAAAGTGATATAGCAAGAAGAGCTCTAGATTGGAATCCACAAGGAGAAAGGAGACCTGGCAGACCATACAACACATGGAGACGCACAATCGATCAAGAATTAACAATCAACAATTATACCTGGGACGATATTAAGGAAGTAGTACTCACCAGAGAGGAATGGAGGTTCACTATCGAAGCCCTATGCTACCACGCGGAGTAATAGGGGGAAAAAAAAATATTCGATCCGAAAATTACGTTGTCAACAACAATTTTCTTGTTTTTTATGAGGAAAAAAAAATAAAAATATTTTGACACTGACATATACTCAGAAAAAAATTTAAACGTCAAAAATCTACCAGAAATTTAAAATTTTGATAGATTTGCTTACCCTTTACCGAAATTACCCTTCAGCAATAAATTTTGGTAGACCACTTTTCTACCTGTATAAACATGCCAATTCAGATGTTCTTATTTGGTTCTTGTATTGATTATATAGTTTTCCTATATAGGTTTGGAACTTGGATATAGTTTTTCTATACCTATATGATTTATTTACAAAAATCATTTTTCAGGGTTAAAAAATTAGTACTTTTTATATTTTTTTTTTTTATTAATCGGTAATTTTTTGCGTTAATATTAATATTTAAAGCTTTGAATTTAAATTTTTGGGGTCCTGTCACTGATTTTAACTTTAATTCACGCAGGTGGAAAGTTTTACAGACATTATTAGCGTGTTAGATAAATAAATTGAAAAAAGATTGGTGTCGAAAGAAAAATAGTTTTGTTTTTTGTTTTTTACAATTACATATCTTACAACTACAAATAACCAAATAATATGTAATTTGCCCTATGTATTTATTCGAAGTAGCTTTAATATATTCTTATAATACTGGTTCAAGAATATAATGACATTTTTGTGTTTGTTGCTTTTCTGTATAGATGGTGAAAAGTCGAAGACTTTTTCTATGTTTCGGATATAACCTAAGTGGTTCAAGTACACTATGAAAGTTTATGATGAGATAAACCATCTACAATACCTTTGGCATTTCAGTACTTCAGAATAGTTAATTGATATTTGCAAATTTGAAATTTTGTTATTAGTTTTGAATTAGTTAATTTGAAATTTTATATAATAAAAATTTTTCATTTGAAAATTTTGCTAAAGGTGTTCGTAAATGTGTTTTTTTTTCAAAGAATGTCTAAATTTTATGTTAATGACAAAGTGATAATAAGGTAGATCGGGCAACTATAACTAAAATTGGATCTAATTATGGCTTGTTAAACTATGGATTGCAAAATATAATACAAATCTAGTATATTTAAATTTCTGGATCGTAAAAATTCAATGTATTAATTTTAGTCATTTAAATGTGTAGAAATAATTTTAAGACATCGTGTACATATATTTTAACTAAAATTTAGGGTCTAATTTAATTCTATTATGGTATATTAGTTTTATGATTATTTATTAGACAAAATGCACGTAGCTAACACAAAACAAAACAAAAAAAAAAAAATATAATAACAAAAACTACGAGTATTTGTGGTTTTATCAATATACACTGCTGTAGTCAATAGTTTCATAGCCAATATAAATCCCTCTAAAAATAACTGTATGTCCACTTTTAATAATCACCTTATTTATATATGGTTATAATTTAGAAAAATACAAAAATAATAACAAGAAAATGAAAAAAAATAATAAAGAAATATTCTAAAATCTCATTACCCATTAACTGTGTAAAACCATAAATCAGTTTACAAAAACAAAAAAATAAAAAACAAAAAAACTGAAAAATGAAAATGAGAAAAAGAGGATTCCAATAATTTTGTTTTTGTTTTGTCTAGTGTTTTGATACAAAAATGTGTTATACTTTGGTTTTTCCATATAAAATTAAATTAATACTTTTTAAGTGTTTTTAATGTTTTCAAATTCGATTGTAAAAATTTGCAAATTTATTTAATTTTTGTTATGAAAAAATTTATTAAAATGAAATTAATTAGGTTGTTGCCAAACTTAAATATTTTTTTATAAACAGTATTGCCATGATAGTAATTTTGAACAAAACCAAATTAATTGAAATTAATCATCAATGATTAAATTGTTTTGGACAATAGTTTTTCATTCAGAGTTCTGACTCAAATAATGGAAATAATTTTTTTTAAACAAAATTTTGTATTTTTTGATTTGGAACAAATTATCATCTTTAAAATTTTATTAAATAATATTTTATAAAATGAAATAATTGCATATGTGTGTTGGAATAGCAGCTGTCATTCCAGGTCTAGGTTTTATTAAATTCAAAAGAACGATGTAGGTTAATGATCTGAATAATATTTTTAAGTTGGCAAACTTGTGAATTGAATTATCAAAAATTTCTATTACATAACTATGCCTGCGCCATTCGTGACAATTAGTACAAGTAGTAATTACTAAATAATTGAGACCTGTATAAAACCAAATAAATATGTGGCTTTTAAGTTGTTATTGTATTTTCATATTAAACGATTGAATTGGACTTTGAACCGGATGAAAATAATACAGCTAGTATTTACTTTTCTTTAGCATTAATTTTCAAAGTGAGAACTTAGCCTAAAATGAACTCAAATGTGTTCACTTAACTTGCTTTTATACTCTATATACATATGATGAATTTGAAACTTAGTATAAGTTGGATTTTAAAAAATAAGCTTAGCATTAACTGGATTGCATTTTCAAAGTAATAAAAGTAATTATAAATTTAATATTTTATCCCGCGTTTCATTGGAATATATACAAAGCTGAGTTATATTTAACATACTTCTGGAAGTTGTACAATATTAAAATTTCATCCTGGTACCTTTACCCGAATACTGATTAATTACTTTTATTAATTTTTAATAGCTTTAATTTAAAAACATAATATAATTAATTTATATAATCTGTATCTGTTCCTTGAATTTTATTATGTTGGTAACACTTAATTTGTTTTTTTAATTATTCTGATTCAATGATCAAAAAATTCTGAATACCACATACCTATTTTCTTATATATAAAATATATTTAAAATATATGTGAAATAATTTTAAATTGATAATAAATGTTTATAAATACAATAGTAAATAAAAAAAAGTATAGTACAGAAAGTAAAATAATGAGAGTAGATTATTTGAAAAATAAAAAAAAATGTGAATAATGGAATAAATTAATATATAATTTAAAATAGCTAAGCACTATAAAGCCAATAGGCTTAAATATTGAATTTTAATAGTAAATACATAGAACCATACCACTCACTCGAGTGATTACTTTGGGCTCGTTACTTTTCATCTTTCTATACACATAAGTTAAATTAATTTTCAAATGATTGCATTGCAAACAATTATTATTTTTTTTTTAAATTATTTTTGTGGTTCAAAAATCATCATTACTAATTTGAAAAAAAAAAAAAATATATATTTGAAAAAATTACTTTTGTTTTAATAAAAATTTAAAAATATTTAAAATTTAAAATTATTTTTTATGAAAATTATTTAATTACAATTTTTTTATATTTTTAGTTAATTTGAAAGCATTCTTGAAGTAATAAAAATTTTTGTTAACTTGTTTTTAGGTTTGCAGAATGAAATCGGGATTTTTATTTTAAATAAATTGAATGAAGAAGATGGTGGTGAATGAAGAAACAGAAGAAAATGGTAATATTTATTATAAACGTATATGTAATGCAATGCTTTTAAACTCTTTTACAATCTATTTTTTGATTATATTACGAATTTGACACGAATCGTGTATTTTTGAATTTTTAACTAGAATAAAAAGTCTGTTTAATTACCTTATATATCTTCCAAATTTTGCCATCTAGATGGAATCACAAATACAAATATACAAATATAGTATCAGATTTTTTTTTTTTTCCAGATAGTAGTAAATCATCGAAAGAGGCTTCAGGGACTACCTATTACCGGGGAAGGCAGTTTGAAGGACTGTGGGACTTTAACCCACTAAAAACTTCTATCATTATTGCAACATTAAAACTAGTCTTATAGACTAACCATTAATTGACATTTAACTCAAAGAAACTAAGATACCTTTGATCTACCAAAATCCAATAAGGTTTTAATAGATAAAAGGTTTTAACCTAACTCAAGTGGTCTTGTTCGTTTTAGTCGCTTCACAAAATTTTGATTGTCAATTAAACTAGAAGCTTCGGTATTGACATGTTGGATCAGACGAGTTTTATGCCGTGCAGCGCATTTCATTATTTCGTCTTTTATAGATGAGATCTTCAGATCTCGATGAATATCGGCATTGCGAACATACCATGGAGCATTGACTATGTTGCGCAGTACCTTATTTTGGAACGTTTGGATAGTTTGAATATGGATTTGTTTAGTACATCCCCATATTTGAATACCGTATGCCCAGACTGGCTTCAATATTTGATTATACATCAAAACTTTGTTATAGGTCGAGACCGTAGAATTCCGCTCAATCAGCCAGTATATTTCTCTATATTTGAACTGGAGTTCTTGTTTTTTGATTTTCACATGCTCTTTCCATTTCAGTCTTGCATCCAAGGTCATGCCAAGATATTTAGCTTTATTCTCGCATGGAATCACAACATCATTAATTTTAACTGAGAGAGGAGTTACTATGTTTTTATAGGTGAAGTTTACATGACTAGATTTGGCTTCATTTAATTTAATATTCCATTTTTTGCACCAGTTGGAAATTTCGTCATTAGCTTTTTGCAGTTTGTTTGTAGCTTCTTCTATAGTAGAACCAACTGCCATCAACGCTGTGTCATCTGCAAAGGTTGCTATTTTTATATTTTCTACATCGGGTATATCACAGGTGTATAACAAATATAAAATTGGACCCAGTATACTACCTTGCGGTACTCCAGCTTTTATATCTCTTAGAGAGGAGTATTCATTCTCATTTTTAACTCGAAAAACTCTATTTGAGAGATATGATGAAAATAATTCAATATAATTTTTAGGGAGCAAACAACTTAGCTTTTTGATGAGTCCTTCATGCCAAACTTTATCAAAAGCTTGGGCTACATCTAGAAATACTGAAGAACAAATTTGTTTATTTTCCAGTGCCCTTTCTATAATCTCTGTTATTCGATGTACTTGATCTATTGTTGAGTGTTTTTGCCTAAACCCAAACTGGTGATTAGGTATTATATTCCTGTTTTCTATGAGGGGTTGAATCCTTCTCAATAGTAATTTTTCAAACAACTTCGATATTGTAGGGAGCATAGTATCAGATAAACCAAAATAAAAGGTAATGCAATTTATACTTATATTTATCAATTTTCAATGGTTTTCTTACATCGTATCTTCGTAATAAAAATCGTCCTTTTTTCCATCAGCACCAAAGGTGGATCATGTTTCAGAATTGTGTCACATCTGATATATTAATACCATAGATTAATACATAGGTTCTAATAATGTCTGTAAAACTTTCCATCTGGGTGAGTTAAAGCAAAAAGCTGTGGCCGGAATCAATAACTAGAAAAAAAACTTAAAGGTGAAGCTTTTTGAAAATTGTACCGGAAACAATTACCGATTAAGAAATAAAAACAACTTAAAAAGTATTAATTTTTGTGCCCATCTTTCAAATATCAAAAATAAATCATTTATAGAAACACGTATCCTAGTTCTAAACCCATATAGAAACAATTTTATATTTGATACTAGAACAAAATAAGATCATCTGAATAATAGCAAAAGATCATGAAATCAATAAAATATGAATATTTTTTAAAATTAGAAGTAGCTATTTTTTAAAGTCGTCAAAACAAGATCTTACACTAAAAATAAAGTACCTATTAAAAATTTCTTTGGTTTGTGTCTTTGAATTAGCCCATCTCGGAATGTTTCTAATTGACCAATGTAAGCACATTTTCAAGTTCAAATCAATATTCCTATTGTTGCCATGATGGTAAATTTTGCTTTGCCACCTTGAAAAATTCAATAGATTTGCAAAAAATCCTTCTTATAGAAAACAAAAAACCCGAAGGCCAATATTGACTATTTTTTTCAATTGGTGCTGAAATTATAAAACTATTATCCACTTTATCGTCACATGGTGTCTCCGTTGTATGCAAACAACATTTTTTTAAACTAGAATGGACAGTTATACATCGGTGACTCACCACGAAGGTAATAAAAAAAAGATTAGGGAAATAAAAACATGTCCTATGTAACAAAAATGTTATGCTTAAATTGGACTAAGAAAATTAATTGTTTTGCGGAAATGAAAAACTTTGTTTTGAGTTAAATATTTAAATGAAGAGGAAAGAAATATATTTTTAATACTTGACCGGCGAATGTTTTTTTTTTTTATTTCCATTTAATAATGTCTAAAGAGAAATTGTTAATTCTCATGTTTAGACTATACATTTACAAATTTAAGTTTATTAATAATTTTTAAATTTTTTATAATTTAAAATTAAAATTCAATTCATATTCAAAATTCAAAGTACTTTAACAAATTGTAATTAAAAACGAAGTAAAATAAACAAGAAAAAGAAGTGAGAAAGCAAATAAAAGAAAAATTCACTTGACGTTAAAAAATCAAATAGAGAAGAAAACAAAAAAAAAAACAAAAAATAAAAATTAAGATTTAACTACTATAATCAAAAATTACTAAAATACAATTAATATGAATTATAAATTATAAATTAAACTATAAAAACAAAATAGACAATTGATAATACTATTCTTAATTTAAAACTTTTTTTTTTTTTTTTATATAATTCCAAGTCTAAGTCATAAACACCCTAACTGCTTTTAAACAGAGGTTTGGAATACACAATCACATACAATAGCTTTTTCTGTAGAATTTTTGTGGTCTAGACTAATTTAAATGTGGAAAACTATATCTATTGTAGAGTACTTCGCCTTCATAATAGCATAGTTCCATTTTATTTTTAGTGATAACCAAAACTCTCAACTATTTATCCTTTATTTTATCCCAATGATAAAGGGTACTGGACCAGGCTGAAAAATCCAGAAAGCATTTTTTGCCTCCGTCCGGAATCGAACCTGGGACCTTTCGGTTAAAAGGCAGGCGTTCTACCTACTGCGCCACCCAGCGTGTAAACTTGATACGATTTTGTGTTATAATTTTTGAATATTTTATTAATTAATTCATTCTTTAGGTGAAGTTTATCTAGTACTTTTAATTCAATTTCTATACTGTTGTACCATATTATGCACCTGGGCATATTGTTGTTGATGTTCCAAAATGTGATGTATTTAGTTTTTGCTTCTAGTATTCACTTGATGGATTTCATTTCTTTTCGGCAGAACGGTTTGTTGTGTGTACATTAAAATTCTGGACATCATGGATATGAAGTATAACTTTAAGGTAAACTAAATCGCTTACCAGTA
The DNA here is from genome assembly GCA_963942445.1 of Argyra leucocephala. Lineage (NCBI taxonomy): Eukaryota > Metazoa > Arthropoda > Insecta > Diptera > Dolichopodidae > Argyra > Argyra leucocephala. Next base: position 20,691,739 of record OZ012680.1, on the reverse strand, counting down.
GTAGGTATGTTGAGAATCAATCCACAGTCCCAGGTATTTATATTCTGAAACCATTTCTAAGATTTGATTATTTAACTCAATATTCAACTTTGGACATGATGATCCAATAATCATATGTTTAGTTTTCTTTATATATATAGTCAGTTTTTGTGTGGACATCCATTTATATATTTTTTGTAATTCAGTATTCATTTTACACTGCAATTGGTTATAGTTCTTTGCTCTAACTACTATGCAAATATCATCAGCAAATAAAAATGTGTCAACATTATTACTTATTCGCTGTATACACTATCAATGTATAAAGTGAAGAATAAAGGTCCTAAAATGCTCCCTTGTGGCACACCAAAGTTCACATTTTCATTTCTACTTTTCAAATCACCAATTTTAATAAATTGTGAACGATATTTCAAATATGCTTGATACCATTTATATTCCGTTCCTCTTACTCCAAATCCATCCAATGTTTCGCCGTGAAGAACTAGTATTTATTAATAATATAAACAGAATCTTTGAAGATGTACAGTGTAGTGTTACCGAAAATAATGAGTATACAAAGAATATAAAGCCGAATTTGGAGAATCATTGAGCAATAATGAATTAACAAATTCAAGGTAATCCATCATCGTTTTTTTTTTATATTTGGCCAAAGTAATGGGAAAATACTAACTACTTTCGCAGAATGAATGAAAGAAAAAGAAGAATAGTAAAGAATAATAAATAAAATTAGAAAAGAATATAAAAGAATTAGAATAGAGTAGAATAATTATATATATATTATTCTGCATTTATCTGGATGTTTGTAAGTCCGATGGAATACCCCAACACATATACAAATTGCAATATGTATACAAATTGCTTTGGTACTATTTTTTTAACCCCTGTCTACCATGCTGAACCTTTGCAGGAAAAAATACCATTGCATGAAATATAGTTTTTTAATTTAATGTTAGTCTTCGCAAATAATAAGGAAAAATAAAAAATAATAATATAAATAAAACAAACAATTTTTTTGATTTATAATAAGAAGGACTAATAGAAATTTTATCAATAGTTTAATATGGTATAATAACCAAAAGGCAAACAGCATTTAACACAAAAAAAAACATAATGCACTCAAAGGTTATTCTTATTACTTAAAATTATACACAATATGCATATGTGTCTACATATTTTTTTTTTTTTGATTTTTTTTTGTTGTTATGATAATGATCATAGCATCATAGTTTTGCTACCGTATGCATTGTCTGTACTATAGTACTATATATAGGTATATATATATATATACTCTAGCCAGAAATGTGATGCGATGAAGAGTTAAAATTGTTATTTACTTTTATTTTTTTTTGTTTTTTGTTGTTGTTATGATAAAGATCATAGCATCATAGTTTTGCCATACCGTATGCATAGCCTGTATAGTACTATAGGTATTTATATATACTCTAGCCAGAAATGTGATGCGATGATGAGTTAAAATTGTTATTTATTTTTATTTTTTTTGTTTATTGTTTATTGTTTTTTTTTTTAATATATGTATATATATCTATATGGTTTATAAATTTATGATCGTATATAATATTTAGTATATATTAGGTTTTAGTTCTGCTGATTTACACATAAAAACAATAACAACCTATACATTTTCAAAGAAATTAAATTAAATTTTGTAATATTATTTTTTATTTCTTATCTTTGAAAATTTATAATTTTTAGGTATATTTGTGTACTTCAAGTGTGTAGAAATGTATGTTGTAGAGACTTAGAGAGTGATGATTTTTTTTAATATAGTAAGTAGGTATATATATATAGGTATCGGTTAAAACATATTGATTGTTGTTCTTCTTTTTAATGTAATATGTTATAAATAATAATTATGTATGAATTTTAACATGAACAGTTCGATAATGAATTTTTTGAAATGAAATGAAATTTTAAATAACCGATCAATGGTTCACAAGTAACGAACAGTTTTGTAAATACCTATTTATTTGTAGTAAATTTTTTTATTTTAATTTTTTCTCCAACACGAGTTTTTATTTTATTTATCAAAATAAATATTATGTGTACCTACAATATTATTGTTTTTTATATTTATAATTTTATTTATTTTTGTTTTTAAAATTGTTTTCGTTCAAAGTTGTGGCTCATTATAAAATATTATTTGTTTGCTATAAACTTTGACGCTAAGCTTACGCAGCGAATGTTACGATAAATTTTCAATGTTGGCAAAAAGGATGTCGCTAAAATGATCGAGTAAATGACCCTTAGGGAATAGAAAATTTTGAACCTTACTACAAATATTCTGTTTATATGGTAATTAAAAGCGTTATAATACAAAAATAAAGATATGATAAATTATTAAGCAAATACGTATATTTTTCTTAAACTTGAAATGAAAACTCTAATGAAGGAAAGAAATGCTAGAATTTATTTTGCTCCCGTCATTTATGGCGGGTTACCAAGCTAGTTAGTATATATATTTACTTACTCGTCGCTTGAAAATTTCTAAGTTAAGTTTGTGGGAACACAAAAGAAGGTATAAGGTGAATGTAATATAAAGCAAAGTATTGTTGATAAATACTTAAGAAGCTTAAAAGTAATTCAATATTTTAATACAATATTTGAACAATAATGCTTTTATAAGTAATAGTAATGATGGCAATAATTTATAATATTTCAATTATAATGGTAATTTATTTACAGTAGTTCTGCTCTCGGAACTTGATAGGTTTGGATTTAATAGCCCAACTTTTGTTCACACGTTGTAACACCTTCAAGATCAATCATGTAGCATCCGCTGGTGAGCATAATAAAATTTCATTAAACTTCATATTGGCGTTAAGCTAACTATATTTACTGCAAAAACAAATCATACTTTTTAAAGAAGTAATTGAAGCTTTGTAATGGATTTCACTACTTGTTATGTTATTTATTTTATTTTGAAAAAATATATGGAAATATGTTATATATATTTTAGAGTGAAATAATTGTTAAAATTATATTTTGTAAATACATTGTATGTTATTGTATAACTAAAATACCACATCGATTAAAGCAAAAAACAAACAAAATAATTTTTTTAAAAATTTATTATATACGAAAAAACACTTGCCTACATGTTTTTTTTATTTTTTTTTTTCTAAATAAATCTTAAATCCATATTAATTACTTAGATTAAAAAGGATAGAATTTTCTAACTTATAATTATAAAGATTACATTAATTCTAATTAACATAAGCTAATTCAACTAAATTATAGATGTATATATATATATATTATTTACATGTATGTAAGGTACATTAATTATAACTATAAAAATAAATTTTAATTTTAAGTAAACTTTTATATATTAATTACAACTATAAAAAAAAAAAAAAACAGAAAAAAAAACATTTCTTTTTATTTTTGAAAATGCGTTGTAGTAATTAAAATAATTCTATTTATTTTATTTTATATTTTTGTATTCTGTTTTTTTTTTTGTTTTTTGTGCTTTTAAAAATCTTTTGTTATAATGAATGTTTAAGAAATTAACTTTATTTTTTTATAAATATACAACTACTATATATGTACATCTAGATATAATATAAATGACAATAGAAATTAATCTAGCTTAAAACATCTTAAGTTTTAAGTATTCGAATTGAAATTCGCTTCAATGAATTTTTCTTAAAATAAAAATCCAAATAGAATACTTATTTTTTTTTTCTTAACTACTCATTTACTGACTTTAAATACTTATTTAGTTACTTAGATTGAAATTCGGTGCGAATGGAATGATATAAGTAGATGCGATAGAGTATAATCTGTACTGTATATATACAAAACGGAGCGAGTAAAGCGAATTAAATAATTTATTTAATATAATATATATATATATATATATTATATTATATATTTTATTTCATTCATTGTTGTTGTTATTGTTTTTGTTTTCATTTATTTTATTATCAGTCGTTTTTCCATAAGTTTTTCCTAAAAACAAAATCGTGATTTTTGTATTACTTTTATTTAATTTTTCGTTTTGATATTTTCTTTTGATTATTTTTTTGTTTTGTTATTTTTTTTTTATTTTTCGTATTTATGTAAAGACAACCAAGAAACTGTAAGAAGACATTATGAAACCATATCTTAATCCTTGAACATAATCTTATACTTTGTTGTAATGTTAAGAAATTTTCTTTTAAATGTTGTTTTTTTTGTTTGTGTTTTTGTTTTTGGTGTTGCTAAAATAAAAAACAAAAATTTATATTTTTGAATGGATTGAAAGTGGGTTGCAAAGTTGGTACTGGAATTTTTTCAGAAAATCTAAAAATGTCAAAAACGTAATATATCCTTAAATATAATACTAAATCAATGTTAGGTTTTATAAAGCGATGGTCTAAAGAATTTGATGACCCTTTTATATCTTAAAATCCCTATTTAGATGTCTTGTGAGGCCACAACTGGAATATGCTAGTCAGGTCTGGTCACCCTATTACGAAATTCATATTAAAAGAATAGAAGCTATTCAAAAGAACTTCATAAGATATGCACTTCGCCACCTTCGTTGGTCCAATCCACTTGTCCTGCCTCCATATGAACACAGATTAAATTTGCTACATTTAGCTACATTAAAAACAAGGCGTGAAGTTGCTGATGTTCTTTTCATCATCCAAGTAGTGAAGGGGAATATTACGTCCCCATTTATATTGAATTCTGCCCGAATTTCCAATAACACTCGACTCCGATCACCTAATATTTTCTTACTTGTATTTCATAGAACCAACTATGGTATGAATGAGCCTATCCACAGAATGATGATAATAGGGAACAAATATAAGAACGTGATTGACTTATCACTCTCAAAAGATGTGGTAAAGAATCGGCTACACCTCTGTAATCAGAACCCTTCTAACTAACCCCTCTAACCATTAGGTAGTTAACTTTTGTAAATTTTTATTGTTTTTTAAAATCTTTTTATTGTTTTTAAAATTTTGATTCTGTTAAATTTCAATCTTTATATTAAAAGAAAAAGGAAAATAAAAAAAAAAGAAGAGATAAAAAAAGCTAAAAAAAAAAAAAAAAAATATGCTAGCCAAATTATGGCATGAAAAGGCTTATCTACAACCTATGTCGCTTGTTCCGCGAAACATATGTCGAACTGATCTCAACATATTTATCGGATCGAGTATTTCAAATTAAGCAAGTAGAAGATTACTCTGCTCTGCACAATATACACGTCGGGGTACTACGAGATAGTATACTGCGTCCCATACTGTATTTAATATACAAAAGTAATATTCCAGAGATAGAAGATGCGACGATAGTTATTTTTGCAGGCACACGGCTATATTAGCAGTCGGTAAAAATATAAATGAAGCTACAAACCAATTACAAAATCTCCATTTGGTGCAAAATATGGAGAATTAAACTGAATGAAGCAAAATCCACTCACGTTAACTTAACAAATAAAACAAAATTGAGTCGCACATTCCAGTAAGATTAAACAATGTAATCATATCATATCAAAATGCTGCAAAATAATTTGCGGTATGACGCTTCACGCAAAGCATAGATGGAAAGAACATGTTAAGAAAAAAAAGAACTGTGTTAGGATAAAATCTCTTATCTTACAATAATTTCTGATGGAATTTTGTTTGATCAAAGATATCGGAAGTGATAGAGGTAAATCGGCAAAGTCCTTCACTTCGTTCTTCCCCCATTACATAGAACAGAAATAGAAGGCTCTTTGAATGAATTTCTTCTATCTGAACAAAAAAAGTTCGCTAGTGTTTTTCAAGAAGAAATTTTTTTATCGTCATTAAGGAATCTCTTAAAAAGCTTAATCATATTTGGTCAACCAAAACAAAAGCCAAGAAACTATTGAAGCTTTAGATTTTAACATAATGTATGTGTACCTTTTCTATTAGAACGAGTCGAAATGATTTTTGTAGATGTAATGGGTTGATGGTTCCCTCTACTCCAGTTTTCTTGGTCACAGCAACATAGAAGGGAATGGGAGATTTAATGAATTGCTTAAGTAAGGTTATAAGCTTGATAGTCCTTTTGAAGTAGTTATTCTCCTATAGGAGCTAGCAAGGAACGTATTCATTTGTATTTCATCCGTATTATCTGGCACAGTAAATACATGGTAGAAATATGGCAATATGGCTTCAACATTACTATAGGTCACTAAAAGGCTCTAAAACTAAATTCTAGTTAGTTTCGCAGAGAAGCAATTGCTTATGTTATCTTCAGATAGTAATATTTCAAAACTATCCTGTTTAAAAATTCGTTTATGCGATAGGTTGAAGTTGTGAATCCTAAACATAGTCTCTCAGAAGTTGCTGTTAGTCTAACTATTAAAAAAATTAACTTGTGAAAAATTAAGCTATGACAATTTCTATGACAAACGGTGGTTACGGATAGGTTGATTAAGAAGAAATTGAATACTGCTAACAATTTCAATTATAGAATTTTACCTGTCGGTTCAATTGAGCCTAAGGTATTAGAAAATGCCTTCACATAGGATAAAGATGATATCATTATATAACAATAATTACGTTGCATAGGCTGCGGAGTACGTCTTTTGAGAGATGTAGTTTTTTGTTTTATTTCTACCTATAGCTTTAATTTACAGTGTGCTTGTAATGAAATTTGAAGATTAGAATTCATGCGGTGAAGTTTAATTTCCCAGTGATACCACAGTGAACTTACTTAAATGCCGAATTGGAAACCACTATTGCCCATAATAAATTAAAAATTTCACTAATCTCTCAGATATACTGAAAATTCAAAATGAATAATGGTGCACCTTAATTTCTATACATAGTTTGTAGTGATGGTGTTGTTCATGTTAATTTCCAGATAAGACAACATTTTTGGATTTTAAATAAATCCTTAAAAAAAACAACAAAATAAAAACAGCAGAAATCGTATGTATATGTATGAAAGTGAAAACAATAAAATAAAACAATTACAACAAGAAAAACAGCAACTAGCTATAGAAATGTATAAAAAAAAACCTAAAAACTGTTATATTTCTAACTGTTAGTATTGCTATTCTAGTTTGTTGTGAACTAAAACAAAAAAAAAGCAAAAATAAAAAAAAAACAAAAGTTATATTATAAGCTCCTCATCATCACAGTTGAGGGATTGTATTTATCAAATATGTATACATACGTATATATTGTATATGTATAATAATAAAAATTAGATATGAAAATGAAAAAATAACCGTTATAGAAAAACAAAACGAGCAAAACAAAAACAAAAAATTCAATTATATAAGGATTAAATGATGTTAAAGTTAGCAAGGACATATTAAAAAATATATTTTGAATTGTATCTATTTTGTATATGTATCTAGTATGTATATATGAAAATATTTTCTAAAAATTATTTTTGTTTTCAAAATTAACAATAAAAATTGAAACAAAGAGAATAGAAATTTTATATTTTCTTATATTATTATTTACATATTAGGAAATTGTCATTTTATATTTTCTTTTTCTTAATTCGATAAGTTTAATTAATTGAGATCCTTTTTTGTTGGTTTGTTTTTTATTTTTTCATTATATTTTGCGGAAGGAAATTCAAATTATTTACGATATAAAATTAAAACAATGGTGTAGTGGAAAACCGTGTGTGTGGCACATTGAATTCGATTCGTGCCAATTTTGCAGAGTGCTTCTATTTATAGATTGCTATACTTGAGGTGATGGATCGGGAGTGTTGAGTTCGAAATTAATCAAAATATTTTAAGATTTTATTTTATCGTTATTATGAATTGGTTTTAGAGCTCGGGATGAGTTTTCACCTTTTGTACAATGCTTCTTCGTTTATATTTGTAGATAGCAATAGCCCTCTAATTTAGAGCACTGAGTACTTGCGTATCACTATAAATATTTTTTTTATATTTCATGGCTTTTATTTCACGAGTTATAGATAAAGGTATAAAATATAGTTTTTTGGGATTTGTTTTGACTTGAGATGTTCTTTGTAGACTCAACTTTTTAAGATATATTGTACTTCCCGTTTAATTTTTGGTAATTTAAAATTGCGGATTCAAGCCGCTGGCGAACGCAATTATTAGGTAAATGTCAATTTTCGAATCAGGTGATATGTGTATCTGGAAATATTTATATCTTTTGCGAGTGTTAACATCAAATTCAAATGGAAGATGAAAGAAGGACAACTCTTCACGTAAGTAGAATCTGCATCTATCTGTGTTGGACGAATTTTTAATAAGTTATTGTTAATTAAGACATGTCCTGTGATAAATCATGTCAGTGTTCTGACATTGGATCTACTCTCCTGATTATCATAGTTTTCTCACTGTTCATTTTCATTCACTACTAACTCTTACCCTTAGTGGACATTTCGATATTCTATACTCAAGAAATTTTTCCATATACCGGATATATTTAGTCAAGCATTTGATAAGGTTTGGTATGAAGGACTGCTGTACAAACTCAAACAGTTTCTTCCACAGAACCTTTATTTATTACTGCAGTCATACCTCATTGAAAGTCACTTGTTAGTGAAGCATCGCCTATACACAAACTTAAATTATGTCAGGTCTACCACAGAGAAGCGTTTTAGGTCTGTTTTATGCCTCATCAATACTGTGAACTAATCAACAACAAATAAGACAAACACCGCCAGTTCATGGATGATGCGGCCATATTGGCATGGTATAATAGTCCGGTACATCCTACAGTGATTCTGCAACACTGCATAAATAAAATTCAGCAATGGGTACAGAAGTGGAGAATCAGAGTGAATGGAGCAAAATAAACACATTTACCTTAAAGAGAAAAAACTTGTCAGACGGTGGTGCTGAATAACGAAGTAGTTATACAAAAAGATACAGTCAAGAACCTGGGCATGCATTTGGATAGAAAATTTACATGGAAAATCCATATTCAAATAACAACTTGGGTTGAAAAGAAAACAACTTGGGTTGAAATTAAATAATATGTATTGGACCATTTTTTTTTTATGATCTTGACAGTAACTTAGGTAGAATCAAGGTACTGCATTTTTACACTACAATATCTACAATAATTTGAGTATTTATTTTAACAAATTACTGGCTTATCTACTTATTAAATGTAAAAAAATGCATTAGCTGAAACTCACCAATTTCGCTGGAAAACAAACTTCTGGTTTATAAAGCTATTTTTAAGCCAATATGGGCTTACAAAATCCAACTGTATCCAGCAATTCTAATATTGAAATATTACAGAGACTTCAATCAAAAGTATTAAAACAAATAGCACGTGCAAAATGGTTCGTAAGTAACGATATCTGACATCAAGACCTACAGATGAAAAGCATGATTCCTTCATCAGAAGTGCAAGCTGTAAATATCAAACAAGATTAAATTCTCATCTAAATATTGGTGTTGGTCGAATTTAACGTCACAACATTCTCCAACAACAAATACTAGATTGATATAATTAGATTGTCATGGATAACTTACCATTGGGTTTTTCAAGTCATTATATCGTCGCTCAGCAATTATACTGCCGTACATCGCAAAATCGAAAAAAATTAACTGAAAATGCCATCTTTATTAACTTTTGATGCTCTATCGATCTGTGCATTATCCTATGTACCATAGAAATAGAAACATTTCATTGCTACTTTGCCGTAAGCCACACCAAAATTGATGTTTTTATTCTTAATTTGACTTAAATGCCAAATTTCTGGATATACGACAAAACGCGGTGTAAATTAACGTTTTCGAATTCGTGCAATTATTTTGAAAAAAATATACCGGACAATTATTTAAAATTCAGAAAATAGTTCTTAATAGTTTCAAAAATAGTAAATATTGGTACGCGAACAATTTATTTGTCATCGATGCATTCTATATAGTATCAATGTACGCCTTCGATTGTTTCTTTATAGAAATCTATTTAGAATTTCAATAAATTTTAATTTTATTAAATAATTATATTTTTTTTTTATTTTCAAAAATATATCTAATAAATATGCATTTAAATAAAATAAATAAATACCACAATAATTGAATGAAAATTATATTATCTAAAATTTTCTATAACACGTACATACACAAATAATATATATATATAGTAGAATATAGTATATTGTGCCGCAAGGATGAAATTTTGCCGGTATACACAAATAAATCGGATAACGAATATAAAATTTGTCAAATTATTGTGGTTTATTATTATTTTTTTTTATTATAATTTTTTTTTATTATTATTATTCGGTTGACTTAATTTTAATTGATCCCTTCTTTAGCTTCAATCACTATTTTCGGAGGATTTAAAGGATTTTGTGGTTGTTTTAAATAAAAGGATATAATATTATTATAATTACTATTACATAAAATTGAAATAGAAAAAGGAATAATAGAAAAAATAAAAAAATAAAATAAAATTATTATCCTTCAAAGTTAAAACCATTTAATCTTTCAATTATTTATAGTGATTTTAGAATTAAATTAGTGAATTTTTTACATTTATATTGTTTTGTATGTATGTATATGTTGATGTATGGAATGTGTTCATATATTGTCATAACTAACGTAAAATAATTCAAATGTTTATTTGAATTTTCAATTTTGTCATATTAATGAGGAATGTAAAATTTGAATGAGTATTTTAAGTGGTTTTTTGTTAAAAGAAGTCCGTATCTACGGTGGTGGAAGTGATGATTAGTAAATTGGTTAATATGAAGAATAAATAGAAAACCCTATGTTTTGGTGTGGGAGTGAAGATGCAACAAATTATTTTAATAACAGTTTTTTAAAAAATAACGTTTTTAAAACGGACAAATTCAATTTAAAAAATATAAGTTTTTTTTTTCAATTAGCTCCACACAGACTTTTAATCCCGTTCAGATTACTGACTTAGCTTGTGATTGTAAAATTTTAATAATTCTAAAAAAATTAAGATTTAAAACGAAAAACGTTTAAGTCTCCAGCTCACCGGGAAATTAGTTTAAAACTGATTGCAAAATTGCTATACTGAACAATCCAGTAAATAGACAGACAAGAAAGCGAGTCAATAAATATAAATTAAAAATATTGATAAACAAAATTGAATAAAAGTATTATATTTATCATAGCAGATTATCGACTGTGTATGAAATTGAAATGTGCACATTAAATTTAAATAACGAATCTAAAATCCGCAATATATTTTTCTGATATCTTTTTAATCCTATCAAAAGTGAAAATATACTATTAAATACTATTTAATTAACACTATTAACACTGGCATACTTCATTACTGATAAATCTCGAAGTAATTGAACTGAGAAACTCAATACGTAGGTTAAAAATTTCCTTTCAAACCGTTTAATACAGATTGAATTCGTTGTTGTTATATCCGAAAAATCCAATATAAATGCTGGTGTCCCTCAAGGCTCAGTTTTTTCTCCAAAATTATTTATAATATTTATGAATTATCTCCCCTATCCACGACTTCAAATAACAATCACAGCTTTGCTGGATAGAACCGCCTTGATTAATTGTATTTCTTTGAAAAATCTGCTGAAGTGATTCAAACTTCAGTTTATAGAAAACGAAATAACATATCTTGTTCTCTAAACAGCGACCATAATAAAAAGCAAGACTGGGGAAGTGTAAATAAGATAAAATTTAATATTTCAAAACCCCAGAGCTGCCTCATAATAACAAAGCGAAATCCATCAAAACCAAATATTTTATTCGAAAATGTTGATATAGAAATATTGATCACATTTTGTCGGTCGCGAAAAATGCTGTTAAATTATAAGCATTCTTAAGAAAAAGTGGGAAATACATTTACAAGGCATAACATTTGACTTAAATATTTGGGGCCCCGTAACGACGTGCATAACGATTGACCATACCGTTATCTGTTTTAACCGTATAGCATTTAGGTCAGATTCAGAAAAAAATTGATATATAAAAACGAAAGCTCTCAAAACTGTGTTTTGCACGTTGAAACAATCAACACGTTGAAACAATCATGAAGGTAAATTCATGTGCATACGGATGGCAGAAGACAAAAATATGTATCTACCCAAGGGAATTAAACCCCACGAGCTGGTCACTACTACAAATGGAAAATCCCGCGATTGTATTACTAATTTTCAAAATGGGACCATTATAATAAAATATAAATATCCCATTAATAAGGGCATCTACGGAAAGTATTATATTGATAGCAATTCTCCACGCAAATTATTTCTATGTGAATTTCTTTAACAGGCGATCAGAAAATATTACGAAAAATTAGTCGATCTAGTACGTCACTGCCTAAACGTATTTGTTATTATTAACAAATAGATAGGTGGGCTTTAGTGTGTTCGACTCCCGCACTGTTAAGAAGAACGCATTGCGCGTGTCCTTCTTTATTTTCTAAAATTTGTTTTGTGTTATCCTTTCTTGTGCTTAATTAAGTACGTTACGGCAAGTTTTTACTACATATTTTACTAAAATGTTATTCTAGTTTTTATTTATCAAATTTTTGGCTTATTAACTCATTAAATGTAGAAAACTTAAAGGAACTAAGGCTTCTTGAATAGCACACTTTCATTTCATTTAAATTCTTACCAGATTATACTTTCAATTATTTTTAGTAATTTTTTTTATCCCTGGGTCATTTATTTTATCACAAGGGTACTGGTCCAGATCGAAAAACCATTTTTGTGTATGCAAGAAGCATTTTTGTTGCTTATCGGGAATCGAATCTGGGTTGAAAAGCAGCCGCTCCATTTACTGTGCAACCCAGCGTGTTTTACAGAAAATATAGATAGGTTGACTTTAGTCGATTCGTTTCGAAAATTTATTAGATAAAGAAAAATTGACAATGTAAATGGCCCACCACCGAACCAACAACCACAATGGTCCACCACCGAACCAACAACAAACAACATTGAACAGCTAGTTATACATACTTCTTGAATTTTTAATTTTTTTTTCAAAACAAAAACAAAACAAATCAATTTTTAATCCTTTGAATTCAAATTAATAATTTAATATTTTAAGGATCTACATAATATTATTTATAAATATATTAAATAAAATTTATCCTTATATTTTAATATATTGTAGAAAAGTATATATATTTTATTTCACTATTTTTTTTTTTTGTTTATCTGCATCAATAGATAGCAGCACCATAAAATGAGATCAAAGAAAAAAATAAAATATTTTGTTTTTTGAAAAATTTTAATAAAAATTTACTCGTTTATTTTGTTTTTCTGTTGTTTTTGTATAATCGAATATAGAAAACCAAAAAAAAAAAAAAAAATAAAAACAAAAAATAATCAAAAAAACGAAAAGTTTTTTTTTTCTGTTAGTTTTCAAATTAATAATCAAAATATCCTGAAAATCCTTCAATGTATAAGAATAAATAGATTCACTTCTCATCATTCAAACGGACCAACTACTGTATGTACTCTACTTTTTTTACTTATTTTTATTTTATTTTATTATTTTTTCTTTTTTTTTTTGATGTTTTTTATTAAGTGCGGGATATACAATTTTAAAGCTCATTTTTCTTGAACCATATTTTTTTCACCGCACTATTTTTCTTTGGAAAACCTCAGGGACCTTTTTAAAAAAGATAGCAATAAAAACAGAGGCGTCACACATAACTGGATAGAATGCAATAGATATATAGATAAGAATAAAAGGATAGAGGGGGGGAAAGAAAGACAAAGAAGTATGATTTTAAATTGATTTGAGAGCTTCAAAGGATTCAACATTGTTACATATACATACATACATACATGTGTTCTTATTTTGTTTTTCATCCTCTTTTAAATAGTAGTTTTTTGTTTCAGTTCTACTTATATATATAATATGTTGTTTATTTATATATGAATATTTATATTTAAATACATATAGATTTACGTCATCAGGAAGCCTCAGTTAAGGGGGTAATAAAATAATGTTAAGTTGAGGAGTTTTAAACTGAAACTAAAGGAGTAGTTTTAGTCACACACAAATAAAAATAAATAAAATTTAACAAAATAGTTCATGTTACAAGGTGTTTCATTTTAGGTTTTTTTTTTTATTTTAAATGAAAAGTACTTTAAAAATTCAATTATTGACAATAATGAAGGCTACAATCATGATTTCTGACAAAAGTGAAGCAAAATTTACAAGTATTTGCATATAAGGCAGGCACATATACGTTGTTGCTAATTCATTTTTTTAGTTACTAAAGTACATAAATTATAGTTAACAGTTAAGAATAGAAGGTATTATCAGAAATTATATATATATACATAGTTTATGTACTCCAATCGAAGAAAAAAATTAGAAAAGAATGTAAAGAATATGATTACACTTTTGACATGTACGAAAACCTACAATAAAAAATCGCTCACTGATTGAGAAAAAGTTAAATATGTGGCTTCAAATACATGTAATCCTATTGAAAAAAGTAAGTTTGTATTTGCCAATTGTGTCTATTAAAAGCAAAACATACTATTCCACAAAAAAAAATTTATTTGGCATATTGATACCGTTAGATTCGTAATTAAAAACTGTACGTTATGAACGGAAAAATAAATGCAAAACAATATGAAAAAAAAAAAAAAAATTGTTTGGCTTTTTTCAAAATTACTTATGATGGAGAAGAGCATGTTTTGCTTTTTAATAGACACAAGTATGATATTCGAAAAATACTAATTTATGTAGATTTTGTTCAAATAGTGCCCCAAACATTTCATATTTTTTACATTCTTGAGTATAAATAACAGATATGTTTTTTATATCTGCAATCTATTTTTTTTACAATGAAAAGCTGCATCAGGTGCATGAATCGAATGTTTTCATCAGGTGCTTGCATTAGATGCTTGATTTAGATATACTTCGATACGACACGCAATTTGAGTGGATTTTATTCGAAATATTATTGCGTGATGTTGTTATTAGCATTTTTCAGCATTATGTTCTCTTTCAAATTTGCAAGTTTATTCAACTAACTCCAGTTTCAGTACCGCACAATCGTTTGAGCAAATGAAAATAGTTTCACTTTTTATTGTAATAGCCATTATATACATATATAATACTCATTAGTGAGTCTATTGACTATGCGTATCTCTTAATTTCATCATTTAATTTCAATATTATAGACCGTTCATACAGTTGCTCATAATATCAAATTAAAATTATGTTCAAAAAACCTGGAAAAGAACCAACAGACCCAAGCAATTATAAACCAATTAGTTTGTTACCCAATATAAATAAAGTTTATGAAATGCTAATCAACGACATGATAAATAAATTTGTAAATACTAACAATATAATGCCCGAAAATCAGTTCGGTTTTAGACACAAACATAGCACCGTAAATGCTATAAATGAGCTCACGTCAGATATCTGTTGGAACATGAATAAAAAACTTGCCGTAGGAGCCAGCCTGATCGATCTGGAAAAGGCCTTCAACAGTGTTTGGATAGATGGATTGATATATAAATTATTAAAACTAGGATTCCCAAAACCTCTAATTAACTTAATAGATAATTTAATCAACAATAACAAATTCTATATAGCCAATTTTCCAGATATAAAAATAAAACTTTTTGCAATTAAAAACGAACTTCAACAAGGAAAGGGTAAATCACCCATCCTTTCCTCAATCTACTTGATAGAGCTATTACAATTATTAGACAGAATAAAAGGAATAAATTTTACATTAGCCTTTGCAGACGATATAATTTTTTACTCAGCCTCTAACGCTGTTGAAATGGTACAAAATAAAGTACAGAAAATGGTTAACATAACCGTTGATTACTGCAAAATATGGCTTTTAAAAATAAATCTTAATAAATGCGAAACAATCCTATTTCGAGACACATACAGTAATCTAAACTATAATATAAAAAAAAACTGAAAAAGCTTTACAATAATTAAAAACAGCATATAACATACAAATAAAAAATAAAAATACTGTAAAGTATTTGGGAGTGCTTCTTAATCAAAACCTAAAATTTGCAGATTAAGTTAAAAACGCCATCTTAAAAGGTAACAAAGTATTCATGGCCTCCAAAAAACTATTCTACAATAAAACTATACAAACAAGAATTAAAATGATAGCCTATCAAACACTAATATGATCTACTCTAACGTATACGCATCTCCTATCTGGTACAATATCAGTGGTAGCCTAATGGAACAATTACGCAAATTTGAAAGAAAATGCATTAGGGTTTGCATAAACAAATCCCGTAGGCCTGAAACTGGGTGCATCCATTATTATTCAAATAGATATATTTATAATGAATCTAAAATAAACAGGATTGACAATTTTACTATAAAATTGATTAGGAATCATTTCAATAGTGCTCAACAAACCTCAGAAAATGGTCTAATGTCTCATGTATTTTACCATAACGAGGAATACATAGAAAGCACATTAAAAACGGGTTTTATAGCACCCGAACACTTTATTTATCTAGATAGCAAAGGCTATATCCAAAGCCAAAATTTCGTCCCTATATTATTTCATTATAATAGACGGGCTACGAATAAAAAAATATAATTTACTCCAGGCAATATTAACAGAGACTCAACGACATGTGAATTCCTTTTAAAGATACATTTACAAAACAGGAGTTTTGGTGGCTAAACAACAGCTAGAATCTCTTATTGTCAAAAGACAAAGCCTAGTAAATAGTTTTTGTAGATTAAGTTAGATTTTAATAATTAATTTGGTTTTTTCAATAATTTTTACCAAAAACTTGCAATAACACAATACATGAAATGTATAAATAACAATTAATACCTTTTTAAACTAAACTTAAGATGACAAATTAACAAACAAAGAGCAAACCGATCTTTATGTTAATTACATAAAAAGTAATCAAAACCAGTTTTTATAAAATTTTTTGTAGGTTAAGGCATAACAAATTGTAAACAAAATAAAAAAGTTAATAAAAAAAAAAAATATCAAATTAAAATGTATAAAATGCTCTCTTAGAACAAAACTAATCATTATGAGCCCATTAATTATGAAAACTCATTACTATGAGCTCATAAAATTACAAATTATTGCTCAAAATTTAAAAAACAAAAATTTGCATTTTTAATCAAGAACTGTTTTTCGACCAAATATAAAAAAAAATCGAAAAATGTTCAGTACAAACAACTTTAAAACCTGTCATATTTGATTAGTTACCATATTACATGAAAAGCAAATCATTAGGTCAACAAGTTCGCACTCAATTCAGGTGTTTTTCTTATTGATCTTGAACTAAATAAGTTACTTATCTTCTTTTCAAGCTAAAAAATCGTGACCTTTACAGGATAAAATATGATGGTTAAAGTTTCAACAGTCTGTCACTGTTAATTCATGCAAATAGTATTTCTAAATTTTCGGAATACATACTCTGTATACTAATAAAAATGCTAATAAATAAAAATAAAATCAAAAATAAAAACAAAAAAATTGAAAAATCTAAAAAAAAGTATTTGTTGGGTTTGCATGAACGAATGTTTGTAAATTATTGGACATTTTCAGTCTCAAAAGATCCACTACTGTAAGTACATTCATTGTACTTCATGTCAAAAACATACAATTACACAACTGACGATATATGTGAAAACCTAAAATTGCTTTTTTACAAAATCGAATGCAAGTCTTTCTCTAGTCAAAATTACAAAAAAAAAACAAATAAAAAATAAAAAACCAAAAAAAAAATAGATAAATTAAAAAAAAAAATAAGAAAAACAAAACTGCATTGGTAAAATGAAGTTAAATCACACATTTTATATTTTTAGTGTGTTAGTGTTTGGTTGAAGTTGTTGTTTTTGAAATTATCTATCAAAAAAAAAAAAAAAATAACAAAAATTTAAAAAAATTTTGTTTTTGTTTTTGTATGTTGCTTTTTTTTACTTGAAGAATATTTCGCGAAAAAGAAAATTTTTCGAGAAGTTCATAAATAATTTTTTATTTTTTTATTTTTTTTGTACTCAAGGATAATACATTTTTCTATATATATATATATATATTATATGTATATCTGTATATTTTATTTATACATATATAATATGTGTATGCACTTTAGTTGATTTACCACCAACAGAATTTAATAATGTGTCCAAGCAAGGAAGTTAAGGAGTTAAGTACAGAAAAATGAAATAAAATTAAAAAACCTTAGCTGCTAAAATATTGGGCTTGTCTCCTTATTTTGCTATTTATATACTGTTTAAGGATAAACGTTTTTTTTTGTTGTTTTTTTTTCTTAAATTTATACAACATCATATCCTCTTGTCTTTTACTGTATATCCTTCATAATAATCTCTTTAAAAAAATTCAATTTCATACAAAATTTGCCATATTATTCTTTATACCAGTGATATTCAAACTTTTTAAGCTATTTTTAAAGAAAATCAGGAAAAAAAATTAATTATAAAATAAAATCTTTTTATTTATTTAATTGTATGAAATTTTTGATTGATACTTACATAGTAACAAAATATTATGAGATAAATAACAGATTTACTTATGAGTTATAAAATTTATCAAAAAAAAAGCAAAATATGTATTGGTAGCATAACCTTTGGTACAACTACACTTTTTATAAAATTGGTAAAAAAAATAACTTTAAAAATTAAAAGTTGGTTAAATAATAGTTAAATTTTAAAATATTGACTCATGTAATATTATTATAATACTAATTGTTGAAATTCTATAGTATTAAAAGTAGTAGTAGTAATTCAAAGTAATAAATTCAACTACAAAATGAATACTAATTTTAAGCAACTGGGCCATACACGAAGCAGCACATTGCATCAAGCTTCACTACGTCTACATAAAATCAAATGTTATTGATTTTCGTGCGATCGTTGCAGCAACTCTACCATGTTGTTACATGAAACAATTTATCATGTAACTAGGTAAATTCCTGCTATCGATTGCTTCGTGTATGGGCCCGTATAACACTATATAAATATCTACTAATGAGTTCAATTAATGTTTGATGAACAAAACCACTGTTTACACAAGTTCTTCTGAATATCCGATTGACCCAATATTTTTATTCTTATTATTTTATTTCTGTCCTAAGTAATGTACTTGTTGGATTGTACTTTATTGTAATATGAAATAATAATGAATTAATAATGTAAATCTGAATAATTATTGTTTTTAAATTCCACAAAGGTTAATTTTTTTTTTTCAAATTTTAAAAGATTACAATGAAATTTTATTCATTCTGTGACATTTCAGATATTGTTCGTTGAATTCGTAATATATGAACTGACTCAGGTAGAAATAACTAGCCAAATCAACCTCAAGCATCTACCAAAACGATTTACTAAAATATGGTATGAATGTTACATATTGTTATCACAAAATTGATATAGAGGATAAGATAAATTTAAAAGAACATGCATTTAATGCTTAGTTCAAGAATAAAAAGAATTGGAAGAAAAGGATTCGGCTAATGCTGTATTTTTGTTAGTTTGCTTCATAGAAATAAATTTTTGAATCATAGTTTTTGTTTCCAGACATTTCTTGTAAACTATTTTAAGTCATTAAGAATCTCTTTGGGCTTAAAAATTGATCGGCGACAAATGAAATGCACAAGTAGAACCTACAAATATTAAAACTCAATTGAGATTACAGAAGTCTGCATTTCTGCTCCATTATATTTTATTTTATTACACTAGATCGTGTGGTTTTGGCCTTTTCAGCCTTCTTATATCGTAAGATGTGTCTAATAACTAAAGCGCTTTAATGTTGAGTCAAATAAGGGCATAAATTCGTCGCTAATTCAATCTTCTATTTTTTATTTTTAGATCTCTGTGAATATTTTCGTTTGAATCATAGCGATATGCATTCGTGACAGTTCAAAGGAATTTATTTAGGCAGCGTTGCATAATTAATAAATTAAATGTTTCGGTACAGTTGGATACCGTAAGTCCATATAGGTTTGATTATACTTTTATATACTTGCAACTTGGAGAATAAGCTGAGCTTCGACTGTCTCTTCCTGTTCATATCTCTGATTTTCTATTTGATTTGCATTGATTTGCAAGACGCGAGTCGAGATGTAGTCCAAGATATTTTACTGTTTCCGCTTTTGTTACCTGAACATCATTTACATATACACAATATTGTGGAGCTTTTCGTCTTAATGCGGGAAGTAATGTGAATTTTTCAGTTTTTGGTCCATTTATCTAATTTATCCAGCCTTCCTGAAGTTGGTCTGTTGCTTGTCTTTGCGAATACTTTATAGCCATTAGAACCGTATCATATGCAAATACTGCAATTTTGAACTGAGGTGTTATCGGGATGTCAGCGGTATATAACAAATATAGGATGGGTCCTATAATGTAGTTAAATGAAACAATAATATAGTTAAAGGGTGTAACAATAATAATGAGCCTTTTTGTTTTTTTTACTCATAGTTACAACCTATATTTGATAAGACGTTAATGATATTCTTAATTTTCATTCTTACAATATATCTTAGTAAGTCATTTTATTGAAAATTTGTGAAACGCTGTACAATTTATTAAAAACTTACTTTACAATATATATATATACATATACATATATAGAATATCCATATAAACTTATCTTCAGATATATTCAAATATATGCAACAGAAATTATAGTATAGTCAATACTAGTTAAGTTATGCAGAAGGTAATAATTCTTAAGGAGTTTTCAAACATTTTGGGAAGAGATTATAATATACGAGTATTATATTATATATATATATATATGTATATATATATGTAGGAAAATATCAGTATCATGTTTTTCGAATGTAATGAATCGGAAAAAAGCTAAAAAGGAAATTGGAATCTTGTTAAATTTGTTTTGGCGTGATCATGTACTATAATTATAAATTATGTAAATATTGAATGTACAAAAAGAAAAGCAAAAAAAAAAACAAAAAATAGAAAAAAATTATAGCATTATATATTATCTAGTATTAAATATTTTAATACATATGTATGCATGTGTAAAAAAAAAAGGAAAAAAAAAATATGGGAAATTTAACAGGATATGCAAGTGAATTTAACTATAATAATAAATAAGAAAATTATAACCTGCATTTGAAACTGCAAAAAAAAAAAAAATATCAATTTGGTGCATACATCGAACATATATGAATTACAACAAAAAAAAACGGGATACTTGTATAATAAATTTTAATTCAGGTTTTAGTCAATTTTCCATCGTATACAAATTGAATTTTTAGCTTTTTAGCAATTTGTTTTTTATTTTTTTGTTTTTCAATTCAGCAATATTCACTGTTGTATTCAGCAATTGATTTGAATACCATTAAATAATATAAATATAATTGTTGAATTATTAAAAAAAAAATTGAAAATGCGAAGAAAATTGTTTTTCTTTAACCGTTGGTATTTAAATATTGTATATGGGTCCAACATAAAATGAATAAAATTCCATGATAAATTTTTATTTATGAATCGAATTAGAAAAAAAAGTTTTCTGGAAAAGTATTTTTAGAAGTTGTACAACAGATATTTGAAAATATGCTAGGTCTAAATCAAAAGTTGTATTAGGTTTTTATTTATTTAAAATTGTGCTTCAATAACATGAAAATGCAACATTCTTATTATTATTCTGGTAGAATGCTATACTTTTGACTGATTAAAATTTCGTTGAAGCCCCTACAAATGAAATGAGATGTCAAAACCCCTGTTCTAGCCAACAAATTCAAAAATTGCGTTTGCTAGCTATCAATTTGATTTTCTTTGTTGACTGTATTTTCGCTATTTCAATTTTACCATCTATATTAAACCGTGATATAGTGATGAAATTATAGTTTTTAATTTAATATTTTTAGGGCACCTTTAATTTTTCTGGATATAAGTAACAATGATTAAAAAATCAAAAGTTTTAAAATGGTAAAATAAATGTTTGTTTATTTTTGAGAGAGTACTGTAACACCTTTGGGTTTATAAAATAATGTTGGCTGAAGATTATTATTAGAGCTCGGAGATGTATGCTAGTTACTTGAACCAAGCTAAATTTGGAAAACAGTATTACTATTATTTTTAGAATCTTTTCAAGATTCTGTCATTCTATCATTGACTCTATTATTGTATGTTTAACTACATACTTATTTCAATACATATTATTATTATTTAGGTATGTAGCTATATACATATATTATTTTAGACCCACTTCCTGTTGAGTTAGGGACTTGACATTTTTAACACACCTTGGATCCCGATTACAGCACTTTCTGCCAAATTTGTTGAACCTACTTTCCGCCAGAGCTCTTTTGAACGAAAATTCATATCTCAGAAACTGGATCGATTTGGTTCCAATTTAATACACATATGTTGGGTTCCAATGGAAACTTTTTTTCTTATTATAATATTTGAGGGACCTGCGGAGTTCGGAGTTGTATGACAGCTACCCAAACCAGTCAAAGTATCGAAAAAATGTGAAAGGCATATTTGTTTATTTTTGAGAGAGTACCTGTGCGCAAATTTTCAGCTCTCTAGCACCTTTTGGTTTTTGAAATATTTTTGTCAGGTGCTAGGAGTTGTATGGCAGGTACCGGAACCAGTCAACATTTCGAAAAAATGTAAAAGACATATTTGTTTATTTTTGAGAGAGTACTTGTGTGCAAATTTTCAGCTTTGTAGCACCTATAGTTTTTGAAATATTTTTGGCGGGAGCTCGGAGTTGTATGACAGCTACCCGAACCAATCAAAATTTTGAAAAACGGTAAGATCCGTATTTGTTTATTTTTAAGAGAGTACCCGTGTACAAATTTTCAGCTCTGTAGCACTTTTGGTTTTTGAAATATGCTCGTTGGGTGCTAGGAGTTGTATGGCAGCTACCGGAACCAGTCAGAATTTTGGAAAACAACATATCACGGGTTCGATTTCAAGTAACAAAAAACCATCCTGTAAAATTTAGTTGAAATTGGTCAATGTGTTTCGGAGGAGTTCTGACACAAACATACATACATACAAACATCCTTCTTTATATATAAGATGTTGGCTGAAGATTATTATTAGAGCTCGGAGATGTATGCTAGTTAGTTGAACCAAGCTAAATTTGGAAAACAGTAAAAGAAGTACCAATACCTAAGTACCTAAGTACCAATTTTCAAGTCAGTAGCACGTTTCGTTTTTTAAATATTATTGATAGACGCTAAAAATTGTATGGCATCTACTCGAACCAGTCAGAATCTTAGAAAATGGTATAAAAATCATTTAGTTATTTTTGACAGATTATCCAAGTACCATGTATTGTTTTGTTTCCAAGTTGTATCCAAGTACCATAATTGGTTTTTAAAATATGCTTGATGGAGGATAGGAGTTGAATTGTATTGTAACTACCTTAATATATTATTTGCAAGTACTTTAAAGTACCGTGCTAGTTCTCTTTTTTGATCATAAATAACTTTTGAATTTCAGATTTTTATCTATAAAACTATGGATGAGTATAGTGAACAAACAAACTTTCCCTATAGTGGGTAGAAGATATACACATTATAAGTGTAGAAGATTATTCTAACATTTTAAAATCAAATATTGCGAACTCTTTTTTGTTTTTAGTTAAAATTAATTCGATTACTAATGTTTACTTTTTCTAATTGTTTTTTCTATTATGTATTTTTGGACTTTCATTCACATTTTTCTTTTTTTTAATTATATGTTCTTATTAATACTATACTTTAAGTATATTATCTTGTATTAATTTTAATTGAATTGTATATGAAATTGTATTTGCATTCGTAGTACGAAACTAAAAATTTCAAAGCGATTGGTAATGCAAGTTGAGAACACAGAGTAATAAAGAAGTTAATGATAAAGGGAAGATGATAGTTTCTGAAAATAGAATTTTGGAGTTAATCATTTATAGAAGTCAATATTTATTATAGATCATCAGGTCAGTAAAAAAGAGAAGACGATAATTTCCATAAATTAAACAAATAATTACAAAGAGAATAAATAAAACAAAGAAGTGTAAAATTGCTTCTGGTGTTATTAATTTTAATAAATAAAAAGTCCTAAATATAAATTATTGAAATAAGCTTACGTTCTAAGTAATAGTTATTAGATACAAAGCTTGATATAATACTCCATACTAATTTTGATTTATTTTGTTAATTTAGTTAAAATTGGTTTTATGTTACATTTTTTGTTTAATTTTTATAACTCACAGCTATTTTTTACAGCTTGTCATTGATATAAGTTAGAGTAGCGGTGTCTAACAAAAATTACTTCGTAACCACAAATACTATTTTTAAATAATTTTATTCGTTACATTAAAAATAGTTACATAAAAAATCAATTTTATGAAATTTTTTTTTTAAAATAATTATAGGTAAATTTGGAAATGCAACATTGCCAGTCATCATGCGGTATCATTATTATATCAGTACAAAATTCATGATGCAAGTCGGCAATGATGCTTTGTGTTGCAATTGCAAATTCAGAATTTGGCAGTGACGCTTTGAAATATACATTTTAATTTTGCCTTCGAATTTTTGCCAATTAAATGGGATCGATACTTTGATTTTATGAAAGTTACAGCTTTAAAATGTTAACTCGTATACCTATGTTGTTCCAAATATACTCAACAACGTCACCTAAGTCCAGTATCAAAAATTCATTTGATTTCAATAGGCAAGTCCACATTAAGAATACTGACTATTCATTTCTCGGATATTCGTTATGTCGTCGTATTTTTTTTTGCTATATTTTTATATGGTTTGGTCGGATCTTAATATACATTTTTAGATGTTGCTTAATGTTGCTAGTCTTAAAAATGATCATCGTACAAAATACCAAATTTCAGCAATACATTTGCGATCACTTATACTTTTCAATATAAGCACAGTCACTCTCAATTATCATCTTACAAAATTCCACTTCTGCATTTGCCAATTCATAAAGTCTATTCGCTACATATGGCGAGTGGTGATTATGTTGGGCGCTGATTCAGAGCTACACTATAATACTACAATACTACAATACATGCTGCTGATGAGCTCCAGTAGAATCTCTCTTTTCATAATTATACAAGGAGACTGATTAATTAAGAGATTGAATAAAAACAATTTTTTTTAAATCGATATTTTTAATTAAATATTTTCAATTTAAATTTCTAATATTAATTTAATTACTAAAACTGATTAATTTTAATTTGAAAATAATTCAATTTAACCAAAAATTTAAATAATTGTGTTTTTTTTTAATTAAAGAATTTTAAAAAGAAAAACTATAATCAAAATAATTACACTTAAAACTAACAATTATATTTCTTATTTCTTATCTCTTATCCCTTATCTCTTACTAAATAAATTTTATTTTAATCCTTACACCATTACAATATTGCAGCAAAAAGAAAATTCAATTTTCTTAAAAACTTTTCAATAGAAAAGGACAATATTTTAAATTAATTTTTTTTTTTCAATTCATTTTAAAAAATAATTTATATCCTTAAAAAATATCCTTGACTAAAAAAAAAAAAAATTAAAATAAAAACAAAAAAATTCTCATCAAATTTTAAAAAATGAAAAAAAAAATATTTTCTTTTTTTTTTAGTAATTCTAAAAATTCAATGCAATTAATCAATAAAGTACCTAATAGATGACTTTGAAAATGTCAATTCCAATTTTAAGAAAAATAAAGAAAAAACAAATGTCCTTTACAGGATTTCTGTGTAGAAAAAGCACAAACATAAATAAATATAAAAAAAAACCAGAAAATAAAATGAGCATTGGTGAAAATAAATGACAAACTGCAACTGAATTTTTCCTTTGAATAACAGTCATTGCAACGTAAAGTCCTTTGAGATGATTTTCACTTATATAAAAAAAACAAACTATAAAAAAGAAGGATTATACAAAAAAAAAAAAAAAAATGAAAAAATAAAATAAAAATAACGGAAAGAAAAATTTAAACAACTTCTTTTCATTTTCTATTGTTGTCGCGAATAAGTCCTTTCTCCTTGGTTGGGTTTTCTTTACTACTTTACTACTTTGCTACTTATGAGTATAAGAAAAAAGCTACACATAGACTACAAGTATTTACATATTTTCTCAGAGGAATAAAACTTTTTTTTCGTCTTTTTATTTTTTTTATTTTTTATAAAGACTTTATTTTTTAAATATACAAGAATTTTTTTATTGCAAGGTATAAAATTATTGTTTTGCTTGTTAAATGGGTTTGGGTGCGAAATAACCATTCCAAAATGATAATCTTATGCTCATCTCACAATCTTAGTTACTTACTTCGGTGGCTAACAGACTATGTAGGTCCTGGGTCTAACTCAACAACGTCCTCCATTTTTATCAGTCCCGGGCGAATCATCTCCAATTGAAGATGCGAAATTGTTTTAAATCTAACGATACTTCGTCTTTCTATCGAAGGTTGGGTTTGTCCCGACATCTTGCACTTTCGGGTCTGAATTCGGTGACTCTCTTTGATGAAGCATTTTTGTTCATCCGCTCGAGGGGTCTGAATTACTGTAGTCTCTTGTCTTTAATTTTCGTGACTACGTCCACTTCATTATCCACATCTTAGAGTTCGGCATTATACCTTCTCCTTCGGGATCTTCGGCATTATATCCATCCGCACTGCATAAATCTCACAATCACCAAGACAAAATTCCCAGTGGTAAAATCTTCAAAGGCAAAATTACCAAAAACAAAATGCTCAGTTAAGATATTTAATTCTTTTTTGTGCAACAGCGGTTACGCAACTAAAATATTTTTCCCAAGTCTGAAAGAAGGTGATATTTTCTTTATTGTATCCAACAGCGATCTTACACAGCTACATTTCTGCGACTTCTGTTATGCAATTTTGTCTTTGGAGTTTTTTGCTAGTTACTAATTCTTAACTTTTACATTTTTAAATTCTTGAACTAACTTAAATTAACTTAACCTATATTCTAACCTATATAATAGCTGTACTTTTTGTAGCAGTATTTTTTATGTTCTCACTTAAGAGCATATGACTATGTTAGGAATCATTAATTTGGCACAAATAATTATTTTGCAGTTGATATTCTACTTAGTTTCGTTTCGCAACATATCGTGTAGCTCAAGATACAGATTCTATGAAATTTGAACATGGGGCTACCACTTTATTGAATCTAATTTTTTTTTCTGAGTTACTATACCGATTAGGCTATGGACAGGTATCTGATGTTACTATTAAAAAATTCTGCTCAATAAATACTAATCCAGTTACATAAATTTATATAAATTCAAATGCGTACAGTCTTACAGATAAAAATATAACTTGCGCTACAGTGAGTGTTCTACAGATCGTGTTATGAGCTAACCATCACTATTTTTGCTTGGGGTTAGTATAGTTTTTGGATTTGGACATTATTTCATGTGAACTAAACTCCAACAATTCCAATACAATAATATTTAAAAACTAGTTATAAAGGCCAAAAATTCGATAAATTAATATTAATTTTTTTTTTGTTTGATGAAAATAATATTGAGTAGTTCACTTTTTCTTTTGAGGTTTAGTAATTTGAAGGTCAGTTCATAGTATTTTGCTCCAAAACCAAATTATTGTTTCAGTTGTAGCTTGAAAGATTTAATTTACATTGCTTGTAACTGTAACCTATATTTGGATACTTATCCCAGACACAAAACGATTCAATGTAGGTTTATATTTTATTAGCACTATTGCTAACTTTACGATGAGCCGGATGTGCATTACATTATTTTAAGAAATAGGTATTCGTTTATTTATTTTTGCGCAAGTATGCTAGAATGGCTCTTAGAATATCATCGAGATATATGTAAGTTTGTGTTGCAGTAAATTTTTGTCAATATTTTGCCAATTCTGTTTACGAAATACTTTATAAGATATTCGATAAGGAGAGCAGACCAACGATATGCTGTCGGTTTGCATAGCAGTAAATATGGGCTCAAATCCTGTGAGTGATAAAAATGTATTATTGTGTACGATAGGTGACGTGAAAGATATAATGTCGGATAGATTAAACTTTAACTATGTGGATTGAAATTTAAACTGACTTAGAAGTATAAGCTAAATCTGTCTCGAAGCCTGTGCTCAAATGTAGTAGGAAAGGTGAAAATGAAACCGTATATTATTGCCATAATTTAGCTGTTTTCATATTATTTCACATAAGCAACCATTTTTGGCACCTTGAGAAAGACATTCACAGT
Organism: Argyra leucocephala; assembly: GCA_963942445.1. Taxonomy (NCBI): domain Eukaryota; kingdom Metazoa; phylum Arthropoda; class Insecta; order Diptera; family Dolichopodidae; genus Argyra; species Argyra leucocephala. The sequence continues at coordinate 20,663,614 of OZ012680.1, read as the reverse complement.
CCAATAAGAATCGTCAAAGAGCGCATCCATTCTCACTTTCTGGCCAGAGTGAATGTAAGGTGGCATAGACTAAATACCTGTGCGACCTTGAGGAAAACATGGCCCGCGTATAATATCAATAAAACCAAACAATTCTTAACCAGGTTCGTACTGATATAGCAAGGTAGCTATCAGTACGGGTGACTGGCGAATAGGAAGCCACGTTGCCAAGCTAGGTGTTACTTTCAATCCCAACTGTCGCAGTTGCAAGAATGATAATGAAATTTTCCCCAGCAATATAGGTTTTATCGCGGAAAGCAAAATAGGAGATCTGATCAACCTTCTCAATCACACAGGGTGGCTCTAGTACTGAGTCCCTGGGAGAGTGAAGATGAAAGAACGACCACCTATAATAACCAACAACAAGAAATAGGTCACTTGAGTCGTGGTATCAAAAAGGCACAATTAAGTGCTAATTGTTGTTCCAGAAGTAGCTGGAATGGCCACTTCTACCTACCTACCTAACCATTTCAAAATAGTTGATTAAACAGTAATAGATATGTGGCTCATTGTTGAGCAGAATGCCAATATGTTTAACGTAACACAATATTCAGTGATCAATCTACTATACATTAGTGATAGGGGTGATGTGTGGAAAAGTCCTTTCTGCTGGCTTTTGAATAACATTATTTTTGCTTGTTACTGTTTTAGCTGTATACTCTATAGTTACCTATTTTATTATCTCTACTCTTGTAACAATTTTATGGAAAAATAAAACTTTTTAATCTAGCATTTAAAATTGTTTTTTTTTTTTTATTTATTTTTTTCTTTGTATTGAAAATATTCTCTCTGTAACAAAAAGTACTTGTGTTCATTTGTACTTTTAGAATTTTTGTGTTTTTCACTTGTTTTTTATCACTGTTCATTTTTATAAACAACATTAAGTACAGCGATAGACAATATTTCTTGAATAAGACTTAAGAATTATTTTGTTGTTGTTGTTGTTGTTTTTGTTATTATTATTATTATGGTTGTTTTTCTTTCAGTATTGTCTTCAATGTAATATATGTATTTATTTCTTACAAGCTGTAATATATAGATTTAATTTTATGTACCTATGTACGTATATATAAATATATCGATGTTCATATTCAAAATAATGGATTTTAAGAACAGTAATATTTAAGTTGTGTATAATGGACTCATAAAATTTCATAATACTGCAATTGTTAACAAAAAGAAAAACAAAAAGACAATAATTCAACAAATCCGATGACACAAATACAAACACATAAAATGAAGATTATTCTATTTATTATATATAGGTATAATATTGCTTTAAATATAATATACAATCTATACATGGGTATGTATGAGTGTATTTTTAGAATGAAGATAATTCAAAAGAATGTATTCTACTGTTTTCTTGATGTGAACAAGGCAAATTTACATTTCTACTTTTTAAGAAGGAAACAATAAGAAATTTTATTTTTAAATCTTAATTTTATTGAATAGATATTATGAGGTAGTAATAATAGGTACAGTGTAGGTAGGCTTTTAAAGTAAAAAGGATATTTTCTTGACATTTTTAATGGCTCTGTTACTATTTTGTTTTAAAGAACATTGAATATTTTTTAATTGAAAAAATTTTATATCCGATTCATTCAAGATATAAGATTGACTCAAATTATTCAAATATTTTTTATTCAGTTGTGCTTGCAAAAGATCGCTTTGGATTCATAAATGCAGTGACTGATAGGTGTGTTTGTCATTACCTTTGAATCTAAGCTAAATATCTTTGCAAAGTATGCTGTTGCACAGGTTACATTTCAAACATATTATTAAACGTTGTTCAGGACGATTTTGTCTAGCTATTTGTGCAACAGAATACTGCAATACAGAAACATCACAAGTAATTCGGGTTATTGAGCAAATCTACAAATCGAAATCTACAAAAAAAAAATCCATAAAATCCATACAGACAAATTAATCCTGGAAAAAGGATCCAGTATCCAACAGCGGCTATGTATAAAAATAATTTGTATAAGTATTCTGTAAAAGGCGTAGAATTTTAATTTTGAACCTAACTCTAAAATTTCTCCTAACTCTGAATTTCGCATAAGTGCCGTACGTAATAAAATGAAATGCGTAAAAGAAAAAACAGGGATCGTTTTTTGGTGGATTTATAATCCAAGTAATAAAGAAAGAAAAAAAAAAATTGGTTATGCAAATAAGTTTTGAAAATTTTATTTTGAATTCGAGATATTACAAAATTTTCTTCAGAATTTAGATCGATTTTTAATTTTTGTTTTTTAAGATTTTTGAATTTCATGTTATGACTATACTGGTGTTGGCGAGTACATTTTTAATTTAGCTTCACAATATTATAATTGAGCCACAGGCTTTAACAATTATTTTAACATGTCACAGCAACTTTTTAGTTATAAAATAATCTGAAATGTTACCGGACTTCAACAAGATTGCAGAGAACATAATTACAATATAATTATTATTTTAATTTTAATTTTACTTTTAACTATCAGCTAATCTTACTATAGGAAATCAGAAATTTAAAAGCTAAAATATTTAATACCAGATTTTCAGTTTTGTGGTTGAATAACGAGTGATGACTATTACAACCTTATTAATTTTGTGTTCAGTTAAGACGGTTACGAAAACGAAAACTGATGCTAAATAAGATTAGAAATTAATTAAGGTTATAGGTTGTGACCCCATATCACTGCAGTAGCAAATTAACTTAATCAGAATATCTGTAGTTATGTATTTATGCATTTAAATTCCCAATTATGCTCGATTTATTGATTATTGATTCGCATTGTTCTTCAATGGTATGTTTGGTAATCCTATTTCTAGATGACAAAGTCTAGTACGACCGTCGTATTTACAGAGCAAATTTTCAATAAATTCTTTTTCTACTTCGGACATCCTACTCAGATTGTTTTAGACCAGGCCAATTCTATGTAAATGCTTTTTGACTAGATGTGAACTGGCTTTACTATCCCTTCCATGATGGGTATCTGTTTTCTGCTCTTTTCTGACTTTTGAAAAACTTTTGTTTTCTTGTCCTAGTCTTTAGTTGGGCAAATAAATGATTATTTTTGATTTTCTATTGCCAGATTCGATTCCCCAGGACAGTTTTTTGGTCCAAATATATTTTGATCTGCATTTTTACTGTGAAAATTCCACAGAATGGGTGGGATGCTCCGTCGTACATATTTGGCACTGCAAAGCGCAGCGCAGCGCACTTGGAAGAGTATTCGAGATTTTTCTTTCATTAGGCAGTGTTGTCCCAGCCCTAGTGGACTCATATTATCATAATTTTATTGTAAACTGAAAATGTTGAGACATATATACTATAATTGATTTATTTGACGACAATATTTGAGTGTTCGAGGTTAAATTCGTCAAGCTTTCGTTAAGTTAAATGAACAAATTCTTTGTTGTAAAAAAAAAAAAATAAATCGAAAAAATTGTAGTTCTGGTTTTTCATAAACTTTCTAATTTGATATTTATTAAATTAGAAAAGTTAATAATGAAAGATAGAACAAAATAGAACTCACCATAATAAAATTTAGTTTTAATACCATTTATTTTTTTTCTTTTATGTATGTTACAATGTGATTGTATGTATGTATATGTGTGTAGTTCATGTATATGAATGCGGAAGAATTGTAATGTAAGAGGAAAAAATTATGATGCTGTTGGCGGTCAAAAGGAATTGCAAAAATTTTATAAGATAATATGAAGACGTTATTCAAGTGTATAGCTAACTACCTATCTTATCAATAATTCTAATTCAAGGATAATTGTGTATTATAGAATAGTATTTTCTTATTCTTGTTATTATTGTTTTTTTCTGTTTTTTTATTTAAATAGAATTTTCCTTGAAAATCAAAACGATTTTTGTGTAACAATTTTGTAAAGGTAATGAAAATATTTTATAAATATGTATGTGTGTGTATGTGTCTTCATACTTGCGATGGTATTGAAGGTAAAAAGCCGTAAATTTAAAATATGAATCCTTTGATGTAGTCTGTGTAATCTTGTTTTTTTTCTTTCTTTAATTTAATCATATTAATTTGTTGCTTTTTCCTTTTTTCGTTTTTTTTTTTAACTTTTTAAAAATTTTGTAATTTTTTTTTTGCTGACAAAATATTTAAAACAGGAAATTAAAGGATGTGAATTTGTTTTCTTTACTTGAAATTTAAATCAATTTTTAGCGTATTTCTATCGGATGAATATTCATTCGATCATTATAATCGTTATGAATTATGGTTTATGATTTCGGCGTAAGGCTCAAGGTTACTCTATATATAGAAACAGAAAGAAGAGAACCTACTCTGAATATTTGGGAAAATATTGACATTCGTTTAAACCAATATGGAGTTATGAAATAGAACTGTGGGATTCTACTAAAAGTTATGTGCAATTAAAAGAATGTACAGTGCAGTAAACAATAATGCTAATTCGCAAAAAAGAAGGCGGACCAAATCCCCAAAAAAAAAACCCCTAAAAAGTATTAAATACACCGTTAGTTAGGTACACCGCCAGTGAAGAAAATGATCTATCCTTCAAACAGTGTTAAGAGAGGTGAATTATTATAAATTAAAAATTTAAAATAAATGTCATGTGACCTGTAATACTTATTTGTTAAATTGCGGTGAAATTGATTGGAGATAAAAACTATACGTTTTTAATATCAATCATTTTTATCATATTTTTTATTTAATAAAACTTTAGAAAATAAAGTAATGACAACAAAGGAAATTAAATTTATTATACTTCCATAGCATATGAAGGGCTACGGGCTTATAATATATTCGTATGATAATAAAACGAATATTACGAGTTAAAGGCGTGAACAAATTTGTGTCATATCAAAGAAAGTATCAAGCAAATCAGAAAAAAATAAACGCAGCTTTTCGATGACCAACAAAATTAAGTAAGTAACAAAAATAAAAACTCGAATTATGCAACCAAATTGAACATTTTTCATCAATTTGAAATGTATTAAGATCTAGAGATGTATAGAGAATATTTTAACCTACAAATAATGTTAATACACTAATTTATGGAAACGAAAATTAGACACTAACACCAGAAAGAGAAGAAAATAATTTATTTGAAAATATAATAAATATGAAGGTGCATAATCGTTCCGATAATTCTAAGGTGCATGAAAGGTGCACGATTTGTAAAAATATAATCTGCAAAAAAAAGGTAAAAGAGCTGGAGTGTGTACAAAAGACACAAAGCTGGATGTTGCAGTAGGTAGAACGCCTATCTTTCCTTTAAGCTGAAAGATCTCAGGTTCGATTCCCGATGAAAGCCAAATGCTTTATTGGTTTTTCGATCTGATCCAGTATTCTGTGTTATTGGGATAAAATAATTGACAAAGCAAATATTAGGCGTATCTTGAAAGGAAAAAGGGCCTGAAAGTTTGGCTGCATATTAATAAACTGTTATATAAGAGTGATAAAAAAAATAATGATGAAATTTTTAGATCTTACGAACTTTTTAAGTTGTAAGCAATTTAGTTTTCGTAGTGGCAGATCTACTGAAGATGCACTTCTGACTTTTTGTTCGCGTATTTATGAAGCTCTTAATAATAAACTAAAAAAGTTCTGCGTTATTTATTGATATTAAAAAAGCATTTCACACTGTGGATCATAAAATCCTATTAGGCAAATTGTATAAAGCTGGCTTCCGAGGTAATTTTTTTGATTTACTTTCTTCGTTGTTAACGGGTCGAACTCAGAAAGTTAAAATTGATGACACCATCAGTGATCTTAAAAGTATTTCTTTGGGTGTACCTCAAGGTTCTGTTCTGGGTCCTACATTGTTTTTAATCTTCTTTAATTCTGTTCTTCTTCAAAAATTTAAGGGTTGTTCAACTGCCTTAGCTGATGATGATGTGGTCTATCCTACAATAATAAATAATTTTTTGAAAATTTGTGTAATATTATTTATGACTTGGACTCATTACGTCGCTGGTTTTGCTATCACAAATTATTATTTTAATAAAATTATGTTTTTTAGTTTAGGTAGCTCTATTCCTATGTGTGATAATATTTTGTATCACTGTGCTAAATGTAGAAGATTTCCTATTCCTCATAATAATTCTCTTCTTACTCAGAAATTATGTAATTTTAACGAAATGTATAACTGTTCCGCAGGTTGTTTTAAAGTTGATTGTGTGGATTCCTTCAAATATTTAGGTGTTACAATAGATTCTAAGTTAGATTGGTTAATTCATACACGATTTTTGAGTAAGTATTTTCATTTAGTTGTTAGACAGTTTTATCACCTTAAGCAGTTCTGTTCTTCTAAACTGCTTACGTTTGTATACTATGGTTTATTAAATTTTAAATTACAATATGGAATTGTTAATTGGGGTGGTACTTTTAATAATTATCTTAAACCTTTGTTAATACAACAAAAGTGTGTTATCAGACTAATTTAAAAAAAAAACATCGTAGGGAAAGCAGCTTCCCTTTATTTCAATGTTTGAATATTTTACCTCTGAAGCATCTTATTTACTTCCGAGTCCTCAAAGTATTCTTTAATAGAAGTGGTTACTTACGAAGTAGGTATTCTGAAATATATAATCTGAGAATCATAATGTACATCATTTTTTACGCTCATTTTTAGCAATTGCACCTCGGCTTTATAATTTATTATCTCCATCTATAGCTAACAATTGTTATGGTTCTAAATTACTCAGTTTAGTTAAACTGCGGCTTTTTAATTTCAATCATGATCAAGTAAATGACTTAGTACGCATAGTTACGTAAATTTTTTGTATTTAATTAAAATTAATTTTTTTATAGATATTGGTTTTTATTTTTAATTATTTTTAATAGGGCTATAAGCTCTTATTTTCGGTTTTTATTCGTTATTATTAAGATTAAAAGATTTAAAATTCATTTATTTTCCTAAATATAAAATTTTTTACAAACTACATCAAATTAAAATTGAATATTATCAAAACATAAAGCTCTTAAATCTAATAAACTAATATAATAAATTCAATAAAATTAATAAAAGTAAAAAAAAATATAGTTTATTAGAATAGTTAATAGGAACAAAAATAATAATATAAAATTCAATAAGAAATAATTTAGTAAAAATAACACAACTTTATATATGTAAGAAAATAAGTAGGATCATTCGAATATATTCCAAAGAATACGTGTTGAATGAAACAAACATAAATGAAAAAAGAAATATAAATATAAATGTTTTAGCGGGGTACTAAAATCATAAGTAATTACAAATTAAGATTAGACAAAATAATTAAAAAAAAAAAAAATAGAATTAAAAATAAAATTATGGAATTAAAAATAAAATTAAAAATAGTATAAACAATGTATCAAAAAATGTAAAGAAAAAAGAAATAACAAATAAAAAATGTATGAAAAGCTTAATATTGAAGTAAAAAATTTACAGTATACTATAAGTTAAAGCAAAATTAAAGAATATAATATGATTGAAGTATGAAGAGAAAACCACATTTAATTATAATACATACACAAAACACTTATTTAATGCAAATTTCCACCATCAAATAGTGATTCAATTTGAGAGTGATCGAACTGAAATAACCAGATTTTCAACTGTCTAAGAAATGAGTAGAAATTACGTTCACTTCTGATTTGAATTGGTAGTCTATTAAAAATTCGTGGTGCCATATTAACAAAGCAATGCGTAAATTGTGTTGTTCTGGCCATTGGAACAGCAACATAATTCAGATAATTAATACGTAGGTTGTAAGTTGGCGTTAACCTTTCGAGGTAACCAGATCTAATGAAAAAAATTTTCATAGTTTTGTAGATATAGAGATGTCTGAGTGGCAAAATACAGACTCTTTTGAAAAGTGGGAAACTAGATGATAGACGATTAACATTAAGCATGGTTCTTAAGTAATGTTTTTGGGCTAGGAGAAGTGGGCGAATTCTGTTATTGTAAGAACCACCCCAGCAAGCTAAACCATAATTCAACTTGGAACTGAAAAAGGCGTAGTAAAATATATTTAAAATTTCCAACGTACTACATTTTCTCAAATGGTAGCCGTAACGAACAATTTTATTTAAATATTTTTTTTAAATTATGAGTGTGTTCAGACCAATTTAATTTATTATCCAATATAATTCCAAGGTATTTGAAAGAGCTAAGATTTTCAATATAAAAACAGCCATTATCGCAGAGGACAGAATCAAAGTATGACATGTTTGAGGTTGGAGAAACAAATAAAGGAAAACGTTTACAAACCGGCGAGTGATAAGATAAATCGCTAATTTCATTAATATTACAAGAAGTTTTAGAAAAACATTAACTTAGTCTTAGGGCTTATAGTTAAATGATGAACAAAAAACCAGTTCCTAATAAGCTGCAAATCGTAGTTAATTTTAATTACAACATCCATCAAATTAGAGCCACTATAAGAAAAAGCAGTGTCATCTGCAAAAGCAGTCGACAGTCCATTATAATTTTGATTTAGGAGAGAGTTAATATAAATAAGAAATAATATCGGCTCCAACACTGAACCTTGGGGAACACCTTTGTTAATGAAAATCATTTCACTAACTTTAGATTCAACTCTGACTTTTTGCTTTCTATCTCTTAGATACGACTCAAACCATTTGAGAATAAAGCCTCGGAAACCAGCATTATACATTTTCTTTAATAGTAAGTTGTGAGATACTGTATCAAATGCCTTTGTGATATCAATGAAAAGAGCAGCACAACTACTATTCTTATTCAGACTGTTATAAATTTCATTAGTAAATTTTAGCAAAGCATCTTCTGTGCTCCTATTCTTCAAAAAGCCAAATTGACTAGTACTAAAAAAATTTGTTTTAAATAAAAAAATTAACTAATCTAAATTTAACAGCCTTTTCGGAAATTTTTGAAAGAGGTGATAGAAGTGAAATGGGACGGTAATTGTTGAGTTCAAACGGACTACCTTTCTTAAAAAGAGGAATTTCTTCTGCTAGCTTGAGGTCCTCAGGCCAAAACTCCTTTAAAGATACTGAAATTAAAAATATAAGACAAAACATCTACAATCTGAAAAACTATTTCTTTTAAAACATTATTTGAAAGTAAACCACAAAACTTAGAATTAGAATTTTTTAAACTTAAAATTATTTTGTAGATTTCAGAAGATGTAAATGGGTTGAAATAAAAACTATGAGATTGAAAAGGATCATTAGTGATATTAGGAGATAGAAGAGAGAAATCACAATCATAGAAACTACTTGATGAAGAATTATTAGAAATATTACAAAAAAAGCTATTAAATTGAATCGGCAAGTTGTGATGGATCATGAACTAGTTCCCCATTAATATCGTGTGAAATTTTCTTATAAGATTGGTTTTTATTTAATAAAGTGTTAATGATTCTCCATTCAGCTTTAGTATTCCCTTTATTTTGAATAAATTTGTTACGGTAGAAATTATTTTTCGTAAATTTAGATTTAGACTTTATATCAGAACAAAGTTTAGAATAGTAATTACTCAATCTAGCATTACTAGGGTATTTTTTAACTTTATAGTAAATTTTATTCCTTTTTTTAATTAATCTTAACAAACTGTCGGACATCCACGGAGCTAATTTAACATTTGTATTACGTACTACACTTTGTTGTGAACATAAGTAGATATGATTGTATAAAATATCAGTGAACTTAGAAAAGGCTATAGAAGGATTATCAGCATCGTAAACATCTTGCCACATTTCACACAATAGACTGAATCTTAAGTTGCTAAAATTAGTTTTTAAAAATTGAGAACCTATACTATAGTTACGATTACAAACAACATCATCGAAAAAAGACTCAAACATATCATACTGTGATCTGATAAACGAAGATCTAAAACTTCACTTGAATAAGATAGTTTATTATTTTTATGAAAACGAGTAAAAAATATGATCAATACAAGTACCAGAAACTACAAGAGTTGGTTCAAAAATTAGTGACTTCAGACCATTAGAACATAGTAAAGATAAGTAATCATCAATAACCAAGTTTCTTGCAAGAATATTAATATTGAAATCACCTATAAGTATTAAATTGCTAGATTTTTCAGAGGATAAAAAATCGGAAAATTCTATCAGAAATTCTCCTAATGAAAATCTATGTAATCTATGAAAACCCACAAATGTATAATCCACAAAGTTCAACCTACAACTTACTTTTATAATATCAACACAATTCATATTATAATTGACAGTAGTGCATTTTAACGAATTTTTAAAATAGACACCAACACCACCTGAAGCATACGAGGAATTACACGAAGCATAGAACAAATAACATGGAATATTATAAAGACTAATTTCGTCATCATAAATCCATATTTCACTCACAAAAATTAAATCTGGTAAGGAATTTAATGAATTTAAGTATGAAAGTAATGTAATGTAATTTTCTCTTAAACTCCTAATATTTTGATGTATAATAGTAAAGTTAGAACTCATAATTGATGATAAAAAGAAAATAACAAAACAAAAAATATTTTACTTAAATATAGAAAAAGTAGTAGTTATAAAATATAATTTACAGATTTCAGGATATCAAATAACGTTAGTGTTTAAAAAAAAAAAATTAAAAATTAAATTTAAAAATTATATATTAGATACTTAATAAACTAAAGGTTAGCAAAATCCTCAAAACTTTGAATATTAATTCTATTACTACCTTTATTTTTCCGCATACAAATTTTTGAGTTTTTAATCCATAGAAATTCATACTTTTTTTCATTCTTCACCTCACGAGCTTTCCTCAGAACAGACTTGAAGTATAAAGTTAACGTGTCACAAATAAAAATATTTTTATTGTTCACCTTACTACGATTAGCAGAGGATGATGATGATGTTCTATTTTTTCTTAACAATGTTTGTTTATTCATAATTTTTTGTTTTGTTTCAATAGCGGAAAATTTAACACACACTATTGTTTTCTTGCCAAAATTAGAGTTTTTATTTTCTCTCAGTGGCTTAACAAAACAGTGTTGAATATCGTTTTCATTTAAACACTCATCAAGATTATTGGAAAAGAAAGACAAAACATCATGTTTTAAGCTTTGTTTTTCACTATTAGAGGGAAAATTAACAATATCAACAAACTTTCTTTTATTATGTTGCTCCAACATATTGACTTTATTTTCAAGTAAAAAAACTTTATTACACAACATTTCTTTTTCTCTGAGAAGAATATTTATTTGTTTATTGTTCTCCGCAAGCATCTGCTTCATTTCCAAATTCAGCATATATAATGACTGCAAATTGATGTTGTCAGCAATGATAATATTCTCACTCTCAGTAGCTGAATTACTCTCAGAGCTTTTAATACTCTCCGAGCATTTACCACTTTGAGAGTTTTTCCTTGGAATATATGTTGATGTCGTTATTTTTACATTCTTAAGCATTGACTCACAGTTTAAATGTGTAGATGGCGACGCAATTGGAGAAACGGATGCAAGAATGCTATTATCATTAGTGGAATGACGTCTTGCAGTACTGCATAGTTTACATCTGAAGGAGTTATTACTCATCTTCATAAATTCAATCTCATTTTGAGATAAGTTAACACAAGCTGCATGGAGCAAATTTTTACAATCAACGCACGCGATTGAGAGATGATTTCTGTCAATTTTGTTGCTACATAAAGCACAAGATGTCGGCATAATTGAAGAATAATAAAATAATTATGTAATTCGAGAAGAAAAAAGAAAAATGCGCAAGCAAAATATCTTTCAAGAAAATTTATGTTTTGTTATAATATTCACTTAAAAATAATTCAATTAATTATTTTTATTTTTTATTTTTTTTTTTTTTTTTTTTTAATTTAACTTTTTAAGAAAAATTTAAAATATTGTTTTAAAGTAAATTTTAATTTTTTAAGATATGCAAAACTTCAAATGATGTTTACCCCGCGAAAACTACAAGAGAAGTGATTATTATTCTATTTTTATTTTGGTCAAATATTTTTTTTGTAACTCCACTCGCTACTGCATGCTTTTTGCATAGAGTGTTTTTAACTTTTATTTTTATTGTTTGCTTAATTTAGTATATAATATTTTGCTATTGTAGAACACTTTTCTTATCATTATTTTATATTTTATAGTTTAATTGATATTTTACTCCCTAACTTTATTTTTGAATACAATTTTATAAATGTCTTTTTTTCTTCTGTTCTTATAATTATATTAAAATAATTACTTACTTAAATTTGCTAATTTTGCTAATTGTTTAATTTATAAATTATGTTAATTTGTATTTTTTTTATTTATTCTCTAAAATTTTTTTTAAATATCACCTTAATTATTTTATTTATATTTTTTTTTTACATATATTAAAAACCGCTTGTCTATAGAACAGTTATTATATATTAATTAAAGAATGAAATTAAAATAAAAATAAATAATAAATAAATAAGTAAATCATGTACCCTTTTGACCACAAAATATTATCAAATTTTCCAGGAATCAGAGCTATCGAAATTAATAGCATGTTTTAGAATCGTATTTGCTGAACAGTTCTTTTTGGACAACCTAATTTCATTATGATTTGTTGTTATAATAAAAAATGTATTATCACTACTTCACATAAAAAACAGGAGAGTATAGTATACAGTGTTATTTAATTAATTTCTTCAATCTCCCAAATAGGCTCTACTACTGACTAAGAAAGTCGAATAAACCCTTAAAACAACCAATACAATCAAATGGATTACTAGAGTTTTATCATCAAAATGCCCCAACAAAATGTTAATTGATTTTCCAGCAGCAACTGAAATATTCAATTCGACCTACTTACCTACTATGTAGAGTAGAGTAGTGAGTGCAGTAAACATGGAGCATGAGAAGTATTGCTGACACCGACCATCGATTTCAAAATTTCAATTATTCTATATTATTAGTATATTTTTTTCATATACAATATGGAAGACCAGCATATACTTATGTAAATAACTTTTCCATAATATATTATCCTGTTCAATATTTAAAATTTAAATTCGAAACTTCTAATAAAATTTGTGTCCTTAAACGAATTATTTAAAGGGATATTTAAAAATTCAAATTATTGCAATTCTTCTGAATTTCATAAAAACCAATTAACTTTTTTTTTTATTATTTTTTTTTTTTTTAAACCCAACATACTTTATAATATAATTTAAATTTAGTATATAATGAAATAACTAAAACAAAACAAAAATAGAAAAAAAAACATTTTTAATTGGCTAAGTTCGTTTTATGTTTATTTGCGCTTTCAAAATATTTAAAAAGGATTTGTAATTTTTTTTGTTTTTTATTTTATTTTTTATTTACATAAATCGTAAAATTACCATGTCTCTTATATTCACATACATTATATGGAAATGGTTTTGTTTTTATATAGATGTTTGTGTGCGTTTTCTATAATATAGTGCAACCATTAAGTTTAACCAGAGAGAGAGAGAGAGAGAGATAACAGAAAAAAAAAAATAATATAATAAAATTTCTTTTTGGACATTTTAATTTAGAAGTTATCTGCATAAAAAGACCAACATAAAAAAAAAACAAAAACAAAATTTTGTAATTTTTTTATTTAATTTTTTTTTTGTTAAGGAGAAGATTACTTCACTTTGAAACAGGATAAAATCAAACTAAATAGGATTTAAATCGAAAAGAAGAGAGAAGAAAGGAGAAAAAAAAAATAATTTCGCCATATGGGACTTTTTACTTATTTCACTTTGGCGAACTTCATTATTATCCTAAGAGAATCTGTGTCATTTGAAAGGACTACATAAAATGTATAAATAATAATAATAAAAATAATAATAATAATAATAATATTTTTAATTCAATTATGTAAGATTTTTAGAATTGGAACTGAAGATGAATGAAAAATTCATCTTAGAAATGAAGATAATTTTCATTTCTTTTAGTAAACAGTGGTAATTTTTTACTTTGAAAGTATCCTGTACAGTCTTATAAGATGGAGGACTGTAGAGAGGGACAATCTAGTCCAAAAAGTTGTTTGATTTACATTAAGTTTTTTTTTATGAAAGTTTATTTGAAAACTTTTTTTTTACTTCAGGAGAAAATAATGTACAAAACTCTTGTGATTTGATAAAGCAAAAAAAATGAATGTACCTATCTACTAATTTTCTGGTATGTTTTGGCGGTAAAATTATGAAACTGAAAAATAATTTTTTTTTCTGATTATTCATAACAGATAGATATTTCAATATTAATAATATGTTGTTTTCTTCAGTGTATCTGAAAGTTCTTGGGTGTTATGAATTATGTCCGAAAGCAATAAGTTCGAAACATTAACAATGAAATAAGTATAAAAATAGTTAAAATAATTTTCAAAGACAATGAAATATGTTTGAAATTTTGAATAGGAAATAATGCGGAAATTGATGGGTGAAAGTGACAAAAAAATAATCTAAAATTCATGTTTTGGCATTTTTTAAGTTTTTTGTCACTGCGATACAGTGACATTTTTGGTTAAATTGAGAGCGACAACAAATTCGTTGTCACCGCCATTAAAAGTATTTTTTTTACTCTTTTTTCTCTTTTTACACAACTATAATTTCATATATTTTTGACATAAAATTATTTGTGTTTTTAATCATTATATGTTTTCAATGCCTCTATATCTTCAAGCCAAGTTAAACGATGATTTTTCCGGAATATATCGAATTACGATTTTTTTTAAAATTTTGTTTTTGCTTTGTGTATACATTTTTTTTTATCAAAATAACATTTGAGAAAAACACAATTAACACAAACAAGAATATTCTGAAAAATTTAACACCAAAAATTAAATACAAACATCACTAATAGTACGTTTTCAAGCTCATGTTTATGGCTAAATAACTAGCTCATAAACCAGTCAAATGTCAAGTGTTCACAAGCTTTTTTGGAAAACCACCAGCTTTTAATTTCACATATTTATTATTTTTTTTTTATATTATCTTTGAGTAGAACTAAATAAAGTAAAAAAATATGGAGGATTTAAAAAAAATAATATCAGAGAACCAAATTTAATATCTTTAAGTCTTTACTTAAGCTATTATTAATAAGAGGAAAATTATTACAATTAATAATAGCAAATCATATAGTGTTAATCTTAATTCAATAAAAAATATTGAATATTTTTTTAAAAATAACACTATATCATCACTGTATAGTAAAATAAGCTAGATCCCTATACTATCCTATTTTTAAAGTTGCTCTCGCAGAGGCCAGATTAGAATATATAGAAGCATTGATGTTTTGCTTGAATTTTAATTATATTTTTAGATGTTGTTTAATGTGGCTAGTTTTGAAAATGATCAACATAAAAAATACCAAAAATGTTCAACAACATTTCTGATCGCTTTTACTTTTTGTCAGAGTCACTACTATCAATTATCACGCAATCAAGCTCGTCGCACTTATAACATCAAGCTCGTAGGTATATGTACAATTTGTAAAATACCTAATTCGCTTAAGAGCTATTTTCATTTAATTTAATATAATGGTTTTTAATAAAATATATTTTATTTAATTATTCTATTTCTCTAGTTTTCCTTTTGTCCAAGTAAATGGATTTTGTACTACATAATTAAGCAGGCAATCTAATAATATGTAAAAAAAAATTTAAACTGTACTTGATAAGATGATTTAATCTAAGCTCTAAATTGATATAAGTCGATAATGTCAGTATATGTATGTCAACTATATTTTGAAATGAATAAAAAAATTAATTATTCTACTTAAGTTATTGAAGATCACAAGATTTTGTTATATAATCAGATAATCAAACCAATATGGTTGTACGGCATACAAATATGGGGATGTGCCAAACAAACACATGTACTTTGTATACAAAAATTCTAAAATAAAGTCTTGCGCAACATATTAAATGCCCCCTGGTATGTCCGCAACAGTGATTTGCACAGAGATCTAAAAATTCCTTGCATAGAAAAGGAAATAAAAAGATATGCAACAAAGCATATAGCTCGTCTGGAGGGTCATGTTAGCGTTGAGGCCACTCAACTGCTAGATAATCAAAATGATGTCAGAAGGCTTAAAAGAACTAAGCCACTAGATTTAATACGATAGAATTTCGTAAACCTTTTCTTTAAGAGAGTCAAAATAGAAATAAATTAATGGTTAGTCCGTCGGACTAGTATTAATGGGAGGGGTGTGGTTTAGTCAGTAAAAATCTGGCACACAATGGAAGCTACGGGGCTCAGTGTGTCTAAGAAGATTCTCACCAATCCACGCAAAAAAAAAGAATTGATGATCAAATTCTAATGATCGTAGTGATGATTCTCCTATGGTAGGCGTTTGTGTTCAGTAAATTAAAAATAGGGAAAATCGACAAAAACAAAAAAAAAATATATATATATGTATATTTTAATTTTCAAATTTTCAATTTTTCCAAAATGGTTTTATTTTGTTACAACCTATTAGAATATTCATTAAACAAAGTAAAACAGTTGAAAAGTCATTCAAATCGGTCCAAAAATGAAGATTTTAGAGTATTTTTTCCATTTTGTTAATTTTGAAAATTTTTAATGATGCTAGCATCACAAAAAAATACGAAAATTTTTAAATTTTTTCAAAATGGTTTTATTTTGTTACTACCGTTTAGAATATTTAGTAAACAAAAAAAAAAGTTGAAAATTCTTTAAAATCGCTCCAAAAATAAGATAAAAAAGGAGAAAAAAATCGAACGCAGGAGCTACACAAAATTATTACTAAAATAATAAAAAATATAACACAAGTTTAAAAATTAAAAAAAAAAATGTAAGTCTTATTTAATTTTTTTATCGGGATTTTTATATCGCACTCAATTTTTACCGTCAAATTTCAGAGTTCAAATCCGAATCAAGTCTAACCAAATCTAATCAAATTTGACCAAACTTGAACATTCAAAAACCTAATCAAATTTGACCAAACTCGAATATAATTTTGCTCAAACAAATTAATTGTTGCAGTAATCGCTGTTCTCTCTCTTTCTCTCTCTCAGTTTTATAAAATAACAATACGGAAATTGACTGTGGTATCCCTACAATCATTAGTAACTTAATTAATTAATTATACAATTATAAGCAATTCATTTTTTTTAATGTCAAATTAATATGAAAATTAACAACTAAAGAGATAAACATAAACAAAAGTGCAATTTGATTCTCTGAATCTAAATGACAAATTACTAGTAAAAATTGTTTTTGTTTTTTGTTCAAACTTTAATTAAAAATAATTAAAATAAATTTAAATTCAATTTTTTAAGTCACACATGATGTTTATATAGAGTATATTGTTCTAAGTTATATAAGGTAAGTGGATATAATACTGACAGTGTACGCGACAAATTCAACTTTAAATTAAGTTTTTTTTATATAAATTATAATTATTTAAAAAAAAAAAAAATAGTTTTATCAGAAAATTTAGATATTTAGGAGTAATTTGGTTAAGACATAAATTAAATTTAAAACATTTTTAATTCATGATTTTATAAAATTAGCAACAAGAAATTTTTGTCCCTAATACTGACATGCGTAAAAATTGTTGAGTCTATTACTGACAGTTTTGGTTCCTAATACTGACATATGCATAGTAATGCAGTTTCTAATAGCGTTATAGATAATAAATATAGATGACAAATAAAACGACTAAGTATTTAAGTATATCTTAAATGTATTAAATGAATATTAAATATATTTGATGAAATAAAATCAAAAGTGTAGCTCTTAATTCTGGCAACTGGTCTTAGGCAACTGGTAATTCACAGGAATTGGTGTAATTTACACGTTAGGTGACGCAGTAGCTAGAGCGCCTGCTTTTCAACCGAAAGGTCCCAGGTTCGATTCCCGATGAAGCAAAAAAATGCTTTATTGGTTTTTCGACCTGGTCTAGTACCTTTTGTCATTGGAACATTATAAATGACAAAAAATAATTGAGAGTATAATCTGGTAAAAAATTAAATACAATGAAACTATTCTATTTAAGAAGGCTTAGTTCCTTGCAATAGCAGTAATTTTTCACATTTAATGAGTAGAGCCAGTAATTTGTGAGCCGAAATATTGTAGATATTGTAGTGTAAAATTGCAGTACCGTACTTAATTAAGCACGAAAAGGTGATTTTACCTAAGTTACTATCAAGAGCGTGAAAAAAGGATTAGCTGAAAATAAATAACTATATACCGCATGTTCGAAAATAACTTTTTATTGTAGTTTCGTTAGCTTCATTTCTTAGAACTTTTTCTAAGAAATGTGGAATAAGAATAATGGATAACTTTTTCTAAGAATAATGGAAAAATTCATTAATTTTTTTCTATCGTTTTCCAGTTTACATTTATGAACAGCTTTCTTCCATTCTAGCTTAAGAGGACGAAAAATACCAAAAACAACAACTAGTGAGTTGCAATGGGGTAAAGAGTAATCAATATTATACTTTTCTCCTTTCAAAAGTCACTTAACGCTAATGATAAGTGAGAAACATGCATCTAAGAATAGAATTACAGGAAATTGAGCACCATTTAAATAAGGATAAAAATTAATTTGCTATGTATTCATAAAATACTTCGCCAGTCATCCATCAAGTATCGGAAAACCCCATTCCTCTTTAGGCACTTTTCTTTTCGTAACGCAAAGGGAATTCTTTTATATTTGTAGACAACCATTGACGGTGAAATATCCCCAGCAGCATTCCGTACAACAAGTGTTGTAAGACACTACTTTTCGTCATTGTTCGTCATCACGGCTTTTTCCCTTTTATACGCTAACACAAAATGTTCTTTGCTTTACTGACATATATTTGTATACAATACTGACACCCAACTTTAAGGCCTATTATTGTAATGAACTAATCCTAAACAGTCAACAATTATACCTGGGACGATATTAAGGAAGTAGTACTCAACAGAGAGGAATGGAGGTTCACTATCGAAGCCCTATGCCACCACGCGGAGTAATAGGAAAAAAAAAAAAAAAAAATCCTAAAACTTACAGTCATATTTAAATCCACAAATATTTAACTGATTTTACATTAATTAAATTATACAGAAAGTATTTAAAATCATATTAAACAGTTTAAATTTTACAAAAATAATTTCAAAATCTAAAACCTTAATACTGACATATTAAGAGTCTAATACTGAGCTAATATGTGGACATAATCTAATTCTGACAAAACTATTCTAATTAAAATTAATAATTAATTTCACTTTTTTAATATAAATACATCTCAGTAATTCAAACTGAATAACAAAACAATGTATTTCTTTAAAAATTAGTTATTAATTTAAACTTACATAGAAAATATTACAAAATAAAGGAATTTTAAAATTTAAGCATAAATTTTAACGAATCTTTTCAACAACACGTATTACCACGACCACTTTTGAATTAGAAGTGATATTTCTTCTATTTTGTACACTATCGGGCTGATTTAAACAAAATATGAATCTTGAATATTTGAATTTAATTTAAAAAAAATAAACGTTTGTTTTATATGAATAATTTTCTTAATAAATAAAAATATCGCTTCATATGTCAGTATTACATCCACTGTCAGTATTATAGCCACTTACCTTAATATATAGAATTAATCAGAATTAAAAATCAGGAGTTGTATTGTATAGATAGTCTAACCCTACAATACCTAATCATGAGTGATGAAATCCAGTAGTGTTAAATGAACAAAATAATTATACAATTAAATTGTTAAACTTTCTCAATTTATTTATAAGTTTAAAATGCATGCAAATACAAAAAAAAAAAATTATTATAACAAACAAAAAATGGAAAATTTCATTCAAACATTGATCCGCCATCTATTGAAATATTGTTAAGGTTAGAGTGATAATCATGTCGAAAACAATTTAGAATATGTTTTGGTAATACAAGGTAAAAGTGAAGAACCATAATGTTTTAATTATTAAATAGCATGATATGAAACATAATATAAACTTAAAAATTTTAAATCTAAAAAAAATTGAATCAAACATGTTTGAAACAAAAAAAAAAAAAACCATTTTAGAGATAGAGACATTTGTGTTTACACATCAGTGTTTAAACAATTAAATTATTTGTAATTTTTTTCTTATATATTCATCAGAACTAATATAAAAATAAAAACTTTTTTAATCAAGTACCCTGTGAATATAAAGCGAATGTCAAATAAAAAAAAAAAAATAAAAAAATTAACATATGAATGTTCCTAAATTTTTCATTATTCGCCATATTTAATTTTGTCTCTCTCTCTCAATAAATATTGAGGAAAATAGGATAAATTCTATTTTTTCTTCAATATATATTGATATCGATATGTGTTTACTACACATCAGTATTTCTTCAATATTCTCTCTTATCAATAAATATTGTCAATATATATTGAAGTGTAAACGCTGCCTTAAATATCAATTAAATGTCATTTAATATAAAATGTTATATTTATTATATATTAAAAAATTAATTATTTTATATAAAAATGTTGAAATGTGTGCTTAATATAATTATTTTCAAACTTTGATTGAGTAGGAAAAAATTCTAGTAAGTTTAAGCATTTACAACTGAAAGCCAAATTTGATAATTGATGTCATACATGTTTGAATTGGTGTTTTAACAAAATGATTCATTCTATATACAATCACCACAATGCGATATTAAAGTTATAATATACCGAATTTTCCTTCACTTCATTAGATTATGGGTTGTGTCGACAGGTATTTTCAGAACATTTCGGAAAAGGACATTTTCTGAAAATAATAGTCTATTTTCAATTATTTACGATTTGTCCTAAACATTTGTTTCCTCGATTGAAAATGGATTATACGCTCCCATGAGAAGAAAGACTTATTTTTAATGTATTTAAATTTTTATATTTTAGTTTTGTAATAATGTTTGATTTAAGCATAAAAATGAATAAATAAATATTTTATAAAATTGTGTATAGTCTTTTTTTTCCGAGCGTTTTTTGTTCATTTAAATCTCTCAAATCAAAAAATCACTGCAAAGAATGTAATTGAGTTTGGAAGACCCTGTTTATGAAATGTACATAAAATTATTGTCATCAGGTTGCATATGACTCTCTATGTTCAACACACATGACTCTCTATGCACATGACTCATATTCAGCATATTCAACTTGCACATGACTCTCTATGCTCTATGTTAAAGTCTAAGTTCATTTGCTGTATGTAGTATGAATATATTCTGGTTTTCTATATAACACAATTAATTGTTTCGCACTCAACTCATACACTTGGTCCATTTCAATCGGTTTGTTTTGAAGAAGTGTGCAATTTCAATAAATAATATACATAAGTAGAAAACTTAGTTTAGGCTCTTTGATTTCATTCAAAAACTTAATTTGGTAATGTTAACCATGTATTATGTTGGAAACGAGACAGTATAAAATTCTTTTAACAAAAAATAATCCACTGGGAATCCTGAAGGGGTTCCATGACATTGAAGAAGAAGAAATACGATTCCTATCTTTGTTTCTTAACGTTAATATGTTAATTTCCTCTACGGTTTTCATCGCATATTATGAAATTGTTATTTTCTCTTCCACATCCACTGTATATCTTTTAATGAAACAATTTATTTTGTCGTGATGGAAATTTTTTGAATTTTTAAAAGAAACAAGAAAAAAATGTCAAAAAGTTTTTTTTTTATTTTTAAATTCTAACACAGAGTAAAATTGTTTTGAAAGTTTTTAATACGTAAATCATATTATACATACTCGTATATGTATGTATGTATATATAAAATTTATCAATTTCCATTAAATTAAAAATATACTGTCTGGTATTAGTATATAATAGTTTATAAATTAGTTTTTTTTTTTTTTTGTTTTTTTACTGTCATTTTTATTAAAATAACCAAAATATTTACAAAAGAAATTTAATAAAATAAAGTATAAAAAATTTGTTAATATTTTTTTTTTAAACTTTTGTTGTGAACTAAAATCACAATATTATAAAAAAAAAATATATGAATATACAAGAGGAGTCAGTTTTTCTATCCTCTTCAAAGTTGTTATTTGATGTCAGTTTTAAAATGTATCAGTTTATGTACATCAGAGTATGTTATACACTTTAAAATTTTCTTTGATTTAGTTTTTGGCTTAATATGGTGTGCATATTACGAAACTGTAATTTAGTGAATTTGTATGTACGAAGTGAATTATTCTCGAATGCAGAATTGAAGAATACTGAAGCCCTGGAAGAAGGTTGGAAAAGTGATGTAAATGGTTCAATAAAATCATCAAAACTTTGCTTCCAGCTGCCGGAGATCGTTAAAATTATTATTACGGTAGCTAATGTTTGCGACTGATAAAGGATAGTTAAATCAAATCAAACATGTTTGAAAGATAAGTTTGAAAGAATTTATATAATTGACATTTTTAAAGAAAATTTTAGCATCCACAGAATAGTATAAAGCAAGCTATGGAAATTTGTTCACAGTTAGTACGTCATAAGATTTGAAATAGAGAGATGTCCCACATCTTACCTGGAAAAGGGTCTTAAATTTTGACTGTACATTTATGTGCAGCTGAAATAACAAAATTAAATTAAATTAAGTCTTTGTTTGCAGCTGCAAGAGATAAAGTTAAAATTGCAATCACGGTAGCTAATGTTCGCGACTGATAAAGGGCAGAAAGAAGAAGATAAAGTAAAAAAATTGTTTTTATATTTTAATTAGGAAATATTTTTCTTTTTTGTATTTCCTATCTGTATTGACGTTTTTATTTTTTTACAATTTAAAAACTAAAATGAAAATTAAAAATTAAACATGTTTCGACAACGTTGAAGTGGTCATCTTCAGTAAACACATGACTGTATGTTGTATGACTGTCAATTTTAAAAAAAGAAAAACGTTCGCAAAGACGGAAAATAAAAAAATATTTTCTAATTAAAATATAAAAAAAAAAATTGTTTACTTTATTTTCTTCTGTCTGCCCTTTATCAGTCACTACTAAAATTATTTTCCAACTAAAACATAAAATTTTTTTCTTGGTGGCGTGGAAAACGAATGTAGAAACTACTCAAATGTATTCAGATAAAGTAAAATCGAATCATACATGTATGAAAGAAATGTTAAAAAACGCAGATGAACTTTACAACGGAATGTCCTCACTAAACTTTATTTACTGATCAAAAACCCAAAAGTAATATTGGGATTTATTTAGTGAAATTTTTCGTTCACTCAGAGCGTAATACGGGTCAGACATAGTATATAGGAGCAGGGCCAATCAACTCAGGACAATTCTAGGATCAACTGAAGACACGAATTGATCAAATGGACAAATCAGGAATATATAAGACAACTTCCAGCTATTGTAACAAAGTTTATATAGAACAAACTAGGAGAAACATAGAAATACAACCACAAGGAACACCCAAAAGAAGCAGAACTAGCTAAGAAGAAGATTTTAATTGAATTCAGATCCAAAGTAGCAGAACACAACATCCATGAGAATTATAGTATTTCCAAAGAACACATAGTAATGGTAAATTATATAAGGATAATCTAAGAAACTGGACTCAGCTGAAAGTATGGAAATTAGTCAAACTAAAAATGGCATTCAGGTACAAAACCACTGAAGATGTTTGCAAGTAGTTGACGAAATACGCTTATCTGTATGATAAGCATACTTTCTAAAATTAAATGTAAAATATTTGATTATTTTCAACAATGTTTCAACTTCCATTAAATTTCTATAATACTTTTCTTATCCATTTTCCTTTGCACCCTAGCCTAACAGTACGTAGGTATCAAAGGTTCTTATATATGGTGTGTGGCTGTTTATAAAACAAACAAAAAAAATTGTATAGGTATCAAAATTTTTTGTAAATAACACTAATTTTTAAACTTGTTCAACAAATGTTGCGATTCAATTGTAAAATATTGGATTATTTAAGGAAGATAAAAGGTTAAAGAGTTTTTCCACAATGGAACAAACTTAAGTTCAGATTTCATCAGAAATTTGATAATGTCTAATTAATTTCCATTCAATGTTGTACTAAATACACTGAAGAGTGTTTGCGATATCGGCAATAGATAAAACATTTTTTATATTCAATGTTGGGACTGTAGATAAATATGTGGTTATAAAGAAAGAGTTATATGGAATTGAAGATTAATGTGTATGATTACTAAATTTTGAAAATTCTACTGAGACAAGGCTTTATATATATGTTTGCTGATGCTTTTCTGGTAATATTTCTAGTGAATTTCTAAATTTCATAAACGTTAATACAAAACAGAATTTAAATTGGTTTTAAATATACTAAGATTTGTGCATGATGATATCATGTTTGATTGCTATATTGATGATAGCTTAAAAAAAACAGCAGCGATTTTTCAGAATACGTTTTTTCGCGTAGATATGTATATTCTATTAGTTTAACCATAATTTACAGAACGATAACTGTTTTATTTAAAAATATTTCGCTCTTTAGCTCTTTGTCAATAACTACTCCTAGGTATTTAATTTTTTCTATACTTGCTCTAGAAGTTTGTTGCCGTTTTTGGATACTTTAACAATAATTTAGTTTTGTCTATGTTAACTGTTAGTTTATGTAAATTCATCCTGTCATGTATTATCACAAACTAAATAACTATACAGACGATCAGTTTCATATAAACATTTTTAGGTTTCTTTTCTGGTACAAAATTACAAAATTTTCTGGCTCCATTATAAAATCTACAGAAAATAAAAACCTAACATATGTCTTCTCATTTTTTCCAGATTTGTCTTATTTCGTTTCTTTTAAACGATTTTATTTGTATGGAAAATCTTCGTATATCTTCGTTTTTCCATACAAATAAAATCTTTTCTTTACCAAACTAAAATTAGTTTCGGGGCTTTTTAAATATAGAGGCGTTGACTGTGGGATGATTTGAAAAAAAAAAACCGATTTGAGATCGAGAGAAATAATACAAATCTGCAAAAATTGAGAAATATATAAATAGAATCAAAAACATAAGTAAATGAGTATGCTATATGTATTATTTTTTTTATTTGCAGACAATGTAGCCAGACTCGAATCATTTTTTAATGTAAAATTGAAGAAAAGGAATTGTATGAAATTGATCGTCTGTATAGTTATTTAGTTTGTGGTATTACTAAGATATCTCTATTCATATTTTCTTCCATTTTTAAGCTCAAACGTATTTAAGCTATAACTATACTACTTTACCATCAGCATAAATGAATGAAGTGCCTGATATCCTTGGTTTTGCAAAGCTACTGACATATCAGAAGAATAAGGCTGGTAATAGACAGTTCCCCTGTATGACACCATATTCAGTTGTGGTTGAGTAACTTTTAAAGCTTCCACATTATGTATATTGCTTTCTTTCTGCAAGCTCTCGAACTATCTATACTCTTTTCTTTTACGGTACATTCGTACAGAATCGTGAGCATTATATTTCTATCGATGGAGTCGAATATATTGGCCGGGTCAAAGAATACCAGACCTAATTGTTTTTTTTTTACTAATTTTGTTCTGTACCTGGTCATTATAACAATAAATAACAAGCATTTGTACTAGAATTTTATTGTAAAACCATATTGTATGCTACTCAATAAATTATCTTGATGTAGATGATTTGTTAGTTGTTGAATCACGAAGTTTTCCAGCACATTACTAAATATTGATGAAACAGAGGAATTGGCCTTGGTATACTTGTATTACTTTGTTAATTTTAAGGGCATACGGTACCTTAGAATTCATTTCATATTCACAAGATCAGTAGGGCTCGCAATACCGGACCATTTATCAAAAACCGGTATTTCGGTATTGTCAAAACGCTAATACCGGTATTTTTAAGGTCTAAAATTTTGGAAAATAATATAGTTTTGGCAGCTTTTTAATGGGAATTAAAATAAATAACATTCCGTTTTTATTAAAATAAATAAAAGAAAATTAAATCAAATCACAATTAATTTTTTATTTTTACATTATTATTTTTATGTATCACAAAATAATAGTCTTCTTTGTCAGTTTTTTCATCGATGAAGTAAGCTCTCAAAAATGCTATAGCATTTAATGTTTCATCATTCATTGATGAACGTATTTTCGCTCAAATCTCTCCAACTGGTCAACAAATGGTCAACAAATAGTTATACAATAACTCTAAATATTTTCCTTGAACCCCTTCTTCTTCAAAATAGCTGATTTCTTTTCTTACTAGTTTCTGGTAATCTGTTTTGCTTTTATTTTGGCTAAATCGTTTAATGGTCGTTTTACTAATGGCCATTTCAAGCTTTTCCTGCAAAGAAATATGGACTGGAGGGTTGAATTCATGTTCGTCATTTTCAATATCATCCTCATTTTATCCATCCCTCATCTACTATTTTCTTATTTCCTTCACAAATGTTCTTCAAGAACTGTGGTTGATTTGGTTAATCATAGAAATTTTCGATAAATTTGAGAATATGTTACTTTTATCGCCCATAGTTAGGTATTTTACCTTGCTGGAATAATCTGTTCTTCTCTCTTTAATTTTTTTATGAAGTTCCGTTAACAATTCTTCACTTAATAAAGAATTTTGTAAAGAAAGCTCTTCAAAAAGGAACACTAGTGTGACGTCAGCAGTTTTGAGGTTGGCATTTCTACGGCACAAGGCTTCCATGCTCAATTTTACTGGATGCAAAACTGAAATTACCATTGAGATTAAGCTATATTAATTTTTTGTAAAATGTCAAAACAACAAAAACGTATTCTTTTAATTTAAAAAATCTTTCCAGCATATTATAAAGACTGCTCCGTTTTTTTTTTGTGTCTAAAATTAATTTAATTTCTCTGCCGAATTCCAATTTTACGTATTTCTCAATTAATTTCTCTGCCGAATTCCAATTTTACGTATTTCGTAAAAACTAATCATTTTTTGTTGGAGAGCGACGAAATTTCTTGACGACTTGCCGTACCTTTTGTATTACTGGGAATATTAAATCATGAGTTATATTTCATCTGATGTTATTATTTCCAAGCCGTATTCTAAACCACCTTCCTCATCTGAATATATGTACTGATTTTCTTCTTTTTAATTTTGTTGGCCCACATCCAAATGGAAAAGGGTCGAATTGGCTTGCCTGGAGCAAATTAAATTAAATTAAATTATTTTTGATTTTCAGTTACATTTAGGCCCGATTTCCTGTTATTCAAAACTTTAATGACGGCTAATTGGATGCCGTGGGTAATTGGATGCCGTATTTTAATGCTGAAATACCGGTATTTCGGTATTGAATTTTAGAGGCCAAATACCGGTATCTCGGTTTTTGTAACACCGGTATTGCGAGCCATAAACTTCAGGTAAAATTTCTTCCTTAGCATTGGTTTGTCGATTGAATTATTTGTTCTGTTTTTTATTTGTATACCCACGTAACATGTTATTGTTATAAAAACAAAATTAGTGCTATAAGACTTCTATATGACTCCCGATAAGCACAAAAGGTGTTATAATGATGTTTTTATGGGAATAATGTGATTAATATTGTTATAAGAATGTTCTTACAGCAATTGCGGGAGTTGTTATAATGGGATTTTCCGCAAGTGATACAACAATGTTTTTATAAATCTAAAAGTGCGTAATCCTATATTAAGAGTTAAAGTGTTGTTATAAGGATAAAATTGCTGAAATAAAGGTAGTGGTGTCATTATTTTGCTGTATTCCTATAATGTTACTAATAAACTTACTGTAGCTTTTAGATAAATATTTTGCGACGGCCATTATTTTCTACAAACGAATTTTTTTTGAATAAACAAAAACTGAAAAGTTTTATTTTGCATTCTTTTCGCAAAAATATCATTTTACTTAAAAGAATAATTATTTAAATATCAAATTTGATGTTATGCATTATCTAACATACATTATTACATATTTTAAAGATGCTATTTAAAAATATATTTTCTTTTATTTATTTAAAAATTGGTTATTTTTAGAGGGCATTGTATTTTTTCGAATTATTTTTATAATAAATGTCAATGAAATTTCAATCCCAGCCAAATTTTGCATTTTAGTTACAATAATTATAAATATTCATACAATTATTCTTAACCGCAAAATATTATTTATTAGTAAGACATTTTTATATTATTAATCATTTACACACAAATATAAAAATATGTTATTAATAACTATCTCCCTTTCTCATTAAATAAATATAAACTCCATAAAATTATTATTTGAAAATGAAAATAATACCTTTCTCACTCTCGCATAACATAAATTATTTCAAATGAATATCATTTCAAAATAAAAACATATACACTAATACATGTATACTAATCCTATAACAATATTACAGCACGTGCTCCGGTGCCTTATAGGATTCTCCATTTTAGTGCTATAACGTATTTATAACCTTTCGCAGCAATTGCGGAGCACTCAAATTAACACTAATACTGCTATAAGAGTGATTATAATAGTGTTATAAGAGTGCGCAAGAGTCTTATAGCAATAATATTGTTACGTGGGTATACATACTAGTAATATTTGAATAAAATCTATTTTATCTACAAATCATACATAATTGTAAAATATTGACAGAAACTATCCTCACTACTTTTTTCTAAAAAAAAAAATTATATTATTTACAAAAATCTTGGTTTTACTGAATTTTACGGAAATTGGAAAACAGCTTATCAAATTTTTTATCAGCTCTATATTACTGTTATTATTATTTGCGTTTTTATTTTTGTTGCTTCTCGGAAGGGAAATCTGATATGAATCTTTCCGCATTTCCATTTTTTTTTTTTAACTCTTTCTCTTTCTTACAAAGAAAAGGAAATAAAATTAGATTTGGATATGCTTATAAAGAAGGATTTTTCATTTTTAATTTTTTTTTTCTTCCTAATATCGTATTTTGATTTGAATGCATCATCATCATCATCAAAATTGTCATCATTATCATTATTATTATCATCATCGTCATCATCATCATCAAAGTAGAAAATATTCACTGTTGAAATCATCAGCCATTTAAATTTTAAGTTCTAAACTACTATTTATGATGTACATTATTTTATAATAGTATTATTTTGTTGTTGTTCAAAGACAGAGTAGTTTAGTGAGCAGCAGAATTATAGTTTTAGAGAGGTAAAGTAAAAAAAAAAAAAAAAAAATTATAAAAAAAAGGGAAAGCAATTTATGACAAATAATCATAATTAAACTAGATTATTATTATTTCTATATTTTTTTTTTTTTTTTTTTGTTTTTAAATAGAGAATTTTCATTGTGAATAGAAAAGAAGAAAAGAGAATTCATAATAAAAATAAATAAAATTTTGTTGATGGAGAAAGGGTGGAGAGAGATAAAGAGATAGAGAGAGATATAGAGTGAGAGAAAATGTATTGAAATGAATCAGGTTATTTACCTGTACGTTCATTCATACGAGAGAAAAATATAGAAGAATCCTTTTGTTCTTAATTCGGATATACGTCTGGAATAGTCACAAAGAATAATTATTATGAATGCAATTTACTTTTGTTTTGCTTAAAATTTTTTTTTTCCATTTAATATTTTTTATTTTTATTGTTTTTAGAAAATATTTCACTTTATTAAATTTTAGAATTTCAAAATTATATTATAGTGTTTAGAAATTAAGGTTTTTGGGGTGAATAGACTCAATACTGACGATTATAAAATTGAAATTTTTTTTTTTTTTTTGTTTTACAAATTTAAAGAGAATGATTTTGACTTAAATATTGAAGGGTAATATAATTGTAATTAAAAAAAGTTATTGTGAATGTGAAGAAGGGCTGTGCTGAAATTTTGTCTTTGAAATAGATGAGAATGAAAAAACCAAATAAATTATCTGATTTGTTAAACAAACGTTTAGGTGTAATTCTTAGTAATTATTAAATAAAATTTTTGAATAATAATTTATATTCTTTTCATAATTCACTCTCAATGTGGAAGTGAAAACTTTTTTTCAATGTTAGAAATTGTAAGGTGCTAAATAAATTGAATATAATATAGTAATTGTAATTTGCATTAAAATGGGGTTCAATCGATTTGAATCCATACGTCATGAGACCTTGGATTTTTAAATTATCTTTATCATTTACTAATCAGGGTTTGAAACAATTGCGAAATAAAAGTGAAGTGATGTATGAGCCTAATATTTTGATATTATTCGATTAAAAGTAGAATAGAAGGATTAAAGGGTTAAAGGTAGAATATAATTTACATTCAAAAGACACCAAGCAGGTTTTCGCAGGGGCCATTCGTGTGCGGATCACATCAAGGAATTGCAAATAACTCTTTGAAAAATCCATTGAATTTAAAGAACCACTATATCTGGTGTGTGTAGATTTTGAGAAACGCTTTTTGAGAAAGAGGTAGAGTAAATCGCGAGTATATTTGTGAATCGTTTAGTAGGAGAGGCATTACAGAAACAAATTATAGTGTAATCAACCCTTGTGTCTATAATACTCGGGTATGTGTTTAAACTTTGATTGTAGATAATTTCTAAGTTGAGCATCCAAATTCAGTGATATATAATTCATGAAATTTAGACTTTTTGCCATAATTTTTGCTAATACAAGTATAAATCGCGCATTTTAAATACTTGTCGGAAGCGTTGAAAAAAAATCGTCTTTGATGCCACAATCAACATACCCGGGTATGTCTGTACGTACGTACGTACGTACATTTTGTATGAAAAATATAGTTTTTCAGCTAGTTTTGCAATTATATTTAGAATAAAAACATAAAAGGTACAGCTAAATAACAAAATTTGTTTGAAAGCGAATTCATATTTATGAAAATTACATAACCTAAAGGAAAAAAAATAAAAAAATTAAATGAAAAAATTTAAAAAAAATTCACATAATGTAATCAAATAAAGTGTCAAAAATATAAAAACCATAAAAACACTGGCTTCAAGTTCGTTCAAAGTTCGTAATTTCCATTCTTTTGATGGCTTTATTTCAGGATGTAAACGTTCAGGGTGTATTCTTGATAAGTTGATATGGCTTTCTTATTGGTTTTGCGAATTGTTATATTACACATATTATTATCCAGTAAGTTTATTTCAATATTTCACGAATGCTCATCATTTTAGTTTGCTGTACTGGGCCATTTCGTTCGCGCATGATCAAATGGCAATTTACTCTAAATGATACGGGAATTGGGTTAGGAAATGCTTAAAACAAACATGCAAAACAAAAAAAAAGGGGAATTAGTAAATACGAATTAGTAATAAATTGATAGAATACTAAAATCATACATATATAAAAATACAATACATGCAAAACGCAATTAGTAAATAAAAATAAAAATAATAATGTCCTTCAAAAACTTATGGCCTCTTTGAATAAAGCAGATTCTTCGGTTTGGACTTACTAATGTAAAAATCGAAGACATTAAAGTTATTGTTTACGTTACGCAATACTCTTGTAAGTGGCTCATTCTTTCCATAATCCGTGCGATGAAACTTTAAACGAAAGAGGGCAGAATGCCTAAGAGAACGAAAGTTGAAATTGAAGTTTATGTGTTCTAAAATACCAACCGAGTCAATTGCACCTGAGAGAATTTGGTGAACAAATATAATATCAGCCACTTCCCGACGATTAAAGTACTTTGCAGACCTAGAAGATTAAGATCGTCTCTGTAATGGGGTAAGTTATATGGGTCTGTCCATGAAAGACCACGAAGAGCGAAATGAACGAATCTACGTTGAACAGATTCAATCCTGTCTATGTGAACTTGATGAAAAGGTGACCATACCTGAGACGCGTATTCAAGTATTGGTCTTACCATAGTCCAATATATAGCTTTGGTCGGAAAATTCTTTTGACCATCTTTTGATAAATCTAAGAGCTGAATTAGCTCTACTGACAATATTATTTACATGAGATCTGAAATTTAGTTCGGTATCTAATAGAATAACTAAATCTTTAGTGGATGTGACAATAGAGATAATAACGCCGTTAATACTATAATAACGTGCTGATATTACCGTTTTACGGGAAAAGGTGATGCTTTGGCAGTTGCTGGAAGACCATTTTGCAACTGAACATCGTCTTTGCAATGCCACAAACCCTCTTTAGATGTCGACTAGCTATTTCTATCAGATGTTGTAAACATTTTTTCATCCACTACTGGTATTATAATTAATTTCTACACTTTCATTATCACATATATCTTCAATATCTGAGTCTTAAATTTACATCCAAGACATCCTCAATAATTTGAGTATCATTAAATCAATGTATTGAGTATCATCTAATTCTACATCAGATGAAATTTATTATCTTATTTTACAAAAGTATGACGTAAAAAAGCTCGGATACAATCTAACAAATGAATAAATTATATTATATGTATGTAAATGTAATTAAATGGTTCAAATTAGATTCAATTATAATTCTATACCTACACATAAAGTTTAATAATTCATTTTATATTCAGATCATCAGATATTTCATCTATGATACGAAAACAGAAAACAGTACACAATTCAATACACATTTGAAAATACTTCAAGGCAATAACCTTTTATGACAAGTTGTTTAGCAAAACTAAGCTAAACTAGGTTGTTATTGACCAACATTTAAAATCTTCAAAATTTTATCGGCTCTAAAAAGGGAGATAACATGAAATGACATTATTTTATATGAGAGCTCCTCAATGCGTACAACAAGAACAGAAAATATCAATTACCGGGGATATTTTCACAAAAATTGGGGATATTTTCAAAAAAATTGGGATATTATACTTTGATAAAGTATATTTTTAAAATATTGGGGAAAGTTTCTTTATTTCGGCAACACTGTTTGCAATTTTTTTTAGAAATGTATAGGTATAAAAATATAAATTTTTTCAACAGATGGTTTTGACGGTTGAATTGTTGTTTTTTTTTTTGTATAAAATTCTTACATAAAAATTCAATGAGCTATCTCCCTTTTTAGAGCCAATAAAATTTTTTAGATTCTAAATATTGATCAATGAAAATCCAGCTTTAATTACACGTCAAAAATTTCAAAATAGAAAAAAAGTGAAGTAGGGAATTTCCCGAAATAATATTTTGATCAAAACGGCAGCAGTACTTTTAAAAATTGTTGCAAAATATTTGGCAATACAAAATATTATATTAATTTTTCATACAAAATGTATTTTTCATACCCGGGTATGCTGGTTAATGACGGAACGTATATATTTTGATTGTAGACAGAAGAGTTAAAGATTTATAATTAATTAATTTTACAAAAATACAAGATATTGTGTTTTACATTGAGGACAGCTAACAAACTGCTTTGAGCTGTGCTAGGAAGTAAGGCAGGTTACTTTGTTTTGTTGGTAAATTCGCCGAAGTAAATACGCATCAAGGAACGTGGCGACAATTGTTACCGCATATAGTATAGGACAAGTTAACCGCAGATTGGAGACGATGGAAAGATTTTATTTCTGACTTATTATTTATTTCAATTTAATCATTACTGATTTTTAATTTTATTTTGATACA
This sequence comes from Argyra leucocephala, assembly GCA_963942445.1. NCBI lineage: Eukaryota > Metazoa > Arthropoda > Insecta > Diptera > Dolichopodidae > Argyra > Argyra leucocephala. The sequence goes on along the minus strand of OZ012680.1, from coordinate 20,630,139 downwards.
TGGATGGCGTTGTAGGATAATGATGATGATTAAATAATAACAAACTTTAAAAAGGAAATCGTATTGAAAAAAATGTGTTCTACTCAGATAAAGTGGTTATACATGTACTTCTACATCATGTTTTTTTGGTCGCAGTATAATGCATAATAGTGATATCCATCATGCATAATAGTGATATCCCATAAGGTTGCCAAAATAGCTGTTAATGAAGCAGAACAAATAATTTTATTAATTTTAAATACACAAAATCTAGATCGCAATGGGAATCTGAATCACAAACACACAAAATAGATCTATAAAGCGGCCAGAATATCCAGATGTCTGCAGAACTTTATTTAAAAATCATTATAAATGTATGAAATAGTGAAGAATAAGTTCAAAATATATATAAAAAATATAAATTTCATCTTTTATAATATACACAACAGAAGCTAACCACAATAATTGGATTTATCCAGTTCTTAAACTAAAATGGACGTATGAATTGTAAAAACAAATTTAATGAAATGGAAACAAATGGGAATTATCCAAACTTAAAAATAAAGGCTACAATTTCAAATACTGCAACTTTTTCCATATAAAATTTAATAAAATTTTCATCCTGATTTTCTCGCAATTTAAAATTATGGAATGTGTCAGTCTACCTCTAGGTGTGCATATTATTCTAAGACATTTCTAATATCTATTTTGTCATACAAAAATTATAGTTAATATTTCATTTGAATAATGGTTGTTTTAAATTAAGTTTTTAAAACTTGTATATTTGTTAAGACTATATCCTAAATCATAGTTAGCATGGCTATGAGTTTTCAAATAAAATTTTTGATTTAAAAATTTACTTGATTATGATTACAGATTTTATTTTGTTTATTTTAAATACCATTTTAAAATTAAAATCCTTTACTGATATTTCGCATATTATAAGAGTAAATTAATTTTTTATGTATTTTTGTTTATTTATTTTTTTTTTTGCCTTATACTTCGTCTTTGTTCTTATTTAAAACACAATATATAATAGTAGTATGTGTGGTTAAAGTTAAATCCTTTTTATATCCCAAAAGAAAAATTACCCACATTCCATATATTTATGTATGAATACTTGTAAGTATGTAGATAACAATATGCAATTGTTCTTTTATATGAAAAACGATAAAGAATATCCCTATAAAAGGTATAAACAAGACCAGGACCAAAATAAGACAGGACAGGACACTAAAAAAAAAAACAATAACAACAACAACAACCACAATAAATACTCATGTATAATAATTTTAATGCAATCTTATATAAATATGTAACAAGCGTATGTATTTTTAAAATATTTACTCTTATATGTATATATATATATATATATATATATATGCACGTATTTCTACAAAATATTATTAAAAGAGTCTATGATCTTTTACATTAGCAAAATAAAAAATAAAAATAACAGAATAATAAAATAAGTTTGTAAAATTGTGCATTAGAATTCCATACAGAATATATTGGTATTAAGCAATGACAATTTCTTTTTTTGTTCTCTTTATGTGCCTTGACCCTTTTAAAAGGATTACACCAAAGGATTTTCAAAAAGTTATATGGTATGTATATTATATATATATATATATATATATTTATATATTATTTTTTATATGGTATGAGTATGGAATATTTTACAAGTTTCTTGGACTTGTTTTAATAATATAAAATAAATTATAATATACAGGGTTGTAAAAGTGAGCAGTGGTTAAATACAGGTATTGGAGTTTTAATTGTTTTTTTGCTATGGTATAGAAAATTGGTTTGCTTAGTTAAAGCTTTATTTGATTAAAACTAAAGTGAGAGGAAGAACCAGCTTTTAAACTTCAATTAAGAACATTTGTTGTTGATAACAAATAAATCTTTTGAATCGCCAAATACTGTTGAGTTTCGTATTACCATCTAAAATAAATAAGTTAGATATTGAATACTAAATTAATATTAAAAAAGAGTGTTCAAATAAATCAGTGAAATCTCGAGCTAAAATATAAAAAAAATATCATCATAATCTTTAATCTGTAAATGGAAAAAAATTTAATACAATTCCAGAACCAATTTCCAGAGTCATTTTCATTTTTTTTTTTTTAAATTATATTAAATTAGATATTAAACAGGAATCGTAGCGAAATTAAATATTTTTTCAAAATGATTTGATAATAATATGCTTTATTTTTAGTTTTTAGTTTTTAGTTTCTTATTTTTGTGTTTACTCTTTTTTATTTTTATATAGTCATATATAGCAAAATTAAAGTTAAACATAACTTAGGATTACATTGATTTTTGATATTTTAAATATAATTATAGAGATAGAATAGAAATTAAATAAAAAAACAAAAAAAAAAAAAAATTATAATAAATTAAATGGAAAATAAAAATGCTTATTTTATATAATAAATTAATAAATAAACTTGAAACATATGAATGTCAAACAGAAAAAAAATCAGAAAAAAAAATAACCAATTTTAAAAATTATAAGACCAGACAGCCTATGCTACGGTCACACTTAAAACAAAATTTATAAAACATATTTAAATAAATTCATAGAATTAAGCATTGCGTTAATACTCTGAATTGTATATGAACTTTAAAATTACAAATAAAAAAAAAAGTATATATACACATCTTCACAAATACAAAACAGAAGTAAAGCCATTTTAATTTACATTTTCATAATCCAAATAAGTCCACCGAAATGTAGATGTCGCATTATATTATTAGAAATGAAATAATGAAGAAATTAAATATGGGTGTATTCATAAATGCTGCAAACTGACAACAAGTTTGCCACCAGTTGGCGTACTTCGCAATAATGAATACAAATTCTACCTATATTCTACATTTACTTGACAATTCTGCAAAGTTTCTGTTCATTAATAATGACGTTTTGAAAATAAATTTTTTTTTTAAATAACAAAACAAAAACTAAAATACTCAAAACAACAAAGAAAACTACTTCAAAAAATTTTATGCATACTAAAAATTTATTCTGCTAAGTTGACGCCCAGTAGACTTTGAGTCTGCATTTATGAACAGCATTCAGAAAATCTGACAAGTGTGTTCATAAATTCAGAATATGCAGATTGACTGCAGGTTTGCATTTATGAAAACAAGGTATGTCAATTGTTGAATAAAATGGTAAAAAAGAAACAGAAATGGTTATTTCAATAATTGCTTCAGAAAAATAGATACTGATCCGTAAAATAATGGTTAAAATGTTCGCAGGCAATAATTTTTTTACAAAAATATACTACCTATGTAGTATGTATGTACATAATATTCTATTAATCATACGGTAATATCAATGAATACATAATAATCTTTATTATTCTTTAAGTAGAAGAAACTAAATTGAAATTTTGGCTTGAAGTAAGAAAAACGTAGAATCAAAAGAACTCTGTTGGCTCACTTTCTTACTCAGTGTTCGCTTACGATGTGTTTAAGAAATTTATGAATTATTTATTGTGTATGTATATTGCATACAAACGATACAAACTGACGTACAAACCAATTTAGTTTTATTTTATTTTTACTTCATATATAAAGAATTTGTTATTGTAAATAATGTAAGTGATACATTTTATTCTTTTTAAGTTTTCAGTCAAAATATAATTATAATGTAATATAGCTTTACCTTCTGTGACGATAATTTTCAATATGATTTTGAAAAGGAAAATTCTGCTTTGATAGTTAATAAAATTAAAATATGAAGCAGATATCCTTCAAAAAACCAGATACGATGAGTTAATTAATAGGACCAGAGTCTGCATTGCACGTTCGAATGCGTATTTACAAAATAATGTTACAGTTGAGAGACTACAGAAACTACTGAGATATGGGATAGTTGCCAAGTACTATTGCAGCCTAAAACCTTTGAGGGAGTTTATTTTACTCTTTATTTTTAAAATTTCAGATAACTTTGGAAAATAATTATAAAATTATGTAGAAGAAAGTATAAACTAAAAAAGAGCGCTAACTTAATATTAATTTAAACATTGATTCCTACATATTATAAAAATTTCCAAAATATTATACTTTTAAAATTAAATTTTTTTTTGTAACTATTTCTAAAATTGCTAATATTTTTTTAAAGTTAAATCTAATCTCAGAATCCTGATATGGCTTATTACAGTACACGATGCATTCAACAAACATCTCTTCAAGATTTGTAAGTCATTTTAGTTATAGCTCGAAATAGACATATTTCCAAGTATATACATTACTTGATTCGGGAATTAACATTACCGCATTAATGGCGTTCGCCAAACAAATAGATCTGCCATTATAATAGGTCAAGTAATTTATATAGATGTTAAAATGCCGTATCTACATAGAACATCTTATCGTCATAAAATGAAAAAGAGAATACAGTTGAAAAACTATGTCAAACAGATACTTACTTTCACTTTATTGCTATTCATAATTGTATATAATCTAAAAATGAGAAACATATCTAAAGGCATTTTATAGTTGAATTAAATAAGTACCTATACACAAATATTCAAATTATTCAACCTTTCCAAACAACAAAAGTCCTGCGAAACATAGTGTGATATGTACCATTCAACAAACATGTCATTATATGTGCCATACAACATACCACGAACGGACCATGATATGTGCAATATAATGATTTGATAGATATCTGAGATCTCTGTCGGCATCCCAACAGTATCAAACACTATAAAGTGATTGATATACAAATAAAATATAATAAGATTTTTCCATCAGTATATAAATGTCAAAGCGAGTCATGTTATGGCCAATAATGGCGTGACTTGGTCAGGAAAGCAATAATAATCAAATCTTTCGATTAATAAGAATATATCGGATAAACTAAGAATATAATCAACTTTGTAGTGGTACCTAAAATAATTGTGTTTAATCGCCCAATTTATATCATTTGAAATAAAAAAACAAAAATCTGAAACAAAATTAATGGCTATTTAATAATGACTATGATTCATACAAGTAAAAATCTCACACACCATTATCCCCGTATTTTCTATATCCTTCAAGCATTGTTTTTTCTTCAAAATTAAAAAAAAAATACTTTTCTTGTTAAATCAACAATTTTCTCTTTTTAAATTATCAATAATTCTGAGCACCCTGTTATCATACATACAAGTATATATAATAAATGTATATTTATGTTTTTATTGTCCAGTAAAATTATAGGAAAAAAAGAAAAATCAAAAAGCAAAAAAAAAAAAATAATATTTTATGAATGGCTTAGGATTTTCTTAAATAACAGATGTATAATGTACTCTTTATTATTTCAGATTTTCAAATCAAAAAAAAAAAAGCAAAAAAAATGTAAGAAAAAAACCAAAAAAATTGGGTGTTAGAATTTTGGTTAGAATTGGTTTGAGCTGAAATGACCAAATATTGAATTGGATTTTGATGCGGTAAAATTTATGCAATAATGATACAAACATACTAAGAAATTGAGATTTGTGATTTTTTTTTTGTTTTTTTGTTTTTTTTTTTAATTTTTTCTCTTAATGAAATTTTATAGAAAAGGAGTGTCGTAAATAGAAAAGCGTATATCTCCATTGTATTAGTAAAAATTTTTTATTTATTAAATATTATTTTAATTTTAGCTTGAAAATTTCTTTTAATTTTTTTTAGTTAAGCTAAACATTGGTACACGAATGCAGAGCTTGAACTAATTTAGGATTTAAGAAACAATTTTTTTTTTTTGTTTTGGTAGGGACATTTTCAATAAATTTGTTAATTTTACTTTTAAACTTCTGTAGATTATATGTAGGTATTTTTTTCTATTGGGGAAACATATTTGCTGGAATATGGCTTCACATTCGAAAATTTTTTGACTACGAATGAATTTTCATAGCCAGTTCTAAGCCTCAATCAACATTATTTTCAAATTCAGAAATTGGATTTAGATTTATGGTTATTTTATATTTGTTTATAGAGATGATTGTGGAGTCAACGTTGTAGCATTAAAATTATGATAGTTTTCTCAATTTGAAATTTTATTAAGACCTCAATTTATGAATTTTATTTTATATAAATAAAAATTTAATTCCAAGTTCATTTATTGTAACAAATATTTCACTATATATTCGAGAACATTTTGTAAGTGTTTCATATACAATCTAGTAGTTTAAGAGTTATTGTAAAAGTCGTGAGAGTATTTTGATATACAATATAGTTTATCCAGTTATTGTAATAACAAATTAAATTGTTAGACCAAAGTGTTATACAAAATGATTCCACAAATATAATGTTATCTATTATGTTAAATGTAATGTTATTTATATATTTGTAGAAAAAGTATTAATAGTGGTAATTAGTTTAAAGCATTACAATTAGAATATTCTAGATAATGTAGAGTTTGTTTCATAAACTAATTTTGCGAATTATAGTTGTATAAATATTATATATCGAAATAATGATAGTGCCTTCGAACTCATTAAATGACAATATCATTATTCTGAATAACACATTGTGTTAACGTTTGGAATGTTGTGTTGATAGCTAAATTTCTGATTAAGGACTCTTATGTTTCATGTTATTTCATTGAATTAAAGAAGTTTAGACTAGTTGGGAATGGAATTCCTTTATATAATTTAAAAATGATTTCATTTTTATATAGGGTAAATCGTAATTTTTGTTTTGCCATTCATTGTCGTTCCAAATATATAATTTTATGATATTATAAAGTTTTTCACAAAGTAGTTGATTAGTTCAATATTTCTATTACCTATCGCGTCCCTTGTTTTTTTGTTATTTTATATCCCACAAAACTTCAGTCTATCAGCCACAGCGAAATATGATATATCTGTCATGATAAGTTTTAATTCAGTAGAAAAATGGAGATATTCACTTTTTTAATTATGGCTCAACTCAACATCTAAAAATCTGAAACAAATCAATTTTATTATTACAAAAAAAAAAAAAAAATAATATTCAAAAGTAAAGAAGAAAATTGGAAAATTTTGTTTTTTTTTTGTTTTTTTTTTTTGTTATTTTAAGATGAAAGTGTAAAAATATTTTTTATTATAGACTTATCTACATTTTTGTTTGTTTTTATTCGTACATTGATTTAAAAAGTGTAATATTAATAATAATATATAAAAATTATGTTCTATATAATAGAAACCGTTATCTATTATACATATTTATATAAAAATAGTATCTAAGACTTGCAGACAATTTGGAAATTAATAGACTTATATTATATATATTTTAAAAACAATTTAGTTTTTTTTAGTTTAAATTCTGTTTATGTGTTTTCAGAATTTTTATTTTTTCGAAAATTTAAAATTAAATTAAAATTAGGTTATTTAATTTAGGTATTGTCATACTGTGCAAATTAATGGAACTTTTTAAAGAAATTTGAACAGTATGTCAGACGTAACAGATCTGTAAAAGGGAACTTGATTTTTTCTTTTAAGTTAAGACAAAATTTTATTCGATATTATGTACCATATACGATATTATGTACGATAATCTTTCTTGTAAACTGAGTAAATTTCTATATTGAATAAAAGTAAAAAATCCGTCACAGGGTAACCTATATTTCATAGAAAATGATCCAGTTCTATCTTATGCCCATCGCCTTAATCATATCCAAAACATAGACCCAAGGCAAAAAATAAAAACAGCTATGAATCGAAGATTTTGAAGTTCACATCGAAATATCATTTATTACGCAGTATAGAAGCTTTTCATTTCCTCATATTTCACAATCGCTTAAGATGGATCTGAGAGGGTTAAACTTATAGACTTACAGTCATTTCCTAATCATCGATTAATTACATGTATCTCTTTTATTCATCATATCTTCTTGGATAAAACGCTACCCCTTAAATTTTCAAGTTGAAAAAAAATTGCAATACTCTCAGCGATGTTGAGATATACCTTCATCAGTTTCATTTTACGCTGCAGAATATGGCAGACTTGATTTTACAATTACTAGAATGTTTTGTGAAATCATAATTGTAATTTAATAGTTTTTGACAATGGCGATTACTTTAACTAAATCGGATCGGGTAATTGAAGAAGTAGTAGATACAAAAAAATTGAGTAACAATTGAAGAGGTGTTTCTTACTGAACTCAATTGTAAGTATTGTAATGTTGAAACTATATAGATAAGTCCTATTTGGAATTTGAATAGTTTCAAAACTCTTATACAGCAAATTTCAAGTAAATCCATATGTGAGTTATAAATACCAAGCAAAATTTCTACTTGGCAAAACGTAATTGTTAATAAAATGAACTCACCTCACTATTGTTTAGACTGTTTAGAGCATAACATTTTTATTTTATAATTTTTTATGCTATTTTTTAGGTTTTACTAATTGTTAACAGCGATAAGACATTGTTATACTGTACTTTTCTACCAATTTATCCAGCAGGCTGGCTGTGCGTATAGAAATGTATAAATGACGATATACTGCTAAAAATATAGCAATCTTTTATCCACTAGCAGACATTTAATAAGCATAATCCTGCAATAATTTATTCGAATTACTTATTAGGGTTGGGTATTTAATTCTGACTTATTAAATTCTATTTAAAATAAAATGCTGAGTTACAAAATTCTGATGTTTTAATTTGCTGAAGGAAGGAAAAAAAAATTATAATTGTGCTAAATCAAATTTTGTTTTCCAGATTTCAGAATTTTGATACGATCTTTTTGCCTAGAACTATTAAACTATTTTATTTTAAATATTCAACAAAAATCATCTTCAACAAATACCTATGTTTAGTGCTGCACGTGGTAGAAATGAGCTAATTATGAGCCATGATGAGCAATTTATTATTACACATTAATGATCCAATCATTAATCACAAACCATGTTGCAGAGAGTGCCTAGAGATTGCTTAGCTCTTTCTCAGCCTTGAGACTCAGGCTGGCCTCAGAAAACTTCTGCAGGATAAAACCCTCAAACCTATTGGCTTTTATCAAAAGGATCGACTAATTTGAGGGATGGAGCTTGTTCTAAAGAGCTAAAAGCCTACTTGCCGGAATTGAAATATTGGGGTCATCTTCGTTCGGGGAAAAAGACAACCAACCATATTGAAAAGGAATTAATCTGATGCTATAAAAGTATTTTTTAATTGATTCAAATAATTTTAAAGTTAATAGCAAGACAGTAATAATCATGCACACATAGAAAAGTGGACTGTTGAATAAGAAAACAGCTTTTAATATAGTTTGTAACTGAAAATGATCTAGTAATCAAATATAGCTCCTTAAATTTAAGTAATATGAGTTAAAGCACCCGAAAGATATAGGTTAAAGGACCTATGCTGGTTATACATAATTAAAAATTGTACAAAATGCCGATCATCGAAGTTAAAACAACTTGTCGCAGTTCTATTGTAGTCTCTCAAAGAGATTTTTCCGCGGTTCAATGGTCGATAATAAAACTAATTTTATTTGTATCTATTGTTTTATAATTATCTCGTGCATAAATTAAAAATCACAAAAAAGAAAATAATAACAAAAATTACTTTTCATACGTATATTCACTATTTATAAATTGTTTCATCTCTTGTATCCATAATTATTTCACCTACTTTATCTTTTTTTTTTGTTGTCTTTTGTATTTTATATATTTCATATATATTATATAATTAATATATCATAATTAATTATTTTATTAAAAAAAAAAAAAAATGTTTGTATATGTATGTATGTATAGAAAAATTTATTTTTTATTTTTTAAATGTTAAAAGAAAACTGTTTTTTTTCCGAATAATTAAACAATCATTAAAGAGAGTTTAAAAAACAACAGAAAAAAAAAATATAACAATAATAGAAAAAACAATAAACAAATAAAAACTCTATATAACGCCATAAAAAAATCAGAATATAAAGAGATTATATTGTTTTTAATTTGAAAAAAAAAAAAAAAAAATATAAATTAAAATAATAATAAGAATAACAATAACAATAAAAATAATAATGATGAAGAAAATGAAAAATATACAATGTATATAGATATAACAGTAGAAATTATGCAAGTAAAAATGCTGATAATTATAAATAAACTGCTAAAGCACAATTAAGAGCATAACGCTTTTCATTGCATTTTCTGAAAAACAAAAAAAAAAAAAAATGTATATGTGTATGAAATGATTGTATGACAATGACTTTTTCAGAACTCTAAATTTCTGGGATGATACTTTTTTTGTTAGTTACCGCTTCTTATACATATTATATAGTAGTTATATTATACAGTACAGTTCTCGATAATTGCAGCTTCAAATATTTGTTGCTATTTATGAGAAGTAATATTGTATTTTAATGTGTGTATGTGAATTAGCTTGGCCTTACTGCGCCAATCAAATGTGTAAATTTACTGTTTAAATGTGCTTAACCTTGTTAAGCGCATCCTCAAAACCACAATTCACAAAATTTTATTAATAAAATGCATTTAATTTAATTTTAGTGTCTGTATTTAATGCTTAACCTATGACTAAATGCATCACACATGACTTTTTTCGTCGCACAAGACATAAACTCTGTGCTTGACAAGAATATTTTAAAAATGGTAAATAGCAGCAATAATCAGCATTTTTTTAACAATTACAGAAATTACTTATGACTGAAAACTTTTCAAGTCAACTTATTGTTTAATAATAGGAAGCTCAAATTGGTCTAGCAAATAGGTTTATGCGTGAAAAATTTCTGTAGTATCACAATGAACTTCAATGACCTAAGTGTGAGGGTGTAAACCGGCAGCTATTATTACCTACCAATACATACTTATCTATTGTAAGTTACCATTATTTAGTTTTTCCTTGCATAAAAATTTTATGAATTCAACTTAATTGTAAGTAATTAATAATAATAATATAATAAATGTCTGAACGATATTCAGAATAATATTCAGTAGAACGGAATCGAACATCCGTAAAAATACCTACAAAACAGATATCTGTATGGCTTAAGCTCGATCCACTTTGATAAGTTGAATTTAAGGGTGTTTTGGTGTAGCAAATTGAATATAAGAATGTTTTGGTGTTTGGTTCGATCTATGCCCTCTATTGAGATCATAATGATGACGAACAGAAGCTCCCAATAATCTAGCCATCTATCGGAGATCCTTTGATTTCATACGTTATATTAGTTACAATTATCGAGAGTATACTGTAAATCTGTACACATATATATATATATTTAATATTATATATATATTTTATATAATATTCGCGAATAATAACGTCAGATGATTTCTAGCTTCTGGCAGATCCAGCCTTGTTCTAAATAGCACAATAAATTTGCTTTTTCTCTTAGATTATATTGTTGTTGTTATTGTTGCTTTTTATTTTTTTTGTTTTAATTGTAGATTATTGCAACTGACAATTTATTATTATTGTTATTATTATTATTCTTATTATTATTTAATGCACTAGGGTGATTATTTTATTATACTATATAGTATATGTCATAGAACTGAAATATAAATTTGACATTTCAAATATGAGTATTATTTCAAATAATATAGTTAGGGTTACCAATATGTCGATAAAAAATCGGAAAAAAAATAATCAATTTAATATATTTTATAGAACATACTCTAAACTATATTATTGCTCAGTTTTCTGATGATGGTGTAATAACCGAAATCGATTAAGATATTTAATAAAATTTGTGGAACATACCTAGAGTTTTAATCTTTTAAATCAAAGTAGTAACAAAGTACTAGAAATGAAATGTCAAAAGTTGTGTTACCAAATTTGGTATATAGGTATTAGGTACACAACAAAATATTTATTTATCGGTTTTAAGCACCAAATACAAGATACAATAGCTGTCTCAATCTGTGTTATATCAATACTAGAACAACCGTTGTATGTATACTATACTTACAACTCATTCGTTGTGTGTTATCATCACTGTAAACATATCGGAGATACTTTAATAGATAAAAGTGGCTGTGTAAAAATACTTTATCCTTTGATATTTTTCTTTTTAAAAATATTAAAATGCACTGAGTCTGTAGATTATAAGTAGTTTTTAGAAAAATTATTAGTTAGCCCAGATTTTTTATTTATAATTGGATACAACATTTTTATATATAGATCTATTTTATTAACTGTCTTAGTTATATGTGTAGTTTAAACAGTAATTTTTTGTTCAAATGTATACCAAGATTTTTAATATCATCTCTTTCCCATATTATTTCATTATTATTTAAAAATAAGTTTCTGTTCGGCAAGTAACATGATTTCCTTCTTTTTGTGAAGAACATCGAGTTTGTTTTTCGCCATTGATTTTGATTTTCCATTTGTAATGAAATTCTTGAATTATTTGGAAACCATTTTCAAAATTATTTATTATTTGGTTTGGACATATAGAAGATGATAATATGACAGTATTGTCTGCATATAAACTTGTATAGCAATTTGGAGGTTTCGGTAAGTCTGCTATGAACATGTTGTATAAAATGGGAGAAAGTGATGAACCATGTGGTACACCAGCTGTAATTCTTATTTTGTTTAATTGTATTATTCCGATTTTGACTAGGAAAAATCGATCGCTAAGAAATCTGTGGATTAATTTAACAAAGGTAAACTGGAAATTCGTAATTAATCATTTTGTAAATCAAACCTTGATGCCATACAGAACCGAATGCTTTTTCAACATCAAGTGTTATCAAGCCCACTGACTTTTTATTATTTAAACTACTTTTAACAATATTTTTTATTCTGCAGACTTGATGTGTGCTGGAATGTTTACTTCTAAAACCAAATTGTTCGTTCGGCAGAATATTTTTATCTAGCAGGAAATTTTCTAAGCGAATTTTTAAAATTTTTTCGAAAATTTTTCCTAATGAATTTAGTAAGCTTATTGGACGATAGCTTCCAACGAGTGATGGGTAATTATTTTAAACGCTACTAGATATAGTTCTCGTTTACAAATATTAGTGAAACTTAAATATTTATCAGAATATAATAAATTTGTTGGATACATACGTGGGTAGAAGTGAATAATTTTTATTGATTTCTTATGAATGACATCCAGCTGACTTCAGGTTTGCTGGCTCGCACCGTTCCATACGGGATTGAGATATACAATGTGTGACACTATAAAAGACGAATATATTGCGTATAATGCTTTGGTTGAGATAAAGTTCCGTAATCTACGCAATATGAAAAGATAGGGTGATATTTTGCTAATAATATGGTGCACGTGGTCAGTCCATTTCAACTTTTTATCGATAATTAACCCTAGATAATTAAAGCTATCTACAGTTTCTATTAATTTAGATTTATAAAAGAAATTTTCTGAGTTATATAATTTATTTCCAAACAAAATAATTTTGGTTTTTTTTTACATTTAGGCTTAATTTGTGTTTAGTAATCCATATTTCAATATTATTTAGATCGTTTTCAATATCCCTCCTCAATTCGATTTCGCTTGTTGCTGAATATCGTATTACTGCATCATCAGCATACAGTTGAATTGAGCCTTTCAGCTTTAGTCGGTGTATATCATCAATGTAAAGCTTAAAAAGGTCTGGTCCTAGGATGGATCACTGTGGTACCCCTTTTTTAATAGTAAGGTAACTACTAAGAGAATTTCCTATTTTGACTCTTTGTAGCCTATCATGGAAATATGATTTAAAAAAGCTTATATTGGATGGACTAAGACCAAGATTAATCAATTTTAATAACAGTATCTCATGGTCAACGCAGTCAAATGCTTTTTGTAGATCCAAAAATATACATGCAACAAATTTCCCATTGTCGATGTTATTGGATATAAAATTTGTAAAACTGAGACATGCTGATGTAGTGTTAGAATTATTTTCAAAACCATATTGTTCTTCATGTAAAATGCTGTTATTTGTAAAAAATACATTAAGGCGGCGTTTGATGATTATTTCAAATATTTTTGATAAAGCGTTTAGTACAGAAATCGGTCGGTAGTTTGTTGGATTTGTAGTTGAACCTGATTTGTATATAGGGGTTACTATTGCTATTTTGAGACTTTTAGGAAAAACAGAATTTTGAATTGCATTATTTACTAATTTTACTAATAATGGTGATAATTGAGATGAGAATTTTTTAATGAATTTAGAGGAGATATTGTCATGGCCCGTTGCAGCTGACGACTTTAGTTCATCAATTATTTGTTTGATTTCTTCTTCATTTGTTAAATCTAGACAGAAAAAAATCTTTTCCTTGTTTAGGAATGCATGTTACTAAGGCTATTTTCCATATTTCTGGAAAATAGTTTAGTTCCATGCACTTGTTAAAAATTTTACTTAATATTTTATAGCTTGTCTTTGACAAGTTTTTAAGTATAATATTGAGTATTTTGTCCTGACCGGGAGCTTTTTTAATTTTTAACTGCTTAATTAAAGTAGCAAATTACTTTCACAGAAGTAAATTCATGATGACCTATAGAATGATATTTTAGATTTTCAACTGAATCGTTAACCGTATTAATGGTTCCAAGTTGTAGCAAAATAAAAAAAAAATAATTACCCGACAAGATTTTGAATGAAATCCCAAGTGAATAAGAGTAATGGAAATATATGGACAATATAATAACATATAGGCTAAAACTAGAGTGAAATGGTGGAACTAATTTGGCTAAAAGTGGAACATGTACAAATACACTGAAATATTTTATATCAATTTTATATGGTTAATAAATTCATTTTATATAATTGAGTACTTTTAACATTAACTTAATTTCGAATTATTGGCAAGCCCAATATTATTAAAGTTAAATATTAAAAAACTGTATGTAACAACCATATATTCGTAATCAGCGATTATAATTTACACACTAAAGGGGATAGTTTCTATTTATTTGAATTTTAATGTATGCACATTCTTATATACAAATAATTTTTTTAATTGAATTAAACATTTTATATTTTTCCAAATTATTATTTTTATTTAATTTTTATTTTTTTTTCACTTCATTAGTTTTCATTATTTTCCGTTAGTAGTTGCACTTAATTTATTTTTAAGTTTACAGCAAAAGAATTTTATATGACCGTGTGAACTGCCTGTTGGAACATTCATAAACCATAAATGATAATTTTTTGCTTTTTGCCAAAAATGTTATAACATTATTGTTTTTATATTCGAAATTGTAGCTGTACAAGGAGAAAGGATACTCAAACAAAAAAGAAAAAAAGAAAAATGTAAAATTAACAGTAGAATTTCATTTTCATAAGAATTTAATTACAAAACAAATAAGAAGAACAAAAATAAAAAAAAATATCAGAAAAAAACCGAATACAATTTCGAAATTTAATATACAAAGTGAATTTATTATTTATATTTATGTATATGTAGTGTACTTACATATAGTTATTATCTTTAGTGTTTTTGTTTTTAAAAAGAATTTTTTTTTTAAATTTTTTTCATTGAATTTGTACATATTTGTAAGTTTGTTTGAAAATTTTTTTTATTTTTACAATTTCAGAAATATTTAAAAATTTATTTCTGACTTTAAGAGTTCATGGATTTTTGAAAGATATTTCTCAAGTTTGTTTTTGTTACATATTATTATGTCCATATTTGGATTACTGAAAAATATCATCTTTTAAATGTCTTCAATTTAATGTTACCTTTCAGTATGAACTGATTATTAATCGTTAATCATATATTATAATAGAGCTAGTTGTCAACATTTCACCTCAAAATTATTCAATCTATTCACCAAAAATGAGAGAAAATAAATCACCACACCACGACCCCACCTACACCAGTCCACCATCCTATTTATACAACTTTCAAGAGAATGCATACGTATATAGCATAGTTAGTATATTAGTTTTATTTTCATCATTAAATGTAGGTAGGTACTTAGGTATAAACAATGTAATGTGTATTGTAGTAAGTTGTAAAAAAAATTATTATTGTTTCTTTTTTTTTTATACCTATTCATTGATAGTGAAAAATATCAGTATATTTAAGTCCCTGTTCGGTTAGAAACGTTAAATTTGGCTTTAACTTGAATATTATAATTAATAAATAGGGGTCTCTAGTAATCTTTAATAGTTTTTAAGTATAAAGATTATTATTGTTGTTAATAATTTTTACCTATATAGCTTTTCAAAGACGTCAATTTACGTCTAAAAAGGATAAAATCATCTATATAATCAAAATAATCGCATATCAAATATTTATTAGGCTAATTATTTGATACACTGGACCAATATGGTTTAACGCAAGCGCTAGCTTAATGGAAAATATCAGAAAATTTAAACGAAAATGCATAAGAGCTAGTAGAAACCGCAGAAAACGTTAAATTGATCACAAACATTTCTACTCAAATAAATATTTGTATCTGTGATTTTAGATTCAATATTTTTTTAATAAAATTAATCAGAAATCACTTACTAACAAAGCTCTAACCATAAAAAAGAAAGATGGTTTGATATCTAACATACATATATTACAATATTGAAGAGTACAGTCTACTGAAGTAAACAGTACATGAGCTATCCCGAAGCACTGTACTCACTAAGGAAGTGAAAAGGATAAATGATCTTATATTTCATGTGTAGCTGCAATGTGTTCTATCTTACATATAATGTGGGGAGTAAAAAAGCAAGAATAATTGAATAGTAAATTACACCACAAAAATATTAAAATTTTAACAAGTTCTTGTGGGTGAATACTTAAAACATTTAAATTAGTTACACCAAATAAGTGACGGTTATTTCCGAATTGAGTGGAATATACTGTAAAAATAAATTTCAATCACAAACAATTTTTAAAAAGGCTTTATAAAAATTCTTTCATTTTAAATAAACATACAAACTTATAGAAAAAAGTACAAAAACGAAAACACAAACAAAAATTGAAAACAAAACATAAAAACAACAAAAATCAGATCATACTCTTCAAAAATGATATAATAAATTTTAGTTCATTTGATTCTGCTATTATTAAAAAAATATATACAGTACACGGTTATAGTTATTCGCTAAATTTCAGTAATATTTGTGACTATTACCGTTTTGTGACTATAAGCGTAGTAAAAAAACGTTGCATCTTTATAAACAAAATGCAATAAAATATCTTTCATATAACAATTCTAAACTTTATTTTATTCATAAATAGCAATTCTGTGAATGTAATCACAAAATATACATATTTGTAATAATAAAGAACAGAAAAAGACAATATATATACCAGTTTTTTAATAAAATAATTCACTTTTGACTAATTTTTTGCTTTATTGAAAAAATTGGCATTATATTTTAATGTGACTATAAACGACATCGATTGTATGAACCTATGAAGTTTATTACTTTCTCTCAAAAAAATTGTTGACTATAACAGGGTTGCGACTATGAACGTTTTTGACAATAAAATACATAAAAAAATATCAAACAAGTTGATGCCAAATTGATGATGATGTCATGATACATATTAAGATTAAAGAGATATATAGATAAGCTAATAGCAGAAAAAATTAAAGCAATTCCAATACTATGACAAAATATTAAAAATAGAATATATATTGTATATCAATATCTAATGATATACATTCATTTTTTACACTTTTGTATTTAATTTCATTTTTAAATCATTTGTTTTTTTTATTTTAAGCTTTTAATTAATTTTAATTGAAATTTACTTTAATAGTGGCTTCGGTAGCCGAGTGGTAAAGTACTCGAATGTAGTAAGGTAACGACCGAAGGAGCACGGATTCAAACCCCGTGAGAACCGAAAATTTTTCCAAATGGTGAAAATTACTGAAAATGTAGTTTTCAATATAACCACATCGGTTCAAATATAATTTAATAATTAATAAAGATATAATATAACTAATAAAAAAATAAATAATATAAATATATAATATACAAAAAGATATACCAAATAATTGATATAGTTTAATAAAAGACCCACATCTCGAAAGGGAAAAAGACCTATAAAGTTGGACTACAGATTTATCTGTATGATCAACTGTTAAAATAAATAAATAAATAAATTTACTTTAATATTTTACAAAAAAAATTTTTTTAATTAATAATACAGAAACATCACCACAATTTAAATTATGTAAAAAAAGAATATAATTTTATTTTTCTGAGAGTAAGAATTCATTAGTCGATCTATCATAGATTTGTTTTGTATGCAAGGCAAAAAAGAGGTGGTTTTAGTGGGTTTAAGGCCCTTACCACCATTGTTGATTTGCTCTTGGGTGACTGAAACCACTTGGTGTTCTTCGAGGATTTCCACCTATCTACACAAAAATAAAATAAATAAGATTCATATAAATTGATATGAATCAATGATGATATTGTTATCGAGGATTTTTTAAATAAAGTTACTACTATGCAATTGCACAGGGGCCCACTAGTATATGTATAATTCTTAGTAAAACGTTATTAATTTCTATATAAAAATATGTAATACTTTATTTAATTGTTAGAGCAATGACGAACGTCTATTAGTGGACTAAAGCTTGCTGTATATTTTGTTGTGCAATAATTATCATCTAGCGAAGATTAGTAAAACACCAATGCTGTTATTTAATAACTTTTAGTAAATTAAATTATAAGCATGACGTACTGTTAGTAGATATATCAAAAACATATAAAATATTATTAGCAACTATAAAATCCAATTATTATACTCTAAAAAAAACTGGTATGTAGTTATGCTAGTTAGAGTAAAAAATAATATTATCAATATGATCAGTGTATTGGAAATAATGAAAATAAAATTAAATTCTCGTTTAAATTTACTGAAATTACCTTAGAAAAAAAAAATGTTATTTTTAAATATTTTTTAACCACCTGTTGGTGCGTTATTTTTTTTTTTTGTATTGTTCTTATTGTTTTTTACATTTCTATTTTACATTTAGAAATTTTTAGAATTAAATAATATCAGACACTCTTAAATATGTTATAAAATTTATTTTTTTACCGAATCCTTTTTAAATTAGAAAAAGACTTTAATGTCAAATTTAGTAAATTTTATTTCAATATAAATAAATTACGTATATAAAAGAATATGTACATGTAAAGTGCTGATCAAAATTAAATTAACATTTTTATGATGGCATAAAAAAAAAAAATGCCGTGAACTAAAAAAATTATGTCATATTGACGTATTGCTTTAAGCGATTTATTTAGCACGTAATAATATCGATTACTACTGGTCACTGAACAGGAGTTAAGACTGGGAACGTGTTTGCATTTTTGGTTGTCACAGCTGCAACGATGTAAATGAGAAAAAACATCTTCAAAATAATACAATTTTC
The DNA here is from genome assembly GCA_963942445.1 of Argyra leucocephala. Taxonomy (NCBI): domain Eukaryota; kingdom Metazoa; phylum Arthropoda; class Insecta; order Diptera; family Dolichopodidae; genus Argyra; species Argyra leucocephala. The sequence continues at coordinate 20,610,889 of OZ012680.1, read as the reverse complement.
CATTCTTTCTATCCTCTTCTATCCCATCCAAGGTACGTAAGTTACCAAAGTCTACATCCCAACGCGTGGCTGTTTATAAAAACAAGAAAAAAAAATCACACAAAACAAAGTATATAAGATCAATTATTTTACTTGCTTAGGCTGAGCTAGTGACTATAGTTAAAAGCATGGGACTATAGTTAAAGACTTGCAAAACAATTATATAGAGGGAAGAAAAAACATGAGATATGACTGATTTTTTTCAACAACGTAGGTTAGAATAGTTTCTTCGACAAAGAATAATTCTTTCGACACAAACAGTAAAAAACAAATCTCAATCGTGGTATTAAAAATTCTCAGAAATAGCAGCTTTATAATTTAATTCAATTTGACATTTGTATATTTGAAATATCTACATCAAAGGATCAATAAAAGCACTACAAGTGAACTCCAGCAAAATAAAGTGAAAACTGTGATCATGGTAACTAACGTCCGCAATGGATAAAAGAAGAAAAATAATTGTAAAACGACTTTGCTATAGCAATGTTGATAGTTATTACTAGTTACAACTCTCACGTCTGAATTTTGATATCAATTTAATTTTATTTTTACTTCTTGATTAGCTTCTAATCTCTTGATCTGTAGTCACCTAATCTTTTGTTAAACAGGTGGTGCAACAGCTGTCAAATCAACAAAACTCATGACAAATTTGTTCATTAGATTAGATTAGAATAACCAACATGTAGTTTTACTGTTGTTAAAATATTTAATAGATGTTACAACACTATTGATTAACACTGTACTAAAAAAAACTAAAAATAAACAATTTAAAAAAATATGAGAATAAATGAAAAATAGAAAATTTATAAAATAAAATACAATTTAACCTTCATAAACCTATTGTATTTAAAAAAGGACATTATAACGTATTCTATATATATATACATATACATTATATACAAAATATAAATATATATAAAAATAAAAAGGGAATTGGTTAACGATTCGAAGCAGAATCACCTCCTAAATACATTTAGATTTAAAATCCTTTATTTATTTTTATTATTATTATTTTTTTTTTTTTGTTTTTGTTATTTTATTTGCTGTCAAATAAATTTTCAACTTACTGTTTACAGACATTTTTCCAGTCGATTGAATTTTCTTTCTGATACTACTGAAAACATTTATGCTTTTAACATTGAATTTATCACATATATATATATATATATATATATTTAAGTATGTATATATATTTTAGATACATATATTCGTTTTTATTAAATGAAGTACAAAAAAAAAAAAAAAATAATAATAAACTTTAAACATGTGTTAAATCTTAAGCGATTTTAAGAAGCACCATTTGGATGAGACAAATAAGTTTATAAAAATTTTCCTTTTTTTCTTGGTAATTGACAAATAATTTAAAATTTGAAAAAAAAAATATTTTTAAATTTCTATTTTAAGGTTATGTACAATTTTAAAATAAAAAAATATAGCTTAAAGTGATTTTTTCTGTTATATTTTTGTATTTATGCAATGGTCAATGTTTGCACTTTCAAATATTCAGTGAGTATTTCAGCGTAGAAAAAATTAAAGCTTATTATATTATAAATTTTAATTGACACTTTTAACATTAATAACAAGAGAAACAACAGCAATCTAAATAACTGTTACGACGTTCTGCGACTGCACGGGTTTGTATAACGAAATATAATTTTCTCTTTTGAAAAGCTATGTACTTGTGAACCAATATTAAGAGCTTCAATTAAAATTGATAGTGCAATCACATTATTCACTCGTCAGTTTTTTAGTATTGAAATACTGATTGAATAAGTGAAGGTTCAACCGGCGTTATGTTTACTAAAGTTTAAAAAATGAAAATACGCCGAAAGTAACGTTTTCAAATTATTGAAAATTATATCCGAAATAAATGTTTTGAATCAACGCCAAAACTATAGAAGGTGTACACTAAAAAGGCTTATCTAAGTTCTGTCTCCAATGTTCGAACTTGTTAAAACTAGTAAGCAATTTATGTCGGTTTCAAATAAATCTATTTTACATCAATTGACTCATATCTAATGTATTTTTGAATTTACGAAAAGATCGTGCGTAATATAAATTATAATCTATGCAGGTATATTCTAATAGGCATAACAGCCATTATGATTTTACGGTCTAAAAAAATAACTATCAGTTAAGAATCAAATATAATCTAACTTTAGAGTAATCTAATGTAATCTAAGTATGTACTTCAATTCCAATTTTATAAAGACATAAGACGCTACTGTGATCATTAGTGATACACAAATTTGCCTCCTTCCAGGTACAATATATCACCAGTAACCATTCCAATTTTCGTTCGTAGGTACTGTTTCCAAATCTTCACCAGTGGTATTTACAATGTTAGAACTTGTATGTACCGTGATCGCCAGTAATATTTACAATGATAGAATTTGGCTCATGAAACAAAACTAACAGGAGGGCAGCAGAAACAAGCAAACCAATTGAAAAAAAAATAATCTTTTACTACTTTTTTTTTTATTTTTTTTTAAATTTATAATTCAATAGCGAAAGTCCTAAAATAGTTTTTTTCACATTAATTAAAGAAAATAAAAAAATCCTCGAAAGACTATACGGTGATCAGTGCTTTAGAAGTTATGACCTATTTTGTCCCCACACTTCCTGTTTTTTTTTTATTTTTATTTACATATTTTTAATACACGAATTTTTATTTTATTCATAAAAAAAAAAACAAATTTCATTTTGTAGGTCGGCACCATATTATGTGAATGGTTTTTATTGTAATTTACTTTACTTTTGTATTTGATTTCTTTTTGTTTTTTTTCTAATGAACATGCAAAATAAAAACTGATTTTTGATTCTAAGCGCACAGAGTTCAAACCGATGATGAACATTTGAAAAAATTGGAAATGTTACACACACACACATGAAGATGCACTTGTAATTGATGACATAATTCATGATGCATTCACTCTTATTTCATCCAGACATCAGCTCTTGAGTTCGAAATCCAATCATAGACTTTCAATTATATCAAATCAAATTCTCTGATTTTAGTAATCATTATGAATATCAATTTAAATTCAAATTTAAGTCTAAAATCAAATTTCAAATTTCAATTTTACTTCAATCTCATTTTTGTTGTTTTTTTTTTTTTTGTACTCAAAATTAATAAATTTATAAATTTTAAATTAATTCTTTACATTGTATCTACCTAAATATGTTGGATTTTAGTATTAATAATATTTTAGTTTTTACATTTAATTTTAAATTATATATTTGTGTTGAATTGAGAATTGTTTGCATGAACCTGCTTCTTAAAATTATGAATTTCTCCAATACTCATAATTGACTATCTCTGAGCACTATTTTTATTTGTAATGTCGGTTAATAACTTAGATAACAATGACAGTTCGGTGTTGATTCCAAGTATAGTTCTACTTAATGCTCTTAATAACGAGAAACTCCTTAACATTATTCATATAAACATCAGAAGCCTCTTTCCGAAAATTGATGCACTTAGACTCTGCGTATCTAATACAAAAGCTCATGTTATCATGATATCTGAAACCTGGCTAGACCCTGATATAAGTTCTGATATGGTTAAGATTCCTGGTTTTAGGCTCTATAGGTGTGATCGAGTTAAATTGGATGGATCTGGCAATTTGATTCGTGGTGGTGGTGTCGCGATGTATATTAAATGTGGTCTTCCTGTTAGAGTATTATGCAATTCTGGTTCATGTGATGATATTGAATTTATTCTAGCTGAAGTCAAAGTTAGTGGTAGTACAATCATGTACAATCACATCCGGATGCATATAAACTTGATCCATTCAATAAGGCTTTGGATAAATTCTGTAGTAATTTTGAAAATATAGTAATTGGTGGTGATTTTAATTATGATATTTTTGATAACAGCAATGTTATGAGAAAAGTACTTTTGCAGAAAATTAGGAATTATTGTCTTGGTGTAATCAATAATGCAATTACAACTCGTTTCGGCAGAAGTCGTAATTCTCTACTTGATCTATTTTTAACTTCTACGGAACATACGAATAAAGTTGAAAAATTTGGTCAAATATCGCTACCTGGACTGTCTGATCATGACTTGATATATTGTTCATATAAAATTAATGTTGATTTGCATGCTAAAAGAATCACTTATAGAGATTATAAAAACTTAAATATGGATTATTTACTTAACAGTGCGTCTCAGCTTGTGGAAATATTCTAATTTTCTAAATGAATGGTTAAAACGTAAACTCGTCCTAGCTTTATTGATTCCACATTTCACATACTGTGATACTGTTTACTCTGGTATGTCTGGTAGTGAATTTCACTGGCTGCAACTAATTTTTAATGCTTGCACTCGTTTTGTCACAAACCGGCGTAAACATGATCACATTAGTGATGTTTCCAACGTGATATTAGGTGTGACACTAAGTAACTTTTTGAAAGCAAGGTATATTGTTGTTATGAAAAAGATCTTGTTAAATCTTATGCCATTATACCTTTCTGAAAAGGTCACTACTGGTAGATCAACAAGAAATATGAATTTAATAGTTCCTCGTCACAGGAGTCGATTAAGACACCTATCGTATTTTGTCAGAACTACTGTTTATATAAATAAATAATATTTAAACGCTGAGAGCTGGCTTTTACAACCGATTTTGTTAACTACAATTGCAATTCAATGTGAACATACTCAATCATCGCGCGATCTATTATCTCTTTATTCTCAATGATAATTCTATTGTTGTTTTTATGAAAGAGAGTTAGTTTAGGTAAATTAAAATATAATTTTGTGATAAAATTTATTTAAATAATCAAACCGTGCGTGAGCCGGACGATCGACTAGTTATTTTAATTCAATTATTAAAAGAACGTGATGAAGAAAGTATGTTGATTTTGAGATTTCGACTTTTTGAAATCTGAATGAAATGAAATCCATGCTGTAAGTGAACTATTAAAACTATTTTATTTTTTTTTTAGTAATCCTGAAAAGTTAAGTTTATAAGGAATTAAAAATTTTTCAGCATAACTGGAATAGAACAGTTTCAGTCAAGATTAATACACAGAATAGAAATGTAACCGCAACTGAAAATAATAGATAGAAGTCGATGGAAAAAGTTTGTTACAGCCATATGCGAAATTAATGGCACCACACAAATGGGGTTATGTTAAACATAACTAGAATTGTCTTAGTTAGATAGATAGATTATGAATTAGGGTAGCGAATCTGTCCCCTACATCACAGGAACGTGAAATGGGCTTATGTGGTAACTAATTAGGATACCTGATTTTGTGATAACACTCAGGATATTCTTCAATGGTATGCTGGATAGCTGAATGCTGTTTTTATTCTTGCCAATATACGTACCTGTTTCCTATTGAGACCTAAAAGAGTTTTGGTTTAAGAATTATCTTAAAAAATGTTTACTGATATTCTATTTTATCGCTTTATTATGGCTTAAAAATAATTTAAGTAGTGGTGTGGTGTTAAAAATAATTTAAGTAGTAGAGTAGACGATAGTAACGATGGAGGCAAATAAAAATCCAAAAGAAGATCTATAATTTCAGTTTAATTTTTCAATTTTGGATTTTAAATCATACATAAATAAATTTTTTCAACAGTTATTCATGTTGATCTTTATATACGTGCACTCGTGTGTGTTTCTAAATAAGAACAACCATAGCAGAAAAAGTGAAAGATTGATAAGAATAGCCAGATTGTTGCCAGATTGTTTTAATTTAAATCAGCGTTGCCAGATTGTTTTAATTTAAAACTTTAATTAATTAATTAAAATTTTAAGATAAATAATAAAAATAGTAACAACAACAAATAAAATTAAAATTAATAATTTAAAATTGAAAATTTAATATTACAAATTTTAATAATTATAATTTAATAATAGATTAAGATTATGGGTTATTGAAAAATATTCAGTTTTTGATGTATCCCTAAAACTAATTGCTAAATTACTACCTCTTATACATTAACATATAACTGATCTACTTGATATTAAAATATATTAAACTATAATCTTCAATTCACTAAATAAAATGGATAAACAAATGAAGCTTCGCTCGATATCATCAGTTAAATCAAGCTCTCCATCATTTGCTAAAAATGCAAGCACTGACCATCTCACTGAATTAATAACTAGTTTGACTAAACGCTTCGATTCCTTTGAAGCTTCCATCAAGGAAATGTTGAATGACAAAATTCTTGATATGGAGCATCGCCTGGAATTAAAAATTCAAGACTCAATCGCCAACTTTAATAAAAACTCTGAAGCTTTAGGAAATAAAATGGATAAATTAGAAATTGAAGTACATAATAAAATCGTCACTGAGTCCAAAGCCAATTATGAGAAAATTTTGGGTGAAGTGTCTGAACGGATGCATTCATATGATACAAGCGCTATTATCGAAGAAGTCAATTTGCGCATCTTTGAGCTGGAGAGAGCATTGCACTCCAATGACTTGATCGTTAATGGTATTGCTGGAACTCAGCATGAAAATTTTGGTGAAATCTTTAACAGGATAGCTAAAGTTATTGGTTTCACTGGAAACTTTGATTGTGTTGGGTCTATGTTTCGCATCAAGAGTAATACATTGATTATAAAATTCTTATCTAGTTCTTCAAAAGTGTCATTTTTTATTAAGTATCTGCGTTTTAAACACCTGAGAGCCTCTCATATTGGTTTTGGTGGAGCTACTCGTATCTACATTAATGAAAGCGTTCCATCACATACTCTATTTCTTCTTCGCATTGCGAACAAAATGAGAAGTGATGGTTGGATAGTGAAAACTTTTACGAAGAAAGGCCTCTTATATATTGTCAAGACCGAAGGTGGAGAAGCGGTTAAAATCACGTCAAAAGACCAATTGCTCAAAAGCAGTGATCATAATGTATCTAAATTTGTTGATGTTTAACTTTTTCTCATTAGGGAATCGTCAAATACTCTTTTCTGAATTTTACAAATTTTAACTTTAATTTATACATACTTTAAATTTTTATTTTCTCCTTCTTGCTGTCTTTTGGTTGTTTTGGATGTTTAGTTTTAAGTAACAAGCATGGTTCTATATATGTTAATTCGCTGTTTAATGGCACTTTTATTCTTGTATACCCGTTTTCTTTTGGCTCTATTGTTAACTTTTATAAAAATTTCATTCAAATTTATTTTAATATTTAATGATTGTGGCTAACAATGAAAATAACTCACTTTCTGATACTACTTCTGCATTTATTCCCAATATTATACTAAAAGCTGCCCTGAATAACCTTCAGCTCCTTAATATCATTCACATCAATATTATGAGTCTAGCACCTAAAATTGATATATTAAGATCCTGTATTTCCAATACCAATGTTCAAATTCTTATGGTTACTGAAACTTGGTTAAATCACAACATAACCTCTGATATGGTTAGAATTCCAGGTTTTAAGCTTTTTAGATGTGATCGGAATAAACTGGATAGTTCTGGTATTAGAACTCGGGGAGGTGGTGTAGCAATCTATGTTAAATGTGGTCTATCTGTTAAAGTTTTAACTCACTCTGTGGAAAATGATGATATTGAATTCATTTTCGTTGAATTAAAATGTAAAAACAATGCTATTCTGTTAGGAACCGTATATTTTCCTCATCCCTCAGCATATAAATTTGAACCTTTTAAAAAAGCTTTAGATAATTTTGCTAGCAACTATGAATCTATCATCGTTGGGGGGGATTTTAATGTTAATATACTTGACAATAATCATGTGTTAAGAAATGTTTTCTTTCGAACTATTGAGAACTATTCATTGAACATAATTAATAATTCGGTACCAACTCGATTCGGTGAATCTTGTTCCTCTCTATTGGATTTATTTTTGACATCTACTGAAAACCATGAGCTAGTAGAAAAGTTTGGACAGGTTTCTCTCCCGGGGGTGTCTGATCATGATATGATATACCTGTCATATAAAATTCCTATTGAGATACCGAAAGTGAAAATTACTTATCGTGATTACAAGAATTGCAATATATCCTTACTATTCCATTCTGCAACTAGATTACCGTGGCGTTCCATCTACACAATTAATAACATAAACGATAAAATTGCGTTCTTTAATAATCTAGTTCTCAAGCTTTTCGACCAGCATGTTCCCCTTCGTTCTTTTACTCCACGTGCTGATTTTGTTCCGTATTTCTGTCCAGATATTGTAAAAATGGCGAATGATAGAGACATGGCTTATGAAATTTGGAAGAGAACAAGAAATTCGAATGACAGAAATTCATTTAAGAGGCTTAGGAACGTGGTAAACTTGAAGATTAGACAAGCTAAAAAACATTACTATTCTAAGATACTCGATCCTCGGCTGCCTTCAAAATCTTTCTGGTCTAATATCGCTAAGCTTGGAATCAGTAAAGAAAACAAAATGGATAATATGGATAGCTTTGATGTAAACGAATTAAACAATAAATTTATAACTCCATCTTTTAACTTTACTTCATTACTATCCAATATTGAAAATGTTGATTCGTCTTGTACTTTCTCTTTTAGAAATGTCTCAAATGATGAAGTCTATGATGCTATTTTTAAGGTTAAATCCAATGCTGTAGGACCAGATTTAATTCCTTTGAGATTTATTAAACTGATTATCCCTTCTGTGCTACCTTATATTACTCACATATTTAATTTCATCTTGACTACTGGTCAATACCCTCTAATTTGGAAATGTGCCAAAGTTGTTCCCGTTCCTAAAAAAAATAATCCAACGATTGATGACCTTAGACCCATTAGCGTACTGTCCGGTATTTCGAAATCTTTTGAACGGTTATTGCATGCACAAATGAGTCAGTACGTTAGTGATAATAATCTCTTATACGAATTCCAATCAGGTTTCAGAAAGCAGCACAGCACTACCTCAGCACTCCTAGAATTAACAGACAACATTTACTGTGAAATCGATAAGAAACATGCTGTATTATTGCTTCTTCTTGATTTCACTAAAGCTTTTGATTGTGTTAATCATAACTTATTATGTTTAAAACTTAGCGCAGCTTTTAATTTTGAATCTTCTGCTACTACTCTCATTCAAAGTTACTTAGATAATAGAAGTCAATTTGTGTTTCTAAATGGTATTAAGTCTAATTATCTACCTGTGGAATGTAGGGTACCCCAAGGATCCATATTGGGTCCCTTACTCTTTAGTCTATTTATTAATGACTTACCCCGTTGTTTGTCTGAATCTCATTGCCGGTTGTATGCAGACGATGCTCAACTCTACATCAGTGGTCCTATAGCTGATATTAACCGCTCTATTGCTAAATTGAATGATGATCTTGATGCTGTTGCTTTCTGGTCTCTAAACAATGGTCTTCGATTAAATCCGTCAAAATCCCAGGTTATGTTAATTTATGTTCGTAATATTGATACAACTAATCTCCCTAATATCAAATTAAATAATTCTGTGGTAAAATTTGTAAGTAAAGCTAAAAACTTGGGTGTTGTATTCAATAAGACTCTAACCTGGAATGATCACATTAACTTTATTTCTAGAAATGTTTTTTGTAAGTTACGAAAACTCTGGAAGTTCTCTTTCAATATTAACGAGTGGGTAAAAAAGAAATTAGTTATATCTTTAATCTTTCCACATTTCACTTATTGTGAAGTAGTTTATGCTGGGATGAGTTTGGGCGAGTTTTCCAGGCTCAAGGTTATTTTCAATGCTTGCACTCGATTTGTAACTAACCGTCGTAGATTCGATAGCATCAGTGATGTTTCTAAAGTTTTGCTTGACTGTACTTTCGAAAACTATCTAAATTATAAGTACATCTGTTTTATGAAAAAAATCCTATCTAAAAATACGCCGGTATATCTTCTTAAGAAAATAACCCCTGGACGATCATTAAGAAGTGCAAATTTAACTATTCCTAGACACTCTGGTAGATTAAGACATCTATCCTTTTTTGTAAGGACTGTCGGATTGTGGAATTCTTTGCCGAGCGTAGTCAGGTGTGAGTTCTCTATTTCTAAATTCCTTGAGCTTTGTTGGGTATATTTTAAGGAAAAAGTGTAGTCATTAATTAAGAAGAATAAAAATTTTGTAGAATAATGCTTGTTAGGTGTGAGACGTCTGAAAGATAGTTTTGTTTGGAGGAGAGATTTTCTTTCTTTCTTTTTTTAAATTTTCTTTTTAAATTTTCTTTTATTAATTTCTTTTCTTTATAAATTATTTTCATTATTGTTAATTTCTTTAGGTTAAGGTTTAATTTAATTTAATTTAATTTAAGTTAATTTAAGAATTATGAATTTGCTACACATTATACTTTATATACTCCTATAGAGACTTACCGTCTCATGTATATGTACGAAATAAAATGAATAAATAAATAAATAAATATATTGTAGCTTCTATAAGCGGATATGCCAGCAAGTCATATAGAAAATTAAAGCATATTTACTTATACTACAGGTTTTTTTATATTGAAAAACTGATTATATGAAATAAAATTTATTTAACTTGTACATATATAATTTTTTATAAATAATTTATTATTTACTGAACTCTGTATGAGTCATATTTTGAATAAAAAAATAAATAAATAAATATTCTGGTATTGTTTCTATAATCTAAAACCGAAATTCAAAATAACTATTTTTCAACGACTTAACTTTTGAGTTTTTCGTCTCTCATACATACTCAATTTTTCACTATACGCGTATAATAAAAATTTCATTTCTAAGTTCATTATTGGTTATCATGAGTATTAAAATGTCCTTTGATAATTATTACCGTTTCATGTACCAATTTTTTTTTTTTTTTTTTAATTAAATTAGTTTTCTAAGTACATATTTAGAAAAAATAAATATCTACTCCATTTTAATAACTGGAGTTGTTTTTCATTTTTTATATTTTTGTTTTTTGTTGTTTTTTTTTCTAAATAACCCACTAAGAAAGAAAATCAAAAGCACGTGCAATTTTTACTAATTAATATTCCTAACAAGAAAATTTTTATGATTTAGAAAAAGAAAAATAGAAAAATTTATATGGTATATGAATGGGGTCCAATGGAGTCACATTAGTATATTCCAATGCACTTTTGTACGAGTATATTGGATTTGATAGGAACTTACGTAATTTCAGAGTTAATTTTTTTAAAATTTCCTATTTTATATGAGATTAAAATCCATACATGCATTTTCATATGAACATTACATACACATATACACATATAATAGGTATACATTCTTATTAAGAGACAGTGTCATATTAAATAGGTTATACATAACTGTGTTGTGTTTTTGTTTTTCATCTCAAAGGATTTAAGGATAATTTGAATAAAAACAAAAAAAAAATATTTTTTTTTTTAAATTTGGTTTCAAGAAAAAATATTTCCGGTATTCATATTTTTTTTTTAATAAATTTATTTTTGTATGTGTAAGTATTTATACATATAAAATAATGTGTATGTATGTATGTGTGTATATAAGGCTGTTGTAATAATATATTCTTACTATCCGCATAATTATATAAAATGTTTTATCTGTAAAGTGCATGGGTTTGCTTAATTAGTAAAGCCTTGAAGCTATTTACAAAAACAAAAAAAAAAAAAATGAAGCAGGGAATGAAGAATGCTTTGCATTTCAATTATTATGTCATGTCCCTGGATAAAAATCTTATGGTTTGGTTTCCATCGAATTTTAAAACAACAACAAAAAAAAAAAAATGTACGCCGTTTAATTTTATTATTGTGAAAAAGAATTTATTTTTTGAAATTTTATTTTAAATACCTATACGTATGAAAGTATACTTTTATTCAGAAAGATAAATAGTTCACCTTTGACAGACATTATGTAGGCAAAATATGGTATTAAGGTTCTAAGAAACGTATTTGCAATCATTTCAAATTCTGACGCTTACTTTGTGATATTACAGTTGACCTGTTTGATCTAAATTTACTGGAAATCACTGCGATTCGACTGCTATTTAATTATTTACGACGAATAATTTTGTTAAATACGGAGTCCAATAGAATCCCGGAGATATGAAAGGCTTTGAATTGAAGAGTAAAAAAAAATATTTCTATAAATTTAATTGTTTCTTAATTTAAAAATATATATTAAATATTTCAAATTTTCATCCCGAATTCATTATTTAGTGATTGATGAAAATGAAAACATTTGGGGTAAAGCTAACAGAGTCGAGTTTAACAGTTCAAAAACTCAAATATGTCTTGTTAGTAACAAGCTAACAGCATTCGAACCGCATGCTCTCCGGTTTCAAAATGAAGGTATCCAGCGACTCAAAGATCTGAACATTCTCGGAATGCGAGTGAATCAAAATATGCACTGGAAAGAACATTTTTTCTATATTGCGAAAAGCGCCGCAAAATGTTTAGGCTTTTTGAGTGGCTGCAAAACTTATTTTTCATCTCTAGACCTTTTAAAAATCTATAAAGCATATATACGACCCAAGCTCGAGTATAACTCACATTTATGGGCAGGTGCACCAAAAACTGCTTTAAATTTTTTGGAAAAAGTTCAAAACCGCACCATTCGTCTTATAGGCGACATAAATATGACCTCATCCCTTATACCATTTGGTCATCGTCGTATTGTTGGAACACTTACTCTATTTTATAGATATTTGCTTGGTATTGGCACTTGTTCCGAGGAATTAAAATCAGTTCTTCCTCCTCTTAAGCAATTCCATCGCACAACACGGGAGGCATCAAATGCCCACCCTTTCACAGTGGAAAATCCGAGATGGTTTAAGTCCGGTTATGGAAATTGTTTTATAGTAAGAACATCCCAATTGAGGAACCTTGTCCCAATCGAAGCATTCCCAATGAGAGAAGGATTTTTTATTTATGACTTACAGACGTTTAAGACGAATATTAACAACATTGTTCGCTCTTTCCCACAAAACTTTTCTTCTTCCTTTTTCTTTCCTTTCCTGTAACTATCCTTTCCTTTTTCAAATAGTCAACGTACCTAAGTTTTGGCTATAATATAAAAAAAAAAAGAAAAAAACTGTTAATAAGAACTTTATTTCTACAGAACTTATTATAAAAAGAACATTTTATGCAGAAGGAACAAAAAATAACTACTACCCAGCGGTGTTGAAGTTAAGCTTTTAAGTAATGAACATAAACCTAACCAAGAATAAGGAATTGAAAAATTTAATTTTATCATCATCATTAATCGTGTCGCTACATGTGGCTGCATAGGAAACCAACAAACTTCTTCCACCGCACTTGATTTTGGGCAAGCGACTTGAGTTTTTCGACATTCGCTTGCTTCGTTCATTACTGTTCGGCGCCACGTTGTTTGTATGACGACTACGTTTTCTTTAACCCTACGGATTTCATTCAAGAACTGCTTTTGCGAAATATCCTACAGTTGGCAAAATGTATGGCCAATCCATTCCCATTTTTTGCGTTTAATCGTTTCTCTAATTCCTCCAACTATTGTTCGTTCCCACCATTCCTTGCTTGGAATTTTTTCTGGCCAGAATATCTGGAGAATGCATTAACAAATGCCTGGATGCGAGAGATGATTTTTTATGTTATTTTCCACGCATCCATATAAAAGAACTGAGAAAAATTTAATTTAATTTAATTTAATATAGACTAAATGTCTTTGAAATTTCCAGCTAAATAGTCGGAAAGCAAAAGTGTCCACTTCAGTGTATATTAAGTAATATTTCTAGTTTTCTTTTAATTTTGTAAGCTTAAATGGCCTACATATCGAAATTGGAGTTATCCAAAAACTAATTTTCTATGTCAGAGAACAGAACTCAGAGGACAACCCTCAACAGACCATGAAGAAGAAGAAATTGATTAAAAATTACAATTATCTTGTGAAGTGTAGGGGGTTGTTTTTAAAGCAGTCTGAAAGTAATAATTCTTCTATTGAAAATAGAAATAATATTCAGTTTGCTTAGGATGGTAGTCATTTTTGCTTCTCATTCTTTTGGAAGTATAGAGCTAAGCTATATAACTCCGATCTTGTGGTTCAGTTTCAGTAATCATTATTTTCACAATAGAATTGATTAATCTACTTTTGCTGTTCTACTTATACATATCGTCTACCAGAACAGACAAATTTTTTTCAGCGGCTTAGAACCCATATTTTCCCCATCATTAAATTGTATTTTTCTGCCATTCTAACGATTAGACTGTAGGCCTTAAGAGTGCATATTTTTTTCTTGCCTCTACTGATTAAATAATGAAAAACAAATTTGTTAAGATAATAATTTGGTAATGGGCTTCAAATTGTATACACTTTTCAGGTGGGGAATTCTATTAACCAGAACAAATTGCTTCAATAATCTATATACTATGGGTGCTATGTTTTCGCTTAGGGCTTTGTCTTTTAATTGTAGACAAAAATGTTCAACTGTTATGTTTTAATTAATAAACAAGTCATGAAGTCAAAAATCAAAGGAATGAAGTCTTCTAGTTCATATATGGAATACTCTTATATTCCCAGATATTGCAAAATAAAATTAGTTATAAGAAAATCACCAGGGTAAGCGAATCCAAACAGGGGGGCAAACGACTAAAAATAAAAATAAACCATATATCTACGTTTTGTAATAATTTATATAAAGTTTGCACTATGCTGTTTTAAGAATGACCATAATCCAAGTATTTATAATATTTTCAAATTTATTTCGGCAAAAAAGTAATAAAAAGATAGTAGAATTGTAAATCTGACAAATAAAATCGATGATGGATTAAATCAGTTTGGAAGAAATAATATTTACAGTTGAAGCGAGTACTCAACAAAGAACGTTACCGCAGATAGAAGACGATGGTAGGGACTTGGTTCCGCTTTGTTGTTCCATTGAGTGTTTTGAAGAACTTATATGATGGTTATAATAATTTGCATCCTTATAAAGACTAAGGATGCTGTTAACAGTATAAACTGCTTCCATTTCGTAAAATATTTATACATTTTCTCTCTATAAACATAAATTGCAGGATGTTATAAACATTTTTTATAAGATTTTTAATTTTTAATTGTTATTTCAAGGTTTATTTTTTAATTTTAATTATCGGAAGTACTGATTTCAAGTATACCTGTGGTTTATTATTACTAATAACTTAAAATTACTTAAATACTTTAACATATATGTATATCCGTAAAAAATAATAATGTTTAGTGTGAGTGAGGCTGTGACAGAGAGTGTTTAAAGTGGAATAGCAATTAAAAATAGTCTCTTCATTCTGATGTGAGATGGATGTATGTGGTTAGTTTGAGGAAAATAGTCTCGCTAAGATACTGGGTATGAAAATAAAATGGGCATTTGAGGACGAAACTATGTGATATGTAAATCGATTCAATAATTGAATTAAATCTTGTTTCCATTGTTATAAAGTGAAAAATATTGAAGTAAAGGACAAAAATTCACTCAAATCGATAATAAACTTTTTGAAAACTCACTCAAATCGATTCATTATGAGTGGATTTCAATCTCGTTCAACATTTCTTCCCAGGTATAACTCGTATCTCCCTGATGTTTCTAAAATGTAGTCTTCAAGTTCTAAATGAATTATATTTTCTTAATCAGGCCTAAAGTCATTTCACATGAAGAAAAATTTCCGCCATTTTTATTTTTGTCTAAGGATTTGAAATATATTAGATATTTAGCTTTTAGGAGTTACCATATGAAAAGGCGAAGAAACCATTTATGGTTAGGAATCATAAAAGTCGGGGCATTGGATTTGTGCTTGATCAATGTCTACCCTATTTGTTTTCGTTCAAACCAATAAATCTCTGTTAATTTAAAAAGAATGTTTTCGATACATTTTTGCAATTAAGAAATTTTAACAACGTATATGTATTATATGGGCTGTTCCAGAGCATGCGTAAAAAAGCGCTTAAAAGACCGCTATTTTAAAATTAAAAAAAATTTATTAACAAAATCGGGGATTCTCTACCGATTGGTGATATTTTTAACTTCCGGGAAGGACGGGAAATGGATTTTTAAACTAAAAATTAGCCGAAATTGTCCGAAATCGTGATTTTCAAATGGAAAGATATATTTTTTTATGCAAATTCGGATTACGTATCTTAAAAAGCTGATATGCATGGTTTAGAACACCTAGTATAATATAAATCAGGTATCATTATTATTGGAATAAATAATATTAGTTAGATTATGAAAGGAATTTTGATTCCGTGGTATCAGATTATTGATTTCTTCGATATAAGTGTATTGGCATTAGATAATATTTCTACCTGTTTAACTATCATGAACTAGATTAAAAGTCAAAATTATTAAGAGTTCTCATTCCTTTAAATTGCCCTGGCGAAAAGTGGTAGTATAAGAAGCGGCTTTGAAGAAGATTTACTTACAGTCTCCCTGGAAAACCATTACAAGAGTAGATATTCACTTCAACAACGAAGATAGTATTAAATACCAAATAATTAATACACTCTGTACATTTATATTCAATGTTATTTATATTCGTATTAATAGAATGGAATGCAACGGATTAAATTTAATATGTAGAAAACTATGTGTGTTAGCAGAAAAAACCATATCACAAAAAAAAAAAACCTATAAAAAGAAAAGAAAAACTCTCCGTTTGAGGTACTAATATTAATTAACTAAAATTATGTTCCACATTTTCTGTACTCTGTTGTTTTTTCTGTTTTATTTTTTTGTTAAATTTTTTTTTGCCGCGTGAACTTTTTTTTTTTATAAAATTTTTTTTTAATGTTTTGTAAAATGTCCTTTTTTTTTCTTTGAAAATATAAAAATAAAAAAGTTCATTGGGTTATTGTTTTTTTTTTTTTTTTGTGGTTACGTAAGGCTTGCAAGGCATTTAAATTTAGTAACATATTATGCAGTGTAGTAAAATTACTACATAAATGAGAATGAGTACCTATGCATTTCAGGGATGATCAAACTTTTTAATTTTAATAAAAATAATTTTGTTTGACGAGAAAAGTTTGATTGTGATGAATACTTAACATGAGAAGCTCAAAATAGATGACCGAGTAGATGATCAAGGTTGTTAATAAGAAATACCGCCTGAAGAATGTAGTCTAATAGTCATATGTTGGTTCTATAACCGAGGGTAAGCCTTAAACTACTTTATAAATTTGTTTAGTTCTACTCCATCTTGAGAAATGTATAGTTTTTGACCAGAAAAGACTATTTAGTGATTTACAGATGGCCAAGGTTCAATTTGCAATCACATTGGCGTCACATTGGCGTTTCTGATAGCTTCACAAGTTCATTGGCGACTGCTAGATTGCGAACGATAACATATTAATAAAATGTTTTACCGGGGGCTTGTCCCAAGAATTCAAAATTGCAAATCATTATGTCTTTGTAATACCAATTTAGTTGGTAAATCAATTGTACCTGATGTAACGCTCAATATGTTCAAATTAACAAAAACAATGAAGAAGATAGATTGGTTATGCATTTATAGAAACCAGTATGTATCAATAACATGGCAATAACAATCTTGCAATAACAGTTTAAATGAACTCGAAGAAGAACGTTAAAAAAAGAGGATATACTGATGAATATCTTCAGAGGGGATAATTAAAATTTCGAAAGCCATTAAGAGCTTCCACCCCACTATACCCCACGGATGGGTTACAGGACATTGATGATGATGATGCTGAAGAGGATACTTTTTGACCTAAGAAACTCATCCATCTCGTTCCTACACTTAGCAGCTTTATTAACAGGCTTCTCTGCATAATTTGCATATTTTGGAAATTTATTACAGAATAACTACCGAGCGATATCAGTTAATGAAGTTTCTCCGATGTATGCAGAATTCGACATTGTATTTCAAGTTTTTGTTAAATACAGACATTGTCTTATATTCTACGAAGATTGTTAACCCCAATGGTTAACATACGTTTCATACCCCTTTGCCAACAAACTAATTTTGTAGAGGGGATTTTTTGTACTCACGAAAACAGGATTATTCAACTAAAATTTTAGCGGTTAAACCGGCGTCACATTGGCGTTGGCCTGATAGCTTCACAAGTTCATTGGCGACTGATAGATTGCGAACGATAACAATAAATTAAAGGATCAAGAAAATCTTTTAAATCAATCAATATTGAGCTACATTTTACATACCCCTGATATATTATATAATACATGCATATTTTTAAAATAGTTACATGTATGCAATGAAATTTTTGTTAATTTAATTTGTTATGAATGTATTAGTGTGTGCAAAAAAAAGCAAAATAAATTCCTACTTATGGTATTAAGGGATTTGATTAAGGGTTTACTCAAGTGTTATGCTGCATAATTTTTATCTTGTTCGTTAAATAAATAAAAAAAAAAGTGCAATAGAAATGTCTACCATGTGGTGTTAATTTAAGTGCATAAAAGTATAAGATTTAAAAATAGATTTTAAGAAATGTAAAAAAGATTAACAAAATGGTGACACTATGATGAATTACAAATATTTTTAAGAAAATATTTTTAATATTTTTTTTTTATAAAAATTAAAAAAATTAATTTAAATAAAAAATATTTTTAAATTTTTAGTTAAAAAAAAAATATATTTTAATAATTGGTGTGGTTACATCACTTTGTATAATTTGGTTATTGTCTACATATTCATATTCTTTCAGTTTTATTGCAGTTCAAATTGATCTGCATCCATTTTGATTTTTTTGGTGTTAATTTTTGTATTGTTGTTGTTTGTTTTTAATATAGTACGAAAAATCGGTAATTTTTAAGCTCTTATTTTTTTTTGTTAATTGGAAAATTTTATTGTGAAGCTTAATTTTGTTTTAAGTGTAAATTTAATTATTTTTTTTTTTCGAGAAAATATATATGTACAAAAACAATATGAATAAAATGTATTTTTATTATAGTTTTATTTAGTGTGAAAAAAAAATGTATAAATAACAATAAATTAGTAAATCAAGTTAAAAATATTCTTAAATCATTAATTTAACTTCAATATTGAAAAAAAGGAAAAATAAATTTAAGTGAAATAATAATTAAAGTTTAATTTATATTTAATTTCATTATATTCATTTTAATCTATATAAGATTCAATATTCAACATCAAAATTAAGCTGTAATCGGAAATGTCAGCTGCGCATCATACACTGAAAGCAGTGTAACCTAAAACGAGGTAAAATAATTTAACTTTTATTGCAGGCAGATAGCGACTGCTTTTGTCAGCTGACCGAAATTGAAAAAAACAATAATCATCTGACAGAAAATGTCATTTGCAAATCTTAACATCATAAAAGAAAGCAATTGTGCAGTTTTTTTAAAATAGATGCAGAATTTTCGAAAATTAAAATAAAATTATTTTTATTTTTTAATTAGTAAACAAAAAATTTCTTTATGGAGTACCTGGCTGGCATTATTATAAAAAACGGTGTAAAAAAAAAATTTAAATAAATTTTATTGAAAATTACCAGGTACATTAAAAAAATTACATGTTGGTTAATGATTATTAATTTTGGTATTTTTTTTTATTTTGATATTTTGCATCAATAATTCGATTATTTTAAATTTTTTTTTCTTAATAAAATATTTTTTTTTATTTTAATTGTCTGCGTTTTCAATATTTCTTCTTCATTTTAAAGTTTTTTCAACAAAATAATTAATCACCAAAATGTCAAAAGCGCTGTAAGAAAAGTAAAAAAAAGTTTGCTTACTATAGTCGTCAGATGCTTTCGCATCTGCAGCAATAGTAAAAATAAAATTTTGCAAGCAATTGTCAGATGCTTAAATTTTGTAAATGCAAATTTTTGACGTCAGGTACTTTTGCATTTGATGTGCAAATGACATTTCCGATTACAGCTTTATACTATAAAATAATGATTTACAATTTCATACAAAGACTGAGGTATATCAACTTGAAAAGGACTAAAACAACTATGTATGCAACCAGACTGATTCATCATCTAAATTAATTGGCAAATAACCTACTGAACATCATCACTAGTAGCAGACTAAAAAATAATGCTTAATCCGTTTAACAATAATTGTCAAGACAATTCAGAAAGACAATTCAGTTTTTATTTTTTTTTATTGTAAATCATCATTGCAAATTTCAAATAAAAAAGTAAAATTATATTGTACTAAAATCTAAGAAGGTCTTTTGTTAAATAAAAGGTACTAAGGATGTTTCCGAACCATAAAACAAATTGAATCTGTCCTTCCTCAAGAAAGTATCTTCTTGGCGTCATGATATACTTAAGTTTCAAATCGGACTTTCCCAAAACATTAATCCTAATGTTGAGTTATTTTTACACATAACAAAGTTAGCCTGACATTTTATTCAACCCATATTTAGCTTCCCACAGTTTTAGAATAAATTTAGATATATACAAAACTGGTTAAAAACACAAAGAATCAAAGTCGGTTAATTAAGTTAAAGGAAACCTTGATCACCCTTTAACTCATTTCAATAAAATAGAATTAGTACAATGAGTGAGCCGAAAAACTACGCATTTCGACAGATTCATGACTTGGAAAACTCAAATTATATGCAAAAATAATCAATTAAGAATAAAGTTCAATCAAATAGGACGCTTCTCCAAATTATGTTTAGAATTGAAATTATAGCAGCTTAAAAAGCTGTCATCAAGTTTATCTGGAGTAATGTACTGGAGCTATGGGGAACCATTAATAAATCTAACATTAAAATAATTCAACATTGACAGTTCAAAGTACAAAGATCATATCGTCAATGCTCCCTGCATAATTAAGTTCATAATGACAGAATAAAACTGGATCTAACCCATTTTCGGCCAGAAAAAAAAAACATATCTTGATTATTAATTAATCCATTAGTTATTAAGGATAATTGATCCCCAAAAAATTCAAATTCGTTGTCAAATTAGGGCTAGCACGTTCCGGAGCCTGGGAAAAAGCTGCTCGAAAAATCGAACAATGGTCGCTATTTGACATTTTTTTTTTGTTCATGAAAATCAAAAATTAAGTTTATATTTTTAGCAATTTGACTCAATTTCAGCGAAATTAAAGCTAAACAATGAATGAAGATATAAAGTAGAGTTAAGTAAAAACTTTATTGAGATAATTAATGAAAAATTTATTAATATAAAATATTATAAATTATGAAATCTTAATGCAAAAACTATTTTCCATGATATTTTTCAAAGCATTTAGTGTGTAAATAAACGTTTCACTTCCTGCACATGAATATTTCATCCATCTATAATTGGTGATATGATAAAAGCAAACCTGAAAAATATTCATATCATCTACACATTTATCCAAATTCAAATACGCTTTACGGTAAGTAATCGGAAGCAAAGCACCAAGCGTTCGTGAGTGGTTTTATTATGTGAGTCTCAATAAATATTCAAATTGAATTAAAGACAATAGAAATAAAAACATGTCAACACCTGTTCCCCAATATTATTTTACTCGATATCTTTATAGTTAAGATATAGGTATACGGAATAAAGATATACAAACAAAAAAATCGTCAACAACAATTGTGATCATGTAGGTAATGTGCCAAGCTTTTGTAAGCTTTTGTATACATTTAAGATCATGTAGACGTTGTATTCAACTTTGTATTGAGACATTTTCGATGCCAAGGTAATTTGAGTGCATATGGACTGCTAATACATACATTACAAACATAAGTCTATTTCTGACTAATAAAAACGAAATTAAAATAATAATTTCAAAAGCTTCCAAATATTAATATTTTTGCTCTTAATGCTTGTATATTCAATTAAATAACACTGACACAGATAATGAAACGGAATTGACATGTCACGAATATTTTTCTAAGGATCTAGGATCGTTCAACTATAAACAAAATTCATTCAAAAAAGAGATTCTTAAAAAAACATCCGGTTATTTTATATACTGACCGACAGCTTCGTGATGTTGTAAGTTTTATTTAAATTATCTTAGTAATATATATATATATATATATATATATATACACATATACATTAAATTCATACATTTTATTAAAAATTCAAAATATGTAAAACCAAAAAATATGTTTGTATTAAATTGAAGAACAAATTTAAAAAAAACAAAAAATTAATTTATACCTCGTCATCCTTTTTGATCTTATTGATATCACACACATATACACAAACCTATACATATTGTATACAAAAATTAAAGTTTATTTTGGTTTATTTTTTATCAATTTTTATTCAAACATTTTTTTTGTTAAACTAAAATAAGCGAAATATCATATGTCGTTTGCTTGTTGCTTATGGTTACTTCCTTAATATAATTTCCTTTTATAGAAAATCTTTTAAATTTCATCATTGATTCATTTATGTACAGTGAATTATTATAAAAGTTGGACAAACATGTATTTTTTCTTCTTTAGATTGAATATGCCAAGATTGTTATATATATTTTGTATCAAAGTATCATATCAAATGTTACAGAATGATAATGAGGTAAAAAGCTACTAAGTCAAGTTGATTCGCTTGGTCGTAGTCAAAAGTTAAGATGGACTGGATTTGTAAGAAAAATAATTGCAATAAACCTTATTCGGACAAACGGTTAAAGTAAAATAAGATTGGAAAATGCATAATATTGAATTAGACATGAGAAATAATAATTGGGCAATATACACCCATATTACCTTAGACCCATCGTTGATGAGAAGAAAAAAATTATCGCGTTTCGTCTCATTGAATATGCATTTCTGCTACACACTGTAAGCGAAGAGATTGAACATTTTATTATGTTGGTAGTACTGACTACTTTTTACTGTAGAAAAAAATTATTGATATATAAACAAAATATGGCTTACAAAGTTTTGGGATAGTATTAGTGTGGAATTAGTTTAAAGGTTTAATAAAATTTTTACAGCTTAATACATAAACAGTAGAATAACAGTAATAGTAAAGATGGTTTTTTTTTCTCAAAACAGAAACACACTTTTTAATAATAATGAAAAAAAATTAATGATAAATAGCTTATTAATCTTTACTTCACTATTTTGTCCATTTAATTTATTTATTTACTTTCACTTTTTGATAAAAAAAACACATAATACTTTGGCGAGATGCTCTATCTTTTACAATTTTTGAAGCTATAAAAAATTGCTATCGTGTCCTATGAAAGGTTTAACAGAAATTACTCACGCGACTGTTTTGACATTTGTCGTTGCAGCAATTTGTTATCACGTCTGTGGTGTCTAACAAAATATCTTCAGAAATATTTTCACACGATCTCGCGAGATGGGTCTGAGATAATATGGCTGATAGTTATATGTTACTGACGCATCATTGGCAACATCGTTAGAAATAAATCTTCGTAAACATGAAACGATTTCAAGCGGAATATTGTAGCAAAATAAAGAATGAACAACAAATAAAAAACAACGTCTAGACGTGGAAATCCCAAAGAGAAAACCGCTTCGAATTGAACACACTCTGAGAAAATCTGGCAACAACATAGTTCAAATATGCTTAGAATGGGAACCTTAAGTATATGTTGCATCGGAAGACGAAGGAACACAGGTAGAAAAATAGTTTTAGCTGATGTAAGCAGAACGTGAGAAGAACAGAACGTGACCGCTACTGAAGAGAGATCAGCCGCAGATAGAAAATGATGAAAGGATTTTTTTTACCCGCCCATTGCCCCTTGATTTTATTTTTCCTTGTATTGTTTTTGTATCGTATTTAATTTTTATCACCAGACAGATATATTGCGCTATTTATGCGACGTGACTAAATTAGCTTTAATACATTATTTTTTTATTTGAAAACATTCGGTTGTTCTGTATTTTGTTCAATTGAAATATAATTGTTTACTTCATTATGCGTGCAATTTCTGCATTACAGTGTTGGGTAAATAGAATCAGTGTATGATTTTATTTGGAAATATATACCTAAATTGCTTAAATTATACATCGCAACCAAACGAGCCTTAATTTAATCTTTTCTTGTTTGAAATATTACTTTGATCTTTGTTTCTTTTCTTTAGATCTGCATTCGTTAACTTGCTATTGTACTGATTGTAATCAACATCGGTATCATCATTATCACACCAGTACTACAATTTTCAATTTGCAACTAGAAGAACTGCTATGCACATTATTGTAAAGATGTTACGAGATTCATTGAAAGATTGGGAATAATATATCGACTATTGAGCTTGGAGGAAAAGCAAGTTAACAAATGGTCGTGCTAACGCTCAGAATGTTAATTTGATTTAATTGTAAATTTTTTGTTTTTTATTATTGATAACTTGGTTAAAATTACTTTTCTGTAAATTAAAAATGGCATTACAATTTTAACAACATTTTCTTATGAATTGTATCTATATTGTAGATATTAACTGCCATTTCATAATAGTTTAAGTAAATAAAAATTGTTTATCATCCACACATTAAAAACTGTAATCGATTCACAATAAGATCGTTTCAACCACATTAAATTCAAACTCTGAGCTGAACTCGAGCCCGGGATCTTCTATTAGTAGTGAGATGATATTATCACTACACCGTATCAGTTGTTTATCAACATCTCATCTAATTTAAAATAACCACAATTTTCTGTAACATTCATATAAATTGGTATTAAGTTCTACTTATGAAAAAGTGAAGATAATAAAAATGTGCCCAATTTTTATTGTAACCCAGTGTAAACATTTATGTGTAAATGAATATCGTGTGTGTGTGTAATAACTGAATGCAATAATATTTTCCATCTGTATACGTATTTAATTTTTTTTCTAAACAGATATACGTACATAGGCATGCATCTGTGTATATATAGAAATGGAAAATAAGAACAACGAAATTAAAGAACCATAACATGAGAAATACGACGACGTAAATGGACTACAAAAATATTTTTTGTGGTTTTTGAAAAAAAAGAAAACTAAAAAAAAGGAGAGAAATTGAAGATATTTTTTTTTGCCACAATTTCAACTAATACCACCATTATTGCACTGCCACCACGCACCGTCAGTATCAAAGTTTTTTTTTTTTTGTTTTAATTTTTTTATTATTTTGATTTTGATTTTTATTTTTACATATTCAAAAAAATATTATTTTTCACCTCACGTACTGTTGTGGAGTCGAATGTGAAAAATCGTATTTCATTTTCAATGTGGAGTTGATTTTTTCTTATATTTTTCTTGTTTTTTTATTTTGGTTTTGCGTTTTTTTTTTTATTTCAATTCTTTTCACTGACTTTTTGATTTTATTTTGTTATCTTTCTGTTTTCTGTTTTTGTTTTTATTTTGGTATGTGAATTGTTTTTTTTTTTTTATTTTCTGAAAAGTTTATAAGTGATATCATTCATGCGATAAATTATATTTTTCAGGATATTTTTATATTTTGTAATTTTTTTTTTATTTTTATATTTTTTTTTTTATTTTTTTTTTGTTGTTGTTTTGCGCGTACTGCTTTTTCACCCAGGATATTCTCTCACTTATAATATTATTATTATTATTATTGTTATTATTATTAATATTATATAATAGTTAGCAGTTCCAGTGTTGTATACAGTAGTGATATCCTGATGACATCCTGAATCTCTCTGATGTGTAGAAAAAATAACAATAGAAAAATAAAAAAAGAAATGATAAGTAATAAACCACTAGACAGGATAGACGTTGACTTCATATACGTGCATATAATGAATGGGATACAAAAAATTAAAAAAAAAAAACAATATATATATATATATATGTAGATATAGGGTGCATGTGGTTTTAAATATGTTGATAAAATTACAGAACAGTAAGAAAACTTCAATGTCCTGTTATTGTGTATTAAAGTTTATTGCTGAATATAAAAGCTTGTAGTGTTGTAGCAATCACAAGGTATAACTACAGTTTGTAAATAATAAAATAGTATCAATATTTTTAATTCATTAACTGGATTTTTAGTTTTTAATGATATTTAAAATTAGTAATTTAATTATTATCAAGTTTCCTTTAACTAATAATGGTGTTAGTCGCAAACACTGATGAGGGAAGTGTGTTGCTTCCGAAACGTTGATATTTGGAACTAAATTATTAGCAAAAGAGAACTTGCAATCAATTAAATTATTCCGACTTTAATATCAATCCTAGTATATTGTACTTATATTGTTTTCCATCATTTCAATTAATTATTGCCACTATATAAATTTTTTTGACTGATTTATCTTAGACAACAACCGCATATGTAATAATTTATTTAAAATAAATCTTTAATTTAAATTTAATTCTACCAAGAAAAAAAGGAAACTCTGTACATGAGTTGCGGCAATTTAATTAATTCAAATTTTTGTATATTAAGATGTTTATGTATATATGGGGTGAAATTTTAAATTATTATTATTATTATTATTATTATTATTATTTTATTTATCGGCTTAATGTATTTGTACAATATGTTATTTTCATATATTTTAATTCTATATTTCAATGGCTTGTATTACTAGAATATTTACACCTTTGATTTGTAATTTGAATTGAAAATTTCTGATTTATGATAATTTTAAAAAAATATTTAGCTTCGCTACGTCTCCTTTTAAATATCTATCACTTCAAAGAATAATAATGAAAATTTTCAAAAATTGTACTTCTTTTAATTTACAGATTAAACGTAATGATAATATAAATATATTTATATATATATATATTGATAAAGTACTTGAATACAGAGTACTATCGTACCTATTCGTACTAACATTTAGTTTAAAGTATTTGGGAGATTAAAGCATTTTTATATGAAATGAGATCCTGTAGTTTTGTGTTACCTAAGATCTGACAATTTCTCAAAATTTTAGAAAATATTTTTGCTTTGTTATTCGCAATCGCATGCTTGCAATACACTTGGTGATTTTAGAGGAACGGCAAAACAATCGTGCGAGTAATTTATAGTTCTTCTACATCTGTTATTAAAAATATATAATATTATATAGTGATATTTTCAAAAGTGTTGAAATTGTAAATTTTTTTGTACACCGATGATCAAAGCTTATCGAAGAAAGAAGACAGTATTATTGTCAAAACAAGACATGAAAAATAATACTGATGTTAAGTGGTTATTTTTTATGGGTTATTTCTGTTGGTAGATTTTTGACAGAGTTAAAAGAATTCTACATTACAGGTGTTAGTGTTGAAAAAGTCCTATTGGAGTATTTGTAACAGTTTATTTTCGTAATTAAGTTGGTGGTGGTGGATTAATGTCAAATTTTTTATATATTACAAATATGTATTCAGCTAGATGAGTTTCGTTTTATTAAGCCAAATGATTTAATGTAAATACTTTCTTCCATTTTTGAGTTAACATGAGTTTGCAGTTGGCACCCGTATTTTACTGTCTACTTCTCTCTTGTTCACTAGTTCAAAGTGCAGATAACGGTTGATAGCTTTATTAAATACGCATAATTTTAAATTAACTATATTTGAATCACCAAGCACGTAGTTTTTGGAAAATCTTTTTTAACATTGACATTTATTAGATTTCAAGGCTGTGTTCTGACAACCCAAAGTTACTCTTATTTGAATATATAATAATGTATAAATGTGGTGTGAATATAATAATGTATAAATGTATACTTATGGTGGATTTCCTCTTCATGGACGAACGTCCGGACAATTTTATTATACACTATAATTGAAACACAAATACCATTAAATAAAATTTGATGATTTCATTTCCTTTCAATGCGCAAAGGACTGACATTTGTTATGTAGTCAAAAAATGTTGACGTTTGAAAATATGTTTACATGCGTTGATATTACTTTTATTAAAAAAATTTAAAATTTTGTTAAGACTAATATGGGATAATAACATTGTAATATTCGAAAAAAATAAAATATAGCGCTTTGTTTTTATCTTAAAATATAAATAATTTGTTAGAAACAAAATCTATAATTATAATTGACAAGCATTTAAGGTCCTGCGCAGTAGACACCTTTTCATTTTATTTCGATTCTCCTACTCCTTAATGAACTTCTAATATACATAATATATAAGATTATATATAAAACAAAAATGCGCAAACAGTTGAAAATTTTTTACTCATATGATTTTATTATTCAGCAAATACATTATGCATATGGGAGAACTTATTAAAATAATAAACAAAAGCAAACAATTCAGTTTTTATAATTTATATTATGTACTTGCAAATGAATCTATGTACATATGCCAAATAAAAACAAAGAAATAAATTCATTTCAAATAAAAAATATAAAAACAACAAAAAAACAAATCACTACAATTGTTCATTTTTATCTTTTTAAGTATAAGTGTTTCTAAATTTTGGTTATTTGTAGTAATAATATAGTTTTTATTAAAATTATGTATTATGTATGTATATATATACATACCTCTTTAATGACAAAATTTTTTATTTTTAGGAATTTTATCCACTAAATGCCATTTACTATAGGGAATATATCGGAAACGACGCAGTATATGAGCGACATGTATTTATATGTGTCCTAAATAAAACTTACTAACCATAAAGCTTTTTATTAAGCACGAGTGGTTTCTGTCTATGTCAGTACGTAAATTACTGTTTTTTTAAAAACTTTAAATTTGACTTCATCTTGAAATATAATTACTCAACAGGGGCCCCTAGTAATTTTATACTAAAAAACAAAAAAATTACACTTCATATCTTTTTCTCAAAAAACATTTGAAATTCTATATGTGAATGCGTTCATTCATAAATCGAGATAGCAATAAATATTTATCAAATAATTATATATCTATCCTTTTCTTTTACTTCGTCCTTCAGCCAAAATTTAAAAATATTTTAACTAAGAAATTGGATGAAGAAAATGCCCGGAGAAGATTTTTTGTGTATGTGTTGGTAAAATAAATTTTTTTGATTGGTTAAAAAATTTGTCCGGACGTTCGTCCATTAAGAGGAAATCCACCTTTAATGTACAAATAAAATATTAGGAAAATTCTTAAATTATCATTATTTTCTATATAAATTTCATATTAGTTTCTCAGATAGATACCCTGTATTTATTTAGGATTCAATTTCATATCTACTTAAACTCAGTTTTGTGGTTATTTTTCTAATAAGCGGATGTGTAGTTCGATCTCATTGTAGGAGAATAGGAGATAAAAATTATTTTAAAAGGAAATTCAAGAACTCATCTGTTTTATAAAAAATTAATTTATAATATTTGAATTTTTTTGCTAAATTAAACGATACCATTTTGTTTCTAGTTTTGTTGTCTTCTATGTAAAAATAGAAATGCCTTATTTTTCATTAGAATATAAAAACTAACATGTTACATACATACATGTTTAAATTATTGTTAAAATAAAAATAAAAATATGTTTTTGTAGAAAATGGGAAAAAATGCACATATTAAATGCTTAAAAATATAAAATATTATTAAAATGTAGAATAAAAAATGAATTACTCCATAAGGATTTGGTTTGTCTAATAGATGTCACTTTATTATGATAGTTTAGGAAAATCTTAGTTGGGTTTTTGCTTCTATTGATATTTTATTTAATTATACAATTTGAATTATAATGATAGCACAGTTTGTTTTACAATTACTAAAGAGATGTTGCGTATAATCTACGTCCAGAGCAGCTAACAAGATAGTTAAAAAATATTTGTTTGAACTATCTGTGATGTATAGGTGTGGTGTTAATACTACGATAGTTTAGAATAGAAAATAAAAATAAATAAACTATAAAGTTTTAAGCTATAAAGATTTACATATTATGTTTATCTAAATCAATGCATATAATAATAATGCATCTATCATATAACAATTAAATTATGATTATCAGACAGTTTTAATATTATGATGTTTATAAACTAGTATTGACTTGATATATTTTTTTTTTTTAATATTCAAATATAATTTTTTAATATTGACAAAATTATATACAAATTAAAATATATTTAATATTTTATAAAATTCACACATACAAGTAAATATTTTTTTTTTTTATATTTTACTACTCTAAAAAAATTTAATTTTCTTTAACCGTGATATAGACAAAACACTAGTTTTGGTATAAAATATCACAGGAAAATCCATATTTAAAAATAAAAGTAAGATACTTACAATCTAAAGATTACATATGTACATTTATAGATATACAATTATTATATATTGACTATAAATATGAAATTTAGAATTTAATATAGACTTATTTTTGATAATCAGATTTAAAAGTCGAATTTTTCTACTATAATCATTATATTTAATCTGTAAATTAAAGAAAAATACGGGGTAAAAATATCTAAACCATTTTAAACCCGAATATCATTTCAAATGATAAATGAATGAGATGTGGCGACCTCAAATATATTAAATTTTTTTTTTCAATTTTCAATTAGAAAATTCAATTTAAAATTTCACCCCATGTATAAGTCATTTTGAAATACAAAAATTTTAATTTATCAAATGCCGAAACTACAACCGTGATTTAAATTTAATTTTTAATGTTTTTAAATAAATTATTACGTTTGAGGTTGTTGTTTAAGATAAATCAATAAAAACCAAAGTATCCACGATAAATTGAAATGATGGAAAATAATTCATACCAAAATATTGAGTATGATTTTTTATCAATTGAATTTCGAGGATCGGGCGAATACTAGTTAATTTTTATTTTGCAAATATCGATGTTTCTATTTAATTCTAAGCTTTGATCATTAACACAATATCAGGTTTCGATTTAATGTAATGTACATTTGTTTTTTTATTAGTAATAGTTATTTTTTAGTTTTTATTTTAAAACTTATTGGACTACCTAGACATTTCCTATTTTAATTCTGATTAGTTTAATTTATTAAATTGAAAATAAATCTGTGTGTGAGCTATAATAACTAAACAAAATATCACCATATAATAATGGTAAAAATATTTAATTGTACACAAATATTAAATATAACCCAGATATAGGTAATATTATGTATTAATAATTTATAGGTATAAGAATTAAATCGCATTTGAAAGATACCTCTCTCTATCAATCTCAAAGTTTAAAACTGTACAGTTGAACCCGCATAAAATAAAAATTTTTAGTTCAATATTTTGCATGTACTTTTGTTAACGAAGTGCTTAGAATGACGAATTACAAAATTTTTATGTGAGATTATTCAGGTTCTATACTGTATATGGGTTCTATACTGCTATCATTTCTTCAAGCTAAAAACAAAATGTCAACATTTTTGCTCCGTGTGATTACTCTATATATAATTCCTGTTATAATGGTCAATGAGAAATGATACATATTAATTTTTAAGTAAAATTGGATTTTTGTTTGTTTATATTAAATGCATTTTTGAGGTGTAAGAAAGAAAGAAAAAAATCTCGTGCAATTTGATTGAAAAAACTCTTTTTTCGTTTGTGTTAAAAAAAAGTTTGGATAAAACAGATTCAAAAAGATAATAGTTGAATATGTAAGATGTAGTTTTATGTAATATTATGCATTTTAAAAAAATATAATATCTAATAATCTTATACTTATATATAATACACAAGATGAACGACGTGGTGAGTAAAAAAGCAAGAATAATTGAATAATAAATTATTTACACCACAAAAATATTAAAATTTTAGCAAGTTCTTGGTGCTGAATACTTAAAACATTTCAAATTGTAATACAAATAAATGACGGTTATTTCCAAGTTGAGCGACATCTATACTCTCAAAGAAATTTCAATCATGGACAATTTTTAAAAAGGCTTCATAAAAATTCTGTCATTTTAAATAGACACACAAACTTATAGAAAAATTACAAAAGCACAAATAAAAATTGAAAACAAAACAGAAAAACAAAAATCAGATCTGATAGATCATACTTTTCAAAAATGATATAATAAATGTTATTTGATTTCCTTCTGCTATTTGAAAAAAATATATACAGTAAAACATGGTTATAGTCATTCGCTAAATTTCGATAATATTTCTAACTATAACCGTTTAATGACTATAGGTGTAGTGAAAAACAAATTGCATCCTTATAAACAAAATCAAATTCAATAAAATATCTTTCGTAGATGTAAAAATTTTAAAGTTTATTTTATTCATAAATAGCAATTCTGTTATGTAATCAAAATATATATATTTGTAATAAAGAACAGAAAAAAAAAAACAATATAGGTATAAATCAGTTTTTTAATAAAATACTTTTGACTTATATTTTTGTTTTATTGAAAAAATTGGCGTTAAATGTTAATGTGACTATAAACGATAATTAGTATTAATTTCGTATCAATATTAGTAAGAACTATAAACGATAATTAGTATTAATTTGGTCATAAAGTATTAGGTATACTTTAATTTCATTATAAAATATATATATTCAATAGTCAAGCGATTCAGAAAACAACTACAATTATACCAGAACAAATATTTCTTTTTATATAAAATTGTGTTTGAAAGAACTACTTGTGTGCAATTGCACATGGGATTAACTAGTATTTGTTTAATAATTAAAAATTAGTCAGATTAACTAAATGAAAATTAAATAAAATAAAATAAAAAAAAAAAAATAAATAAAACTGAAACAATTTCTCTTTAAAATAAAAATTGTAACGGTACATGCTGACACTCATCGAAGAATTTATATAGATAAGCCCTGTAACAATAGTAAATATATTTGCATTAAGTCTGACAAATTTTAGAACAACATTTAAAAATGCTTTTGAGTAGATTATTTTTATTAAAAATTCAAAGATAATTCATACTTGTATAGATTGAACAAGAGATTAATAGCTTATCCAGGACACATATTCAAACTCTTTTGAATGGAATATTTTTAGTTGGAAGCCTATCCGTTATTCGTATATCTATGTCTCGGAGTCTTTTTGAGAGCATATTTTCAATGTTCTTAAAACTATGTTTGTTTACAAATTCAATAATCATTCAAATTTCAAGACATTTATCGATTACAAATTATTTAGCATGTACAATTTTAGTTTTCCAATATTTTCGGTAGAATTTATGTATCTCCATAATATTGTCAGATTATCAGATTTATTTATATATTCAACTTAAAATATAATTATATTTCTCTTAAATGAAGCTTTAAATACCTATAAACTATACATCTTAAAGAATTTTTAAACTAAAACATAATTATTAGTTATTACAATTTAATAACATATAATTAATTAATAGTAAATTATAGGCTTTAAAGTCGTATATTTAATTATATTAAAATAGAATTTAATTATCACCACAAAAGGTCAATACATTTTCATTATAATTGGATATTAAATAACTAGGATGACATTTTCTGAAGAAAATCTAAAATTAATCATTATTTGATATCCTTTCGAATGGTATTGAATTAATTTATATATATTATGTATGTAAATATACAAGTATAAACTACTTCATTCTCGTATTGATTTAATAATCTTTAATTTAACTATTTTAATAACAAAAAAAAAAGGAGGAAAATCTTTAAAATTCAACAGGTTTTTTTTTTTATTTTTAAATTTATTCTGAAAATCTTTCTTAATTTCTATTATGAATATTAAAACACCTTCTTAAAACTCTTTCAAGAGAGAACAAAAAAAAATTGAAAGAATCCTTTTTCTTGTAGAAAATAATTTTCACAAAAAAATAAAAAAAAAAAAAACAACAAAAGAAAATGTCCTTGTCAACATAATTTGTCTGTGATTTTAATTAAAATAAACTAATTTATTTATCTAGGAGTATTTCATTATTTCTTTTTATAGTTTTTATTTTAAGGATGATTACATGAATAATATAGTGTTGTCGTGTTAAAAGAAAATGTCAGACAATTTTTATCATAATTTATAAAAAAAAAGTAATTTTTTGTTGGTTTTTGTGTTTTTTATTTTTTTTTTAAATAATATTTTTTGTTGGCATAAAAATGACTTGGTTTTTATTTTTACATAATTTAAAATTTAATTCTATTAATTAAAATTTTATTTCAATAATTTTGTAAATAGGTACCACTGAGATTATAACAAAAAAATATAAAGTTATAAAATTTTTTGATGAGATTTACTTAATTAATTAATTGTTAACCCATAACTTTAGTGTAGTCTCCTACCATCCCGCATTAACCCTTTATCAACGGATATATGAATTGAAACAGCAATAAATTTATTTGTTAAACACAAAAAAGTGTTTTGCTGTAGTGAAAGGCTTTCCCTTACGATTCGTTAAATGATATGTTAGGTATATACTCATATATGGTGTAAAAACATGCACCTTAAAAGTAAGAGAACTCAACAAACTTGAAACCTTCGTAATGTGGATCTACCAAAAAATGCTAAAAATATCGGGAACAAATCATATTACAAACGCTGAAGTTCTACGTAGAACAAACATAGAAAGAAAACTACTTGTAAGGCTAAAAAAACAAAAAATCTCCTACTTTGGGCATATTAAGGGCGTGGAAATAAATACGAACTACTTCATTTAATACCTGAAGGAAAAATTGAATGAAAAAGAGGAATAGGAAGAAAACAATTAACATGGTTGCGCAACATTACAAACTGGACAAGCATCAGAAGCATTGGCGATTTCGATCCATTCAGCAACAGATCGAAACGTCTATCTGGACATCATTGCCAATATCATATAACCGCTAACATCCAATTATGGATAGCCAATAGATAAGAAGATGATGAACGGATATCGAATATAGTACGAAATACATTTTAGATTTTGATTATGAAAAGAAAGATTAAGATTTTGAGGAGTATAGAAACTGCATTTCTAGTATATTCCATCAAGTTGCATTCCGTTTCGCATTGAGTTTAAATGTTGTAGTAAAGTATTACGTCGAAATGTTGCACATTCGTTAACTTTGAATCCTTTTTTAATTTTCTATAAGGTTGGGAAAAAAAATATTGATATTAAATGTCAAATAAATGTCGCACTGATATCCAGGTTAAATAAAATATGCAGACCGAAGACACAAAGCAAATATTTACCCTTGCAAATCGCTGCTGCGGCTTCTGTTTTTCTCAAAATCTATATTCAAAGCTCCAATTCTGAAATACTTAGCCATAATTGTATAAAACACTGATTTTTCCAGCGCTGTTTTATATTTCTAGATCATGGACATTACCTAAAACAAATGAATATGTACTTTGTATTTTTGAAACTGAATTCTTACTGATGAAATGGCTTAGAGGAATTATTAAGCTTAAGCAGTTGTTGAATTCGGGATCTAGACAAAAAGTCAAACTAAGACGGCCTAAATGGCTAGGCAATGTAGAGCGAATGGAAGAAAATACTTCAACTAAAAAACTCTTCGAATCCAAACCGAAATAAAGCAAGCTACGACGAAGGAAAACACATTTTCATTGGGGTGGTAAAATATGCGCGGATATGAATCTGAATCTTTTCGTAATAACAGTATAGAGTGAAGGATAATATTGAGTCAAATATGAACAACGATTAAACCAAAAAAACAAAATAAAAAATGAATATTAGTTATTTTGATGCCTGTCTTCAATTTTGCTAGCAATGGCAGCTAAATATTATTGAGCGAAAATCTGTTCGTAATAACAAGTAGAGTAGAGGATAATATTAAGCCAAGCCCACGGACCTAATAGGCCTTTGGAGTTCATAAGTAAGTAAATAAGCCAACCGAAGAAGAGTCTGAGAACATGATATACAGCAGAAGAGGGATATATCAACCGATATGGTGTTGTAGAGGTTCGGTAATGTGAAATACTAATTGAAAGTTTCAAATCCCGTTCGAGACGTGAATGCTTGCTTATTGAATTTATTCGGTTCATCCTGTAGCATTGTACTGGATGAACGATAAAATTGTTCTAACTAATTTTTTTGATATTTATACATCTAAAGAGATTCTTCTACTTTTCTGGTATTTCATTCTACTATACTGGTATTTCTACTAATACTTAGTTTAAATTTTTACAATAATACAAAAACATTTTAAACAAAGACATAGGAAAACTGAATTGATAAAATTATTTTAATTGATTTAAATTATTTGCCATAGCACTGAATAATAGAAAATGACGAAAGAATTATATAATTATTATAGGTGAAAGGTAGTCTTCGTTGGGGCATATTTGGCAATGAACTCTTTTGAATAGCTAATTTTGAGCAAACTTAGTATTTCTTTGTTGTATAGATTTTCCAATGACGCTTTTCTTTTTCGTAAGCGGTATTATTTTAGACGATTGTTGACATTGATTTGATTTTAATTATAATATCAAATCTATCTGTGTAATTCCAAACTATTATTCCAATGTTGTAACTGACAATAACAAATATTTCTTATGTTATAATATCTCAATAATTTTATTTTACCTATTATTCGACGCCAGAGCGATTTGTCAAATTTCAGTCTATCTTCTTGTAAATAAACCACATTATGGAAGCCAGAGTCTGCTTTCAAGCTTCAGCAACGGTACCACAGTTATGGTATCAAACAAAATGTATAAATCTATATGTCTGAATAACACGATAAGGTAAACAGGAAGTCCTTGTAAAATATGATCATAATAGAAATCTAGCTCCGATCAATCATTTATTTTTATTCCTGAAGAAATAAAATAAAAATAGAAACTATGATTTCTAGATTTTTTTAAAAATTGACTTCAAATCATTGAAAGCTTGATTTTAAAATTATTTTCCGACTCGGAAAAACTTACAAATTTCTTATAGTATATACATATGTATTTTAGGGATGTTTAAAAAACTCAATTAAACAAAAAAAAACCAAAAATTCGAATCTAAAAATAAAAATAAAAATAATTTTATTTTATTTTCTATTTTTCTGTAAAATAATTTTGTAACAAAAATGAAAAACCTTAAAATTAAAATCGTAAAGGAAGGTACAGAATGAATCCTTTTTCAATTAATCTTCTTTTAATTGAATGTTATATACATGTATATCTAATATATATATATATATATATATATATATATATAACACATTTCTCGTGAATTAAGTGATTTAATGTAAATATCTTTGTATTCATTTTATTTTCTTTACTGTAAGGGTACGACCACATAATTCTTTTTGCCAACTCCCGCTAACTGAAAAAAAAAAACGAAATAAATAAAAAATTTTGCGAATCCCTTGTCTACTAAAATTATTTTGTTTTTAAATTTTATTTTTCTGTTTTTTTTTTTTTTTTTTTTTTTTTTAGTTTTGTTTAGTTTTGTTCAGTGTCCTCCATTTGTCTTCAAAAAGCAAATCCAAAGCTACAAAAATAAACGAAAAATAAAAAAAAAAAAACAAAAAACTTGGTAATAATTTTCTGTATCTTTAGGGTATCATTATGATCATCAGTTGAGTAGCAAAATAATTCAAGGATAAAAAGGATTTATTATGGGATTGAATTTAATTACTAAAGATTTGTCAAATATATTTTTTTTTCTTTTGTTTTATTTCTGTTTTTCTTTCTTTGACACATTTCTGAACGACGAGTTCTCAACGACGACGACTTGTTTTTTGTTTTTATTATTTTGTTTTGTTTTTTTGTTTTTTTTTAAGGTTTTTTTAATGGAATTATTTGCAAAAAAAAATAAATTATTATAAAAAGAGCTTTTTAATAACATTAAATTCCTTGTAATATTATAATTTTTATTGTAGTATTTTTAAAAATGACAAATTGAAATTAATTTTTAAAGGATATTGAAATTGAGTAAAATAAAAAGTAAAAAAAAAACAAAACAATGAAATAAATTATTGTTATTTCAGTCCAGCTCTTTAGGTCGTATAAGTCATCTAAAAATAATATGATCTTATTTACGGATTGACGTAATGGGAAACATGACCCGATCAAAGCGTTAAACAATAAGATTTTCACTATAGTATCATTCATAATTTGATGTGCGTGGTTCAACAGTGGTGATTGTACTGAATAAATAAGTATTCAAAGCCCATGGGAAAAAACCTGAGAGATATTATTTCATATTTAACGATAAAAACTATTCTGGGTCTTATTTTTCCATTGCCAGTGAGAAAAAACGTCCCCATATATGTTAATTCTCTATTAACTTAATCTACCACGAACTGAGAAATAAAACGCTGAAAAACTAAAACAACACATTCAACAAAAATAAAAAATTTATAGATATTCACATTTAACCAAAATAGAATTACCAAACTGACTAAAACAATGTGTATTGGAGTTTTACAGAATATGCGTTGCATAAAAATAATCGGATTAAAAATTTTATGAAAAAGGCAATTATTTTCAAATTTTCACACAACATCGATTTGCAAACATTCTGGAAAGGGGAAATATATATATATATTTTTTTAGTCAGTTTTTTAATTCTCCCTTAGTTAAATGCTAATTTATCTGTCAAAATATTTTGTTTCTATGAAGTTTTAGTTCTTATGTGTTTTTAATATTTTTCAGTTCTTATTCCTTATAAGAAGTCGTAGATTGTGAAATAATACCCGCGGTTTTATTTTAGATTTTTTTGGTGTCTTACACATCAATGTAATATCGTCCTGGGGAGTTATTTCTCATTAAACGTGAAATAACACCAAGATCGTGTTGTCCAAGATTTTTGTAACAATATTTGTTTTCAAAATATCATTTACAATATTATTTTATTAAAATATTCTTCTGTAATGGCAAAATTTAAAACCACATATTTTTGTCCAATTTTTATTATATTTTTCATGAACCTTCAATTTAATCCACAGCATTGATGAGCACAGCACTTTGAAGGCATCACACGACTTTTAACATTCACTTTAGAGAGCAACATGATGACGCAATTTTTTGCTGAAATAAGCATGTTTTTTATATAGCAAAAAATGCTTTCAAACGGTTGGGTACGATATAAAACCAATTTTTCCCAAGAGATCTGCTCAATATCGTACTCACAAAGCTTATATTCAAGCTAAGATAAAATATAATTTATACATATAGGCTGACGCATCTTAAGCTTCACTGGGTTACCTTGATAAAAGCTAAATTGTGTGCAAGGCTAAATTGACGAGCTACCATTCATATAACCTTGATTCATGTTAATATATGTCGCAACGGAGCTCTTTTTTTAGGTCTTTTTATAAGTATTTTGTCGAAAATGACAATTGCTCTATTGAACTTAAATCAATAATGCCTGCCTTCAAACAATTTCAATACAACACTAGGGAGTAATTTCTACATCGCTGAAATTCTCAGGTGAGCCAAGACTGGTTTCAGAAAGTAATTTGATACTTGCACATCATGTATTTCTCTTAGATATTTATAATTTCAATATTTCAAAATGAACCTGGTTCTGATTCGTTTCCGACTTACCATCCAATTATTCCCTAATATTCTACTTCTTCTAATCCTACCCCTCCAATCCAAACCTACAATATATTTGTATGAAGCAATATTTTCCTAGTGTTTAGATAGTGTGTAAAAAAGAGAAAGAAAAAAGGAAATCTTAAGTTCTGCTTTTCTGCACTTTTAAGATTTCCAGTTTTAAGATTTTTGGCTGACTGGTAAGTTTTGACTGTTTAAAACAAAAACCTCACAATCTGAGACTTTAAAAGACTTTTTATTGCGACTAACAAAAAGACTGTATTCTGCAGTTTTACTTATAAAAAAAAATATTGGATTAAGCTTACTTTTATAATTAAATTTGACCTAGACACACGGTGCAGGATGGAAAACTAACAATCCGTTAAATAAAATCATAATCGGATAAAAGCGTAGAAAAATATTACACGCAAATGACATGGCAAACACAAGTTAAAATTCTGATATAGGAAGCATACCCACAAGTATAACAAACTAATTAATTATATAAATTGTTACAATTTAGTGATCTCTCACCGCATTTTCAAAATCCCAATAAAATTTTAGCTCATACAAAATATATAAATAGGTATTTAAATGAAATTAGGATTTATTTGACAATTAAGGAGAAGCCAGAGTTTGATGTGAAAATGAAAGTAACGTATTTGGGCCAAGCTTCAAGTTTAGTGCGGCATATATCCAATTCTTTTTCAAGCTGAAACCTATGCCATCGAGGTATCGGTATTACAATGCAGTAAAAGAGGGCACAACGGTGCTAATATATACATAATTTAAGCCAAGATGCTTTAAAAACTAATCTCTAATTTTGCAAACAAAGCTTATTTCTAGCTAGAGTTTGCAAATATTCGACAAAGTGAACTATCCGGATAGTCGAATAATAAAAATTTGAATTACCCGAATATCCGGATTATCCGGATATTCTGAAGAAAATTTCCAAATTGCATAAAATAACTCGTGTCCTATAACCGAAGGTATTTTCGGATGGGGTTGCAGGACAATGATGATGATGATAAAATAACTACTTACTTTAATTTTGCATGTTTTTTTCTCGGAGTATACAAACAATGAAAACACATATTGTGAATACTTTATTTAATTATTTATTAAATAAAAAAAAGATAACCAAAAATAAAACAATTTCATATTGTAATTTATATAACTAAAATAAAAATGAACACATATAGTATAGGAATTTCAACGATTAAAAATAAAAAAAAATGCAGTGGCATTGATTTATTTCATTAATTAAATGCATTAATTTTTTTAATTTTTTTTTTATAGCTAATAACAAACACAACGAATTTGTTATTATTTCTTTTCTAAAAAATAATATTTGAAAAAAAGAATGACATCAAATGTTTTAAAATTAAGTCTAGTTCTTAATTTCGTTTTAAAGTTTCCGGCAGTTGAAAATACTCT
This sequence comes from Argyra leucocephala, assembly GCA_963942445.1. Classification (NCBI taxonomy): domain Eukaryota; kingdom Metazoa; phylum Arthropoda; class Insecta; order Diptera; family Dolichopodidae; genus Argyra; species Argyra leucocephala. Next base: position 20,570,260 of record OZ012680.1, on the reverse strand, counting down.
TTCTGTTGCAGTTGATGTTGGTTTAATTACAAGCAGTGCGTTAAAAAGAATTTTTAATATCTTTAACCTTTCTTTGGTATTGCTTAGGAGTAAAAAATCCTGATTGCATATTACTTTCCATTATATTACCATCAACATAACTAATTGATGAAAGTGCTTCTTGTAGTTGCCGGTGTAACGATGATTGTCCATTTAATTGTGTATTATTTTCTTCAAATTCAACACATTCAGTATCAGCGCTCAAAATAATATCAGAACTAGAATTTGCATATGCAGTTGGATGAATTTTTTCCATAATTTCGACTGCTAAATTAATTGCAGCACTTTTTGTTGAGTATTCAAAATATTTATTCGTCCGAAGAATATTTCCTGTTTCTAAAAATATCATCAAGGTAAGAAGGATTTTATCTCGGCGCTCATTTATACGTCTTTTTAAATGCAATAATAACACGTTACTTAATTCTGATTTAATTTCTTCCATTTTTGCGAATAAAAATTTGTATACACCTTCGGCTGTTAAAAGTGTGGCTGAATTTTTACTTAGTTCTTTACAGCTGCTTCCATAGGAGATAAAACAGACAACACATCCTGCAAAACCAATATATGATGGTCCGAAATTGTTGCTAGGCCTAATTCTTCCAAAGTCTTATTAACGCAATCTTGTATTTTAAGAAAACGGTTTACCATAGTAATTATTGAATTCCATCTAGTTTTGATATCTAGTAATAATTTTAAAGGCTTACCTTCTTGTTTTGTAACATGATTATGTAAAATTGAATTTTTAACGGATGATGTCATGTATAATCTAATAATTTTCCTTAAGTTTACATGATTTTGATTTTCGTCCTCACATTCATATATAACATTTAAGTTTGCATCACCATTATTAATATTTAACACGTATTCATTAATTTCATCATCTTCACCACCTGCTTCTACTTTGTCTTCAACATAGTCTAAGTCAGATATTTCTTCATCTTCATCGACAAAAGTTGATTCTCGTCGTTTATAAAATGTATTAATTACAGATAAATGTAAGGCGTGATTATGGCATAGTTGAGAAATGATATCTAAGATTTTGCCATATTTAATCATAACTGCAGCTCTATCATGTGTGGATGAAATCACATCACTTTTAGTAACAATCTCTCAAAATCTTTCAACTTGTTCTCTACATACACTTTAGTTTGCTCAGCATTACAGTGTCCGTTTATTTCGACTAATCCTAATACATACACATCAAATTTTTTAATCAAATCATCATCTGAAAGAACATGCGGTGAAACATTCAGATACCTTTTCATACAGTTGTCGGTCCACTCATCAACTGTTTAAAAAAATTTGACATTATTTTTTTAAAAATTGTCAATTTTTATTTCTAAATCGTTTTTTTCTTGGCACAAAAATTAATTATATGTTTTGTCACGGTTTTTGGACTTTTTGGCATTTCAAATCCTTTGTTTTGAACATATCCCATGATAGTTCGAGATTTAGTAACGGAGTACATAGAAAAACCATCTTCCGCGACGCATCGTGACAAAATCTCTTTTAGCGTTTCTCTTTGAACGTACTGCAATAAATTTGATGAATACTTCGGTTTTTTAGAGGCACATTGTGTATTTTGTTCATTATTTTCATCATTTCTAAGATCATTAATGTTAATATCAATTTTGTGTGTTTTAAGATGGTTTAAAAACGGCGTTGTTGTGGATCCTTTACACCCCCAATATCTTAGCACAAAGATTACATTAGTGCATTCAAGTTCGGATATTCGAATATTCGAATATCCGAATATTTTAGTAAATTTCATAGTATTCGTTATTCGAATACTATCCTCGAATATTCGAATATTTTTATTGGTTTTCTTTTCAAATTTTGCTCGATAAAAATGAGCGAAAAAACGCACCCTATTTGATTTATTATCTAGCTTCTATCAGCTGTTTTAAAGAAAAAGAATTGGCAGCACGGATCTTCGCTTGTCATTTCATTATTAATTGACATTTCATTTAAAATTAATATCGTTTATTTTGAATTTTGATGGATCATCTTTTATATTTTTTTTGAAGAAGTTTAGCTCATAAAGGTAATTAGAAAGTATTTAATTTGAAATTCAAATAAATACCGATGTTATTTTGTTATAGTCCACATAATGTATCGTAAAAAAAAGTCAGATGTTTGGAACTACTTTAAAAAACACGAAAATAATAAGGAAGCTGTATGCCTCAAATGTTCGAGAATTCTATGTTGCAAAGGATCAACCACCATTCCTTTAATCAACCATTTGAAAATACACGGCCTCTCAATTGTAACACCAAATGTGGAAGAAGTCCTGCCGAAAAAGTCTAAAAGCGATAATAACACAATTTTAGATTTTATTAAACCAACAAATACAAAATCTCTTGGTGCAATATTATCGCGATGTGCTGCTAAAGATGGAATGTCTGTTCATGCAATAAGAAAATCAGAAGCAGTTAAAGGTTATCTTGAATATAACAAATTCAAGATGCCAGCAAGTGAAGCTACAATATGGAAATACATTTATGAGTTTTATAATCAAATGAAAAAGGAAATGATAGTGAAAATTGAACTATACAAAAAGGAAAATGGAAAATTTTCAATAACTGTAGATGCATGGACCGACAATAGTGCTATTAGATATATAAATGTCAGTTTACGTGCATATCATAGTAGTACAAAATCATTTGAAAATTTTGACTTAGGTTTGGTAGAAATTAAAGAAAAGGCTGATGCTAGAAACACTGAAATATATATAAAACAGAAACTCAAAGATTTCAACATTGATATGGACGTAGATATTGTTGCATCAACTCATGATGGCGCAGCGGTTATGGTGAAATATGGCAATAATATATCTGCTATTTCTCAACTTTGTCATAACCACGCGTTACATTTAGCAATAGTTGATTCGCTGTATAAAAAAAAACATTCAGAACAAACTTATAGTGGAGAATGTTTAGAAAATGACGATAATTTATCTCCCGAATCAATTGACAGTGATAGTGAATATAGTTATAGCTCATTTAATGATGAAAATTATGACACCAAGTCAGTTGATTATAGTGATTTTCCAATTGAAAATACCAATTTGAATTTACAAATTACAGAAGAAGATAGTGGTTTAGTGGACTTGAATACAAAACTTTATATTGTTGTTAACAAAGTACGAAAAATAGTCAAAATGTTTCGAAAGTCTCCAGCTAAAAATAACAAATTGCAAGAATATGTTTTGAAGCAAGAAAATAAAAAACTCCGCCTGCTAATTGATGTTAAAACAAGATGGAATTCAATGGCTTCTATGATTAGACGATTTTTACGACTCAAGGATTGCATTAATCATACACTAGTTGAATTAGGTATGCCAACTATGCCTGAGAGTGATGTATTAGTCTTAAACAACTTGCTTAATGTATTGACACCACTTGAAGTAGCAGTTCAAGAGCTCAGTAAAGATAATGTAACAGCTGAAGGCGTTTATAAATTTTTATTTAATTCTTTTACGGGAATTGATAATGATTTAAGTAATATATTACTTATCGAAATAAAAAAAAGAATGGACCAAAGAAGAGATAAAGTGTTAACCACATTACTTATATATCTTGAAACTGGAACTATACCGCGATCAACAGAACATTTTACCTATGCATCCAAAAGTTCCGCTAAAGATTTAGCAGAAAATATTATGCAAAGAATTTATCCAGCAGATCTCAATAATAATAACGATACTGACAATGGTGATGATGATGATGATGTACTGCTATCTACTGAAGGCAATGCAAACACAAATGATGATAATGGACTTCAAAAACAGCTCCATGAAGCAATCTGCTCCATTACAACGATTTCAACAAATGCTTGTGGTTTTTCTGAATCCACAGCTGGTAAGAAAAAACTTACTAAAGACTTTAACTTTTTAGATGCGTTTAAAAAACGAACGGATAATTTAAATATTTTGTACAACGCCCTTATAACAATTAGTCCAACTTCAACAGCTACCGAGAGAGTTTTCTCTACGGCTGAGATTATAAAATCAAAGCTAAGAAGTAGTTTGAAGTCAAAGCATTTAAATGCAATTTTATTTTTAAAATATATATTTAAAAAAGAGGATCTCAATTCTCAACTCAAATAAAATAATGAATTGGTAATAATTAATTTTGCGTTTTACTATGTTCTTCTTTTATTTCTTTGGTATTAGTTATGCTTTTATTGACTTTATTGGTTCTACAGTCTACTATGTATTTTGCTATTACATGAAAATACAATAATTCGAATAATATCCGAATATTCGAATATTTCAACAAAAAACTATTCGATATTCGGATAGTAAAAAAACTCGAATAATTGAATGCACTAGATTACATACAGCCTCGTCTTTATTTGGAATCATTTTATTAAAATGATTCCATACTTCTGACCGTTTTGCTTTTGACATGGTCAAATAATATTATAATTTTAATTAAGTTTGAAAACAAAAAAAAAATTTCTGTGAACAAACTTGAATTACTAGGTCTATATAAAATGAAATTATATTACGCTAAATTATATATTAGGCTTAATTTCACTTACCAACAAATGTTCATCTAACAGAATTTAATATTAAATATTTTCAGAGGCTCTAAAATAATTATATATTCGGCAATACAAAAAAATATTAGCCACTTGTAAAAAAATCTGCTTATTCGAGTATTAAATAAATATATTAATATCAATCAAAATATCAGAACAGCATTGTTTGTTTATATGACATTTGTCACTTTGAAACTAACAGAAAATGCTTTTTTGAAATGTAGACAGCTTCGCGGAAAAATTTCCCAAATAAATGTAGATTTTTATATATTTTGAGGGTTTTTTTACTTTAATTTATATTCGGATAGTCTTAAGAAATTATCCGGATAGTCGAATAAGCAAAATCTTTGCCAACTCTATTTCTAGCTATTACAAAAGCTTTATAAAGCTAGTGCAAGGAGACATGATTACTCTTATGTGTAGTCCTGGGCATGAAGTAATATAATATAATGAAGAATATGTAAAGAATAGATAGGCGCAAAAAGTTAATTCTTAGGACAAGAGTCAAGTATTGCTCGTTCAAACTTTTATCTACAAGGAATTGTTCCCAAGTAGGAAATTGCAGAAATTCAAAACGAATGCGATATGAGATATTCGACAAGAAATTACTTAAACCTCAAACTCAATATTCACCGATTAAATCAGGTAATAAAGCAGACTAGATCCAATGTTAGAACACTGACATGGCTTACCACAAGTTATCGTCCATTCAATAAATATCGGTTCAAGATTGTTTTGGATTGGATTTGAATCCTCTGGTCATATTCTATTTGCTTGCGACGCCATAGCTCGCAAAAGACATAAAAATTAGGAATACACATCGCCTTGTTCTGAAACTGACATTAAAGCAATAATCGGGTTCATCAAAGACATAAACCTGCAATTCTAAGATAATAAACGAGAAAGTACAACATTTACATAGAGCTTAAAAAAAAATGAAAGTACATAATAAAACATAACAATTAACGCACTTTAGCGCAGAAACAGAGAAAATAATTATTTAAATAATTTAAATTAAAAAAATATATTTTATACTATTTAAAATCACATACATATTATTGTAATCATGTGTGTTGCGATGTGCCTATTAATTTGCTTAAAATTTAGAAAAATAATTTTCTAAAAATAAATTGAGACACACACCCACACACCCACACATCATAATAATAACAAAATGGCAAATAAAAAACTTATCAGACAAGGACAATATAATAAATACCATATTAGTGAGTTTTTTTTTTGTGTTAAGACACTAAATAAAGGATTAAGAATAAAAAAAAAACAAAAAAAAAAGCAAGAAAACAAAAGATAGAAAATGTGATTAAAAATTTAAATCTTTCCTTGTTTTGGGTCCTTCGCGAGACACAAAAAAAAAAAACACCAAATTAAAATCCTTTATTTTTGTCTGTTGTTGTCTGTATTTGATAATTCAAGGATACAAAAACAAAAAAATAGAAAAAAAAAAAAACATATTTTTTAATGACACTTTTTTTGTTGTTGTTTTTTGGGATATGTTTCATTAAAAAATATTTTTAATACATAAAGATTTGTAATTTTCTTATATGAATTCTGAAACAAGGCCAACAAATGTGTGAAAGAACTTATGTCTGACTTTTTTTTTCTTTAATTTTATGTTTTCAGATCTGAATTTTATTTTTTATTAATTTATTAAAAAGGTTTTTTAATTATGTATTTATATATGTATATGTATATATATATGTATAATTTTAAAATTGTCAATTGTTTATCTCCCAGGATATTAACGCATGTAACGTACTTTGTTATTTTACAAAACATATACGAGTATTTATTAACTTTTTGAAACGAATTACATAAGAAATGATTCAGGTTTAAAAACTTCTGTATTTGATTTCATCATCATCATCTGATCTCCCCTATTACTCTTTGTGGGGTGCTTTTATAGTTCTTTAAGTTTTTCAACATGTTGTTATTTCATTTTGTAATGTTTCGTGTAAGGTTATTTCTGATTGTCATAACCCTGTGAGCTTTAAATTTCAATTTTATTTTTGTTGTTTGATAATGCTAGGTGGATAACTCCAGCGGATTCTGGAAAACTAATTAGCACTTAATTATGTATTTTTGATATGATCGTTATATTATGGTTTTTCAATTATTGTGCATTCCATAGTTTAGTAATGGAAATTTTTCCTGACCTTTCATATACAGAAAATCTGCTGTAATGACAAATGTCTGAATGTTCGAGATTGCGTTTTCTGTTCCATCTCTTGCTTTCGTATTAAGTAAATGATATGAAGAATTGGAGTTCCAGATTGATATTTTTTTCAGGCTTTACTGTAAACTTGGCAGATTTCAACATAGACGCTTCGGATTCGGATTTTAGCATCTACAACCAAATCTACTGTAGTAAAGCTACTAAAATACTAGAATGAGCTTAGCTTCTTGTTTGAAAGTAATTAATATTATTCTGATTTGTATTATGAATGTCGTAAATTGGCTTAATTTAAAGACTTGAAGATACAGATTTAGTTGATATCTAGTAAGATTACTAACACTCTTTTTCGGGTTTTACCGTAAGGGGATGGATTTCAAAATCTATGCTTCGGATGTGTATTTTAACATCTACATTCGACGTATTATTGTATTGAAACTACTAAAATACCACAATAAGCTTAACTTGTTGCTTGAAACCAATTATTATTATTCTGAGTTGTCTCTTTAGAATTTTCGTATTTGCCTTTTTAGAATGGGACTTTTAATATTTACAAACCGCTTGGCTGGGATAGGGAATTTAATTAGTGATATAAGACTTGATGTCTTCCATATCAGTTCTTTTACAACAGTGAACATCCCCAAAATCGGGGTCTTAGATTTTTTCTTTTATTGAAATAGAATTTGCAATGATATAGTTTCTATAAAAGGCCTCCATTTTGATAATGTACATTCCTTCGGCTAATTTAAAATATTCTTTGAGAAGTAAATACTTTGGTGGCGCAACTACTGTATTAAATTTGAAACTGATGTAAAGTAAGGCTTTGAACAAATGAGTCAATATATAAAGAATATAAAATGGACTTGGATAGGCCACAAGCTGCAAAAACACAGGATTATTTTTGACTAAAATCCACAAGACAGTAGAGCTCATGGTAGACTAGGAAACATCTAGAAAAGAACAATGCTACAAGAATGCGGTTCGATCAAAAACCCTTGAAGTGAGACCAACACAAACGCCTTTAATTGTACAAGATGGGTTGCGAAATTTGTTCCCTGTGTGCCCCCGCAGATTAATAAGTTCAGATGATGATTAAGAGATTAATTTTTCATTGATTGCATATAGTTATAGAGCGCATTAATTCTATTAAGACTCTATTGTGTAGCAATTTTGTAAAGTAAAGATTTTTGGTTTAAAAAATTTTATTTTTAAAACTCCTTAAACAAAAAAAAATTATAATTTGATAATTTTTGATGCTAATTGAAAGAGAATGGAAATATCTATAAATTGTTCTTATTTTTGACTTTTTGTTTGTTTTTTTTTAGTTTGGCAGAAATACATTAATTTAGTTGTTGTGTGTCCCCTCTTTTGTTTGAATACTTGAGGTACAATAGTGGAGAAGGTTCAGATAGAGAGAGAGGAGTTAAACAATAATTATTTAAGTTAATCTATTCAAAAACATCTGTTTATGTAATACTTAACTCAATACGCTTCAATGAACTGCCAAAAAATGAATGAAATAAGTAGAAAAAAAATATACTAAAATTAAAAAATAATAATAATACCGTAAGTGAAGTTGTCAATCATAATTTTTTTAAAATAATGAAATTTAAATGAAGTGCAGAAATATTGCAGATTTTGTTGGTACATCAATCCTCTTTTTTTTAGTTATACAAATTCTAGTTGTAAATTTATAGTTGTTATAAGCTAGTTTCCGAGCAGTGGTGGAGGAAATATGAAAATAGGTCATTATTTTAATTATTCACAATTAACCAACGCTTCATCATGGGATACGTGCCAAATCTCCTTCATTTAAAATTATGTAGATTTTTATGTAACCTGTAAATTAATAACAAAGAAGTTCCAGATTACCAAGATAATTCTGAGCTTTTTCCAAAATTCCAAAATCATTTTCAGAAAAAGAATATTTTTTTTTTTTCGTTTTCATTTATATTTTCGCTCTTTTTCATATTCTAAGAATTTCGTTCTTAATCCCATCAAGACAGATAAAAACCATCATTTGTTAATTTTGTGGGTGGGAGGGCAGCTTTTTCTTTTTAACTATTTCACTTAGGTTTCCATAATATACAAATTAATTTATAAACAAAAAAAAAAAAAAAAAATGGGGGGGAAGACACTATTTTATGTTGTGTAAAAAAATCAGAAGCATAATACGAGACTGAATGAAAATACAAAAGAAAAGAAGAAGATGAATGTTTGTACAGTGGTGGAAAATATGTATTTTATGAATATATAGTTTAGAAATGATTTTCCAATGTTGTTAATTTTTGAATCACGCTGGCTTTTACAAATAGGATAGTCATGAATTGAAATATTTGAACTTGTTTGAACTTTTGTGAATTTGTTATTAATATAATATATGTTAGGTAGCTGCAGAATATTTCGGTGTTTAAACCTATTGCCTTTGCAGGCAATAAATTGTTTACTTAGTTATTCGGGTGAGATTTTGATCTTGTATGTTACTTTTAGTTATCATCTAATTGCTAATCCTGTATATATCTGTCTAATCCTTTATGTTTTTCATCTGTAGATTTCGATGTAAACTATCAATGGATCGCTTGCTTTTAGTCTTCAAAACTTTGGGCTGGAATATTAAAATTGCCAAATACTCTTCATAGCTAGACTTCGTAGGCTCATACCGACTTAATTTTGTTCTTTTCACTTTTTTTTTTTTAAATTAGCCAAGCAGGATGTAACCTTTAGTATATACTTAGAGCTTGGATGGGATAGGATAGAATATACCATTAGTTCAAATATCTCAATATTACAATTGTTGAATATTTGCCTCTCAAATAGATGTATTTTGTATATCAATATCAGTTTATTCTTAATAACAATATTTTTTTTAGTAAGAGTAATTATCGAGTTTGTGAAGACTTTAAATGCAGTTTAAAATAGCAAGCATTTTCAATAGTCTATCTGGACTTAATGTATCTTTTGAAAAGTTAGGTACTTCTTTGTTAAACAAATGTCTTTTTTTTAAACAATTTAATTGTAAAATTGATAACGGTATATTTGTCTTACTTTTGGGATCGGTATTTACCCACAAGTGACCCCTCTGGAATACCCAATGTATTAAATGCTTGAATTAACTGTTTTTGTTTCTGGTCTTATTTGTTCAATTTCGTAAAAATGAGGTGAACATGCATTTTACCGCCACTGTACATATTATTTTATATAAATATCTACGTTATTTTACTTTTTAAGTAAAAAGTTAATGTTTAGGTATAGGTATGTACGTATATGTACTCTATTGTAATCTAATACTTACAGCAGTTTTATAATATTCACTATAGAGGGCTAGAAAATAAATTATCAGAATTATTCGATTGTCTTGAATAAAAGTACCTAACTGGGATTATATTTTATATAAACAAAGTTTTTTTTTATTGTTGTTGTTGTTGTTGTTCTTTGTATTGTTGTTATATGGTAAAATAAACAATAGAAAATCTATTAAATTATTGTATCTGATGAGATATTTTTGGTTGATTATCCTTCCTGAATATTTTTATTCGAGTATAGTGGTATTTAATTATGTCTCATTTAGTAATAAATTAGGATAATAAAATCAAAGCTTAAATAAGGATAATAATATAATGTAAAAAAAACAATAGAAGAGAACTAAAATGTTTGTATCTTATTTAAGCTTGAACTATAATTGACAAATGTTCTATCTTAATTTGATATTATACTTTAAAAATTACATTAAAAATAAAAAAAATTTATAAATTATGCAAAGAAGCAAAAAATAAAGTAAGTAAATTGTGGACTTTTGGATGGTAAGTAAAAATGACATGTATATAGATAGTCATTATCCGCCGAAGGGTTAATTTTAAAATTAAAATAATTTACTGCTTGAAAAATACTATTTTTTTTACTTAATCATATTAAGAAAAATTGTTTTTAAGTTTTCCCCGCGATGAATTTTCGATATATCATAATTTTTGTGATAATTTTATTATTGTAGAACCTAAAGAAGCACAGAAGCAATATTGGACTGTAATTTTGATTTATTTTGCAAAAAACTGTAATTGTAACGAGTCTGGTAATTAATTGGATCTTTTTTATAATTAGTTGTTGTACAGTTAATATGTACAACAAAAGAAAGTTGTGTATATCAAACTTATAAATTACTTAAAGAGAAGAGCTTTAATACAATGTACAACACACCACAATTTTAAATGTGTCACACAAGCGAAAAATAAAAATTTAAATTAATTTAAAATGAATGCTGGCAACAAGCTATAATTAAAATAGCTATGTTAAATATTAGAATTCAAAAATAACTTGCCCTGATGAATAAATTTACTTGTTAATGAGTAGCACGTCCTAACTGCGCCAGTAGTAACGAATATATAACCCTTACAATAAAAAATTTGGGCGGAAATAGACTTCTTCCATCGTTTCCTATCTGTGGGTAAGGTACTTAGTTGGAGCCGATTTATCTTTCTTATTGGCTTCGGCAAAACTGTTGTTTCAAGTTTACCTTAGTCTTCGATGCGATAATAAAGTATTCTATTCCAAACATTGTTTTACGATGTTGTTGTTGGGTTTTGTCAGTAGTCAGAGTATGACTCACCCAACGTTTTTTTCTCTGTCGGATTACAACGCGTTGCCGAATTATTAAGCGTTGTTTTGTTCTCTGCCATAATGTTCTGTTGGAAATGATTTGTACCAGTATTTAGAATTGCATCTATTGATGAACGATTTAAAATTTTCAATGATGTTTGTAGTAATTTTCCATATTTCGCAAACTTTTAAGAAAGATGATTTCATGTTGTTTGATTGTCATATTTTCGCTAGATTTCTAAATCAGTTCGAATTTCGCTGACATAACTTTAAATATTTAGAAATATATTTATATTTCTTTATCTAATTACACGATTTTACCTTTATTATACTTAAATGTATCGCAATAAATAAGCTATAAAATATATTTTATAGAATATGCTCTAGCTTTTAGGTGAAACATTTTTAAAAATAAAGAATACAAGTTCTAGGTTTGTTTCACTAATCTTATTAAAATATCCTAATCAATTTCGGTTATTACACCATCATCAGAAGACTGTTGTTGTTAAGTCTGAAGGATTCTACCCTGTTTATTATAGGATTCTACCGGATTTATATTGTTTTTCACTGTTATGGGAATTTATTTGTGGTCTATTGTAATAAATATAGTCAATGTTTGTAGTCAGTGCTATATGTTGGGATTGCTTAAGATAAGTAAAAATTACACTTCGTCGTTTCGCATTTTTTGTAAATGTTTTGTTTATTTTTTTATAGCAATTCAGGGATACTAAAATTTTTCTTCAATATAAGATTATTTCGACTTTTAACAAATCTATTTTATTTGTTGGTTTTCATTCAATCTGATATTTTTGTTTGATATGAAATAAAAATGTAAACATTTTGTTTCCAAATTTTCTTCTGCGTCGATTTTAGCCTATTTTCATTTTTCGTGAATATCGGTGGAATTTGTGTTGTTGAGGATGTTTCAGCTTGCTCTTCGTAAAGAATAATTTGTTCGGTAGCCGATAAATTTCTAAAGCAATTTAAATTCCATCATTTTTGATATTGATTAAAACAAACTTTACTTTGCGATCAGTTGACTATTGAACCTGAGCTTCATAAATGCTGACATTCAACCTCTGATATATGCATTTTGAATTTCAGCATATATTATTCAATTTATGAAGTCTACTGACTTTACAAATATAGCTGTCATTCATAATATAAAATTTTATATGAATAAAAACTGTAATTTTAACTCAACTACGTTGATTGATTGGGAAAACAACAGAAATTCAACTATGCTAAATATGTCCTGATTAAAATCCTTTAACAATTTCATATCAAAACTTATGATTCTAAAAAAAATGAAAATTATTTTTATTTTAGTACAATCAATTAAAAGTAAATTTTTTAATAAATCTTGTTTTTATTTATTTTGCTTATATCTTTTTTTATATAAAAACTATTTTATTTAAAAAATAATTTCATTAAATTTTTACGTATGTTATATTTTATTTTTTGTTTTTGTTTTGTTTATTTTGTTGATAAGAGCGGACATATAAAACATTTATTTAAAATATATTTAAATATGAAGGACATTACTTTTATCTGAGAGATTTTGTATTGGATATAGGTATGTATTCACTTTCATAAAACGACAAACATATACACTTTAATAAGGAAGTTGAATGTTTTGGTATCGCATCAAAAATTAAAAATGATGACCAATAACAAGGATTAAAATACAAAAAAAAAAATGCATATATTTATTTAAAAATTTCCTTACTATAAATATTTCCAACAAATTCTGAATTTAATAAAAAAAAAATACAAATGTCAACGCCAGAGCATTTTTGATATCAGCAAGAGAATTTATGGCATCGAAATGCAAAATAATAAATGAGAGAGCACAAAAAAAAAAAAAAGAAATATGCTCGATGTTACTGCCTGATGCCTGCATTCAATGCAGCAATTTATAGCTTTTTCAATATTTTTAGTCATTTGATTTATTAAATTGATCAATGGGTACAGTTATATTTAATGCTTTAGAAAAAAAAAATTAATAAATAAATAATGAAATCAGTAAATTAAGCTCTAGTTTTTTAGTTGTGAATCAAATAAGGATTTGTGTGTATTTTGGTATTAAATATATAGTTTATTTAATTTATTAATTCTACAGGTTTTTTTTTTGATTTTACTACTCTGTTGCAAAAAAGTTGGCCCATATCTTGCTTTTTGTATTTTAAATCTGTTTCAGTATACTTGCATAATGATTTACCATTTCTTTTTTCTCTCATTTTAACCATAAGTTTCAGCGTGAGAGGTCAAATCAGAACTTTTGTATTGTAATTGCCTTTATTGAATAAAGGTTGGCTAAATTTTTTGTTAAATAGAACTAGTATATAAAATTAAAAACTTTAAAATTTAATATTTTTTTTGAACTATCGCAATAATAATTTTAAATTGTTTGGTAGTTCTGTATAAATAAACCATTTGATTATTTAATCCTTAGTTAGAATCAGCAGATAGAAAACTTTATAAGCCAATGTTAGCATATCGATGCATTTTGCAAAAGATTTTTGTCTATGTACTGTAAATATATATGTAAAAAGATAACAAAGAAAATAGCTTTTTTAGGTAGAATAAGATCAAAAATTTCCAAAGATTGTGCAATTAATCTATATATAATTCTTCATCGGTGTCAGCATGTACCGTTATAATTTTTTGATTGAAAGAGAAATATTGTTTCTGTTTCATGCATACATTTTGTTTTTAACATAAATGAAGAAGAGAATTTGCAAACAATCTTACACCTTATCAAGAATGGCTTTAATATAGGAGAAAAAAAATCAAACTTTACTCAAATTGATTTAAATGAAATCGGTACACATTTTTTGTTATTTTCTTTTGTTGTTTTTCTTCTTAAAACATCATAATAGGAAAGAATATTCATTAATAAGAAGATATGCACTGGGGCGGGGAATCAAGATATTTTTACTATTCCTTTTACAAAAAAACCTCATTAGTTAAAGAAGCAAAGAACTATTATTTTCGTTATGTAATCAGTTGTGAGAAAGAAAGAGTGCGAAAAAAATCAATTAAAAAAAAAACCACTTAATTTTTGCAATGTAATTTTAAATAACCCACAGGAGAAGAGATTTTTCGTGTGTATGGTCGTCTGAAATTTTGTGTCCGAAATTTTTTAAAAATGAACGTATTAAATTTATTAGGGTATGAGAGTAAAGAAATTTTGAATGATTGATTTTTTTCAGGTACCTACATAACATAATATTGGTTCCAAAAACATGTTATTTTCTTTTATTGTCTTATAAGGGAGGTAAAATTTTTTTTTATTTCACACAGATTATAATTGATGTATTTTCAATATATAAATTTTTTCAGGTATTGAAACAGGTAGTTAAAAAGAATACCAAGAACCAATCGTTTTTTTTATGAATGACTCGATGCATTTTTATTTCCTTCAAAATTAAATTTCGCCATTTCATAATCAATGATAATTTATCAATTATTAATAATATTAGAATTTATAAACAGGAAGGAAATTTGAATATTAATAATGTGAATAAATGATGTTTCTTATATTACTATGCATTTTTAAATGTAACACATCTCGATATTTGTTCGATAATTTTTTTCCCACTTTGTGTTTTGAATTTTTATCTCTCTCTCACAAATTAAATTCTTATTATTTTGTATTTGTTACAATTTTGGAAATCGACTAGAAAAATGGTAACCAATCATTAACAAATTATAAAATTTTATTCCAGTGCATTTTTTTATTAATGGATCCTTTACCTACTATCCTTTGATAGTAGATGCGTCTGCGGCTTTATATTATACAATAATTTATGTACATAATCTTTCCCCTTTTTATTTAAATCTACTGAGAATTGTTTTTGTTTTATGGATACATTTCTGTAACCCAAACGAAAGGGAAAAGAAAAAATAACAACAAGAAAATCAAATAAATATCGAATTAGCACGTAATTCTTTCTGTTTCCTCCCCTGCTAAAACAAAATGGATTAAAAATATTTAGAATAATAATTTCAAAGCTATTGAATACATTCTTATTTACTTGAAAAATATATTTTAAAATAATTTTTTGACTACATTGATTAGTGTAAGTTATTACGCATTTTTTTATGAAAAATAATCAAAAAAACTTTAATCAATTTATATAATCAACTACATATAAGTGTTGGCATAAGTGTTAGCATTTAGAGCAACGTTTACACATAAGATTTTATTTGATAAAAATTACTTATTTATTTATTTAAGGTTTGTTTGGCTCAAATAAAAAACAATGATTTTAAATACATAGAAATTAAAAATTATAAACAAATAAAATAAAAATAAAAAATACAAGAAAATGAAAAAAAAAATTTACCTATTAAATTTTTAAATAAATAAAAAATACAATTAAGAAAAAGTTGAAAAAATCTTATAAATGTAGGATAATATTCTATTTTTTTCATTAAACAAAGTTGGATGTCAAAATTTGTGGAACAACGTTTACAGGACAGTCAAACTTTCAATAGTACAAACAAAATCTTGATGTCTAAACGGTACCTAATAGTGAGTACCTAATTTTTTAAATAAAAAACAATAATTATATTAGTTTACTTTAGTTTTAATATTTTAGTGTTTTGTTATTTAAAAAAAAATAAACAATAGGTATAGATAAATAATAAATGTACCTATGTAATATGTGAATATATCCTATATCTATCTATTGGCATTTTTATATTGTAGTCTTTTGTATTTTAAAATAAAAAAAGAGTAGTTTTTAATTTTTTTGTTTTCCTAATTTCTAAAAAAAATAAACAGTAAGAAGCCAGTTTCCCGTCCGAGTTGCCTTTGCAATGACCATCAACAAAGCGCAAGGTCAAACTCTCAATAAGGTTGGTATTTTACTTGATGCACCAGAGTTTTCACATGGACAACTATATGTCGAGATTTCGCGCACTACTGGGAATATAAATCATTTGAAAATTGTCACCGAAGAGAATAGAACTGTTAGAAATATAGTTTTTAATGAAATATTAGTTGATTAAATATTTCAATCTATATCAATCCAGTAGTCTGTCTGCTATAATCTACTAATTTAACTAAAGTATTACATATTACTGTAATATTGTTGATAGGGGAATTTATGATTTTGATAATTTATAACGCAGTACAACCTAGAATGCTCTAATTTTGATTTTTCACTATATGCCTATAACGGTAGCAAAAAGTTACGTAGTAACGGGTATTTAACTAGTATATATAATACGTTGATACTGCCACATTTCAACTACTGCTCTTCAATTTTGTTCCTAAGTAATGAAACACAATTGAACAGACTTCAAATAGCACAAAATCGAGCGATGAGAATTATTTTAAAATGCGGTATTAGAACTCGGATCAAAAACTATGCTAAGTACATTGAAATGGATGGATGTTAGAAGTAAATTGAAATACAACGTACTGATTCTGATGTTTAAACTCGAGCATAATTTACTACCCAATTATATGCAGAAACACATTGAGTTGATGGATATTATTATTTACGAAACAGGGGAGATTTTAGAATACCGTTATACAAAAAAAAATTAGCACACAAAACTCACTCTTATACAGATTCTCAATGAATTACCAAATAACATAAAAAATTAAATTAGAATTAGTATATTTAAAAAAATTAATACGAGAACATAAATATATATATATTTTAAAATTAATTGTAAAAATTATAAAGTTTCTTGAGAGTAACAAAATAAATCTAAATCTAATCTATGAATATTCGAATTTTTGTTTTATATTTTCCCAATTTTATGTTTTTGATACACGTCTAGGATCATTGATATCAGGCGTTCTGCGGCCTGTAGAGGCCGTTCTGTGTCTTATGTCTCATTCGCCACACTCAGTTTTTTTTTTTTAGAACCACACGTATGTTAAAGCAAAAGTTAATTTCATCATGTTTTTATATAAATAAAAGTAAAGTTTCTCAAAAATATTAATTTTTTAAGCAGAATTGCAGAACTATGGTTTTCAAAAATATATTGGTAGTTTTCTACCAACAGATATTTGTACAAATAAAATGTAAACTGATACCAAAGATTTTTTTCCCTAATTTTTGGGACCAGAAGAAGCTACACATAATATTATTGTGTTCTTGCTTTAATGCCCTTATCTTATTGGAAATCATTTCCAGTCATAATTTTTCTTTGTCAAAAACCTTAAATTTAATCATTTTTAATTGTTCGAATTACTTTCTACGATACAAGTTAGGATTATTTTTCATATTGATTTCTCTGTAGTTTTACTCTTATTTTAAAATATTCAGATTAACACCAGTGTGGTCGCTTTGCTATAATTACAACATTTTTGACGTAGTTTTGGGCCATTTTGGCATTATAGTAATTTGGAAATTCTATATAATGATAATTTATAGTACTTATCTATTATAGTATTATATTTTTATTGAGTTTTATAATTGGCAGTAATCAAATTTTTTCCCATTATCAGATGTCAAAATTATTTAATTTTTTTTGTAAGCTAGTTGAGTTCAATTCAAAATTCAAAATTCCAAATACATTTTAATTTCCAATATCGTTAGCTGATTTCATGAAAATTCGAAATTATTTGCATTAAATTCATATATAATTTTAAATAATAATATGTATAATTAAATTAGTGCAAGCACATTAAAAAAATTGTTTTGAATTTAAATATTATTTTTATAAAATAATAGTTTAATTTATACAAATTTTCATGGCAGCTTCAAAAAGTAAAATGACAACATTGGATTAACTGTACGCAACACTATATGGTGATGGTGTTTGAACAGATTTTCTTATGACCTTCAATACACTTCAAATTAATTTAAAAAGAAAAATTTAATTTATTTAAATATTTTAGAATCAAAATTCTAAAATGTCAATTAACCAAAACTCCGCCCATAATTCTATTTTAAAATAATATTTCTGTTATTATAAATTTTATTTATTCAATAATAAATTTGAAATATGTTTTTTTTTTTTAAAGTACAAATTCAATTACGAAAATATTTGCCAAAAAAAAAAAAAAAAATAAACCAAAAATAAATTTTTCTTATTACCTACCTATCCCACTCACAAACTGAGTACCTAGCTAACATGTTTTTGCTAAATTTTGACATGTTTGTCAATTTATTAAATTATATACGCGTTCAAATCAGATCATAAAGAACAATTGAAATTTGAATAAATCTAATGAAGTAATAAAAATCTGAAAATTTACATATAAGTAGATTTATACATAATATATGTAATAATATTATTTATATTAGTCAGTGTTTCTCAAATCTATGCTAATAATGTCTGTAAAACTTTTCGTTTTGGTGAATTATACCAAAAATTAGTGCAAGGAAAAAATATGAAGATTTTTCAAAATATTAACGTAAATTTATTATTTATTAGTTTTTTTTAAAAAATAAAAATAAATAGAAAGAAATACACCGGGGTCGAGTACAAAATAATGAAGAAGTCTGCAAGTAGTAGACGAAATCCTGTTTCTGAAATCTGTTTAATAAGCATATCAGTAAAATTAAAAGGAAAATATTTCACTATTTTTAATTTCTCTGCAGTTTTACTCTTATTTTAAAATCTTCAAATTAACGCCAGTGCAGTCGTTTTGCTATTATACAAAAATTTTACTCTAACGCTAGAAAAACAAGTTTTTATAAAAAAACCAAAAAGACATAATTTTTTTTTGCTCACCTGTCAAATAAATCATTTATAAACAAACATATCCAAGTTCTACACCCACATAGGAAAACTATATATATTTAATACAAGAACCAAATAACAAAACATTATAAAATCAATAAAATATGAAGCTTTTCAAATTACAAGTATTTTTTCAAGTCATCAAAATCAAAATTAAATATTAAATTTAACCAAAAAAAGTCTTGTTCAAATTTTTTAAATTTCTCTAGTTTGTGTCTTTGAATTAGTAAGCTTGAAATTTTTCTAATTTACCAATGCAGGCAATTCATCTCAAGTTCAAATCAATATTTATTTTGTAAAGCAAAATATTGACAAGCAGAAATTTTTTTTTTCTATTGTTCCCATGACTTGTCATCTTTAAAAATGTACTAGATATGCTAAAAAGGCGTCTTATGGGAAAAACACCAGATTCAAATATTATAGATAACATATCAATGGCAATATTGATTATTTCTTTAATTGACGCTGAAATTATAAAACTAAAAATTTTCCATCAACACATGGTGCCTCCATTGTATACAAAAGAACATTTTAAGCCAGAAGTTTTGGGAAGTTTTACATCGATGACTATTTTAGGAGCAGATTTTTATTTTTGTATCTGCTTCAAATATTTTGGTACTACAAATGTTATTTATTTAGATACTTTGAATCGTACAAGCACTATTATAGTTTAAAACAAATTTTTTCAGATGTTTTTTTATCTTACATTTTAACTTGAAATTAAATCAAATTGTCTGAAGCCTTACCTAAAGTGTGTTGTTTACCATAACAGGTGTCATAGAAGATTCTGATGAAATTTATTATTACTTCACAAAATGACTTCAGACTTTTTTCCACTGGTTTTTGATTTCATGGTTCTTGTTTTAACCAATTAATGTTTTCCGAGACATTAGGTATAAGTATCTAGGCCTCATAAACGCGTTTACTTTCTATGTCTAGGTTAATTTCTCTCTCAATTGACCTGTGTATATTGTGTTTAGTTGCAGACAGATCACTAGCCTGATGATGATTGGGGTACGAGAGGGACTAGTATCATTATCTGGTAAGACATTTATTCGGATGTTTTCGTTTGACTTACCTCAAAATCCTCATTGAATCCTAACTTATAATGTTAATTAAAATCTTCTATTGAGACATAAATATTTTAAATAATATATGAAGAGAACAATTTTCTATTCTCTATTATATTTGAATAGAGTTAATAATAAATAACGGGAAATAATATTAACAGTAATATTTGACAGTTATAATACTAAAAATATTTGACAGTACATGCAACAGTTTTTTGGCATTATAATGTCAAATAAGAATTATTCGATAGTAAAATCAGTGTCCCCCAAACTATTGTGTTTCTTATAAATATATTTTTTTCATTTTTTTCGATAAGAATAGTTGTTTTATAGATCAAAATTTATCGAAAAAGATGAATAAAGTGGCCTCGGTAGCCGAATGGTAAAACACTCGAGTATAGAAATGTAATGACCGGGGTTCAAACCGCGTGAGAACCGAAAAATTTTTCAAATGAAATGATCAATTAATGAATTTGAATTCAATTTTGTTTAATTTACGAATTTTCTTCTAATTTTAATTTTTTATATTTTTCTTTTTGAATTTTATTAAACAGGTTTTAATTTATTATTTATTATGGTTTTATTTTTATTTATTTATTATGTTATTATTATACTTATTTTTTACTTTTTTTTTTTTATTTATTATACTTTTATATACTTACTATAATGCATTTTGAATTTCTTAATTTTATTGCTACCCTACAATAAATGATGATCTTTAATTTTTGTAAACTTTTTTGTTAAGTGACGCTTGTTTTCTAAATAAAAAGCGCCAACTAATCTTATTTTTGCTCTTATTTTTGCTAAGTAGTTAAATGTTTTAAAACAACACAGAAACGTTATAAAAAAGCAAACTTATGCCTACTAAACTAAATATATTCATCAACTGACTCACTTAAAGCATCTAAAATTCCGATGTTCAAAAAGTTAATTAGTGTGTTCGCATAAAAAAAATTAATGAAATTTACAAATTTACACTTTTCAAAATTACATTTTTATTAATATTCATATAATTTATTTTATTATTATGTAAATATATTTGAAATTATAAATTTTGTACACCGTAAATCCAGTTTTCTAATTCGATTCGCCCGAATTTTTTAATGTATTTCGCTGTATAAAACCTATAGAAGAATAAATAAAGGAACAACAGCTTTTCAAAAAAAAAATTATCAACAATGAGTTTATTTTATTTTTTGATATTTAAAAAGGTTGTCATAAGTGTCAAACCCAACTACTAGTAAAAAAAATAGTTTTAATACGACGACCGAAAATATGGTTGAGCGAATGAAAGTGTGTGTTTTAATTTTTCCATACTGTTCGGAATTGTGTTTACGCTTTTATTCGTAAATATTCATTTGAAAAAAAAAAAAAAAAAATGTAAACAAATAAATTTTCTACTTCTTACGGTCATCATTAGTCAAGATTTTTATTTATTTTGTTTTAAAAAAAAATTTAGTTATGTTGAATTATGTTGTTATTAATATGTCAAATAACTATTTAAATTTTTTTGCGTTTTTTATCTTAGTAAAAACAAAAACAAAAGATTAATCAAACATTTGGTCTAACGTTTGGGGTTGCGTTTCTTTTGAATCAATCTTAAATTTTCAAATATTACACAATTCAACTCCACAAAAACAAAAGAAGAAAAGCATTGTAGCAGTTCAGAAGAAACTTATATAATATAATCCGTACTTTCCAATTTTAACTTAAATAACTTAAGAACAAAATGCGAGAAAGTCAAATAAAAAAAACTTTACAATACTTTTTGTAACTTATTGTATTATATTAATTCAATACAACCACATCGGTTCTAACTAATATAATATAATAATAATTAATAAGCATATATATAATAAGACAAATACAAAATTATATAATATACAATATTTACGTATATACCAAATAATTAATGTATAAAAAAGACCCACATGTCGAAAGGTAAAAGGTCCCACTTTTATAAATAAATAAATGAATAAATAAATAAATAAGATGAATAAAATATATTTATAAAAAAAAAAACTAAAACAGTTTGGAAAATACTGATTTTATTTTTACAATTCTTGTATATTATAATTTGATAGATATAGGTGCTCAGCTGAATCCGGATATTTTTATATATATACTTATACATATTTTTATAAGAAAAGGAAGTCTACACATTCATTCATACATATATATATTTTATTAGAATATCACTCATTTGCATAAGGATTGACTGAATGCTTTTTTTTTGTTTTATGGTATATGAGAAGGTGTGATATGTTATTGTATATTGTGATGGGTCTTGATTTTATGATATGAAAAATGCCTTCATATATTAATATATAAATATTTATTACTTAAGAATATTCTTAAGATACATATATAAATATTCCATAAATCAGAGTAAAACTAATTCTCTTGATGGTTTGTAATTTGACAATGCCAGTACCATATGCTTAAATTATTTTCATATATAATAATATTATCATGTGTACATTAGGTTCAAGTTATTTTCTTTATAATATATAAATTAATTTTTCTCAAATATATATAGGTATATGTACATTAAGTTGTTAAGTGTTTAAGTTGTACATATGCATGTGTCTATTGTTACTATACTGTTGATGATTGAAATGATGACGGGGATGATTATAAGATTTCAAAAATTTTAATACAAACTTAGTAAATCATTGTACACAACATTATTATGTTTTACTTATATGTATTTCTTTGATTGAAATTATTTTCAAAATTTGTAAATTTCAAAATTTTATTTGGTGAATACTGTTATACAAGTGAGAAACAAGTGCAACAAATGACTCAAATTTGAACTTTATTATTATAAATAGAAAACATGAATGATACATTAGAGAAAACAAAAAAAAAGTAAAAAAATAAAATTTTTGAAAAGGATTTGATGTACCTGGTTATATATAAAGAAAACAGGATGTTTTAAGAAGAAGTTTACATACTTATTTATGTTTTTTTGAATAATCTAATATATAAGTTAAATATTTTTTGCTCTAATTAATTTTTTAATGAAATTGTATAGTCTATATAAATTTTGGATATGAGATTATTTCAGTGACTTCAAGAATATTGATTTAATTTGTATCTATTTATCAATTATTTTAATAATATATATCGCTAATTTTCATATAGTTTCTAAAGTAAATAACCTGAATAAAATTTTGCTATTCCATACGATATCGTGTTATCATCTATACATAATTTCACGATTGCTTCACTGCTGTAGTACCCATACTCAATAATCTTCTTCACATATTTATAAGACAATCTATTTTTCTACTATCTACAGTAGAGTTCTGGCGATAAGTTTCAAAAATTGTTTGTACTTAGCTATCAATCTGTTCGTATTTTATTTTATTGCTGTACAAGCTATTAGTTGTTGGCAAGACCTTTTTATATGGCTTTTTATTATTGCAGCGATAATGAACTAAAAAACTGTTTTCATGAGTATGAATGATGACAGTTTTAGCACATCCTCTCACCAACAAACAAATATTGTGGATGAGAGAGTAGTAAATGTATGCCTAATCAGTTATCACGAATACTTGCGGAAGTAGATCAATGTAAAATATACAAATAAATTATGTTTATATAACCTGCTCCTATAGAGTTGTCAGATGTTCACTATGTTAAAAAATTCCATGAAAATGGCAACATTTTTTTCATAATTTTGGGTTATTAAAATTTCTAATGTAAATGTGATTTGTGTTTTTTTTGTTTTTGTTCATTATCTAAGTAATGCAATTACCAGGACATGACATACAAGATTATTTATAATAATCACTACAGATGCGAATTTTTCTGCAAAATAATATCTTTATATGTCAATATTGCTTAATCATAATGTTCTGAATGAATGCGTCTGAGATTATTTTTTGATATAAAATTCTTGGAATGCCTACTGTTACTAACCATGTTTCACAACCATTATAGAAAATATAGATTTCGTGTTTCAATTAAAGATTTTAATATTGGTGAAAATTCATAAAACTGTGTATAGTTCTACAATTTACATATCTGTGTAAGGTCTTGTTTTACTTTAAAATTAATATCTTCAGTTGTTCTTACGCTAAATAAAATTATGCAATCAATTTCAGAATATATAATACTAATTTATAGCTTTATAGCAGATAAGTAAATATAGATTGGTACTAATTTATACCCATGTTTGCATATGAACTGAAATTAAAGTTGGAAATGCAAAATTAAATCTTATTAGTTCAAAATTGTTGACTGGACAAACAAAACTGATAATAGACAAAATTATCAAACGCCTAATATTAACCTCCTAGCTATTCCCTTGCGACTAATCTCACAAAGCACTGATGAAGGAAGTAAGTTGCTTCCGAAATATCGATATTTGCAAAATAAATACAAATGATTAGTGAAAGGAAACTCGACTTTTATTCCATAAATATTATAAATATTTTTTTATTAACTACATAATAAATAAGTTAAATTAAAAAACTTAAAACAATAAATTCCCTTTATTTAATATCTTAAAAATAGTTTAACATTTTAATACTTATTCAAACATTTCATAATATTTTATACTACACTAACACTATCAAAAGATCGTACTCTAGTCAAAGCAACATACAACTGTGAAATAGAGAATTGTGTTTTTAGTGAAATATTTGAATAAATATTAAAATGTAAACTACTTTTCAGATATTAAATAAAGTGAATTTTAGTTTTAACTTTTTCAATTTAACTTGTATTTATTATGTAATAAAAAAATATGTATAACACATTGATTTTTTTTAAGAAAATAAAGAAAATAAACAAATAAAATAAATTGTTTCATTTATAATGCTAATGCTAGACCGGCGAATGTTACGCCGGGAATAGCTTGTAATTTACAATAGAGTTTGATCTATCTATAACTATTTTTTTTATATTTTTTATTTAGGTATTTATTTATTTATTAAACAGTGGACCTGTAGATAAGTCCGCAGGCCTACTTCAGGTTTATATTTTTTTTTCACTGTATGTATTAAAATTTTAATTTCACAACAGGTAGGTAGGTATTATAATACGTACGGTATCACAAATTATTATAATTGTAATTATTATTGTTATTTGAATAATAATAATAATAATAAAATGAATAAAAAAATGAATAAAATTATAATTTACAATATTTATAATATACTTAATATGTATAATATAATAAATTATAATTTTATTTGTTTTTCATAGAATCAAATTGAATATTTTGACCGCTAATAGTTTTGAAGAAAACTTTTATATAAGGCAGCGTTTATACGTTTTTGAATTGTGTTTATAACGTATAAATGATGTTCATTAAAGTTTGACATCCGACTTTGTTATAGAATATCATAAAAATTTTTATTTTAAATAATAGTACCTCGACACGCATTTTCGTATTTCGCAAGTTGAAAAAGTGATTTTGCGAGAAAAGGTATTTGTAAACTCCTAATTGTGTTATGCCAATATATTGAAAGATATACATTAAAAAATACAAAAAATGTATATTAAATATTATTATTATTCATCAATACAAATAATACTTGAATAATTGATTTACTATTTAAATATTTATATTTCTTAAATTGTCTGAAATTACACTGAATATTTATATTTGTTTATAAGTATTTATTATTAGTACTCGTCACGCATATTCGTATCTTCGTATTTTGCAAGTTTAGAAAGTGGATTTTGCATGAAGAAATATAGTATACTTTGCAACTATTTTTGTTTATCTTTGAGATATGTAATTAAAACTTTTGAAATAAGATTTGATGTAATTGCAATAAAATTTGTAAATGTAATAAAAATAAGTAAAAGAAAACTTTCATGAAATAAAATCTGATGTCTAAACGCTTCCTAACAAATACTATTAATAGAGACGTACATTTCAACAACATGTGGCGATCAGAGATGTCGCTGGCAGTATAGATATGAAATTAAATGCATTTAAACTAAATACATACCACACCCACATTAAAAACACATTAAAATAGCCATAGATACGTTTTTTGGGTTTTTTTTATTATCATAATAGCCCTAACTATTTCAAAACTCAAAATAAAAAAACAAAATATTTATTTACAGAATTTATATTTTTATTTCACTTCTTTTAAATTTTTGTTTTGACGTTTTGGTATGATTAGGTATGACCATTATAGTAAAGGTTATGATTGGTTACGACTTTGTTAAATCATATCGAATCATATAGGCCATTTAACGAAGAATTATATGCCATCATATGATGCGTTATGACTATTATAGTTAGGGGTAAAGCCAATAATTATTCTTTTTCTGTTATTGTTCAGTTTTTATTGACGCCTTATGACTATTATAGTTACGGGTAAAGCCAATAATTACGCTTTTTCTCTTATTCTTCAGTTTGTATTGTTATCCCGCTAGGGTCTCTGATGTAGGTAAGCGTAGTCTGTGATTTTTATTTTTAAAGTTTTTTTAATTTTTATATTTACTAAATTTACAGTGTATTGAATTGGAACTGATAATAATGTCATAACATATTTTGTTTTTATTGTTCTTAGCAGATCGTAAATTTCGGTTTATGATTCTCCATGCACAATATAATATTTACTCAATGCTACTGCGCATTTGAATTTATACTTTTGAATTATTTTTTAATAAAATAAATA
The DNA here is from genome assembly GCA_963942445.1 of Argyra leucocephala. Lineage (NCBI taxonomy): Eukaryota > Metazoa > Arthropoda > Insecta > Diptera > Dolichopodidae > Argyra > Argyra leucocephala. Next base: position 20,543,456 of record OZ012680.1, on the reverse strand, counting down.
AATTTCAATTTGTGGAATTTGTGAATATGTTCTGGGTGAGGTAAAAAATATATTTTCTAAATTTACTATTTGTTTTACCGGTAAGTTTTTTTGCTGTAATATCGTAATATCGTAAAATTTTAACAAAGCTATTATAATAATATTCTGATAATTCGATTTTTTGTCTTTGCTACTTTGTTTTTTTTTTTTTTAAATTAATACATATAATCAGATAGTCAATGCTATTGCTCAATAGGTGAATTGTTTTTAGGTTAATTTTAATTTGTTTTTGGTTTTATTTGGTTTTATCGTTATGTGGTTTATGTCTTTAAATAAAATTTTTCACACTATCGTAATTCTTAATAGTTCTGATAAAGTTGTCTAATCTAGTTAAAAAAAGTTTCGTGTTGTAAAATCTTTGTGAAAAGTTTAACAGACGTTTAAGCGTATTAATATATAAGATTAGTATGAGATATGAACACTAACAACATTAGATGGAAACTCATTAAATACATTTGAGAGAACAAAAATATATGGTAAATTTTTGGTATTAAAAGACTCCAAAATAGACCAGAAGAAACAATTACGCAATTAAACAACCTAATCAAAAATGAAAATAAATTTCGAAACCGGTAATGGGCCAATAATGTAATACAATTAAATGAAAATGTAGCCTAGTGTGAAATATTATATTCAATGTTATGTTATGTTATACTCTAACATAAAATGAGATGTGGACAAAGTTAAAATGTTATTGAAATAAAACAAAAATGGTAGCTTATTTCAAAAAGTTAGAAATTGTACTTAGTACGATTTACAAAACTCTATTAATATAGTGATCAAATACACTCACCCTGTAGATTTTCATATTTTTATGTTATGAAGGTAATTGGAAAATTTATTGCATAATGTTTTACTAAGAGTTCAAATCATCAAATTTGAGGTAAATTAATTTATAGTTTAAAAATTAAATATTATTATTACAAAGAGAAATCAATTAATATGTCGACGTATATTGTTGATAGAATAATGAATATTTTTAATTTAAGAAAGGCTTAACATTGTATAAATTTTGAAGAACAAGAAAAACAAAAACAACTTAACGAAACAAATGTTGAAAATTTATTTATAGTTTTCATAATTTTATTCTAATTTGAAGTGAGTTGGAATAAACCTATTTCGAGATATGAGCAGTGTGATTCCGATAACGTCAAAATTTTATTAAATATTCAAAAAAATATGTAGTATGTGTATTAAAGCTATTGTTATGAAAAACTTATCATCTTCAAGTCAATATTAAAACATGACAGTAATTATAACCAGTATTAAAATTACGTTATTTATGCAGTTACGGTAGTGCAGTATTAAAATTACGTTATTTGTTAGTCGTGTCGTGAGTATCTGTTGTTTTATGAGTTTACTATAAAAATACTAGAAGAGTATTTCTTATTTGCATGGCTATTTTAAATTTCCTGATATCTAGTAATCCATTGTTGTTTTGATTTAAAAAAAAATGGAAATTTGTATCATCATTGTCCTGTAACTTCATCCGTGGGGCATAGGGCAGAAACTTATATACTAAAAGATTTTTTTGGAGTTCTAAAAAACTTGCTGACCTATATTGTAGTCATCGATGAATTGAGAATTCAGCTGAAATTACAGTTTCAACTAATATTTAATATATTAAATCGTTTATCAATCCTGTCATAACTAAAAAATTAGTTTACCAAGAGATAATAGAATTCACACATGAGATACAAATTAGGAGAGTCGATACAAAAAGCAAAATCAACTCAAAAACATACTTATTTTGAAATATAAAATTTTAAAAATCAAAGAGCATGGGGATTTAACATGTTATGGCATACGTAACCGAAGCCAAAGTTGATATTTGCAAAACTAAACGCAATCAACGCCACTGCAGAAACACTGTTTTCACACCGAGAAATATTGCAGGATACACCATTAAAAACTGGAATTTAAAGAAAGTGCATAAGCATGTATCATTTTTGATCCAGTCAGATGCATAAGAAGTATCTATAATAAAAGAAATTAATAAAGTATATAAGTAGTATCTAAAATCTGAAATTATTATAAGTCACGTATGAAAAATCAAAAAATAGCTAACGGAGTAACCAACTGTCAAATCAGACACATAGCTTTAGCAACTGTAAAACCCATATCAGGCACATAGTTTTAGCGATATGCCAACAGAAGGACACAGTGAAATTGGTTCTGGAGCGAGCTTAATGGAAACTCTGCGAAAATTTGAAAGAAAGTGCATAAGAGTTCGTACTAATATATATTGAAAAGCCCAATTCTGAATGCAAGCATTACTACTCTAATAAATACTTGTACAAGGAAGCAAACATAATTAGAATATCGATTCTTATTATAAAATTAATTCGAAGACATTATGATAAAGCACAAAACACTCCGGAAAATTGTTTAATTTTCCATATATCGCATATATATATATATACCAACCACAATGAGGACCACATCAAAAAGACCTTGCTCATGGGCTTCATAGCTGCAGAGTATTTTATGTATTTAGATAAAAACGGTTATATTCAAAAGCGTAATCATGTCCTCTATTATACCATTATAATAAACGGGCTACATGTAAAGCTATTGATTATAACCCGGGCAATCTTAACGGAGAAAATTTAAAATTTGAAATGTCCATACCAGATAAGGACAAATTAATTAAAGCAAACTATTGGTGGTTGGAAAACTCTAATTATAATTAGCACAAAGTTACATTATTTTTTTTTAATTAGGGTAAGCATTTTTAGTTAGATCAAGATGGATTAAGTTAAGCTAGGTTTTTAATAAATAACTAAATATAAAAATATAAAAAATTCCTGAAATTTTGAGTATAATTAACATAAAAACCAAAAAATTGGTTAGATGTTAATAAAATTAGAAATAAATAGTTGTTTTTGTAAATTTTTGTAGGCTAGACTAGTGTAAGGATGTAGAAATAGTAGGAAAAAATAAAATTTATATTAAAAAAAAAAACATTTATTTATGGGAATTATTTGCTAGCTTAAGACTGATAGACGAAAATGAAAAAGACGAAGAAGGTATCAATGAAGAAAGCTTCAATTCGTTTGACTTCAAATGCCGTGATTGTAGTTTGATCAATTTCAGTTAAATTAAGAATAAAGACATTTTTAATTATTTTATAACCATCATTTCAAAATACATTTTTTTCAACCCTGTGAAAATTCCATCTTTTCCTATACTATATTAATTTGTTTCTAAAGAAAACATAGTATAAGTAAATATCATCCAGGATACTTATTTTTGTCATGATCTTTTTATAATGACCTCATCATAATTTAGATTTCGTATACTTGAGGTTTAATACTAAAAATGGTCAATGTATATGCATAACGGTATATACTCCTACAAACATACATTATTTATATTGCATATAAGAAAAGCTCGTAAAATTGCAATCAGTTTTGGGTTTTTGTTTTTATGTAATAACACTTTTTTAGTGTTTTTCTAGAAAAGAATTTTTTTTCTCATCGCTTCTCGTACTTTTCCAATTTATGTATATGCAATTTTTGGTTTCGTTCATTGCATGGAATAAAAAAAAAAATGAAAATATTCAGCTCTGCACTAATAATAAAAAAAAAAGTTTTTTTTTCCATTTTCTTTATTTTGTAATTTATTTTTTTTTTTTAAATTCTCTTTTTAACGATGGCCAGCACCAAAAAACAAAATGAAATGTTTTTTCTGCAATTGACAAAACCGTTGATGACACGATGACGAAAAAACGACAAAAATGCTTACCAATTGGACAGAATTCTGTAGCTGAACATATTGTGCAAGGACTATATACAATATTATATATATATATATATATTACAACAAAGTATACAAACATTTCATACAGTCACAATTATATACACATACATACATACATACCATGCATTCAATTGTTATGTTCGTTGACACATGTTGCGAGAAATTTTTCATATTGGCATAAAAAAAAAATTTGTTTTAATTTTTTATTTTTGGAAATTAAGTTTTGAATTTTTTTTTTTTTTTTTTTATTGATGTTGGTAGTGTTTTTGTAGTTTGACTCTAAAACTAAAAATTGATGGTTTTTTTTTTGGGAAGAAAAAAAAACTCTCAAAATCAAATTTACAAAATAAATTGAAATAAAAAATTAACCCATTCTGTTTGATAGTGGTATAGATTGTATTTAGTTATATTATGTATATGTATATTCAACTAAATGTAATGAAAATTTAATGGAATCATAGATGAAAGGAATTGAGGGATGAATTGGAATGGCTATTAATATTTGGTTGGTAAATTTTAGAATATTTTTCATCTGTGACATTTATGAATTGTTTTGTGTGTGTGTGTGTGTGTTTTTTTTGCTATTAAAAAATTATTTTAAATCGATTTTCTAATACTGGAAATTGAACGGATGAAAGAATTAAAATTAATTTTGATTTTAAAATGATTTAAGTGTAATAAATAAATTAATAAAAAAAAAAAATACTTCTAATTCTATAAGTACTGATCAATGAGGTATGTAAGAGTGTAAAAGTATTATTTTTGTTGACGTGAATTAATTTGTTTAGGTCAAATTATTTAATATAGTTAAACGCTTAAAATTATTAAATTTAAATAATTAATTTTTATACTACTTTTGTTTTTATATTTATGGAATATTTTAATTCAATAAAATCGGACCAATATGAACAACTAAATTTTATACCAAACTATATTGTTGCTTTTTCAGTGATAATCGAACATAAAGCCTGAAGGTGGTGGTTGCTTAGTTGATATGTTCGGAAATTTGTTAATGTTGAGATTGTCTACCATTAATTATTTAGTTATTCACTTCTTGAGGGTGACGGTTCCATTCTAGTTCTTTACCAATTCCAGAAAGCATTAAATTCTACAGATTATTTGTATATATTTTCTTTTGTTTAGTCTTAATTTATTCAGTTTTTAGAAATATTTACTGAATGTTATTTAAAATTAAAATATTGAAGAAATTAATACCATATGGTAAAATTACAGAGGACTATTGCAGTCTAAAAACTTTTTCAAACTTACTAATATCCGATTAAAGCGAATAGTCAGGAAGACAGGGACAGAAAATCCGATGTCAGAATACTAACATGGTTCATCACACAACACGATCTTTTCAACAAACATTTGTTAAAGATTGGCAAGTTCAACAGGAGGCGGATTTTGCTTACAAGAAATGGAGTCCTTCTATCACTTTCTATTTGAATGTTATGTCATAGTTTAGAAAAGATGAAAAGTTGTAATTGAAATTCAATTTCAGATTTTATAACAATGAATTTAATTTTAGTCAGTCAAAATTTGCTTAAATTAAAATTTTGTTTCTATAGCCATTGTAGCTCCAGTAATTGAAGAAGTAGTATAATTTTATGAAATTATGTCTTATATAGTTACAAAAGAACTTCTCGATTAATGTTTTAAAATTAAATCAAACTTAACGAAACTTAACGAAACTTAACGAAACATAACAAAACTTGACGAAAGTTAAAATAACTTAAATTTATACAAAATTAATATTTTTTGTTACATTAAAAAGTTGTTGAACAAAATTGTTGCAACAAAGTAAAATAAAATAAAACGAACCGTCCGATTACACATCTATTATTACTATATTATTTTAATACCAGGGGCCCCTGTTGAGTAATTATAATTCAAATTGAAGCCAAATTTAAACTTTTTAAAAAAACAGTAATTTATGTACTGACATAGACTTTTCACGATATAGCAGAAGCCACTCGTGTTTAATAAAAAGTTTTGTAGTTAGTAAGTTTTATTTAGGACACATAAATATACGTCCCTCATATACTGTTTCGTTTGCAATATATTCCCTATAGTAAGTGGCATTTAGTGGATAAAATTGCTAAAAATAAAAAAAATTGTCATTAAAGAGGTATATACCTACATATACATAATTTTAATAAAAACTATATTTTTACTACAAATAACCAAAATTTAGAAACAGTTACTTAAAAAGATAAAAAATTAAGAATTCAAGTTATTTGTTTTTTTTATATTTTTTATTTTAGATGTATTTGTTTTTATTTTATATATGTACATAATTTGAGATGAAATTTTTTTACTATTATTATTTTACATAAGTACAATGTACAGCTGTCCTCGATGTAAAACGCGTTTTACATCGAGGACAGCTGACAAATTGCTTCGAGGTGTGTCAGGGAGTAAGACAAGGCTGTATTTTATCACCCTTATTGCTTTTAGTAGTAATGGATGACATAATGACTACTACTGTGGGTGGAAACGAGAGCAACGGTATCCAGTGGCGTCCTTTTGAACGTATCAGCCTCTTAAATTACGCCGACGATGTGTGTTTATTGTCACATACGAATGGAGGCTTGAACGATATGTGCCAAAAGCTGTATGACACTGGAAAAAGTGCGAGCCTAAAAGTCAATTCAGCTAAAATTAAAATCATGCGCACAACCCACACATCACAACATCCGATTCTCCATAAAGAAATGCGAATCGAAGAGGTGACTACATTCAATTACTTGGGCAGCATCGTGTCATCAGATGGAGGCGCCGATTTGGATATTGAAGCCCGCATCAGTAAAGCCCGTACTGCTTTCGGAATGCTTTCAAAAATATGGCAGGCAAGCAACCTATCTCTGCGCACAAAAATAAGAATATTAAACGCAAGTGTAAAATCTGTTCTCCTGTACGCTTGCGAAAAATGGAAAGTTTCAGTAAACATCACCAGGAAACTCCAAGCGTACATCAATAGATGTCTCCGGCGCATCCTAAACATTCGATGGCCACAAACCATTTCCAACAGAACGCTGTGGCAAAAAACGAAACAACCACAAATAGACGTGGAAATCCGACAGAGGAAATTGGTGTTGGATCGGGCATACTTTGAGGAAACCTCACAACAACATCGCGAAACAATGTTTCGAATGAAATCCTCAGGGTACACGTCGCGTCGGAAGGCCGAGAAAAACGTGGAGAACGACTGTCTTAGCCGGAGCAAGTACCCAGCAAAGAACGTGGCCACAATTGAAGAGGTTAGCCGCAGATTGGAGCCGTTGGAAAGAATTTACTTCCGCCCTATGCCCCACGGATGGGTTTGCAGTACAATGATGATGACAATGTACTTAGGTTCCATGCAAGTAATAATAATAACTGATTTGCTTGTTATTGTTTTTTATTTTAATAAGAAACCACATATATGCAGAATTTATTTGCTAAATAATAAAACCATATGGGTAAAAATTTTTCAACTGTGTGCGCATTATTGTTTTATATACAACTTATTTATATATATTAGGACTGGAGTTCATTAAAGAGAAGCGGAATAAAATGAAAATGTGTCTACAGCGCAGGTCCTTAAATGTTTGTCAATTATAATTATAGATAATCATTTTCATTTTTTCTGAAAGTATGAGGATTATAATCAAAGAGTTTTTGTAGTATAAACTAATATTGCTGAGAGTTTGAAAACACTAACTATAATCATCACTATTTGTCATGGATTTCCAAATATATTAAATCCAGCCCAATTAGTCATATGTAAATAGATTCAGACTATATTATTAATGTTTTGTGTATTAAAATATCATTTAATCGTTAAGTCTCGTTAACTTAAGCTTTCATTCACACTAAGAAAATATTTGAACACATTTGCATGGCAGAGAAGCTACTCCTGACGACAAGAAGCACCTCAAATAGCACTATAATTTCAGAGTCTAATCAATTTAAAGTGAAATGGAGATACAAACATAAACATACAGATGCAGATATTCATCAACATCAGCAACAAATTCTGTGAAGTGAATTTTTCAAGGCTGCAGCCCTATGTTAAATAAACGGCTTACCCCAACTCTAAGCAGACGAAAAAACAGCTGATATGCAATTTGTTTTTACACAATGAAAAAATGATTGCTACATTCGCAAAAAAGTACTTCCTTTTTTAATAGATTCTTTGAAAAAAAAGGAAAAATTACAAACTGAATCGGGCTAAATTTACACTAAACTGATGAGATAATTTAACCAGCTCCTCCATATAAAATATAAACCATATAATTTCTATAGAATCCTAATACCATAAATATACAGTGCAATTGTATGTATGCACTTAATATTTCCCCTCCTACGTTTTCAACATACTGAAGCAATTCAGTGGAAAGATATTAGACCCAAAAAGGACATTATTTTAAGTTTTAAAAACTTTTTCAAATTTTTATTTTTAGTTTTAATTTTTAGACTTTCAAATTTTTTGTTTTTTTTTTTTTTTCAACTAAAGGACGAATATTTTTAACAAAATATGAATGAACGAAAAGAAAAATAAAACTTGTATGTATTTTGTAGACTTTTTTTTGTTCTACAAAAAAATGTTCAATGAATTGATTTGTCGTCTGAAAATAACAAAAGGTAAATAAAAAGTGAAAAAAAAAACAAAAAAATTTAAACTTTCATACCAGGAAGCCACAAAGCGGAATACCTTTAGGGTGTTAAAAATTGCAAACTGTTACGGTTTGATCTTTCTAACACATTCTCTGCGCTTTCGAACTAAACTATTGAGTAAATATGCAACTGAATTATGTAGATATATGCATTTTTATTATTATTATTTCTTTTTTTTACAATGTAATCATCATGGCACAGAGAAATGAATCAAATATCAATGAAAGACAACCAAAATAAAGAGAAAAATATAGAATAAGGGAGAGGAGAGAGAAAAATAGTTCAGTAAAAGTTGAACAAATGAATCATCACTGCCTCATCCACAATTTAAAATTTTTGTGGCATATATGGTTGATAAAGTCTATTTCTACATTCTATTTTATGTCATAGATGCATTCTTATCTATACATGACGTATGTTTAGTAATTCTGTGCGTCTCCTTAAAACAAAAAAATGTTTATGTCCATTTATATTAAGTTTCAGTATTTTAGTTCACTCTTCGGTCAGCTGAAATTTAAGTTTTTTATTAAATTTTCGGATGTTTCAACCATGTTATCGCAGTATGATAAATAACTCGAATAGAATTAACTAAAATCTTATAGCATATTATTGTTATTTTTTTCGTATAGGGCTTCAAAATGGTTTAAATGTGTGGTATTAAGACTTTGATTCAGTTTGAATTATGCTCATTAACTTTTTACAAGGTAGTGAGTGAACTACTGTTCTACCAAGTGTGATTCGCAACACCTGTCAACTAGTAGAAGATACGAATTTTGGCTTCAATAAGATTTAAATCCAGGCTTACTATACGTGATGGGTTTTGTGCCACTTTTCTGCGCTCCTACTGACTTCTGTAATGAGACAAATAAATAATAGAAAATAACAGTATAATTGTAAGTTTGACAAAATATAAATACAGTTAAATTTTTTTGAATGGTATGTCGGTTGTAAGGTGCCTATTACACATCAATGAATGATCGAGCAATGGTCAATATAAAAGGCAGCTTTCAGTTTAATTGTAACTCTGATATATAAATAGAGTTAAATACTTTTGGATGTCATGCCAGTTGTAAAACTTGAGTCTAATTTTATGAACCAATTTGAAAACCATAATAATATCAGTCTTGAAACGGATTAGAACTAAAACTAACAATATTGCAACATTGCAAATGAAACTAAAACTAAAATTTATGAAAATAAAGAATTTCTTAACGAAACTACCCGAAACTATGCTATAACTACCCGTTACGTGCTAAACGAAAGCAAAAGGTAGAATTACATCACGATAATTTTGAGGAAGTAGAAAAGAATTTTGAAACATTAGAAAAATAGGTAGAGCACAGGTCTGAACTGAATGTTAGAGAACAAGTCTGAGATCTGATAAAGAGATTATTTTTTTTTTCGTACGGAGGTGACCCTCGTATGTCAGGAGCGATATTTAGGCTTTTAGTCCTTTATGAACTCGTCTACCCTTCAACTCAGTCGACTCTTTTGATAAAAGCCAATGGGTTTGAGGGCTTTATTCTGAAGAAATTTTCTGACACTGTAATAAACGTTTCGAACAGCCTGAGTCCGAGCTAGGCAATCTTCTACAGCATGTGTGGAGGTTTCTTCATCTCCCAGACAATGTCTACAGATTGGGTCGTCAGTTAGTGCTAGTCTACACATTTTCTTATTCATGTGCTTATGACCAGTAAGTATGCCCACTATCTTCCTGCAGTCTGCTCTATTGAGAGTTAGCAGGAAGTTTTGGCTTTTATTCTTGGTGTATATATTTTGTAGACTCTGTGGCATTCAATATGCTCTCATCGAATATTTATTTCCCTCTTCCGGATCTTTTCTATCGATAGTTTTATATTACAAATAGATATACCAACTGTCGGTTCTGGTTCATAAATGTTGCCATAATATAAATGATCTGGCTAGTTCGAGATTGTGATTCAAAGTCAATACTTACTCAAAAGCTCTAACATTAACATATGATAATGGTTATATTTAAAATATACCATAAAATTAATATTTTGGTGCTTGTACACTATTTTCATCAGACACAATAGAATGATGAATATTCAAGAAGAAAAATTTTAAAAGTCTATACAAATACGATAGCACACAGAACATGAAAAAAAAAAAAAAAAAATAATACAAAGAAAAAAACTTCTCAGTTATTGTTATAATTGTTGAACCTCTTCATCTGTACCATGGGTATTTTTTTGTAAATTGATAGAATGAATAAAACTTTTTCAAAACAAAAAAAAAAATAAAAAAACAAAAGAAAAGCACAAAAACACAAAAAAATAGAAAAAAACTGATATCATGTATGAATAAAATGTTCTGCCCGAGTAAATAATCAAAAGGTATTAAAAGAAGAGATTTTCTTCAATGGTTTGTTTTTGTATTAATGTGCATGCATACACAAACACATTCATAGGTTTGTACTGAATAATTATATATAATATGGCTATAGATTTGGTAAAAAAAAGTTTTGAAACTATTTATTTTTATATTCTATATACCTATATTACTAATGCTTTAAAACATGATAATGAATGTATAACAGTTATCAAACTTTTATAGAGAGTTCTCAAAATAATGAAAGAGATATTGGGCCGTAGTTGGGGAAAAGAGACATTGTTATTATGCCATTGAAATCATAATTATATTTTTGAATAGGTTTATTTTGTGAACTTAAATCCATTTTTTGTTTTTTTTTTTTTGTTTTTTTTTTTTTTTGGAATTAGAATTTATGTATTAGTTTGGTGTATTGTTTATGTAATTGAAAGGATTGAAAAATGTTTTAAAGTATCATTATTTTTTAAATGGATGATTACTGATTAGTGATTACAAAATAATAATAAAATTAGATAATGTATATGTATGTAGGTATGAAGAGTGTTTGATATAGTTAAGATAAGTTTTCTAGAGAATTTGTATTGAAAATTAAAATAATTTTATCTGTCAAAAATATAACAGTTTAAAATCAAAATTTAAACAAATTTATGTTGCTGAGACAGATTAGTTTTTTGTTTTTGTGTATTTTACAGTGTAAAAATGTTGTTTGTTATTTGTTTATAAAATAAAAAATTTAATATGACCGATGGAAGAACTGCGATGTGAGAAGTAGGTTTAATGCAAAATTGTTTTTTTTTGTATTAGAATTTTGAGAATAAATAAAAATTAAAAGCAATTAAAAAAGTTAATTATTTAACGAAACGTTTGGTTACAAAATAAAATTGAACACAAAAAAGGTGGTTGGATATTACAAAGGTTTATGAACGGTTTTGAATATTTGAAGATAGATTTGGTAGATAAATATTTTTTAACAGTTTATGTAAGACACAGGGTGAAATATAAACATAAACAATTGCGGCAGTGTCTTTATTTTGTCAATTGCGGTAGTTTAGTATATTATGCTAAATTATTAAACTCTGCCGCAGTGTTTATTCTTTGATTTTACCCTTAGTAATACAATACCGTATACTAAAATTGAAATTCATATTTTTTGGACCTATACTAATCAAAAAAGAAACAAAATTGAACTGAATACACCTAAATTTATTATTTTTAATATTAATGATGGTCTCAATATATACATTACATAGGTACTAATTAAAAAATATATATTCAAATATTAATTGACAGTAAAAATTAATCAAGAACATAGGTAATACATAACCTAAAAAACATAATACAAAACTTTCGCGAATTATCTGAAAATTCAATTTAAAATAATTATTAAATTAATAAAATGTACCTATTATCTAAATAATTTGGTAAAATTTCTAATAATTAACAAAAACCAAATCTATAAAATATTCAAATATTATTTTCGAAAATATCATTATTTATAAAATTTTCGCCATTTTTTATATTAGAACGTCAAACCGTAATTTTTTTCGTTTTGTTTTTTTCTATTTATAAAATTCTCGCAAATAGTTATGTACCGATTTTATTACAAATTAGAATATTTCTCGGATTTCATAAAAAAAAACTAAACACATTGTAATGTAATAATTATTGTAAATGAATGTAATAAATTTTAGAAAGCCTATTACTAATTGGAATTTCTTTATTATTATTATTATTCGCTTTCATACATAATTACCTACATATTATGTTTGTGTATTGTGTATAATAAAGGGTGATTTTTTTTATTAGAGTGGTAGAACTTTGAATTGATTATACATTTTTATTAAAAAAATTATGTTATGGTATTAATTTTTAAAACTAATTTGTGGTGTATGTTCCTTAAAACTTAAACTATACAGTAGTGAATTCACACTAGGGATGCATAGTCATTTAAATCATTCTTAATTTTACTTAAATTTACTTTTCCAAGAAATTAATTGTGGAGGTTTCAAAAAAAATTAATACTAATTTAATAATAATTTTTAATCTAATTAAATACAATAGCAATTAAGTAAGTTATTTTTTTTTAAATAATAAAATTTATTTATTGCAAGAACAAAAGTGGATATTAATTTAAAATATCTTTGAACATAATTTTATCATATACATCTTTGTAATTGTATTCGCAGTCTAAGTAAGATTTAGCGTGTCTCAAAGAGGAGCAAAAGAAGAGAATTTCTAAGCAGGGTATATTTCAGATATTACTGATAAACCATTAATAAAAATAGATTTCACAAAATTTAGATGAAAATCGACTTCTAATAGTTCCAGTGCAGTTTGAAACTAGAATAAATAAAGTTTATCTAATTGACGTAATTTACATTAGTAGTTAAATCTCGTAATAATTGTATTTAAACACCAATTTTTACAAAGTTTAACAAATTTATTGAAACAATTTGAATTTTTTGTATTCATTGGAAGATTGTTAAAATATTTTGATGCCACATAGTAAAGTAAAACTTATCATAGTATTTCTTATTACAGAACTGATACTGACTATCATTCTATAATTTATTCTTCAGTTATACGAACTTGAATTGCGAAGTCTCAAATGATGTTTGTCCTTGTAAAATTTAATTAATGAGTAATGACCAAAAAGGGTGTCTGACAAGCAGTATATTTAGTTGTTGGAACAGAGGCCAATAACTAAAGGTTCTATTTTTAAAATACATGACAAGGAGAATACATTTTTGAGCTTTTAGTAATGGTTCAATTGTATTGAAATATGAGCCACCCCAACTAGTTATACCATTTTATAACACTTTATTTTAGAGTGAACCAAAGCATAATAAATATTTAATAAAAGCTTTTTTGAACAATATCGTCTCAATATATAGAATTTTCTAACACATAACAACATATATTTATATAAGTTATCTAGATGAGGTTTCCAATTTAAATGTTTATCAATAATTATTCCCAAGTACTTGTACTTTTCAACAGATTAAATTTTAAAACAACCTACTGAGCACAAACTATTTAAAGATGAGTAGAATGTAGAATGAAATTTAATTTCTAGATCAATGTCAGAAGAATTTCTCAAATCAAAAACAATTATTTTGGTTTTATCACTTATTATAAGTTTATGAACTACGAACCATTTTCTGAGCAAATCTACATCAAACTCCATACTTTGTTTTAGTGAATTAAGACTATGTTCACTATATAGAACAGTCATCTGTAAAACCTGTTATCTTACCTGTAAAAGTTTGTAGAAAAATAGATTTATAATCAATAAAATAAAATAAAATTAATAATCACCATAAAATTTATAACCAATTCTTTATAATTAAAAATAAAAAATACACATTATTAAAACTATCTATATCAATATTCATATATCACACACAACACAATAACAATTAATAACAAAATATTGACAAACTACTAATACACAATTGCCAACGACATCTGACAAAATAAAAGTAACTGGGCGTACCCAGTAAACATAGTAATATCAGGGATGGATAAAATCGCAGTGATATTTTGCAGAAATATGACTTTCGTCTTACTACATAGGTGCAGATAGAATTATCAAAGTGGTTTTCTACAGTAAGCCAATCCCCTACTTAAACAGTATGAATAGATTAAAAATGAAATTAGACTTTGCCTCGGAAACATAATTTCTTTTGCAATCGAGTACGAAAGAAAATTTCAAGCGGAATTAATCGGAAGGCCCGATTATAAAAAAAATTGTTTTGTACGTTTATCACCGTATTCCACTGACCTTACATATTCACAAAAAAACAATTACACCATACAAGAAGGCCAATTAACTAACTTAACGATCATCAACGATCACAGAAATATTCCTTTTGGTTTAATTTAGGGACTATGATGGCTATATGATGCATAATGATGCCTCAACATTACACCAAAGGGTAAATTTTTCAGAATGTATTGAGATTTGATAAACCTGAGGCTTTACAAAATAACTCCCACACGAAAGAGTTCCCACTTTTTTTATGAAATAGTTTCCAACCAAATTTCATAAAAGTGAAAATTTTTAAAAAAGTGGGGCTTATTTCATTATGAAATAAATACCATTGTAGTAATTATTTCATTTTTTTTAGTAAGGAGTTACTTCATAATGAAATAAGTCCCAATTAGTCGGATTTATATCATTTTAACATTGGGTTTTATTTCATTTTCTATGATTGGGAGTTATTTTATAATGAAATAAATCCAAAAATGTTTGGTAATTATTTTATTTTCTCAATTATTTCAGTTGCTCATAATTTATGTGGAATATGTTTTTAGAAAAAGTAAGTTGTTTTATATATTTAGTAGAATTTACGGCGCCGTGAAATAAAGCCATAATGGAGATTATATTCTCTTTTTTGTACACAACAGCGGCTACGCATAAAATATAATTAAGCTAAATATTCTGGAAAAAGGAGATATCCCCTTTGTGTATCTAACTCTAAAATCCCTCGTAATTTATTTTGCCTGATTAAGTTATGTGAAACAAATTATTTTAATTTATTAATTAAATCAAATAACTGCGCCGCACCGTCTCGCGTCGCCCGCTGACCCATTCACGTTGGGGGTTATTTCATTTTTAAAATTGGAAATTATTTCATAATGAAATAACTACGAAGGTTTGAGATTTATTTAATTCTTGGAGTGGGAATTATTTCATTTTCTTTTTTGGGAATTATTTCATTTTTTAGAAGGAGTTATTTCGTGCGGGAGTTATATCGTAGAGCCCCTTTTGGGAATAATTCTCATTAAAATTATTCTCTTCAGTAATTTTATTTGATAACGCAACCATTGACACATTCGTTTTCAGCAGAATAAAACTATACGAATAGTTTTATGGCTTGAAATTTTGAACGAATTTGATCTTATATTGGCGTTAATTAAAAATTATATGAACATTTTTCCATTTTTAGTGAATTTACAAATTCAGATTTTCATATAGACACTTTCTCTGAAGGCACTGATATTTTCTTTTGTACGTACAATATGGTTTGGGGTCGGGAATCTTATTTCTGAAAATCTTATTTTTTAAAATCTAATTTGATCAAAATCTTATTTCTGAAAATCTTATTTTTTAAAATCTTATTTGATCAAAATCTTATTTTTTATTTTTTGTTTTTCTTTCTAAATAGGAGCACATAATAACGCATACGGCACAGTTTTAGTAAAAAAATGTGTTTAAAAAAATTATTTTATATTTAAATCCCCCCTCCTCATATATTGGAACCCTGTTTTTGTCGACTGCAAGTAAACCAATAAGGCACAGTCTTAGTAAACATATGTGTTTAAATAAATTATTTTATTTTTAAAGTCGGGGGCTGCTGCCCCCAAACTCCCGCTGCTCACTTATTGCAAGCCTGTTTCTGCCAGCGGCAAGTAAACGCATACGAAACGGATGAAAGCATGTGATATTAAGTTTCGATCCCAAATCTTGGGACCCCGGACCTATTGTCTTCATCACATTTAAGGGCTGTTGTACCAAATCCATTTTGTGTATAAATTAAATTTCACAACAATAAAAGATTAATATGGACGAGAAAAAAATTTCACAGGAAAAAATAAGATTTTCGGAGAAAAAAAATAAGATTTGTAGAAAAAAATAAGATTTTAGAAATAAGATTTTCAGAAAATAAGATTTTGAAAAATAAGATTTCGCCACTATCCGGTATAATATTCATCGTTTTATTGTTGAACTTGAGTAGAGTAAATGTTGCTTCAATAAGGATGCATTTCCGATCATGCAAACTTATCAACAAAAATGAATTTTCAATCAATCAAAACTTTTAGGTATATAATTTTTAAATTTAATGTAATTTATTTTTATTGTAAGAGTAAAATATGAAATGAAATATAAATAATTTATTTTAAAAAATTAATAAAAAAAATAATAAAAAATGTTCGAATAAGATAATATGGAAAAACAAAACTGTAAAACAACTGCTGACAAAAGTATGTGACATGACGTACCCAGTAAACATAGTAACGTCAGGCATTTTAACATAAAAGATGGATAAAATCGCAGCGACAACTTGCAGATAAAGTTATCAAAGTGGTCTTCCAATCCCCTACTTAGACAGTAGAAACAGATTAAAAATGGAATTAGACATTGTCTCGGTGAATACAAGTGAAAGTAGCAGCTAGAAATCGTGTACGACGGAAATGTCAAGTGGAATACCTATGCTCCCAAGAGGAGTACGGAGAAAAAAAAAATCCAGGTTATTAATTCAATGAGTATAATTTGCTCAGATGACTTTTGAAAGCAGTATATAGATTTTGGAAATAAATTTTCTAAAATTACAAACGTTTTTGTGGTGTACCTTTTTTACTTGAATTTCTTCAAGTCATTTTCGTAATTAATTTATTTATTAATTTATTTAAAAATATATTTATTTAGACATCACTTCATAGAAAGAGATGATAGTCATCTTATGCTCAGATGTTATGACCATCATAATTTTCTAAGGGACGTTTTGAACTTAAGTTGTTTATTTTTTTTTTTTTTGGTACAGTTATAATTGCTATATATTCAATTTTTATTTTTTCGTTCATATTATATTTATATATTATATTTATTTACCTTACTAAACACAAATCTTAAAACAGATTTTATTTACTATCACTATCAAATAACACAATGTCTCTATCGAAAATTCTATCACTCTGAAATAAACACCCTTTATATAAAATTTCATGCATTATAATTACTAAAAATAAATTGACAGCTAATCAAGATTAATTTATTATGTAATCATCGCCTTTATAAAATTAAAAAAATTTTCTAAAATGTAACCAGTACACTTTAATTGTATGTATTGTTCATATTCATATTGTATGTGTATATGTATTAATGTATGCTTATTTTGAAAATTTTATAATATTAATTTCTCACGAGATTTTCTTTTGGTTTGAAATTCAAATGAAAATTATTGCTATACAAAAATTTGAACAAAAAAAAAACAATGAAGCTAATGGGCAACACTGTTTGGAAAATCGAAAACCGAATTTTTTTTTTTAGAACTCATTTTGAAATAAATAAAATTTTTATAAATGTATTGATTTATTTACAAAAATTTTTAGTATAGGTATAATAATAAACTATTATTATTAATTCGAAGAACCATTTCAAATCGATTTCATCAAATTATATTGAATTCTAGAATTTAAACAAACCAACAAATAAAAAGTATGACTTTGCAGCCTAAATAACTGTAGGAAATTCAATATGTTGACGAGTCTATTTATGAATTACAATTGTAAGTAATAATTGAACAAAATAAATTAATATAACCTTTATACAAATCTAGAGTAGTATACGCTGAGAATTTACATGTCCTATAAGTATGACAATCATACTTTTACAGTCGCGTTAATGCTAGGTTGATTCATTAGGAAATATTAAGATGAAAAGAAAATGTAAATTTGAAATAAAATACTAATAGTTATATACTAAAGCCTATAGTATGTACATAATAATTTACAGTTATTATTTTGGCAACATGATTTTGAAACAAATCGTCGCGTTCTAACAAAATTCTGTTTTTAAATTTTAGATTAGCCAAGAGTATTTGATTAGGTGTGGCATGCGGGATCGCTGTGCAACCTTTTACATTCAGTTAAATTCACAGAATTATTAGCATTTATTATGGCTGATTGTATTTGAATTGAATTGATAAACTACTGTATGAACTTTGCTAACCATTTTGAGTACCAACTGTACCAAACCATTCTTCTTCAACAATTCAGTTTTAAATTTAAATCCAAAGCCGTTGGCAACATAGCTAATGTAATTGAAATTATAAATTCGGACAGTTAAATTTCGAAGAAATTTATTTCGATAAAAATTATTACAAACTAAATTATTATATAATATAGAGTGTGAATCATTTAATATGGTTTAAAATTGGTCATAAATATGAGTAAATCTGTACTAAATCATTTATTTTAATTATATTGCATATACATTAAAATATATACCTATATATTATATATGTATTAAGTATGTATATTATATAGTTTGGTGTCTAGTATAAAATTTTAATTAACAAAAGATGCGTCAATTCTTACGCTATTCGATATTATATTTGAAAAATATCTATACATACATTTACATAAATTTATTTATGTGTTTATATGAGCGTAAATTAATGTAAATTATTCTATAAAGTGGTCTCATATTTTGCAAATTAATTCCTTAAGTTAAAAACATATATATATATACCTATATATATAATATATAACTAATTACTAAAATATAAATTTATTAAAATCTCTGAAAATAATATTTCATTATGTATATTATAATATAAATTAATAAATTATTATGGTATAAATGTTAATATAAATTTATGACAGTAAACAGAGACAGTCACTCATAAAACAAATTAAAAATATTTTAGCTACTTAATAACATGTAAATAGAGAGAAGGTATCAAACTTTATTTTAATCGATATTTATATTTTATTTTTATTAAAATTTAGAGATATCTAACTAATATTGGACAGGAATTTTTTGTAATTTGTTTATTTTGTTGTTTTTGTATAGCTTTGAATATTTTGCGTTAAGTGGGGTGGGTGAATTAAAAGTACAATCCAGTGAGATTGGACATCATCATTTGGACATAGATTTTATATGATATTATTAGTGTTCAGGTTTCGGGTTCACACATTGGTAGTATTGAGTATACCTGTGGATATCAGTTTTATATTGTCGTAAACATTGTTTGTATCGATCGCAATTTAAACTTTAAAAATTTCATATTTCCGAAGCAACAACGGTTATCAAGAATGGTATATTTTATCATGGTAATATCAAAAAGTAAGATGTATAATCGGTCTGCTTAGTGAAAAATTAAATGTAGGCTATGTTAAAAACTTGTAACTACTTGTATTTAATGGTTTTGAATTATTTGGGTTAGTAGAGATTCCCCGACAGAACGAATTATTAGACTAGATATTTTGTTTTTTTTAAATCTCGGGAAATTTCCATTTTAATTCGAAAGTTTGAAAATTATTCACTTCATATTAAGTTCTGAATCAAATAAGAAAAACTAAAGCAGCTGACATGTTTAATTTGCGATTTTTTTTTTAAATACAAAAAAATTACGTTCGAATTCGAGCATTATAACAGAATTCAATTTAAAATACAAAAATTGTTTTCAATGCTTTTTCTATTATAGTTTTTTGTTTTTCCTTTTTTTATTAAATAATTTCACTACAGAATATATGAACATAAAACATGCCTTATTTTCATTACCATTGTATATACTCGTATATTATATTATGTGTTACAGGTTCAGATAAAATTTGAATTTCCATTTCTGTGAGGCTTTAATGTATTTTTTTATAATCTGAATTTAGTTCTCTCTTAGCAAGTGGTCTAAAATTGGAATGCATAATGTGATGATAGATTACCAGGGATCCTTCACCACTACCGGAATATTAGTTTTAAACCTAATATTATAATTTAATATTAGAGCCTAAGGAAGTTGTGATGTCTTCTAATATGATCATAAGTTTTAGTCTTAATTATACTGTTTTGAAAATGAGAAATATAGATCCAAATCCAAAGCGGGAGAAAAAAAGAAATAGATGTGAAATAATATTTTAGTTTATTACACTGTTTTTGTTCAACAAACTGTCAAAACGCTGTAAGTTCATACTGAAATAGGTAAGAAAATGTGATGGTAAATCAGTAAAAAGAAAAAAGTTAAGAAATGATATACAATGTTTTTAATCTGTAAAATTTGTATGTTAAATTAAAGTACATTTTAAACGAAAGTTATATGGTTAGTATATCAATTTAACTGAAATCGTTAGTTCTATTATAATACCACTTTATAGAACTAGCTTATGTTGTCCTTGAGCTTTTAATATCTGCGATTTAGGACTAATCTAAGATATTTTGCTTAATTTTGTCTACTTCTAAATGGTCGATTTATGTGCGCAGATATCTAGAGACTTGGTACTAAAAAATAAAGAAATTAATTTTTATTTATAATCTATTCTATATACGACCCTACCCATTACTAATTCCGACACTGCTATTGTTAAAAATATTTCATTTTGAAAGAATTTTTGAACATATATATACCCGACTGTTTCAATGCAAGTATTATACACTTATTTGAAAATATCAATAACCTTTTTTTCTTTTATCAAATTTTTTTCAAGCTTGCATAGATTGAATAATAATTTTACCCGCCGTTCACACCACATCTTTAAATTTTTTCCAAAATCAATATATTATTGAGCTTTATAAAAAATCTGTTACAACTTCTCGGATATAAGACAATAAATAAGAATGCATACAACAAAGTGTTATTTGTCAGTTGAGTGTATGTGAATAGAATTTTCTAAATAAGCTTATGATAACACTTTATTGTATGTTAACGTAAATATTTGACATAGGACAAAAATTTATTGATCTTTGAAAGTAACTACTTGTTGTAATAAACATACAACAAATTACACATTTTATTAATAGAAAGTTATTGTATGTAGTTCTTTTCGGAAAATACAACAAAATAATGACAAAGCACTGTGGAGATACAACAAAGTGAATATCCGATAACTATGAAACTAAATAAAATTTAGAAAAACGAATTAACGCCTTTGAAAGAGCACCCCAAAAAATCTTTATGTCAATTTTAAACTGAAAACCATAAAAATCGACATCCGACAAATACTGAATCAGCGGACGATATATCTCTCTAAATATTCACAGTCATCTTACTTAGTTACATTTTAGTTTGTATGGAATTGACATTTGAGTCTTTGCGCACGATGCATTCCAGATATTGATTTTAATTGCTATCAGTTGTAATATTTAAATCACTTTCAATTATTTAAATTTGGCACGAACCATATAGCATTTCTCAGTGTCTGCAACACAATATTTTAGAATCTATGTATAAGATTTATATGTATTTGTTAACCACATAATTAGATTCTGAACTCCATAATTGGCTTTTAGGTTGCTTAAATAAGTTTTAGAATTGCAAATACTAATTAAATATATATGTCAATTCTAACAATAAAGATAGATTTCTATTGCATGTGCTGATTTACTGTCAAGATCGATTTTGAAAGCTAAATAATCTAATAAGAATCAATCAAAAAGTTCAATCGCGCCAAAAGATAAAAAACCAATCAAGTCGAAAATATATTCGATATTTTTCTTTTCCGTGACGGTGGTCACACATACCAAGAAACTTAACATATGATAGGCAATAAAGTTTAAAAGTATAATATATTAATATAATTATTTTTTATATATTTTATTTGAATATTTAAAATATTATTAAAATTGTTTTTATTTTGATTACGTTTTTGATTTGTCAAATATTTCAATGTATGCTAGTTTTATGTATACTTCTGCTACCTTTGACAAGTTAACTGTCTATTGACGGTTGCAATAGCTTAATATGTATATATATACATATATTTCATATATATATTTTTTTATTAATGGCCTTTTTGGCAGTATAATGTCTATTGACAGTATTTTAGGTTTATTTAATTAATTATTATTGTTTGTCCACTGTCTTTTTGACAGTAATAAAAAGATCAAATTATTACATTTTTATTAGCGCTCGTCACGAATTTCGTATATTCGTATTTCGTAAATTTACGAATGTCAATTTTGCGTGAAGAGTAAATTTGTAAATTTTGTATTTTTTATTTCGTAAGTTCGTAATAACAGCTTCCATGCTTCTAGAAAACATTTCAAAAGTAAATACAAATGCTTATTTTAATTTATTTTTTATTGTTCTTTTTTATAAAATTTCACTTACACATTTAAATTTAAATTTAAATTTATTTTTATTTTTAATTTTGCATATTTAAGTTTGTTAAGAAAAAATTAATTTGATTAATATTTTGTTGATAATTTGTATTTGTTTTTGTTTATTATTGATATTTGACATTAACTGTCAACAATACGAAGATACGAAGATACGAAATGAAAATTAAATAGCTCAGAGGCTTCTTATTTTTCTTTCGTAAATTTACGATTTCGTATTTTATAATCCGTTCGTTTATAAAGCTTTTGTATGAAAGTGTAGCAAACTTTTTTGGTTTTTAGTATGAAGTATAGCAAACTAGCGATATAAAAGAACCAAAATAATACGAATCGTAAATTTACGAAATTGCGTGACGGGCACTATTATATTAAGGTATAACTAAAACAAAAAGTTTAATTTGTATAATTATTCTTTATTTAACTTTTTTCGGATTTGAAGTTGGTCTTTAGACTGACTTTATTTTTTTTTATTTTTTAAAATATAAAATTTCTTAAAACTAATAATTATACTCATTAATTTTAATGTACATATTTCGAAATAAGAATAGTATAAGAGAATAGTATGTATAATATATAGAATTGTATAATTACAAATTATAAATTATTCAAGTTTATTAACCTTTATTATGCTTAATATACAAAAATTCAGTTAGCTATACATTTTTGCATAACAAGCATAGAAATAAACAATTAAAAGAACAAAATATGAAATTATGTTATTTTTGTTAAAGCCTGTTAGGCTTTATTTCGGTATTACAAATATTAGTTGTTATATATATGAAATACAATATTTTTGTTTCATAATGTCAATGCTATTTTCAGGAAGGTGTTGCCGACGCAGTTTTATCGGCAGATATGTTAGATAGCATAACTCGCATGACTGAAATCAGTCGCATGTGGAAATCGTTTTGGAAAACCGTCACAGAAAAAAGCGACCGTGAAAGTAAATCCTCTTTAAGTCTTCTATGTATATTCATAAATAGATATACCATTTTTTGAACCAGTCTGTACAGTTAAATAAATATAGTAAATAAAACTAACATAATAGTCGTACATAATCGTAAAATTTTAATAATATTTTTTTCTTTTTAAGAATCGGCAGAAGAAAAATAAAATAATTTTTTTCATATATATATTGTAGGTATATCACATGACTTGACTTATAAGACGATAAGACTACACTACGAGTACAATTTTTCAGATTAAGAATTATATTCAATAAAAATCAGAGAATCAAAAAAAAAAAGTATACGACAAGAAATATTCACCTATTTAATGCAGCAGCAATGCTTTCTATATTATTTATAGAGAGTCCTTATATTTTTTTTTTATTAAATTTAATAACAAATTTTCTTTCGATTTTCCGGAAAATATTTTTCTATTTTGAAAATAATATTTTTAACTACATACTCGTATATATACAATTGTTATAATAATAAATAATATAGCTTAATAATACAAAAAAAATATTATTATTGTTGTTATTATTTTTCTTCTTGTGATTAACAGCTTTCCTTGAAATTTACTCTAAATTTGCTGTAAATCCAGTCTACAGCTAGGAAAGAAAACACGATATTATACGAGTACATATACTATTATTCACCTTCCTTTTTAATGTTGCAGTACTTTCTGTATACATTTTTGTTTGTATACATTTAATGTCGAATAAATCAAATGACAATAAAAGAATAATAAAAACAATAAAAACAATAAAAAAAATTAAAAGCAAAATTCAAATAGAAAATAAAAATCCATGTACTAAAATAATATTTATATAGGAATATTCTGGAATTCCTAGGCAAGCTATATTGTTTCAAATATTGAAAATTATAAAAAAAAAATAGAAAAAAGCAAAAAATTTTGCTCAGTTTTCGAATCATTAAATTTTATACATATTAGAGTTGAAAATATTGGAATGAAATGGTATAGGTTAATAATAATAATTTCAGATTACAAACAGATTCCCACAAAAAAAAAAGAAGAAAAAAAAAAGTTTTTTCATATTTTTAATTCCTGTATTAAGTATTCAATGAACTTGAGAAGTCTAACTCCTTGTTTATGTTGTTACGAATGAAATATTTTTTTTTGTGTTGGAAATGTTTTTTGTTTTACCGCAGTTTAGGTAAAAATTACCTTTAAATATATTTGTTCTTTGTTTATTTTTTGTTGTCCTCTAATACCAATTTTTTTTTTTTAAATTAAATTTAATTTAATAATTCATTCATCTAAAAATATTATTATTGATTTTAAGTTTGTATATGATAGTACATATCGTAGGAAGCTGTTCTATATCGAAAATATATGCAACAGCTAAGCTAATTCGGTTGTCAAGAACGACATTAAAAATGGACTTCGGTTGATATTTGGTTGATATTTCTTTTTGCTGCAGATTATCTAGCAAAGAAAGCATCAGATACACCCTTCATAGGGCCAAGTCCGTTCCGTGGGATTCCCATGAGCACATCGAAAATGCAATTAACACCCTGGGTACAGCAAAAAACTGAAGATTTTTTAACCAACGTTTCTGGAAATCGTCAAGTAAAAATGCTCATGCTTTCTTGGTCTCAATATGATTCAGGTACGTATTTTGGTAGGAATAATAACAAGCCCCTGCCAAATAAAGAAATGTCTTTTTAAAATGGGTATAATAGACAACAACCTGCGCAGAATATGCGAAAGAGAGGAAGAATTTATTGAACATCTGCTCTGTGAATGCGAAGGGCTCACTCACAGCAGACTTCGCCACTTGGGAACAGCGTTCCACGAATAATGGGACCTACCCAGCATACCATTGAAGAACATCCTGAGTGTTATAACAAAATCAGGTATTCTTAATTACTCAAACACTAGTGACAATAACTAATAAACACGGGTTATCACAATAAGCCCATTTGCGGCTGCGGTGGTATAGGGGACAGATCCCCTCCCGGAAAAGTTTCAATCTAATCTTGGTTGATATATGTTCGTACTTTTTCTATTAATATATAAGGCATACATTCGCCCTCGACTTGAATATAACTTGCATATTTATTGCGGTGCACCGAGTATCAGCTACAGTACCTAGATATCATCAAAATTATCAATTATGGAAATGTTATACAACACCAAACCTCATTAACTAATTGCCGAAATGTTGCCGTATTTTTCTGATATGTTTAACGACTAGGGTATGCTGATACTTTTAACAACATCGCCAGATCATAAAGATCAGTCACGAAATTTTTATTCAAGTTGAAAAGGATGTGAAACCTGAAATTCTTTTATTTTATTATGTAGCTGTGGCTGTCATTTTTTTTTTTAAATGAACTAAATTAACTGTCTATGTAGGTGAAAAACAAATATATTTTTAGCTAGTTATTTGCAGTTTAACTTTGAAGATTTGCAGATAGTGGTTGTTATTTTACTGTGCTAGCTTGTATTGAATTGAAAACATTAGTGGTAGGTATTAAGCTGAACATGATGGAAATTAAATGAGGCATCAGGATATCAGAGTATAGAAGTATCAGATTATCAAAGCATATGGGTATCATTGGAACATCGGGGAATCGTAGCATCGTGGCATCAAGACATTGAAGTCTCGTAGTATCATGGGCTTCAGATATGCAGGTTAGGGTGAGTTATGTGTGTGTCTTATAAGGTTTCAAGTGGTTAAGCAATTTCAAGTTGTAAATTGCAATTTCAGTGCGGTAACCAAGTTGGCACAGAAAATTGTCAAAAAATAAACTGCGGATCAAATAGAAAAAACGAATATGACTCAATTGAATAAATTTTCAAATTCAATCTACATTTTTTTCTTTTCTAATTCGTTTATTATATGCAGTTGATAAATAATTATACAAATTAAAGAAAAAGGTAAAGATGTCAATGAAATAAATATAGACATTCAGAAATAAACAAAAAGCCAAACAATTACATACAAGCCAACTGATTGCGTTATGAATCCTGACGAAGTTGTGAGTTATACAATTGAATTTTTAAAGTCACTCGATTTACCAGGAGCTCCACCACATATTTTGCAACTAAAAATTGGTACATCCATAATTATGTTATGGCACAAGATTAGTAATGGAAAAATTAATGAATGATATCATGGAAGCAACTATATTTACTGGCAAATACAAAGGAGAAATTCTACGAATACCAATCATTCCATCAGATATGCCATTTCAATTTAAACGTATTCAATTTCCAGTTTGCTTAGCACTTATAATGCGAATAAATAAATCACAAGGTCAATCGTTACAAGCATGTGGATTAAATCTTAAAAATTACTGTTTCTCACATGGCCAATTTTATGTTACGTAAGATGTTCACGTGTTGGTAAACCTTCGGCATTACTTATATATGCACACAAAGATATCCAAAAAAATATTGTTTATCAAAAAGCATTGCAATAGAATAGTTACATATTTTAAGATTCCAAAATTTGTAATAATTTAAAATTCAAGTTATGTGTTTTAATAAAGAACATTAGAATTAATTTGTAATATTTTTAATTTAATGATGAAGGTCCTACATGATGCTACCTGTTCTGCGTGTAGTACGAACATTTTTTTTTAACTGGGTGTAGCAAAGCGCACCTGGTATGCTAGTAGTTCACCTATGCCATGGAAGTGGGTTATAAGTTGATTTGTATCAACTTACAGTTCAAGCCAATATGAAGCTTAAGACTCAATGAAATTTTTAGTCAATATTTTACGTGCCCCAAAACTTAGATTACAATTTAGGTATAATTGATTAATATCAATTTTGTAAAATTTTGTATTTCTGTTGTTGCTGCAGTCTCAATGTAATAACACCATAATCCAAAACCATTAAAAATTATTATAATTAAAAACATAACATTTTTATTTTCAAAAAACGACAAACAGCCAAATTATTTATTTCATATACGATGAGATTAATTTCAAGAAAATCCAAAAATATTTCAAATTCAATTTTATAGCCTCTAGAAATAAGTTTATTATATTATTATTATTGTTTTTGATATTTTTCATGTTTACAAGAGTCAACCACACATGCATATGCACATGTATATGGACATCTATAGATCAAAAAAAAAAAAATTATATATTCTATAACTATATTATTATGTGTATTTAAATATATGTATATAAATGTATATATAAATAATTACATACAAACATATATACAATCGTAAGTACAGAGTAGTTAACTTCCAATAGTTTTGTTACACGCTCCACTTACATCCAATTAGTTTGTTTCTGACAGCAAACAAATTTATGGTCAACTTCTTCGATAATAAATGCATTTACGATTTTTTATTTTGTTTTTTGTTTTATTTATTTATTTTTTTTCAAATTAAGAAAAAATTGTTTAATATTTTTTTTTATTTATTTTTTTTTTTTTATTAAATTCTGTGTAAATATCAGTGGCTAAACGTTAACGGAGTGTATGGTAATGATTTTCACCACTCGAATAATTGTTTTTAGTACTTGGAATTTTATGTTTAAATATAGGTATGGTTGTTTTGTTAAGCTTCGCTCTTGCTTTCAAATTGTTGAAAAAAAAAACAATAATAACAAAAATTAGTGTTGTTTTCTATGCTTTATGTTTGTTTTAAATTAATATTTCTTTATTAAATTTTTTTTTTAAAATTATTTTTTAAATATTTAAGTCGGATTTGACTCTTCTAAATTTAGTCTTTGCAGTTTACGTTTTTTTGTTGTTTTTGTCTTCGACCATAGATGTATATTATACTTGATTTATAATAATTGTAGGAATATGGAATTAGTTCAAATTTGACTTGACATTCATTTATGTTACTTCAATGTACAAATGTGAATAAGTCAAAATTTTATCACATACTATTATTGTTACGTCTCTTTCAGGACGTTGTAATTTGTGTGCTTGAATTAGCGAAAATATGTAGTGATAAAAGTATTATTAAAATTAAATACGAAACTAATATGTGATGAAGAATAGTGAATGATTTTATTATTCCGGAAGCGACATATGTGACATTAGGTGTTTGTTCTTTTGCGGATGGTTTTAGCTTCTATTATTAACTTTTCTATTTTTCCTAATAATCTGATAACGTTTTTAAAATATCTAAGTTTGGTATATAAGACTGGCTTACTCTTGTCAGAGCATTCAAATATTACATTTACCTCCTGTTGAATGAAGCGATATTGAGTCAAAACATATGAACTTTAATTCTAGAAAAAAATCAAAAACAAGCATTTTTTTTTTTTAAAGCTGTTACAATTCCGAAAATCCGCTTATAAGAGCGATTGTAGATTAAGATTTAGTATTAAGATCAGTTTAGTTAATAGATGTTAGTTAAGATTTAGGTTAGATTTACATTAGGTTTTATATTAACATAAAATAATTAATTAAAGGTTTTTACTTGCCATTTTGTCCTTTGCAAATTAAATTTATTCTAAATATTTAAGCCAGGTTAGTCTATATAATTACAAATCAAAAATAAATATTCTAGTAATATAAGCTCTAAGAATTGAAATATATCAAAATAACATATTGTACAAATACATCAAAGCAATAAATAAAATAATAATAATAATAATATGGACAAGCAAATTGAAGAAGACTGGAAAATTTCGATTTGCAGGTATATAAGAGAATAAAACGATGTTGTGAACAATCTATCGCTTCATTCCACAGCAGCTAAATTTAACGTTTAATGCTTTGGCAAGAATAAGCCAATCTAATATACCTCATCATTGTCCTGTAGCCCAATCCGTGGAACAAAGGGCTGAAACTTTCTTGTATATCTATGTTAGATATTTTGAAAATATTATCAGATTATTAGGTAATAAGCAAAAGTTGATAGTAGAAGGGAAAACCAACAGAAAAAGACCAAGAACCTAATTCGTCACTCACATATTGGGCAACAACGACTTCAAAAGAGACATAGTCTGATGTAGGGTGATCGAAAGAAGAATAAAATTTTTATTTATATTAATGAGAAACATCGCTTAGTATTGTGTACCTATACTCATTTGAAATTTCGGCCTCCGAGTATAATTTAGGTATAATATAACTGAAGCACAACAAAGCAATCTGAAACACAACAAAGCAACAGGTGAAGATGGAATTCCAGCAGAAATAGCCAAACTGGACCCGGATTTATTCGCAAAAACAATTGAACCCCACATCAGGAAAGCATGGATAGAAGAGAATATACCACCATCATGGAAGAAAGGAATGATTGTCAAGATACCTAATAAAGGAGACTTGGCAAATTGCAGCAACTGGAGAGGAATCACGGTTCTAAATACTATTCATAAGATAATAGCAATTATTATAAAGAAAAGATTAGAAGAAGTACTGGAACCAATACTACGGAAAGAGTAGGCAGGTTTCAGACCAAACCGAAGCTGTGTTGACCAGGCAAATACTTTACGGGTCATAGTTGAACAATCAGTAGAATGGAATGCCCCACTATATCTACTATAGATTTTAAGAAAGCATTCGACACAGTCAAGAGATGCGCAATATGGAGAACACTTACAAAGAAGGGAGTTCCTGAAAAAATCATCAACATCATCAAAGCGATGTATAAAGATGCAGAGACAACAGTTCAACACAGAGGTAAGATCAGTGATCCATTCTACACCAATATAGGAGTTAGACAAGGATGTCCACTATCTCCACTTCTCTTCAACACAATACTAGATGACATTCTAAGAGAAGTTTGCACAGGAATAAACGGAATAGAATGGGATCTCTTCGGCAACTTAGAAGACTTAGATTACGCAGATGATGTATGCCTCATATCAAGGAATCAAAGGGACCTACAGAATAAAGTGAACAGATTACAGGAAGAAGCAAAGAAATCGGGACTGGAATTAAATATCGAGAAAACCAAGGCAATGAGGACAAACAACAGTGATAGTGAGCCAATAACAGGGAGTGGACAACAGATAGAATACGTAGAAGAATTCAACTACCTGGGGAGCATCATAACATCAAGAGGAGGTGCAACAGAAGATGTCAATAGCCGTATAAATAAGGCAAGAAGAACATTTGGGAGCCTAATGAAAATATGGCGGAGCAACCAAATATCGAGAACAACAAAGCTAACAGAGCATGTGTTAAGTCAACATTAATATATGGCAGTGAAACATGGCTCACTTCATTCAGAATCAAACAGAAGCTACAAGTATTCATCAACAAGTGCTTGAGAATTATATGCAGAATATTCTGGCTGGCAAGAATTAGCAACGAGGATTTATGGATGATAGCTGCAGAAGAACGTATCAACAGACAGATAAATAGGAAAAAATAGAAATGGATAGGTCATACACTAAGAAAATCAGAAAGTTATATAGCAAGAACAGCTCTAGAGTGGAATCCACAAGGACAAAGGAGACCCGGCAGACCATATAACACATGGAGACGCACAATCGATCAAGAATTAACAATCAACAATTATACCTGGGACGATATTAAGGAAGTAGTACTCAACAGAGAGGAATGAAGGTTCACTATCGAAGCCCTATGCTACCACGCGGAGAAAAAAAAAAAAATAATATAACTCGGCCCTTTTGAATTAAAACATTTATAATATATACTGTTAAAAAGTTCTAATTAATGCTAAAGATGATGTAATTTTAAAGTTATTGAATAGTTGGTTGTATAATACCTACAAGTTAAGTATTTAGTTTCGATATAAAACTAAGCCAATCAAAAATTACGGGCCGAGCCTCATAAACAGTTGACAGTAGAATTCCTCACCTCAATCATACATTTTTTTTTCACTTTCACCACGTTTCATTTTTGAATTCAAAATTAACAAATTTATGTAGGCTTTGAAATAAAAATTATTACAAAAAATTTAACTGAATTTGTATTTGTTGTTGTAGTACCTTTAAATTAATGCAAATCATTCATTAATGTTGGTTTTGCATGTTGTTCATAACTGTTTTCAATCGTTATAATTTTTTTTTTTTTTTAATAAACTAAAAATCAAAAATTAAACTTTTCAATCCCATTAATAAAATAATAATATAATGTCATTAATTTTAATTCAATTTTTTTGATCAGAAATTGAATAAATAACAAAAATGGCTATACAACTGTTAGTAATGTGGTAATTGTGTGTGCGTGTGTTTGTGCAAGTCTATAAAATATTAATGGAATGAATGTTTATTAAATAATTTGATTATTGTAAATAAAATTACAAAAAATAAATAAATATATACGATATTTTTAATTAGAGGATGTTGTTTTGTGGTTTACAATTAATATTTATGAGCAGTGATGGAAATTTATATTATAAAATGTGTTTAAATGTATTAATATGTAGTAGATTTACTACATAAAAATGTAGTTGTTTTATAATGTTATCAGTGGAATTTGTAAGTTCTATTTGATAAAATTTAATTGCACCAATACTTTCTATTAACAATTTTGGCAAAAATGCTCTTTGTATAATATATAGTGATGAATTAATTCTGAAAATTTGAGCTTATGGAATCGAGCTGCCGAATATAATGTGGATACAGTCTTAAATTCAAGTATAAAAATGCTGACAAGATTGCAATATAGTATATATTGTATGTTCGGAATGATGAAATAAGAAACAACTTCACATACTATGGACGTTTTCGAACCTCTCGCCCTTGCACTTGATACTCACACTAAACCTATCAAATCGCACTAAATTTTTTTTTTATTTTCACTTTTAATAAATTTAGTTTTGCGATATCTAGTGTACTTGAGACTACAATAAAATTTTGACAACAAATCAAGCGCGATTTGACAGGTTTAGTGCGAGTAAGACGCCCTATAAATTAAATAAGTTGATAGAATTTAGCTATTATATAACCATTGACTACATATTAACTACACATTCACATATAATTTATTTTACCCTACAACTGTCAAAAAAAATGAACAAATATACGAGTATATTTGACAATTCGTTATAAAATTTCTTATCGATTAGTAAAATCGAAAAGCAGAAAAACTAAAGGATATACTTTAATTGAATTGGTACATTGTCGAGTTATTTTCAAAATTTGTACAACTATGCTTAGGCATATACAATAAGCTTTTGCTATGTACCGGGTTTTGCGACGATTTCATTAAGGGAAAGTTTTCTCCCTTTGAAATTTTGGTTTAAACTCAAGGTTTAAACATGAACATTTTTATAACTGAAGCATTTTATTTCATTCGCTCAACATTATTTCGTTCGGCAATGAAAGAATATTAATTTTGCTTTTTTCCGGATACTGAAGGTAGCAAAATGTTTCTTCTTCCGCAAACAAATTCTAACATTAGAAATGGTAAAAAAAATGATCACTGATGGTATAATAATATCAGGAAGGATGGACATTTGGGTGTCCCACTCCACTAGCGATAGCAAAATTGTTAAGTTTATATTTGTTCCAAGGTAGATAAGATCGTGAATTATAAAATCATATGGTATTTGTTTAATAAACAAACCCCGAACACGGAAGCAATTGTGTGCCGGACTAGTATATACGAACAATTTATATCTTAGCAGTTTAAAAAAAAAATGGTTCTCAGGATATCACATATTATTCATATATTATTACAGATTTTCTTTTTTTTTTGTTCATGGCAGTAACTTAGGAAAAACATATAAAACATTTTATTTTCATCGGGAATCGAGCCTGCATTCTATCGGTTGAAATGGAGCCGATAAGTGAAATGTTAAAACACCTGATATTGAGATTATTTTTTTTTTTATGTCAAGAATACACATTTTCGGTTAGCAGCGGATTGCAAAGTTTATCCCGCATTGATATTTGTTTTAAGGTAGATAGTTAGATTCTGAACTACTTCAGCGGGAGGGATATTGTGACTTACATGATGTTCGGAGGATTTTGTATATGTTAACGGTGTATGTTTCCGGTTTCTTTCTAATTTATAATTTTGAAGAATATAATTTTTTCAATCTGTTTCTTTGCGAAAGCTTTTAAATAATAATTAATTTTTCTTGTATGCTAAATATCACCACTCACAACTTTTCTTGGGGGTTGTTTTTTTACATTAAAACCAAAGCCTTTTAACCTTTTAAGTACTTATGCGTAGTCCGGCCTGTTTGGGATAGGAAGAATCATTATTTGTGCAAACACAAATTGCTACAGCTGCAATACTTTGAACAAGATGTTGTGATGAGTTATGAACGTTTGAATATTTGTGTACCGTTGACTATTTGAAAAAGGATAAGGAAAAGAAAAAAGAAGGAAGAAAAAATGTTTTATGGGAACGAGGGAACAATGTTGTTAATATTCGTCTAAAATCTCTGCAAATCATAAATAAAAAATCTCTCTATCATTGGGAATACTTCGATTTTTTTTTTTCAAATTAATTCCAAGTCTATGAGTTGAACACCCTAACTGTATTTACACAGTACAGTACAGTACACAGTTATTGTATAGAGTACTTCGTCCATTGGAATACAATTCCACATTGGGGATGTTCTAATTACAAAAAAATTTGAATAACCAGACTTAAACCATCTTGGCATTTCCACTATGAAAGGGTGCGCACTTAATAACACTCGTGTTATGCGATGGAATTGCTTTATCGGACTAAGAAGTGCCAACCCTGACTAAATATCTATAAAATAAAGTTTAAGTGCTCCAACAATATGAGGATGACCAAATGGTACGTCGTCGGTGATGAATGTGAATGTGAACTTATCCCTCGAATCCTAACCAAAATGGCATTATTTCATTTTTCTTTGGAGTTCATTAGGAAATGCAGAAAAGTCTAACATAGCTTATACTATATAGGTATATCACAAATTAATACAAAACATCTTTTTGATTTAAACGCAATGAAAAATCTTCTGCATTCAAACAAATTCTGATTACATCCATCGATTTTAGTCAGTTCTAGAACAAACTATCAAAATAATAATAAAACAATTAAAAGTTTAATTTTACAAACATTTTTCGAAATTCAAATGTTCAAATTTAATTTAACAATAATAATTTTATACGGAAAGATCCGAACAATTGAACACGAAAAATTTCAATTAACATTTTAACTTAAAATAAAAAACAAAAAATATCAAAAAAAAAAAATCCTTAAAAAATTTTTACTGGTTTCAATTATTTTTCCCTCCACATTTTTGTTTTTTCTTTGTGGTTTGTTTTTTTTTTTTTTAAATTTTCTTATTGTTTTCTATGTACATGAACTCAAAATGACAATTTAAAGTAATTTTAAATTAAAATTTATCAAAAGTTTTGTTCTACATTTTCTTCTCGGCTATTTGAAATTCAAACGCAAAAAAAAGGACGAGAAAAAAAAATATAAGAGGAGTAGAAAGAAAATTTTTTTTTTTTTATTTTTTTTTTGAGAATTCAATTTGAAAAACGCTTAACTCTAATACCCGTGAGAAATTTAACTAAATCTTTCTCATTGCTTTCCACTATATATAGAGAGTAGAATATAGAGAAAAGGATCTCAAGTGGACAAATTTTCTATACAAAAAAAAAAAAAAAATAAATAAAAAAAGTTGGAAATATTTTTTTTTGTACTCTTCTTCTTCTTGTTCTTATTAAAAATTTTATCGGATATTTTTGTGTTGTAGACCTAAAAGTTATTACGAGGTACAAATATACACTGGGATGCAATTAATGAAAAAAGTGTCAAGTTTAGAGAATTACAAAGGCTTAATGATGTAATAGTTTATCGAAAAATTGTTGTTTTGATTGAAAATTTTGAGAAAAAACCTATAGACATCGACGTAGACAAAGATGCTGATATGGAGTTGTAAGTCTTCCGATTTTGGAATAATGATTGCTTTACCTTTTAATAGTAAGCACCGATATTTATAACAACTTTTTTATTTTTTTTTTTATAAGCAACAAAGCGTTTGTATGTAACCTTTTAAGTACTTATGCGTAGTCCGGCCTGTTTGAGATAGGAAGAATCATTATTTGTGCAGACTAAAACTGCTACAGCTTCAATACTCTGAACAAGATGTTGTGATGAGAATTAAAGATTAAATTTCTAGGGATGTTTCACTAATTTTGTTAAATATCTTAATAGATTTCGGTTATTACATCATCGTTAGAACATTAAGCTTGGCTTTCTTTGTTGTAATGAGGTTTGACAAGCCGCTTTTGCGTCAATCAATTTGTGAAAGAAAATTGGTACAAAATAAGTATCAGATGCAAGTGCAAATGTTAAACTTATACTTGGTCGGAACAGGAAAGTCCGGGAAGAATAATAATTTGTACAGACAAAAATGTTGAACTGCTGTAGTCATCCTACTGAAAATGTGTGGACTATAGAAGAAAATTGGTACCAAATAAATATCATATAAGACAAAATATCAAACTTATACCTGGTTGGAACAAGAAAGGACGGGAAAAATCATAATTTGGAAATTTGAAATGCTGTGGTCATCCTACTGAAAAGGGGTGGATTATTTTTTGACAGACCGCCCCGTACCTACCAAACACTTTCTGAAAGAAAAGAAAGAAATAAAAAAAAAGTTTAGAATACAAGGGAAAAGCATGTAAGCGATCCAGTTGAATAAATATAAAAACTTGAAGAAGATGGACAAGTATATTTATTTTTTCCGAATCAAATTGTATCAATTTGAAATTTGGCTTCAGGCTTGTAAACTGAAGCAGTTCTTACAGAAAAAACTAAGTATTTATTTTTGCTAAAAAAACTTCTATAGATTTGCTTTATTTTGCTTTGCAAATTAATATAGAGTGTTTTCCGATTTTTGAATAATAACGATTTGGCATAAAATACTATTATCAATTTAGTTTGAAAAGCTTAGCGTTTGTTGAAGTTACATTTTTTATAAATCAGTTTTACAGATTACAGAATACCCTACTTTTGAATATTCCGACGAAAATAATTATTTATTAAGAATTTTATTTGTTTTTCTCTAATTTACTGAAGAATAGGAAAAAAAATTGGGATTTTACCGTTAATTTTTATTTGTTTTAAGTTTCGAATTCAATTTAGAAACTCTCTTCACCCCCACTAACACCCATTATTACCCTTCAGAAGTATGAATTTGCCAAGGAATTTGTTGAATTTTCAATTGCTACTTTTATGTTTGCTGTCGACTTAAAATTATGGCAATTGACTGTTGTCCACTTAAAATTAGTGCAATCGATGGACCGATGCAAAATTTGATAATATTTGTTTTTTAAATATCAAATGCGACATTTTTGTTAAATTAACTGTAAAGTTGAAATAATATAGGACAACAACCTGTCCACATTTATTAATTTATTTACATATTTCACTCGTTCCGACACCTACGATTAGACTTAGATTTGTTAAAACTTTACGCTTCGTGTCGTTTTTCTAATGGGATAGCGAATAAGCTTTAGTCTCGCTTGTAACGCAAAGCTATGTTTTAGTTTATTGGTATAAAATTAATGTTTATTCTGTAAAGGATTTTAATGTGTGCCTATTGGAGGTATGAACGTGATCTATTTCTTGAAGACAGCCACCTCTCAAATATTAATGTAGAATTATAACATTTTCTGAGCTTCTACCGATTGTTTTAATGATCGAAGCATTAGAACATTTTCTGAGCTTCTACCGATTGTTCTATAGCATATCGGTAAAAATTCAGAAAATGTTTCTAACATTAATATGTGAGAGGTGGCTTCAAGAAATAGCTCACGTTCATATACCTATAGATTCTATAGAGTTTATAACTGTTAGAGCACTATAATTATTTGTCTTTAGTCTATTAAGATATTATTACAATAATTAATAGCTCCACAATTTTAGACATCGTTACTTATGTATTCGAATTCAATCGCAGCGATCGCAGGTTTTTTTTTTGTGTTATTATATTTACCTTGTAGTTTAGTTGTAGGGTAGATATATATTTAGTAATTATTCTAACAACTGAATTTTTTCTTACTCGATTCTGATGCAGTTTTAAAATTGTATTGTTGTTATATAGATTTGTATAATTATTTGAGATTTTTTTTATTTCCACCACAATCCGATAGAGGTTCAAAGCCACGATTACGAATACTTATTGTTTGGTTTGCTTTTTCTATTCATTTAGATATCATGTCTAATTTTTTTTTTTTTTAGATATGGTTTTGAATTAATGAAGATTCTTTACAATTTCCTCTTAAAATCACAACTAATTTGCGCGAAAAAAAATTAACTAATAAGAAAAGGAAATGGACAGTTAAAAACTTTTTAGAAATTGTTTTTTTTTATATAGTTTATGTTTTTCTTTTGTTTTTGAAGAATTTTTATTAATTTTAAGATTATCTTTTCTCTTTTAATAGTTTTAAAATATTTTGCGGTTATTTTATTCAAAAAGTTTTTATAATTTTGTCGCGACTTAAATCTTTTCATATTCATTGCAGAAATCTATTAAAGTGAAAGAATTTAATTATTTAAAAGAATTTGTTTTTTTTTTTTTTACAATTTTAATGTTGAATCACTGTTGAATATAAGAGAATTGAAAATGAAATGAAAAAAAAAAAATATTTAAATTTTTGTTTCTTTTTGAAGAATTCGAAATGATGTGAAATTTTGGTAATGTAAAAGAGTTCAGTGGTATTGTATTAATATTTTGATGGTGAATTAACATCAATATTGTTAGATTTGGCTTCAATTTACAGACCGGCCAAATCTTTGATTTTTATTGTAACAGTTAATTTGTTCTCGATGTAGTTCTCAAGAGCATTTGATCGAGTATGGTATTCCACGCTTCTGAGAAAATTTCATGCTATTGGTTTGGGTAGCCTCTTTTGCAAATGGGTTGAAGACATTATAACGAATCGTAGCGTACATCATAATGTCATTAAACTCTTATAGAGAAATAATATTATAATATTTTGACAGTTGGAATTAAAATGTTATATTTTTTTCGTTTTCAACAACATATTACCTCCATAAGAGTAATCAAATGCTAATTAAACACTTTTGTATAGAGCGAATCAGCAACGTAATTGATAAAAATAAACTGAAATTGCTTTCTCTATAACTGCTCTATAACTGTTTATATGCTTATCTGCTTAACTGTTTACAACCCTTCTATAGGAGCTTCCACCGTTATATTAGAGAAAATTTGTTGTTCAATTTTTGCTCTATAAACTATTGTAGAGCTTTAATAGAGCACAAAATGATATTTGGGTATCGTTGTCGACAGCTTTATATCCGATTACTATGTAATAAACGTTGGAGTTTCACAAGGCTTCGCCTTATCACCTACTCTTTTGTTGGGTTTTATCAACGGCTTACTCTCTTTAAACCCTCAATCCAATTCATAGTTTTACTGACGACAGCACCTTGGTGGCATTCTATGACTTTTTAAAAAAATTTAACACCATCTCTACCGCAATCAGCTTGAACAGAAACATGATGACTAGCTCATTTAACTATGATCTAGAAAACAAATAATCGTAACGCAAACAGAATTGAGTTCAATACGTCGAAAATTCAAAGCTTTTTGATCTCTTGTAAAAGAAATAAACCTGTCCCAACCGTGCGATTTCAAAAAGAAAATGTATAGTTTTTTTTTCATTTTAAGTGGTCTTATTTATTTGGATTAAATTAACGACAATATGTCTTAAAATCTTCTGATGGGCCCGATTTTCACTAAGTTCTACACAAATGAATTATGAAATATATGTATAACGAAATTTTATAAGAGGTATCGCTGAAACTTCATGAATTTACTCATAACACTTCCCCTGCAATTTCCCAGCATTAGCTAGAGTCAGACTCCGGACTTTAGCATGAAGCATTTACAAAGGCATTTTACAAAGTGTGGCACGCCGGATTAATATATAAAATACAACAAAAGTTACTAGTTAAGTCTGATCTAGTACTTAATTTTTATATAACCAATAGACACTTCAGAGTTGGATTCAAATCCTATTTAACAGAAGATCATGAATAAAGCTTTTTCCAGCAAAAAAATGTTTTATCGCGGAAAGCAAAATAGGAGATCTGATCAACCTCCCGCAGATCTGGGGAGAGCAAAAATGAGAGAATGATACCCTATAACAGCAAACACTCGATTCGTGGTATCAAAAATGCACAATTAAGTTAATTTATTTTGCAGAAGCAACAGAAATGGCCACTTCTATCTACCTACCTATTAACTCATAAATTTATAATTGCTTCGAAGAAGTTAAGTAATTTAGTAGATAAATCTTTAAATGTAGAATAATTGGAATATTCAAGAAAAGTTTAAAAGGATGCAAAATAAGTGGCATTAATACCAAACTATGCTTACCGGGATCATAAAAAAAAAATCATTGAATGCTTTGAGATTCATTTTTGAAGCCAAATTAGTACTATTGAGGGATGTTAAAATAGGTCTACAATTTAATATCTCATATTAGATTATATTTGAATAGTTTAAAAATTTTAATTTTACCACCACCAAAACCTAGTTTATGTAATTCCAGATCTCTCAGTGAATCTCTGCATGAACTAGATTTTTCGAAAATATTTTTTAGCGATTTGGATAGAAACTCAATTTTATAAACTTGCCCAGTTAAATTAATAACTCAACTTCTGCGCTTTTCATTTTTCCAGCTTTATATATTCCCTGACATTCCTGGCATTACTGCAAACGTTTTAAGAACTACAAAATATTCTCTGACAAGATTTTTTCTTCGTTAATAAAATATTTTTAATAATTTGATTGAATGAATATCATCTAAGAAGCAAATTTTTTAAATTTGGACAGTTGTCATCA
Organism: Argyra leucocephala; assembly: GCA_963942445.1. Lineage (NCBI taxonomy): Eukaryota > Metazoa > Arthropoda > Insecta > Diptera > Dolichopodidae > Argyra > Argyra leucocephala. The sequence goes on along the minus strand of OZ012680.1, from coordinate 20,503,119 downwards.
TATTTACAATTCGAAGTAAACATATATAAAGTAAATTTTTCAAATATTCAGCACTTCATAATAATTGTTTTGGCTAAATATTTAAATTTTAATTCTTTTTATTAATAATTTTTTAAAATCAATTCTCTTAACTGTTATATTTAACTGTTATTTCAAAATTTAATATTTAATTTTTAATAAAATCTCTTTTCAAATCAAAAATTTATTTTAAGAAGTCTCTGACAATGATTAATTCAATTTTAAGACAAAGTAAATTTTAATAAATGTCAAATTTGATTTCGTTTTAATTAAAAATAAAAAAAACCTGGAAATCACTTGAATAATAATTACTAAAAATATAAATAAAAATAAAAATAATATATTCATGCTTCTAACACCTCAATACGACTCCTTCACCCGTCGTAGTCTCTACAAATTTATTTCATAATTTTCATAATTTAAAAAATAATACTCACTGTTTTTTTTCATTCTTCGAATATTCATCCTTGCAACCAGTTGCCCTTTAACTTATAATATAAAAAAAAAAAAAAAATTTATTTCTTTTCCAGAATTTGACTTCCGGAAAATATTCAGTTTTTAAGCTTTAAATACAAATTACTAAAAATGCTTTGAATATCTTTTTTACTGTTATTGTTGTTGTTTTTGTTATTTGTATTGTTGTTCTTGTATTTAAGAAAACGATGCAGAAAAGATCAAGTGAAAAAATTAAGTAAATTCGCTACTATAAACTCCTATAATCCATTTCATGAATATAAAATTTTTTTCGCAGATAATTTATTGTTATAATTTGAAAAAAAAAAAAAAAAAAATGGATTTTTAAATTCATTTTCATTCATTTATTCAATTGTGTTCATTTCTTTGTCCCTCTGTTGTTGAATCGTTAAAGCAACAAAATTATAAATATATATATATATAAACATAAAATATATAAGTACATTTATTTTTGTTTTTATTTGTTTAATTGCATAAGTTATACAATTCCAATGAAGAAAGAAATAAAAAATGAAAAACTAAACTATAAAATAATGCAACGGAATATTAAAAGAGAAAAAAAAATAAAAAAAAAAACAACTCGCCCGAAAATTTTCACAATTTATGGGCAATCATTCGATACAATATTTGTGATTTATTTCATTTGCTTCGGGGTCCGTTAATCTATACTTATAAAAGGGAAAGTTTGTTTGTTTGTTTGTTTGTTTATTTGTTTGTTTGTTTGTTTGTTCGCTATACACGCCCACAGTTTTAAAGATAGAGTTCTTAAATTTTGCACAGTTATTCATGGTACCGGTATGCAAATATACGGTACTTTACAAAGCCATCAGATGACAGGTTCGGGTTGCTGCCGTACAACTCTTACCAAGACTCAGGAATATTTTAAAAACCATGTGTGTGACAGATATGAAAATTTACATTTAGATTCTCTTTCACAAATAAAGAAATTCGACTGTTACCGATTTCGAAAATTTGGACTGGTTCGGGTTGCTGTCGTACAACTCTTAGCACGTACGTTTCAGCAATATTTCAAAAACCAATTGTGTTACAGGCATGAAAACTTACACTTAGATACTCTTTCACAAATAAAGAAATTCGACTGTTACCGATTTCAAAAATTTGGACTGGTTCGGGTTGCTGTCGTACAACTCTTAGCACGTACGTTTCAGCAATATTTCAAAAACCAATTGTGTTACAGGCATAAAAACTTACCCTTAGATACTCTTTCACAAATACAGAAATTCGACTGTTACCGATTTCAAAAATTTGGACTGGTTCGGGTTGCTGCCGTACAACTCTTGGCATGTATGTCTCAGGAATAAAAACCAATAGTGTTACAGGCATGAAAACTTACACTTACATACTCTATCAGAAATGTTTCAAAAAAAAAATTGTGTTACAGACTTGAAAATTTATTCATAGGTATTCTATGAAAAATAAAAAAACATGTATTTTCCTGAAAATGTATTTTCAAATTTAGGAATCAGTATAAAATTTTTACATGACATGGCTATGTAAATTAGCCACAAAAATGTGACGATTCGTTTTATTAATCAGAAAATTCTGCAGAGTGTTCCAGGGGGTCCATGTGTACAAATCGATAGATACAGTTATCGATGAAAATGAAGTTGTTGTTCCTCATCAATTGGAATTAAAAGTAGTAGCTTCAATATTGCTTCTACGAAACTTGAAGAAGCCAAAACTACGGTACTAGATTAAGAATAAGAACTTGGCATCCTCATTTCGTTTAAGTACAAATTCCAATTGATTGTTGAAAAGTCGAACATATCCTTATTTCAAGAATACTTCAACAGCAAGGAACGTATTTGCTTATACTTCATCAGAAAAGATCACCAAAATATTGTTTACAAAGAAATAATTTTAATATAAGTATAGCTTAAGTTGGAGTATTGTTGATATTTTTTTATCGTAGTGAAAAAAAAATATTAGAATATTTTTGATAAACCAATTTTTTTCAATTCGATTCATAAATCAAACTTCATTGAAATAAATTCGATTCATTTTGTGGTCGACCCGGACAACGTCGGGTAACTTTGCTAGTTTTTTTATAAAATAAAATAATAAAATTTTGGGCAGGATGAAAAATTTAAGTATGCCGAAAAGAATACCCCATTAGTTATGTAAAAGAAGAGATCAAGAAAGATTGGCAGAAACCGAGCAGCAGATCAAAACTAAGCTGTTTTAACAAATTCGAGCATAACTGTCAAAAATTGGACAAGCTAAATCAGATTGAAGAAATCACCCAAGCGAAGTAAAAGTTAATCACAAACACTTGAAACATTCCCTACTCTAGACTTCAAAATGCACTGATTCATTTATACCCTAAAAAAGCGAAAGGTATAACAGAAACTAAACTGTATTTAATAAATAACCTCAAACACAAAGCACTAGGATATAGCATGATCCTATAGCATGAAAACGAAGAAATTGTATAGGATTATATGACCTTCATAAGCTTTCGTATACTGAGTGGTGCAGTAGGTAGAACACCTGCCTTTCAACCGAAAAGTCCCAGGTTCGATTCCCGATGAAGAAAAAAATGCTTTTTGGATTTTTCGACCTGATCCAGTACTCTTTATTATTCGGATAAAATAAATTATAAATAGTTGAGAGTTTTTGTTCTGATGAGCGCTCTGCAATAGATATAGTTTTCCACATTTAAATTAGTAGAGAAGCCATAAAGAAAAAACTTCTAAAGAAATACTATTGTATGTGATTGTGTATTCCAAATCTATCTGTAAAAGCAGTTAGGGTGTTCATCGCATAGACTTATAAATTGCATCCTATAAAAAAAAAATACTGCTGGATTATCGGTGACAAAACAGGTACCACCGTATTTGGAGAAAAGTTAAATTCAGCTGTGCGCTTGACATACACCCCACTGCCGCCTTTAGACATTCGTCTTGAAACCTTTACCATCGAGGTATCAGCATTGTGATACAATAAAAGTGAACCCAAGATAGTCAGATTACCCAAAATAAATGACCTTTCCGATTTTTAAATCTAAGCTTGCTTATAGCTATTACAAAAGTTTGATAAGGCTCACAAAACATTATTGTGTGAACTTTGAGAGATAAGGGAATGTGAGATAATAAAGAATCAGATATCCGTATGAAAACAAGAACGATGAGTCAATTCTTAGGATCAGAGCTAAGTATTGTAGACTTAAACCTCTATACCTAAAAATAATTGTTACCAATTGGAAAATCATACAAACTAATTCCATAGAGGATATTTGCCAAAGAATATCCAAAACCTTGTAACCCATTAAATTATATAGGTATCTAATGTCAGAATGCTGGTGTGGATACGGATACGGTCCATTCAATTTATTTAAAATACAATATTTATAGGCTGTTCATTATTCAGGGTTGAAATTGTATGTAAGTGCGGTATAGGCCGACGATTCAGATTTTGGTTCATGGACAGACAATCGAACGATATGTATATGCATTGATTCCTACCATCTAAAACTCATTTAGAATATTATGTCAACGTAATAGCCGGTAAGGCATCAACACTAAAATTAAACAGTAATGAATAAAATAAAGACATTAGAAAAAGTGTTCGATAGAGTCTATTAAACACACCAGTACACGACTTTCAAAATTTGCCCTACTTAGGAGTTGATACTGTAATAAAATATCAAAATGCCGAATTGTATTTACCCATTGAGATTTTCCTTTCGCCATAAAACCTTTAAAAGTAAATTTCATTTTGTTTTGGTTATTTTCAAAAAAATATGAATCAAAAATGAAACATAAAAATAAAAAAATAACTGTTAAAAAGAAACAAAAATAAAAAAAAAAAAAACAAAATTAAAAAATCGTTATAAGAAATTAAAAGTGCAGTTATTTTAACTATATATATACATACTATTTATAGATATTTATATATATAAAAAAATTAACATTTTGAAAAAAAATACGAGTTGAATACGACATACCCTAATGAAATGAAATGAAATGAAATTGCTAATGGTTTTCTATTTCGAATAGAATTAATTTTCCGTTTGTAAATCTTTTTACTGACTCACCGATTTTGTGAGAATAAAACTTTAACATACAATAGAAATTAATGATAATTACAAATTTATATTGCACTTTGATATAAATAGCGTAGATAGCTAGTTCGACTAGCATTTATTATCAACACTTTGAATATTGTATAGATCGAATTGAACACCCAAGATTAGGTTTCAAATCACTTCCTGAATACAATTTCTTAATTGGTTTTGGTATGTGCTTTTAAACTCTAAGTAGGGTTGCTTTGGATAAAAACTAAATCGAATTGAAATCTATTTTAATGTTTCACTAATGCCATTTAAAAAAAGCGAAATAACTTGGGGAAAGACAAAAGTCAACCAATCTACTTTTACTTAAGCCAACTTGGTAAATCATTTTCTTTTGAAATGGTTGAAGATAATTTTTTTGAAGGTATAAATCGGTCAAATGGCAATCAATATAAGAGTTATTAAACTTTAAGTATACAAATTTTCTTTAAAAAATATTTTCTTCTTCTGTCTATGACACTACAACCCGAGCTGTGGTCGTGTATATACCCCAACTATTTACATTCTTTTTGCTAACATGATAGAAACCCAAATTTATTTTATACCAACTAGTATCCTAGAGTTCTCAAATCAACTGCTTCTTATGTTGCATACTTAATTTTCCTCATTTTAATTTTTGTTGTTACAGATTTTTATAGAAACAATTAAAAAAGCACAACGCTGTACAATAAAAATTTTAGCGGGTAAATGGTAGTAGCTTGAAGCAATTATTTCCAAGACATTCCTTTTATACATTTTTTTTTGTTTGCCGTTTTTTTTCTCAGTTATTTTTAACTGTTAAATTTTAAACGAATTTTTTTATTTTACCCTTTTATACATACTAATTCAAATTCTCTTAGATTTGAGCGAAAAATAAGGAGAGCAAAAAAATAAAACACAAAAAAAAAATGTATTACAAAAAGGGCATAACAGAAAAGAAACAGAAAAATTCTTTTTACAATTTACCGTTATATTTACAAATTTTAGTACATCTACTTATACAATAGTGAAAAGAATGAGTGAGAGTAAGATAGAATGATTTCTACTTAGTATTTAAAAATAAATATCAAATTTCGTACAGAATAATAATTATAGAGAATGAGAAGAGTAGAGAAGAGAAAAGAGAAACTAGACGAACGTAGTTATCTTTAGTGGTGCTTATGGTTTCGATCAAGAACCGCTATAAAAGTTGCTACATAAAATATTTAAGTTTATATACGTACTTAATGTAAACGGTTTTAAAAAGCGAGAGTTGGTATACCGTATTTTGTGTGTTTGTATGTTAATTGAAAGAGGTTTTTGTTTTTTACTTTTTATTCCTTTGTCATTGACGTTCATTTTTACAGTTTTGTTTTGCCATAATATTTGATTGCAAAGTTGATAACAGTTTTTAAAATATCGTTTTGAATCACATCCGCAATGGAATTGATGATTTCAGTATGTAATGATGTTTGTAAATATGTATAAAATTTCAATTTGCGTACGGTCTTTTGCAAAGTATACAATTCGGAGCTAACAATTCTCGAAAATATAAATTTGCTTCATTGCAAAACCTTAATGAATTTTCATTTGAAAGCCGTAATTCTATCAGAATTAGGTAGATATGTACAAGTGTCTGCCTAACTAGACACACTTTGATCAAAGAGATCTATGGTGATACTACAGAACCTTGATTCTTGTCAAAACAAATTTTAGCCTTTTACAAAGCAATGGAGGCATTTTTTGTACCGGCAAGAATCACCCACCCATCAAGTTTATAAAGTAGATTCTTAGATGGCTTTTTCTGTTTTTCGGGGGTAAATGGGAAGATGTGTTATTTAAAGTATTTCAAAGTGCAAATAGTGGAGATATTTGTTTTAACTTAAATTTTTAGAGCTTTGGGAAGAATTTTGTGAATGTGAATTTTTCGATTAAATCGAAATGACAAGATATTTATTGTAAATGCTTGGCGACTCAAAGAAAGGATCTCAGATTATTATTCACTTTGTGAAGCTGCAAAGATAGAAAAAAATCAATAGTATTGAATATTATTGGATATCTTCTAATTTAACGTAATTAAGCATACTTACGTTAAAAACTCAACCATTTCAGCATAATAAAGGAGAGACATACTTTCTGACAAATTTTAGTAAATGAAAAGAAAGCTGCGCAATACATTGTTAAAGCTAAAGCTTCAAAAATATGAAACCAATTACCATACTTCTTAAGCAGTTTCGAGAGACAAGTAAATAAATGTATTATTTACTTTTTTTCAAATTTTGAACTTTTAACTATTTTACATTTTAGTTAAGTTACTAATTTGCGGTAAGCCCCATTGTTTTCAATTCATTACAAAACAAAACGATTCGGTTATGTTACAGCTTGGTAAACATATAAATGAAGTTACAAAAACCATACTGCAATATTAAAATCTCTAACTGAAAATGCACCATGAGAATGATATACCCAAAGTATGCTAATCATGAATTTTCAAAAATTCCTACGATTTTGGTACATTAAAGATATAGACTTCAAGACCATATCAATCTGTTTGTTAAAAACTGTATAAAAGAGAAGGAAGAATCAATTGAAGCATCCGAAGAACCAAAATTACTTCTTCCTCCTCTCAAGCAATCCCATTACATAACACGAGAGACATCAAGTGCCCACCCATTTCACAATGGCAATTCCTAGATGATTTAAATTTGGTTATTGAAATTATTTTATAGTTAGAACATCTCGAATGTGGAATCGCGTCCTAATCAAAGCAGTATCACTTATCGAAGGCTTTTTTATTTATGATTTGCAGAAGTGTAAGACGAATTTCAACAACATTGTTCGCTCTTTCCCCACAAAACGTATCTTTTTTATTTTCTTTGCTTTGCTTTAACTACCCTTTGCTTTTCCAATAGCCAACGGTACGCAAGTACCCAAGACTTCATAACCTACGTTGTGGCTGTAATATGTTTTTCCCTTTTAACTGAATTTATTTATTTATTAAACTCAAACTTCATTACAATTATTATTTTTACAATTTTTGACTCATTCTAAACGAAAATGACAATAATTTATAACAATTGTTTATTCAAATCTTAAAATCTAAAAAGTTGGAAGGTCTAGTCCATTAATTAGACACAATTTTCTGCCTTAAATGACTGTTAGTGATTTTTTTTAACCTGCTGGTTATTGGATTATTTTATAGATCTCTCGTCGAAGAGTTAGGGTGTTGGATCAGTCTGGTTGCAACATTTTTCCAGTTCTTCTGTAACCATAGGTATATTCAAATCCCTATATAGATTAATATTTCTAAGGTACTATAGGGTCTGGATTATAGTACGTAAAATTTTTGATTGCATCCTTTGAATTGTTTCGATGTTATTATTAGAAGCAGTTCTCAGAATGGCTTTATATAGCAACACTTTGTGTTTCAGATCTTCTATAGAATTTTTCCCAATAAGCCAAAAAATGCTGTTCGACTTGGGTTTAGTTGCTCTTTTTTGTAATGTTCTTCTTCCAAGTTAGCCTTTGGCCTTGGTGTACCCCCAGGTATTTAGCCTCGTTATCTTGTGGACTACTTATCCCATTTAAATCAACTGGTGAGCATAATTCCTTCTTTAACCAGAAAGTTACATGATCACTTTTACTATCATTTACCTTCATTTTCCATTTTTAGAACCATTCCTGTATTAATATAAAATATATTGGCTATAATATAAAGAAAAAACGCGAAACGTTCGAAATTATTGGATATAGTTAATATGGGAAACAAGAGCTGAAAAAAAACAACAAAATGATGATTGAGGATGATTGGATGGAATATTTTCCGAAATGTGATTAAAAAATATTGAATTAAAACTTGCTAGCCGAATGTAAGTGGTATGTTGTGGTCTAATAAAAAAGAGAGATTTGAAAAATGCCACCCGCAGTATCTACCTACATGACTCACTGTTTTTTGTAAAAAATCTACACAAGCCCACGGGTGTGAGAACAAAATAAAGGAGATCAAAAAGTTATTGATTCAAATCTACATTAACGGTTAATTAAAACTTGTAATTACCCTTATTCTGATAATCTTAAAAACTCGCTTCAGTTTTAGCAATAGATGGATGTTTTTTGTTAGAGTAGACACAGAACTTCACTCTATTCTCCACCGGTATATTAAACAAACTCTGAAAGCTCTATGGTCGTATGGATAATATTTCTTCTACCCGCAGAATTTGTGCGATAAGTGCGTATTGCTATTGTAGCAACATCCTTTGACGAATTAAAAGACATATTTCTGAGTCTAGAAAAAGAAGCTGCTACTGTAGGATTAAAAATTAACGAGCCTAAGACCAAACATATGAAACGGAAACAAGACGGATCCGCCCAAAATATAACAATAACTGATTATAACTTTGAAGGAGTAAATAGTTTTATATATCTAGGTGCCTTAATAAATAATAAAAATGACGTGCATCTAAAAATTAATGATAGAATTCAAGCAGCACAAAAATGTTTCTACGCACACAAAGGCCTTTTCAGGTCAAAAATTTTAGCCAGGACAATTAAATTGAGAATGTACAAGACCATAATACAACCGGTCGTAACATACGGATGCGAAGCATGGACCATGACAATTAGTGACGAAAATAAATTGAAAGTATTCGAAAGAAGAATACTGAAAAAAATATTTGGTCCCAAAATAAATGACGATAGTGAATACCAAATCAGATCAAACGAGGAGCTAGAAGCACTAATTGAAGAACACAATATTGTTAAGTTTATTAAGGCACAAAGACTAAGATGGGCAGGTCATGTGGTGAGGATGAATGATCAAAGGATGCTAAAAAGAATATTAGACGCAGTACCGTACAATACAAGAGCAAGAGGTAGACCAAGATCACGATGGCTGGATGAAGTCGAGTGCAACTGTCGAAAGATTGGGGTTAACGGTTGGAGGACAGTTGCACAAGATAGAGCAGAATGGAGGAAAGTTGTGGACGAGGTTAAGGCTCATCCCGAGCTGTAGAACCAACAGATGATAATGACCCGCAGGATTTATTAATTTCGGGAGGGAATCTGTTCCCTATATCACCGCAAATAGACTTTTATTACGATTTATCCGCAGAATGATTTAAATTAAATTTTAATATTACCCCAAAATAAACAGAACCAACCCTATTAAGAATAAAAAAAAAAATAATAATCTAGAGGTATATCAAACCGTAATGCTAGTTTTTTTTTTCTACTTAATTTTATTTTTAAAAGAAAAATTTAACTTGATTTTTTCTTTTTTCTTAATTCGATTAATAAAAATTTCCAGGAAACGACTAGTTAGCTGCTTAGTTTTTTGAAAGTGAAGTGTAATTTTTGATTTTGTCTTTTTTATTTTATTTTAGTTATTTTTGTTTTGTTCAGAGAGTTGATTTCTACAAAAAGACTTTGTATTAAAGTATTAAAGTACAATGGAGGTATACAACATTGCTCTGTTGAATAATAAGCCATTGATATAGAAAAGGACAATAAAGAAAATAACTAAATTAATGCCAGTTGATTTTCCACACTGGAAAATTTTATTTTTCTTGTTGATAATAATATTTTGAGTGAAGTAAGTAGAAAAGTGCGGGGATAGTGAGAAGAAAGGGTATATTTTATTTTGAAAATTATATTCTATAATAATATGGTGTATGATATCTATGTGTATATGCATGTATATTGAAATTGTACAAATTGAAAAATTTAAAAGAGATTTTGATATTATCGAAAAGGGGGGGAAAATGAAAATTGAATTCTACTGAAATTACAATAAAATGAAAATCAATTTTTTAGAAGGAAATTATTTCTCTATTTAATATCTATGTTATGCACATATTCTATTAAAAATTATTTCAATAATAATGTTTTAGAAATTATGTCTTTTGTATTTTTAAGGATAAAATTTAAAATTTAAATCTATTTTAGAAGGGGTGTATTTATAATATGGAATTTTAAATTAAAATTTAATATGGAATAAAAATATGGTCATGATGGGTGAACATTTTTTCTTATATAGATTTCTAATGTTCTTGCAAATTTTATTTTAATTTTGTGTTTTTTTATATTGAAATAAAATTAAAAATTTTAGTTTAATAATATGCTGTAGTAATATCTAATATTGACGAGGCTACAAATAAATTGCAACGAGCAAGCGACAAGCTATATACCTCTGGACAAAGAAATGGAAAATTAAACTCAATGAGTTAAAATCGGTATTTGTAAATTTTACAAATAAAAAAATTAGAAAATCAACCATCGGTAAATCTGAATGGAGTGAATATAACCCTAAAAAACAATGATAAATATCTAGGAATGATATTAGATGTCAAACTTAGGTGGAAAGAGCACGTCAAAAGGAAAAAAATTGAGCTTGATAATAAATATAAAGAAATGTAATGGCTTAGAGGTCCAAATTCGAAATTGCCTACACATACATAACAATATATTATTATGTAATCAGATAATCAAACCGACATGGTTCAAATATGGGGATATGTGGAACAAACACATGTACTTTGTATACAAAAATTCCAAAATAAAGTCTGGTGCAACATGCTAAGTGTATCTTGGTATGTTCGCAACAGTGACTTGCACAGAAATCTAAAAATTCATTGTTTATTTTTTTTAAAACTCTTGACAGTAACTTATCTATTCATTTAATATGGAAAACTACTGCTATTTTCAGGAATTAAGCTTTATTTTATTTAAGTGGTTACCAGATTATACTCTCAATTATTTTTTGTCATTTATTTTATACCAATGACAAATGGTACTAGATCAGGTCGAAAAACCAATAAAACATTTTCTTTGCTTCATCTGGAATCGAACCTGGGACTTTTTGGTTGAAAGGCAGACGCTCAACCTACTGCGTCACTCAGCGTGTAAGAAAGTGAAATAAAAATATATGCAGCAAAGCATCTGGCTCGTTTGGAAGGTTATCTTAATATTGAGGAAGGTTATATTAACTCAAATGCTGTTAAATCAGAATGATACCAGATGGTTTAAAAGAACTAAGTCATTAGATTTAATACGTAAACTTTCCCTTCAAAAAAATAACACTAGCAATTAATTAATAGTTAGTCCGTCGGACTAATTTTAATGGGAGGGGTGTGGTTTAGTCAGTAAAAATTATGACATGTAATATAAACCACGGAGCTCATTGTGATATTCTCAACAATCCACGAAAAAAAATATGCTGTAGTAATTATGAAAACAATAATAATTTGTTCATTATGGATCGATGTCTCAACATTAAAACTAGTTGGATTGGTAAGTAAAAATTGAAAATCCATACAATAAAAACAAATATATAGAAAAAAATTATAAATTTGTATTATTGTATTAAATCAGTTCCTTAGAGAGACGGGTATAAACACAATTTTTACCCAATATGTAAGCGAGAGTTTCGAAAATCATATACGATCAACAACGAGAGGTCTGCAAAGACGTATTGGAGTAATATTCTACCACAAAAAATGTTTTCGTCGTACCTACTACAATGGATTATTTAGATTTTTATTTTTCTGTTTATTTTCCAGGATTGACCCCAATAAACTGACAAGAAAAGGTATTTTTATTATTATTTATGTATGTAGCTATGTATATTCATATCATATTCGTAAGTAGATATAATTCGTATAAAATTTAAAGAGTAAAATTATTGTTTTAAAGAGCAAATTGTTTTAAAGATGAATTGAGAGAGCGGGTTGTAATGTGGCAACCCGTTATATAGAAATAATATTTTAAAAATTTGTATGATATGAGACTTCTTTGTATTAGATGTTCTGGGCATAAACTTAATTCAAACAAAACTGATATGTAGAATGGAAAAAACAACATGATTGAGCCCAATAAACTGACAAGTAAAAGTAAAAAAACTATTTTGTGTACAGTTTCAGATTCCGGAGAATCTTTTCAATTATCCCGCTTCATATCTTTAGTCGAAAAATGCTGTTTGTAAGCCTAAAACAATGTTATCAGCACCACATCGGTTTGCAAGTTACTAAGTTGTTCGAGGCTAGTTAACAGACTTTTATCCTTTAAGAAGAAGACGTAGAATGAAAACTTGGTAAAAGAATTGACAATGTAGAAGAAAGTAAATGGTATATTATGGTCTGATAAAAAACAATTGAATTGAGATAGAATTGAAAAATGCCACCCGTAGTGTTCAGCTATACTCACTGTCTCTTGCAAGAAATCTAGAAGAAAGTAAAATAAAACATCAAAATAAGGCAAATAATTGTAATCAATGCAATAAAATTATTTATTTTGGGAAGGATAAAGTTATACAGTATGACGGAGATTGTAGGAAAATGTACTAAAACCTTTGCTCAAGACTGGATATTAAAGAAATCAACAAATTCGGCGATGATCCATGTAAAATTTGGTCTTATGATGATTGCAAAGAAAAGCGTGAAAAACAGCAAGCTATGGGTTCCAACAATTCAATAAACTCCTCCAGTTTGTTGACAAACAAAGGAAAAACATATCAAATATTATTGTCAAATATGATATTTTAATCACAAAAATATTTTTTAAATCGGATTACAGATAATGTAATTGCTTCATAAAAATAAGAAAATGGCAAACATCAAACTTAGTGTTGGTTAGATCTAAAAGTAAAATTAACATTGTCAAAAAACTTATAAATTGCTTTTTAATTTCGTGTTGGCCAAACAATTTGCAGAAAATTTTGCTTTTAAAGGTATTTAACTAAATCCTGTTAGTTTCTTCAAAGCATTTATTTGAATTCTGTTTTTTTTTTTTTTTTTTGGAAAGATTACAAATTCATCGTGTTTACGAATACTAGATACTGCTTTTACTACAGATTCTATTGAATGTGGTAATTAATGTGCTGACCGACCTATATAAAACGTTCAAATCAAGCAACATAGCACCTGATATAGAAATAAATCAAGTACAATTTATTCAAGCAGATAGCCGAATAACGGTTATCAGATGAAGAGAATTAATAAAGAAAACAAAGAGTTTAAAATTCAACAAGACTCTAGGATTTGACTTAATTACAGCCTACCGTTAAAAGCTTTGTCAGTAGTTCTAGTTAAAATAATGAATGCATCGCTCAATCTAAAATATACTTCAAGTACTGTGGTAAAAAGTAGTAGTAGAAATTATAATGATTCAGGCTAAGTCTCACTGACCTATTCCAGTGATACCAGTAATATCCAGGTTATTTGAGAAATTACTACTTAAAAGATTACAACAGAAAATAGAATTATCACTTAAAATCCCCAAATTGGGTTGGAAAACAACGCTCAACTGTTGAAAAAATCCATCGAATAACTGTTGTCAACGAACAGACACCAGGAAATTTTATCTTTATTTCCAGGATCTTTATTTTTATCTACTGTTCAGTGTGCCTGGATGTTTTATAAGCCTATGACAGAGTATGACAAGAAGGATTTATTTACAAGGTGCAAACGTATTCTACCGAAAGCATATGTCGAAGTAATCTTTATTAAAAAGAGTATTTCATATTGAGCAAGGAGAAGATTGCTCTACGCGAAACAATTTTGATTTATAATCAAATTTTAAAGACGGTCTGGACATTTCGTATTCAAATATGGGGTTGTACTAAACCACTCCATATTTAAACAATCCAAACGTTCTGAAACAAAATGTTGGGAAACATTGTCAATGCGCTCTGATAAGTTTTTAGTGCGTTAGAGTCACTTTGTTCTTTTGATGATTTTCTTCTATCTGGAAAAACAGCAAAAAAATGTCGTACTATGTGGTGGGATTTGCATTGAATATTTTAATATTTTAAATGAAGACATTTTGAGCAGATTTTTAAATTTTTTTAGGTTGTAATGGGATTACTTTAAATTGGTTGCACCTTTTTTATGTTCACCAAACTCAAAACTATAGCGGTTCATGAAATGAAAGAAAAATTAAATAAAAAAGCTTTTATTTTTGTGTTTTTTTTGTTTTTTTGTTATATTGTTTTTTTTTTTTTTTAGAACTATTAAGATAATATTAATTTTATTGTCCTGTATTTCTTTTCATTTTTTTTTTCATTTAATAGTTACATAATATTATAACAATTGATATAGATAATCATTTTTTTTTTTAATATGTTTTAGTTTCATTTTTATTTTTGTTTTAATTTCAATGTATATTTATTAATTTAATTTATTTATTATTATTATTTTTATTTTATTATTATTAAATATATTTTTTATTTCTTTTTGTTTCAAAAATTTAAAACTTAATTAAACGAAAACTCAATAAATTTTACATACAATTTTTATTTTGTTTTTTTTTTCTTGATTATTAAAACAATTAATATAAAATAATTGAACTTTTTTTTTTGCTAAAAATTTATAAAAATTTTTTTATTTTTTCTTTTTTTTTGCGTTTTAATTTTTAATTTGTTTTTAATTGTTTTTTTTTTTTTTAAATATTTACAATTTATTATTTAAAAAAATTTTTTAAACATAATTTTGTCTAAAATAATAATGGAAGATTTTAATTCAAATTAGATTTTAATAATATTAAATATTTTAATTTCAATATTAAATGACAAACCAATAGTTTTACTGAAAAGAAAAATTTTAATATTTCGTTTTAAAAATATTTTTTTATAAAAATTTGACTGTTTTGAAAATTAAATGTTGCTATTAATTAAAGTCTGGAAAGTATCAATTGTTTGAAAACTTTGTCATTAATAAATTACCACTCACAAACGTTTTGTAGTGCATTAAATGTTGCATCAAATTTTTCAATGTTTACAATACATCCACATATTTATGTGTCCACATTAAATTTTTGTTTTGTTCAATTTTATTTTGAAGCATTTTGACAGATATTTAAATTTAACATGAAATAATTTTTGAAGAGCTGTTTTTGTCAAATGAATGCCAATTGAAACAGAATCATTATAGTCGTTCCCATTTTGTTTTTACAACTACAATAAGTGCTTTTCTGCTGCAGTTAATGAATAATATAAGAACTGAATTTGATATGAGGTATAGATTTTAGGGTTCTAAAATACTAGGTTTTTAACATTGTGACTTAAACTAAAGAACATAATAATATAACAAGAAAAAAAATAAATACACCAGTATTCATTTAGTTCATCCATGTATATGTAATATTTGAATATTTTTTCAAATCAAAGGTTCAAAGTAAGAAATATAAAAATTTTTTAACACATTTACGAACTCCAATGAATTTATGCACGTGCAGTATTTCTTTATATGGATTTTTATTTGTATTGAAAAGTATACTAAAAAGTAGGTAGATATAATTTTAAATTTTCATTAAAGAAATTTTTTTGATTTGGTTAATTTTGTCTCTTTTTATTTATCAATGTTATATTTTATTATTTTATTACTATTATTTTTTGTAGATTCTGCGATTTTATCAGTGACTATCACTGATTATCATTGACTCTATTATTGTATGTTTAACTACATAATTACTTATTTCAGTACATACAATAGTACTTACATTGATATTCTGATATTTTATTAATATTTATGAGTGCAGATTATACATTCATATCATATTCGTAAGTAGATATAATTCGTATTAGATTTGAAGAGCAAAATTATTGTTTTAAAGATAAAATGAGACAGCGGGTTGTAATGTTGCGACCCGTTATATAAAAATAATATTTTAAAATTGCATGGAATGAGACTTCTTTTTATTATATGTTCTTTGCTTAAACTTAATTCAAACAAAACTGATATGTAGGGTAATACAAAACATAAAATTGTAAAAAGATGTACTTTTTATTTTGAGAACCAAATTGTTGTGAAAATAATTTAAATGGCTTTGAAATATGTAATTTAATATTTTAAGTATACCTTGATGTTATTAAAGAATTTTTCAATAATATTAAAATTAAAATTTTGAAATATAATTTTAAAAATAAGAATATCATCTGATCCGATTAACTTTTAAATTAAAAAAAAAAATTTAAAAATTATTCAAAATATATTTAATAATAATTCTATTTTAATGTTTACAAATTGATAAGTTTTGACACAATTAAATTATGATCAGAATTAATATATTTCGAATCACTTTTTGACATTTACATGAATAACTGAACACTGTTGTTTAAATTTTTGTGTATTAGTGACATACATATTTTGACATTTCTTTTACAGTTGTATTTGGCATTTTTAAGAAAACATAAACAAATTATTAATTTTGTTTTTAATTATAATTTTCTTTTCGAGTAAAAATTTTAAAAAAGCAGAGTGAATTGACACATAAATATGATAAATGTATATAAAAAATTATATAAATAAATACATGAGCAAATTAATATAAAAGTATGTAAGATAATAAAGAGTTAATTTTGAAAAATTATATAATTTTCTAATTGATTTATTTATTTTGACTTTGATTATACAGATAAATCTGCAGGCCAACTTTATAGCTCCTTTTCTCTTTCGAAATGTGGGCCCTTTTATTAAATTATATTAATTTAATAATTTATAAATTATAAAAATTAATAATTTTGTACATATTTTTGTATATTATATATTTTCATTATTTTTATTAGTTATATTATATCTTTATTAATTATTAAATTATATTTGAACCGATATGGTTGTATTGAAAATTACATTTTCAGTCATTTTCACCATTTGAAATTTTGTTTAGGTTCTCACGGGGTTTCAACTCGTGCTGTTCGGTCGTTACATTACTACATTCGACTGCTTTACCACTCGGCTACCGAGGACACTCTAATTTTCTAATATTTTAGCTATTTTTGTGCGTTGAATTATTTTAGGTTTTCATAATTGGAAAATAGTTTTTTTTTTGCTTTCAAATTTATTGATCTGTTCAATACTGTCCAAATATTATTAAATAGTGCAGCAAAGTTGCAAACCTTTCTTTTCCTATTCAAATACGAAACCTGTCAAAATTATTATTTATGCAACCAAAAATATTTAATTATGTCAAAACTTGATCAATTCGTGTAGACAGTGTTTAATGCAAAATAAAAATTTTACTTTTGTTTTTAATTGTTTATAAGTATTTTAAAAAATAAACTAAATTTATTTAATTATTTAATTTCGTTATACATAATTTTTAATTTCCTTTTTTTTTTTTTTTTTAATTAATCCAACAATTATACATAATTTTTTTTTTTTTATAATTTATTTTTAAATATTAAATTAATTTAAATTACATACTTAACTAGGACATGATACAAAAATTCTAATAATTTATTGTACTTACTTAATAATATAATTTATGTATGTTTATTACAATAATTATAATTTTTGTTAGTGTAAATGTATATGTGTGTATAAAATTGTGTCTGTAGCTATTTTGCAAAAAATTTCAATTAAACTATTTAATTAAAATTTGGTTTTTGTAAATTCTTTCAATTTTGGTTCTTAGAAAAATTAATTTTATAAATCAGGAATATTTCATTAGAAAGAGTTATTATAGAATATTTGTGAAAATTGTAGGAAAACCCAGAGGGAAGTAGGGGGGAAGTAAAATTAAATTGTCTAAAAAATAAATTTTCTTAAAAGTTAGTGCTTTAAAATAAGTGAAATAAATTATAAACATTCAAAAATTGTTTTGACTTAATGGCAAACCTCTTATTATTCCAAAATTTATGGTCGAGCGAGGAAATTAGAGTGTTAAAAGAAAAACATTTACAAAATAAAAAATTTCAGTCTTGTCGGAACAAAATTAAAATGAAATGGGAAAGAGAGGAAAAATAAAATTGCTAGATTAGTTGTTCGTATTCGGAACAATTAGAACTACATGATAGGCAACTTCCAGAACAATTTACTGAATTCAGGTAGGTAGAAGTGACCATTTCAGTTTACAGAATTTAAGAATTTCGAATTTTGTGGCAGCTTTTATATATAGATCTGTCAAAGCTGCAAACAATTTAGAACTTGAAATCCAATTTTACGATAAATTATTTTGAAATGTACAAAAAATCACCGCCAGTTAAATTATTTTGAAATGTAACAAAAATCACATGGAAGCCAACACCTTTATTGGAGAAGTGCATTAGACATGAAAGAATTCAAAATTTCTGCCTGAATACAATGCGTTCATAATCAAAGTCAATGGAAGACAATATTACTCCACGTGTAGGATTTTATGAAAATATGTAAGGAAGAAAAATCACAAGTCTGGTATTAATTGTTTTGTGTGTGTGTTTTTTTTTTTTACAAGATCTAATTACGTATAGTAAATTCTGAAGATGTTAAGTTATGTAATGCTAAATTAGTCCGAACAGGATCTATACAAGTAAATAAATATATAATAATGAATTCAAAATTAAATTAAATTATAATAAAAAGAAGATCCGATTTGATTGAAGAATAATTTTAGATAGTGAAATTTTTGTGTATACATAATTTATAAATATTTGTAATAATATTTAAATTATTTGATATTTGAATTATATTTGAATTAATTTTTATTTAATTATTTTTTTAATTTTATTTATCTAATGATTTTTGTTTTTTTTTTTTTTTCTTGTTCTATATATTAAATTAATTTTATACTTATAATCTAAATGAAAAAATGATATTTATTTGTTTTTGTTGTTCTTGTAAACTATTATTAATCTCTTATAATAGTTTATTATAATTAAATTTAAATTTAATTTTTTTTATATACTCGTATTTTTAATTAATAATATTGCATTGTTAATTTGGTTTATTTTTTTTTTTTTGTGTTTTTTTTATTGTTTTTTTTTCATAAAAATAATTATTTAACTTTCTTATGCAATTGATATATATTATGTATGTATATGTCGGGTTTTATTTTTATAATATTATATAATATGTATATATATATATATATAAATTTATTTATTTACATCAAATAATTTTTTATTTTAATATTTTTTTTTGGATTTTGTTTTTATGGTTTTTATTATTTTTAATTTACTTTTATTATATTTATTTTTAGGTTTGTTTGTTTGTTTTATTTTTTAAATTTTAATTTTCAACATTTCTGATTATGAAATCAGAGTTTTATTAAGTTTTATATATATATTTATGTTTATATATATATATATTTGTTTTGTTTTATTTTTTGGTTTATAAATTTGAATTAATTATTTTAATTAATTTTATTATTTTTTTTTTTTGTTTTTAATTTTAAACATTTGTTTTTCATTTTTATATTTTTTGTTTTTTTTTTTTTATTAATTTTATTTAGAAATTTGATTTTTATTTATGTTTATTTTAAATTTAATTTTAATTTTTTTATATCTAGAATATTGTCATACGTGTTGATGTCATCAATTTTGTTTTTAATAGTGTTTTTGTTTTGTTTTTTTTTTTTTATTTTGTTTTTATTTGAAATATCAAATTGAATATGAATTGAATTAAAATTTTAAATTGAAAGAAAATGTTAAGGCCGGGTTTTTAGCTAATAATTTGGAGTTTAGAAAGAGAGGAGTATAGTAATATACTATCAATGTAAACTAAGTAGTTAAATTATAATATTTTTATGGTAACTTTTATAGATAATTTGACACATATATATACTTATAATATTGATCTCGAGCTCGAAGTAAATAAATGAATTTGTAAAAAAAAGTTTTTATATATATATATAATATATAGAAATAATTTATTATATAAATTTTATTATATAATTATTATATTTTATTATATTATATTATATAAATCAATATTATATTATTTTTTATTATTGTTATTTTATGAAACATTTTTTTTTACCAAATCTTCTTTCATTAATTTTTTGTGTAAGTACAGAATTTTTTATGTTTGTATTGGAAATATCGGCTATAATTATCCTTTTTTTTCTTTTCTTTTTTTAAGGAATCTTTGTGAAAATATTTTTTTTTTAAATATTCTGCGATATTTATGGTAACTCTTTGCAGTTAGATCAAAACAGTAATATCAGCAAGGTATGAACGGCTTTCGAGCGATTTTACCAAATGTGGGTAGCACTAGATGAATATTCCCTGAATGAAAATCCACTATAGATGATACTCTGACCAAAATTATACATTATCATAACTTGAATTTTAGTTTCCCGGATATAGACGGACCCGTTAAACTATTTGAAGCTTTTATAAAAGCATTGCAAATTTTTTATATTGGTAGTAGTATGATTACTCAGTAAGTCTAGAAAGTAGCCTTTTAGGTGGATATTATTTTAGAGTGTGAGAGCATACGTGCAATTAAATTAATTTAGTGTAATTGAACTATTCCAAACAAAAATTATTTTTTAAAGTGTGCTAAATTGAGTTGATGGACCGATAGTTACAATTAATATCCAACGTCAATTATTGACTCCATTATTTTATAATCAAACTAAAATATAAATTTAAAAATTAAATAATATTCAACGAATGTCCTAATAACATATCCTTGGGCTTATTTAAAACTATAATTTTCAAGTCCAATTTGTTGACTTTGCTTGTAAATTTAAAAAAAAATTGACATCGTGTTTTTATTTTTTTTTTTGTTCTTTCGTAATTTTATAATGGCACACAATTTTTTTGTATAAAATTAAAATTAATTTAAATCATTTGAAGTTATGAAATTCATATTTTAATAAAATAATTTTTTATAATAAAATTAAAAAAAAATTAAACAATTTTTTTTATGTAATTGTGTTTTTGTTGTTTTTTTTTTTTTATAAAAAATATTGAAAATTTAAAATTTTTTTTTTGGTTTTTTCAATTTTTAACAATTTTTGTTCTCTTCAACATTTTATAATTTTCATCATATGACATCCTGGGGAAATATAATAAAAATAAAAATTAATTTTATAATATGTGATAATTTAAAGTTATTAATTAATATTATTTCTTTGATAGTGATAATGTAGTGCTATTTTAAATTTGATTACATCTAACTACATTTTGAATTATATTTTTTTTTTTACCAAAATCAGTCATAACTGAGGCTGAAAATATTAATACATTTTCGTATAGTATAGTTTATAATAGAATGTAGAGATGAAGGAAAGTATAAGTAAGATTAGTTGAGGTATAATACAAAATTAAGCTATAGATTGTGAGCGATGTGTCCAGATCCAAAATCTTGAAACTATATTTTTTAATCTATTTTCTTATATGTATATTTTTAAGTACCTATATATCGTACTGAATTATGTTTATTTATTTTCGATTGTTTTGATGAATTAGATTAATAACATTTAATTCACTCACTCTCTGCTTTAAAAGCTCATTTGAGTTATCAAAAAAGAAAAATAAATAAATAAAAACAGAATTCAATCAGATATTTTTTTTTCTTGTTTATTTAAATTCGCATCAGGCTACAAAATTCTAACTTATAAGATCAAGATAACAATCTGGGACTTGTGTAATTAAGACATGTTGTGTACGAGTCCTGTTTTGTAAAATGTTTTCATTAGAAGAACATATCAAACACTACTTTTTGATTATTAAGGGGTTTTTTTTATCCATCTTTGACGTTAAGATTCCTGACGTTACTATGTTTACTTGGTACGTCATGTCACATACTTTGTGTCAGTTTTATTTTTATTGTGTTGCATAAGATATATGAGTATTGATATAGATATTGACATAAGTAATATTTTGAGTTATAAAGTATTAATTATTTTTTATTGATTTTATAAATTTTCTATATAATATTTTGTTATTTTTTTTTATATATATTTTATACCCCCCACGGGAATCGAACCTGTGACTACCACATTGTAATTGAAACACATATCTTTGCTCCAACCGATTAGGCTACGGAAGGTACCACTGTCAAAACCCTAGTTTCAATTTAATTGATCCTATTGGCTTGCCTGCACATTTATGTGCAGTGGAGCAAAATAAATTAAATTAAATTAAATTCAATTTATTAAAAATATGTTAGTCGGTTTAAGTATTAAATAAAAGCCTAGATTTTAGTCTGGTATATGGGGTTTTGAAAATGTAAATTTAGTTCTGTTTCTATGGTGAGATTATCAAATTTTGAGAACACATTAAATAAAAATATAACTTCATATATTCGAAACCTAATCGATATTAAAAACTTAAAAAATAATTGATTATAAAAATACGCAGAAGAGATTGCATTTAGGGTTTCTGAGACCGAATTACTCGAACTCGAATTCGCCGAACCTTCAACGTAAGATCTTCGAATTCAAAGTTCGGCGCCTGATTTATCGAATCTAAAAATTTAAAAATTCAAAAAATATTGTACCAATATTATGCAAGTAGGCGACGTCCAATTTAATAAAACAATGCAAGTCATTTTATTTATTTGCATTTATTATTAATGTACATATATCTTAACAGAAAACAAGTGAAAACTTCTGAAATTTTAATTTTTAAAAGATTTACATTATTAAGTTCGTGAAAAGTTAAATTATTCTAGGAAAGGTAAACGATTTTAAACAATTTAATAAATTCTTTACAATACAAATTTAAAAAAAAATATACAACAGGAACCATGTCAAATAATAATAAAACATCAAAAGTGTGGAATTATTCTACGATTTCTGCGGGTGTAAGCTTGAAGCATGTTAAAGCTTGTTGTAAACTATGCAATACATTAATATCCAATGCGGATGAATCCACAACTGCAATTTCGAGACATCTCAATATTATCCATGGATTTGATTCAAAAAAAAGGTCAGCTGCTGATGCAATAGGACATAATAAAATTCCAAAAACGATGATTGATTTTGTGATTCGCAAAAGTTTAGAAGAAATTGTTTCTAAGTTGGCGGCTGTGGATGGCTTATCAATCAGAGCCATTACAAGATCAGAATTCATCAGAGAATAAATAGGAAAATGTACTAAAGGCCTTCTAAAAAAATGAGACCGACGTAATGAACCTGGTACACAAACATTACATGGTGAAAAAAAACAGAAATAATACATGAACTCGAGGATTAAATACATCAAAACAAGAGATTCAGTATTACTCTGGATGAATGGACAAGTATGAGGATGAAAAAGTATGTTAATATTAATGTTCATTGTGCTGAAAAGAAAGAACCATATAATCTGGGTTTAGTCAGAATATTTAGAACTTGTTCTGCTATTCAATTAGTTACACTGGTCACTAATCATTTAACTAGTTTTAACATTAGACATAAAGTGATATAATTGGATCAACAAGTGATGACGCCAGTTTGGTTGAGAATGCCCTGTGATATTTCAGTTATGTCTCACTCATGGTATTCCACTTAGGTGTATATGATACATTATACAATACATATACAAGTGATGAAATTGATGCTATAGACGTAAATTACCAAAATGGTCATCAATTAGATTCCGATGACGACAATTTTGAGGATAATGATTTAGATGTATTAAGTATTATTGAAACTGATTGCCAAGAAGAAATGCTTTATAATAATTCTGATATTAATGACAATATTAAAATTGTCCGAGAAATTGTAAAATTCTTCAGATATTCTACAATAAGAAGCAGAGAAAAATAATAAAAAAAATTGGCCATGAACGCCAACTAATACTGGACATTAAAACACGTTGGTGGAATTCAATGGCAAACATGGTTGAAGTTTTTTTACAACTTCGGGAATTTATAGCAGAAGCACTTGCTGATTTGAATGCAATCAACTTATTGGATAACATAAATTTTAAACTTCTCAACGAATTGAGTGAAGCCTTAAAACGTACAGAAAATTTGCAAAAATTGTTCAACGCTCTATGTTCAATTAAACCCACTTCAACGGACTCTGAAAGAGCTTTTTCTGTTTCTTCCAATTTTTGCACCGAAATCAGGTCGAAATTATCTGATAAATCTTTAAATTCGTTGTTATTTTTAAAATTTTATTATTTACGACAAAAAAAATAAATATATTATATCATATGTAATAAAATACTTAATGGAATCAAATATTTAAACAAAACTTATTACTTTAATAAAAACTATTTTTTTACTACATTTAATAAAAATTTAACGAATTGGAAGGATTCGACGAATTTCGAAATTTAATACTCGGATTCGCCGAATTTTATTTTCCCGAGTTTTCAGAAACCCTAGTTGCATTAATGTTTAGTCTGAAATAATTTGAGAAATCAAATCATATGCAAGTAGGATTTAGTCTAAATGCTTGTTGTAAAATTAGCAACATGTCCAACTGTTAGTTTAACAGAGTTGAATAAATTGAGTTGAAAAATATTTCAGGAGTTCTATTTTTTTTTTTTCAGATTTTTAAGTCAGATTATTGGACAAGTCAGTTTTTATACACAAAGTAACGTAAATGTTGTATTATTTATTTTCGTTTATGTTATGATATATAATAATTGTATATCTATATACGTATATAATATGTAATCTTCAGAGTGTAAGTAATTTACTTTTGTTTTTAAATATGGATTTTTCTGTGATGTTTTATACCAAAACTAATGTTTTGTCTATATCAAGGAAAAGAAAATTAAATTTTTTTAGAATAGTAAAATATAACAAAAAAATATTTACTTGTATGTGGGAGTTTTATAAAATATTAAATATTTTTTAATTTGTATATAGTTTTGTCAATAAAAGTAATGAAGATTAAAAAAAAAAAAATTTATTGACAATAATATTATATAAATGCACAACTTTATATCGCATTGTCCATTATATTTAGGGTTTCCAGTACCGAAGAGTTTCTTTAAAACCGGTATTTTGGTACTGATGTCAATACCGAAACCGGGAATACCGGTATTTTCCGTAGTCAAAAAAACTTATTTTATTCAAGTCAGCGATAAGAAAAACATAATTTAAAAAAAAAAAAAACATTCTTTATTTCATTTTTCGAAAAATTGACTGAAATCATAAATTAAATAAGAATAATAAGCTTTTAAAAAGCATAAATTATTTATACTGTCATCCGAAAGTATCGATTTTGGTTAATAACAGCCCTGCTGCTGAAAAGGCTCTTTCTGCTTCAACACTGGTAGGTCGTACGGTTTTTAAATAACATTTAATTATACTTAGATACTTGCCCTTGCAACCTTCCTCTTCGTAATATTTCACTTCAGCTCGAATATCTTTTAGAAGCTCTTGTTTTGATTTTATTTTTTGGCTGACATTGCTTTGTTTGCATTCCGATCTTACTTGATTTGCATTCCTTTAATTTTTGTTGAAGAACTTCTTTTAATGACATTTGTTTTCTCTCTTCCTCGACTATAATTTTTGAATTAGTGATCACTAAAACGTTGTCCGCATTTGATTGTCTCTTAAGTCTGATGAAAGCGTGCACAATCTTTCCAATAGAAAAATAATTTGGGACTGCAATATTGTTTTTGAAGTTAAATTAAATATGTCATAATCTTCTCGTTCATTGTTAATATTTTTAGGATCCTGCAGGAAACTGAAAAGATCTGCATATTTGAAACGGTGTTCTATAATTCTACGTGTTTCGTATTCGATTTTAAGATCATTATTGAACGAATTTAGTTGCTTAGTAAGTTCATCAAACGTAAACTCCAATGAAATGTCGGCTTTATACAAATCAGCATCTGTCGAAAGCATAAACTTTCTACAGCTAGTTTAATAGAAGTTAACGCTGTTATTATACGAAAAATTAAGTCAAACTATTCTTTTGAAATCGCGATGTCCATTTGTAAATCAATTAAAAAGAACTTTTCAATTTATAGAACCATTCAAGCATAAACAAAATACTACTCCACCTGGTTCTACGATCTAAAATTAACTTCAATTCTTTTCCATATTCTTCTTTGACATGCTTTTGTAAATACAAGTTATTTTTTGTTGGAGATTGCCGAAATATTTTTTCAACTCTTCTTACTTTGACAATTGAGGGTTCAATATGCTCGTTTAAAGTTAGGTCAACTTGTTCTTCACAAAAATCGTCTCTTGAGAATGCTTTTGATTTGAAAAAATAGGTTGCTGCAATTCAAATTCAAAATATTTTGAATTTTGGTGCACAAAAAAAGTAGAAAATTAAACTTTTTTTAATATTTTTAAACTATTACAAAATTTATTAGTCAATACCGAAATACCGGTTTTCTTGGTTCGGTAGTGTCGGTATTACGGTTTTAATATTTTTCGGTAATACCGGAATCCCGGTTTCGGTAATACCGGTAATGGAAACTCTAATTATATTATCTAGAAAATCCTTAAACCTATTGACATCAACAGAATATCATTAAAAGCATAGATATTTTTTTTAGCTATGATTATTTGGACTTTTACTCTCTTGTATTATTTTAAGTATAATAATCAGTTTCTAATTTGAAAATTATAAAAAAAGCGTTATTTCCTTTTGAGATATTATATGGGTAAAAATTAAGCCCATTCTTATTTCGACCAAATCTTTGAGGCTTAATAAATCCTAAGAGCTGAGAATATAACTAATGTTCCTACAATTTTTTAAAACATCACCTTTCTATATTTTTTGTTCATTTTGTTCTCTTCAATCAACCCTTGTTGGTTTTTTGTTTTGCTTTATTTATTTATTTTCAAAATTTTAAATTTACAGTAATTAATATATTTATACAATAAAATTCTAGTTTCCTTTCACTAATCATTTGTATTTATTTTGCAAATATCGATATTTCGGAAGCAACTTACTTTCTTCATCAGTGCTTTGCGACTAATTAATATTTACACTAATCCTTACATATAATTATATAATTTGAAGCCTTAATAATATGCTCATTTTGTTAACAATAGTAATTCCTTAATAGTGCTACCTAATCTACAGTGTTTTTTTTTTTTTTTTTTTTTTGTATAAATATTATTTATTGAATTTAAACTAGTCTTACGTAATAACCCTTATTCTAGTATTTATGATCTTAATTCTACCTGAACTATGCTACCCTTACATTCTTTTAGAATTTTTTCTACTCTTCTTACTGAATCTGGCAAGGGATTCTTTCTAAGTTCAAACCACCCCCATGGACAAAATATGGCAGCATATCATACAATGATTAACAGACTACTGACCACACCTTTATCAGAAGAAGACTTCAAAAAGGAAAAATTATATATTGAGGACACAGCAGAAGTAAATGGATTTATGAAAGAAAATATTGAGAAAATAATAAAGAAGAAGAGCCATAGAACTGAAATGGAAAATCTCTCAACTTTATTCGAACAAAACATAAATATGGAGAAGCCAAAACGAATTTGTGTAACACATTCCGCATACACAAAAAAATTTAGCAATATATTTAAGAAATACAACTTAAATGTAGTCACTACTAGCAGAAATCTTAAATTATGTAATCTGTCAGGATCTGCTAAAGATAAGAAGAGCATAGACGAAGTAAGTGGTATATACAAAATATCATGCCAAGATTGCACAAAAACTTACATAGGACAATCCAAGAGGTTAATTACAGTTAGATTCCAGGAACATATAAGGGAAGCACAATTGGCGAGGAAAATAAGCTACACGAATTTTAGGTCAGCTGTAGCTCAGCATATAGTTAAAGAAGAACATCATATAAATAAGAATAGTTTAAAATTAATAAAAGAGGTAAACAAAAATAATAAACTAGATATGTATGAAAGCCTGGCAATATCTAGAGAACCTGTTAACAACAGACTTAATAATGATGTAGGTAGTGGATTCTCACCATTATTTAGATTACTTTAAAATTAAAAATCAGGTTCAGGTAGAATTAAGATCATAAATACTAGAATAAGGGTTATTGCGTAAGACTAGTTTAAATGCAATAAATAATAATTATACAAAAAAAAAAAAAAAAAATTTAATAAATAAAACACTGTAGATTAGGTAACACTATTAAGGAATTACTATTGTTAATAAAATGAGCATATTATTAAGGCTTCAAATTATATAATTATATGTAAGGATTAGTGTAAATATTAATTAATCGCAAAGCACTGATGAAGGAAGTAAGTTGCTTCCGAAATATCGATATTTGCAAAATAAATACAAACTAGGGGCCCCTGTTGAGTAATTATATTTCAAGTTGAAGTCAAATTTAAAGTTTTTAAAAAAACAGTAATTTACGTACTGACATAGACTTCGCACGATATAGCAGAAACCACTCGTGTTTAATAAAAAGTTTTGTGGTTAGTAAATTTTATTTAGGACACATAAATACACGTCCCTCATATACTGCTTCGTTTCCGATATATTCCCTATAGTAAGTGGCATTTAGTGTATAAAATTACTAAAAATAAAAATTTTGTCATTAAAGAGGTATGTATATATATACCTACATAATACATAATTTTAATAAAAACTATGTATCAAGTGACTATATCAAAATAAATTTGCTAGTCATATGAACAATTTAACTGATTTTTTTTGTTTTTGCTTTTTTATATTTTTTATTTGAAATGAATTTATTTCTTTGTTTTTATTTGGCATATGTACATAGATTCATTTGAAAGTATATAATATAAATTATATAATAACTGATTTGTTTGCTTTTGTTTATTACTTTCATAAGATCTCACTTATGCATAATGTATTTGCTGAATAATAAAATCATATGAGTACAAAATTTTCAACTGTGTGCGCATTTTTGTTTTATATACAATCTTATATATTATATATATTAGACGTTCATTAAGGAGTAGGAGAATCGAAATAAAATAAAAAGGTGTCTACTGCGCAGGACCTTAAATGCTTGTCAATTATAATTATAGATGATTAGTGAAAGGAAACTCGACTTTTATTCCATAAATCTAAATATATCACTAAACACAAATCTGATTATCAAAAACAATATTTATACAAGTTTTTAAATTACATGAATTTTGAAAAAAAAAATTTTTTTATTCCATCCTTAGCCGTAGCTGTCTGGCTTAATATTTATTTCTAAGTGCTCTAAATCTTATGTTTCCAATTAACCCTGTACAACAGGTAATTGCATAAGAAAATACCATTCAAATAAACTTACTTCAATACATGAATACATGTATAGAAAACGGTATCAAGTATTCACAACGAAATAGCGGTAAATAAATATGTTAATTTTTTTTTTTTTAGTTTAAAATAATAAAATAAAATAAATAAAAATTAATTTAAATGATTTTGTTTATATGTACTTTCAGTTTATCCTTTATCCTGTTTCAATCAGAAGTTAACTTATTTCTTTTAATCGAAATATACTCTAAGTTCTCTAAATACATAATATATTATATAAATATGTAATTGTTAAAATATAATAATATAATTTTCATGTCGTGACATAAAAAGATTGAAAATTAATTTTTAAAACATTTCAATGAATGGATAAATTGTACTCTCTCGTAATAATTATTTTGAAAATAACATGAAATTTTCAAAATTTTCGTAAAAGATTTTTTGAACATTAAAAACAGACAAATGCGGTAAATTAACTAAAATTACCCATACAAATTTGTATATAATAATATGTGTTATATGAAATAATAATATATGTCAATAAATTGTTATACATATATATATGTATGTGTTAAATGTAAATGTCAGTATCAGAGTACATTTTATTTTATGTAATATAAAGTTGCAAAATTTTTGTATTCTTCTATTATATACGATTTTATTGAAATCGTGATTGTTAAATTTTATGTACAAAAATAATATAATGGATTCTAATGTATCTGCAGATAGTACTTAAAGCAATTCACAATTGTTTCTATTTTATCATTTTAAAATAATATTGTATAGCTATGTATAGAAAAAAATATACTACTCAAATTATTTGGAATTTGAATATATAAAAATTTATTATTTTTGAAAATAAATGAATATAAAATATGAATTTTGGATCGAGTAAAAAATTTAAATTTTTTTTAATTTTGTATCTTACATTTCAGATTTTAAAAAAAAATTATTTTTTAATTTATTTTCTTTAATAGGACTGCCAATTTGGTTAAAATATATTAACATATATTATGTTTTTCGTATCCAACCAAAAAGAGCTATGCATAACAATTGAATAGATTCTGTAATATAAATATCTATTATCTGTTGGCCCCTAACGCTTCATTCCTCCTGACTATATGCAATAAATATTATTAAGTAATATTTCATTCAAATTCAAACGATTAAAAATACAATAACAAACAACCAGGGGAATAAAATTTAATTATTTTTATTTATTATTTTTTTTTTTATTTTTTTATTTTATTCGTTTTATCTCGATAAGAGCTTAGAGCTTAGCACTTATAGTAAATATATATACAATTTATTTTTATACTAGAAACCTGCGCCACCTTCGCGCCTTGTACATGGTGGTGCCGACAAAACACCTGCTGTAGTAAGTCTAATCAGACCTATTTGATTTTTTTTACAGAAGTTTTTATAAATAATTAAGAAGGGTCAAAATATCGATGCCTGGAATTCAGGATAAAAACCATTGCCGTTAATTTAAAATGTTACAGTCAGAACTCTTGTAAGAAATCACAAAATATGTACGACTTTTAAATTAAAAAAATTATTATTTATTATAATTTAAAGTTTTAATAAAAAATAATAAGAAACTTTCAACACAAAAATTTATGGTTTTAATATTTTTTTTTTTTTAATTTAACAAAAATGTATGTACATTATACATATACATTAATATATATGTATGTATTTCTGCTACATTAATACTTTCAATTATTATGTTTGTTCAATAAACTGTTCTAGAACGCTGTAGAAAAATTAAAATCTGAATTTTTTCTAAATTTTTGCTTGAATTTTTCTAATGTTGAAAAGTGGTGCATATTTTGCCAAAAATTTTAATTAAACATTACGTACAATGATTACACAGTAATACAGCTTAGTTTTAGGGGATGTTTAGTTTTATTGTTATTAAGTTACAAAATTTAAATATTAATCCATTTTTTTATTTTTGTAGGGGACTGTCGGCCCTAAGCCCCCCCCCCCTTCCATATTATTAAAACCCGAATTTAGCTGACGACAGGAAAAAAAAAATTGTTGTTAAACTATTTTGTAAAATCCGGGTTAACTAATTTTATTTCATACATACTTAAAATGAGAGAGCCATCGTTCTCAAATCCTCGATTAGTAGGTAAATTACTCAACAAAGAATTGAACTTACACAAAATTTGCTATATTAAAATGATGCTTTAACCAACTGAGCTAATAACCGATTAAATTTATTTCATCAAGATGCAAACATAAAATAAAAATTTATTTTGATCAACACAAAATGCGATAAAATAAAATAAGTATCTATACCCAAATGAGATATTATGTACAATACAAACGCATACAATCAGAGTACTCGTAAAAAGGAAATTGTATATACCGGGTGTTCCAGAGCATGCGTATCAGCTTTTTAAGAGGGGAAGGAGCCGTTATTTTAAGATTAAAAAAAAAATTTATTAACTAAATCGAGGGTGCTCTATCGATTGGTGATATTTCCAACTTGCGGGAATGACGACCGAAAAAGGGCTTTTAAGACCAAAAATCGCCGAATTTGGCCGAAATCCAGATTTTTATGTGGGAACAGGTACTTTGTTATGCAAATTTGGATTCTACCACAAAAAATAAGAAACTTATGTAAAATAATTTCGATTTCGATTTCGCACCCTTGATTTAGTTAAAGTTTTTTTTTCATCATTAAGTTTTTCAAGATAAGTACAGCGTAAAAATTCGGTTTATTTGAGTGTTCTCGTCCACTCTTGCAAACACTTTACCATCCCTTATCCACGTAAACTTTATTTTACCATTTCGTTTTATGCCTATTAGTCTTTTGAAAAGCAAACTAAAATAAGGAGTATTTTTTTCATTAATGAATAGTCTCGGCTGGTTATCTTTTGTTGGTACAATACACTCAGTGCTTAAGGTTGTATGTTTTTTTTTGTTTCCATAATAATTTGTTTTGTTTCTGTATTTCTGAATTTAATAGCAACTTTATTCTGTTCACCTGCCTTTTTTGATCCATAATTCATTGTTTTTTTTTCATTTTTTAATTCATCACCTTTATCATTTTTTTAAATTTTTTATTGTTCAAATATACTTTTGGAGCAATAGTTGCAATTTCGATTTGCTGGATTGATGGTAGTCCAGTTAGTTCAATAATAGTTTTATTGTACTCCTTTTGCTTCATTAATTCGATTTCTATGGAATTGTTTCTAACCTTACTTCGCGGAACATCATTTTCGATTCTTAGTTGTAGATTTTCATCAATTAGGGAATTAATAGAGTCTTTCAGCTCTTTAATCTCTTTTTGTAATTCACCAAATTGTTGAATCAATTGGTCAAATCCATTGTTAGATCCAGGAAAATGCTTCACTGTTTTTCTTTTTTGCTTGTTCAATTTGCAAGTATTACAGATCCATTTTTTTTTTGTAATCTAGGTTACAGGTATATAAATCTTCAATGCACTTGCCAATGCATCCAATCCCAATGCACAATTGCATTAAAATAGAAATGAATATTTTTATTATAAAATTCACATTTCTTTACCATTTTGATATTTTGACAGTTTGTTTTTTTTTGTATTATTTATAAGGTCGACATTTTTTCTTCATACATACTTTCGACATTACCATAAATTCACAGGGATAAACGTTTTAATGTTACATTTTTTTTAACAACTCAATATTCATGGACAGTTTTATTTTCAGCTACTTCGATCCAGAAATCCAGACAAAATTAAGAAAATTTAGGTCTTATATTGCTTTGGGGACGAGTCATGGAATAATTGCTTTAATAAAATATTGCAATAACAATTTTAAAAACTAGATCCCTTAAAATTGTTGTTAAAGTTGGTTGAATCTTTGTTAATGATTTGAATCATAAAGTAAAGACAATTTGGCAATGTAAATTTGGACAAAAAATTACTGTTTAAAGCGATAAATAATTAAGACAGTCAATAAAATAGATCTATATATAAAAATGTTGTATCCAATTATAAATAAAAAATCCGGGCTAACTGTAGAAAACAAACTAATAATATTTAAAACCATTTTTCGCAATATTCTTTTATACGGGTTCCTATATGGAAGAGCGCTGCGAGAACAAACTCAAATGTGCTACAAAGAAAACAAAATGCAATCCTAAAATTAATCTTGGCTAAATCTTTTTATTTTTCCACCAACAGATTGCATAGCATAGCAAATACCAATACTGTTTCTGAACAAATAGCAAAGATATCGCCTGCCTTTCTAGAGAGCTGTCTAAATTCAGTAAATATGCTAATAAGAGCGATTGCAGATTAAGCTTTTACCAGTTAAGTTTTTTTTTTTTATATAATTAAGTTAGTTTTTAAGTTTTAGGATAAAAATAAACTGATCGAAAAGGTTTTTTACTTGCCATATTTCCTTAAAAAATACATATATTTTTAATAGAAAAGTTCAGGTTAGTCTAAGTAAATTAAAAGTCATAGGTGTAAATACATTAGTATAAGCTCTTAATTATTAAAATTAGAAATAAGGAAAAATGTAAAATGAAAAGGCATAATAAAATAATAATAATAATAATAAATTTACAAAAAATTATTCAATCTAAATCCTATGAATCAGGGTTGTACAGTGTTGTTTTAAAGTATAAATTGTTGTGTATGTGATATAAAAATATGATTTTCGAGTAAAAATCTCCCATTTTTGTTGTTGGAAAGATACTTTTGGATAACAAATGCAAATTTATTATTGGTATTGAAATAGCGAATGAATGAATTTTGATACATGAACATTATTTTGTTTGTTTTTGTATTTCAAGTTATTTTAATTTGTTATCATATTGTTGTTATTATTGTTATTATTAGTATATGTTTAAATTGAATTAATAAACGTGTGCGTAGAGATAGTATGAATATAATTGTAAATTAGTAAATTATGTCTAAACAAAAAACAAAATTTAGACTTGCAATCTCTTTTTGTTTTTTAAATATTTTTACACAATTGATTTGAATATACATAATAAACTTTTTGTTGTTGTTGGTTTTATTTTTTTTAATATTATTGTAATGATAAATCATATGATTTATCGAATTTACGTTATTGAATTGCATATTGCATATAGGTGCGAAGAATATAAATTTTTGATTTTCTGGCATTAAAATTTGTAATAAGAAAATATGACTGGGTGCTACTGAAATAGAGGAGAAAATCCCACTATGCAGTACTGGTATTTTTACTTCCAAAATATGTTCATTTATTATAAAAATTATAAACAAATTTTAATTAAATTAAAAAAATTATTAAGAAGAAACTTCCTAAAAAAGCAAACTGCCATAAAAATAATTCCGCTTGATTTGGGAAAAGAGAAAACAAATCCCGTATCCGAAGCAAAATAAGATCTAAATCTTTATCTGGGTTTTTGAATCGTAAAATAAAGTTATCCATTGGACAATTCGTTCAATGTATGTAATGCACGCCGACGAACTCATAATTAATTTTTTACTTTATTTTTTATTTCTCTTATAAACAATCTGGGTGCAATCTGTCTCTAATTGAGACATTCAGTATGATATTTGTATATGGAAGCAACATTATAATGACTTGCGGACGGAAACCCCAATGATAAGTTATCCATGACAATCTAGTTATATCAATCAATCATGCATAGTTTGGGTAGTTGCACAATGTTGTAACGCTTAAGTCGACTAGCGCCATTTAAGGTCAATAAGTTGTTTGCTAGGGTATTTGGATGAGAATTTAATCTTGTTTGGTATTTGCAGCTTGCACTTCTAATTCCCTCCTTTATGGTTTTCATCTATAGGTCTTGATTTAAAATATCGTTACTTATAAACTATGGTGCACGTGATATTAGTCTTAATACTTTTGATTGGTATCGCTGTAAAATTTCAATATTAGAATTGTTGGCTACTCCCCACAATGGGATTCCGTAAGTTCATATATCTGTTTTAAAATAGCTTTATAATAAATCAGAAGCTTGTATTCCAGCGAAATTGGTTAGTTGGGACTAATGATCCAATACCTTTTTTAATTTAATTTAATTTCTACCTTCAAGTTGTTTTCTTTTGCTTTGAATATGGATTTTCTATGTATGTAATTCTTCTATCCAAATGCATGCCCAAATACTTTACGGTTTCTTTTTGTGGGACTACTTCGATATTTAACATCGTCATTGGACAAGTTTTTCTCCTCAAGGTAAATGTGACATGTGCTAATTTTGCTCCATTCACTCCGGTGCTCCATTTCTTTAGCCGTTGCTGAATATTATTTTTGTGTTGCAGAATCCTGTAGCAACCTTTCACAGTTTCATTTGCTATAACATCAATAGAACAACTGCTTCAATTCAAGATGTTAAAAAAGCTCCAGAGGATCGAATTACAATAAAAATGATAAAACAATTACCATTAATAGCTGTCAAACACATTATGCGCATATTCAATAGGATCCCATGCATGGTTTATTATCCCACCCGATGGAAGCTGTCCCAGATCACGATGACACCAAAACAAGGAAAAGGCATCACCCAGGTAGCTTGGTACGGATCTATTAGCATGTTACCAACTCTTCAAAATTATTTGGGAAATTATTAGTAAAACAACTACAACCTGACCGATCAATTTGGCTTCGGAGGAAAGCATAGCACCTCAGAACAACCACATCGAATAGTCAATCAAATTAACAATACATTAAAAGGAAAACAATACTGTTCCACCATATTCAACGATATATCTCAAGCCTTCGATAAAGTATATGGCATAGTATATGCCATCTAGTGTCCACGAGTTATTGAAAAATTACATCAGTGAGAGAAAATTCATCATCAAATCCAAAAGCTACTCGTCATATGCAAAAAATGTTAACACGCGTAAAGATTTAAATATCCCTACGATCGAATAAGAGATAGATAGAATTGGAAGAAAATAGATATCAAAGCTGGGACATCATCCCAACTCACTTGCAAGAAATCTACTATTTGACATAGGTCACCATCGATTAAAGAGCAAAATATGTGCTTAACATTCAAATAAGATCATAAAACACTAATGATAAAAATAATGGCAGGGATTATTAATTAAAGTTAGTTTATAAGATTTGAAAACAAATTGTTAGTAGAAAGAAAGAAAGATACAATAAAAAAGGCAACGATTAAAAGCAAAAAAAAAATGTAAATAAAATTATTCTCGTGGTTATTTAATTAATGACAGAACACTACCTAAGGTTCTATTATTTAGAATAAAATCTATCTATGTACGATGTAGAGATGAAACAAAAATGATAATTATGATATTAAATTACTTATTAACAACTAAATATTATATACTATTAAATTACTACATTTCATAAATAAATTATAATAATTATTTTTTAAAATAATTATAATGATTTTATCGATAATTGCAGCCCATGTTCAACTAGTCATTAAAAAATTAATAAACAGAAAAAAAAAACAAAAATTAAATAAAATTACCTGTAGGTAAAAAAAAAAAAATCTGAAGCGATTAATTTGTAATTTAAAATTTCATCAATTTAATTGTATCTATAATATAATTATATAAATTATTTATAAATTCACTGATGACACGTAACTACATTGTTTTTATTATTCACATAATATACACATACGAGTAGCAGTAGATACTGACACACACATAAATATAATTATATTAAAATTATTTTTATTAAATAATTTTTTTTTTGTTATTTTATTTTATTTTTCGTATAAGATTTTTTTTCTCTTTTTCTCCTTCAGTATTGTAAAACATTTATTTAACACACAGTTTTAAACAATAAGTTCAACCAAAAATTAAGAACAAAAAATAAAAGAAAAAATTGTATTTATTTTTAAATATTTAATTTACTATAAATAGTAAGGATCTGAATCCTGCTGTTTCTGATTTAAAACAAATCAGTTTTGATTTACATAAATACAATGCCTAACAAAAGATGTCTGATACAATAAAAAATTCATATTGAAGAAATTAGTTTATATGGGAAAATCCAATGATGTGTGGATTAGATAAAAACTGGGTGGCAAAAATTTAATGGCGCAAATAATTAGGTAAGTATGATCTAATAAAGCGGCATTTTGTTGGACATTGTAATGGTTGTCAATCACATCCCGCAATTGTGGAATGCATAATACTGACATCAGTTTTCTGATGATGGTGTCGTGTAATAATCGAAATCAATTAAGATATTAAATAAAATTTGTGAAGTATACCTAGAGATTTAATATTTATTTAACTACATATTTTAATTACTTGAAAAAAAACTAAATATCACTTATAATGATCTAACAAAATATTTTGTGAATTATGAAACGTACAAAAATCTCAGAAAACATTCATAATATTTTAAAAGAAAAGCGTACATTAAATGCTACGTTTTATATTCAACATATTTTATGAATATCATTTATCCTCGAAAGGCTATACGGCGATCAGTGCTTCAGAAGTTATGAGCT
Source organism: Argyra leucocephala (assembly GCA_963942445.1). Classification (NCBI taxonomy): domain Eukaryota; kingdom Metazoa; phylum Arthropoda; class Insecta; order Diptera; family Dolichopodidae; genus Argyra; species Argyra leucocephala. Next base: position 20,465,291 of record OZ012680.1, on the reverse strand, counting down.
ATTTTTTTACCCACACTTCCTCTTTTATTTTTACAGTATTTTTTTTTATTTGCATTTATTTTTAATACACAAATTTTTATTTTATTCATAAAAAAAAGAAACAAATTTCATTTAGTATGTAGGTAGTAGGTACTCATAATATTATGCGTATGTTTTTTTTTGTAATGTACTTTACTTTGGTACTTGATTTGTTTTTGTGCTTTTCTAATGAACATGCAAAGTCGAAACTGAATTTTTTTTTTTATTTATGTTTGAAGAATAAACCACAAATTTTTCAACTGTATATTTCTATTTGATCATAATCGTATCATTATCATTTCGTTCTGCCTACTATGCTAATACTACGAAAAAATGGTTGCGATATTTTCAGCTAAAATTTAGCTGCCTCAAAAGTTGTAGGTCATCTCGTCCACTTGTTTAAACCAGCCATAAATTGTTTAAATAGGTCAGAAAATTGTTTATGTTACACATAAAATTATCCTCATATTAAATGTTTGAAAAAAAGTATCAAATCGGCAGATCGGATGGGAGAAAACAACTGGGCAGGGACCAAAGCAAAATAAAATAATCATTAGACATTTTGTCATTTATTAAATTAAATTTATGATGTAAAATTATTTAATTGATGATGCGTATCTACTACCTACATACTAAATGAAATTTGTTTTGTTTTTTTTTTATAAATAAAATAAGAATTTGTGTATCAAAAATAAATGAAAATAAAAAAAATTACTGCAAAAAAACCGGAAGTATGAGTATAAAAAAGTTCATAACTTCTGAAGCATTGATCACCGTATAGCCCTTCGAGGATAAATGATATTCATGAAATATGTTGGATATAAAACGTAACTAAATGATTTCAAATAAGGACTGATTTCAAATTAACCCAGGAATGTATAGGGTTAAATAAAAGTGTGAAAAGTTTTTTAAAAATTCACAAAATTGTCAAAATGTCTGTATTAAATTTAAATATGTAAGAATGATTTACGAAAATAAATAACTTTTTTTGCTGCACTTCAAAATAAACTTTTTAAATTGTCAAAATAGAAAATATTTCTTTTTTTTGTATTTCTTTTCATTTATTTTTTTTTTTAAGTTCTGAGCGTACAGAGTTCAAACCGATGATGAACCGATGAAAAAATTGGAATACATTTGCACACACATATTAAGATGCAATTGCAATTGATGGCATGATTTAAACGCTGAAAGCTGGCTTTTACAACCGATTTTGTTAACTGCAATTGCAATTCAATGTGAAAAGATTCAATCACCGCGCGATCTATTATCTCTTTATTCTTTATAATTCTATTATTTCGTTTATGAAAGACAGTTAGTTTCGATAAATTAAAATATAATTTTGTGATAAAATTTATTTAAATGATTCAAGCGTGCGTGAACATCTGGGACGTTCGGCTAGTAGTTTTTAAAAAAAAATAAATAAACTTGTCACAATATTTTTAATAAATAACTGTAATCATAGTCAAAAATATTCATACAAACTCAAACAAAATATTGGTATAAGGTAATTATTGTATTAAGTGAAGAAAATAAGTGGTTCGAGTACACTGAAAAACTCTTTTGAACAAATATAGTTTGTAATTGTATAATTTATTAAATTGTATTTGTTGGTACAGCACAGTACAGAGATAAGGAAAAAAGGATATTTACATGTCTCGTTGTTGTTGCTGTTTTTTGTTTTTGTTTCCAAAAAACAAAAACAATTTAATAAAAAGAAACACAGTAAAGAACATGATAGCCACAAATAACAGAGAAAAACAGACAAAAAAAAAAAACGAAAATACAAAAGGACATGGCAACCGATTAATTAAACTAGTAATATATTATGCCTGCACTTTAGAATATTTATTTCGATAGAGAACATAGATGTAGAGTAAAAAGAGTATGAAAGAGTAAATCAGGATTTTATATAAAGCATATACATATTCATTGAATATAGAAATGTTAATGTAAAAATTTAAAACAGAAAAAGATTCAAATTTTTATATTCACTTTAATACACTCAAAACTGATACCCATTTTATTTTTGGTTTTCAACTTATTTTTGATTACAATTTTTGAAGGTCTCTCTTTTATTTTATTGATTTGTTTTTTTTTTTTTTTTTTTTGTTTATTGTTGTTTAAAATGTTGTTCTGTTGAAACATATTTATCCATACATATTAAAAAAGAAAAATTTGATTATACGTGTAGAATAGGGGGTGAGAGAGAGAGAGAGAGGGGAAATCGCCTTTTTTAATGTAACCAACTAATTTTTGAAAATAATTATTGTAAATAAAATTTTTGTTTTCCATTTTCCAAAATTTTTTTTTAAATTCATTATATTTAAAAATCCTCTTGATATTTTCAATTCGATTATAATCTACATTGAATTGTTTTTTAGTATTTATTTTCAATTAGGTTTAATAATATATTATTTGGAATGGTATAGTGGCTCTATATATATGATATTATAATGATTGCAGTTTAATCTTCAGTTATTATTACAGCATACATACTGCTATATTATTATCCGTTATATTTTATTATATTATTATACGGTTGCATTTAAATTAAATTTATTGTGAAAATAATTTTTTTTAATTTATTTTTTTTGTTTTTCATTTGTATATTGTAAAGATGAACAGCTCCAGTATTATACATGAACATTTATTTTAATAATAATTATTTTATCTGCATCATGTTAAAAATATTAAATGAAAAAAAAACTATTAAATAAGAAAAATAAGATTATTTGGGCAATTAGTGTTAGTAGAGATTTTTTATTGTTCTTTAAAATATATGATGGTTTTTTTTTCTTTGTTTAAGTAATTTATATTTAAGGTTTTGCATATATACGTTATATAATGTATAATCAACTTATTAAGTACTTCGAATGTTAATGAACAACGTTTGGATGATCTAACAAGTACCTGTTGTAGTTTTTATCGACATAGATTTTAAGAAGGTCCTTAAATAAATTGTAAGAACTGTTTAAATTAGAAATATTCTATAATAACATACAAAACTGGTGGTATATTGTATATTACATGCAAATTGAATAATATAACAAACTTTAAAAATCTTTTTTCTAAAATTTACTGTTTTGAATTCAAAGAGTATACAGGCTTTTTCATAGACGTAACGATTGTAGTATGCATGGCTGACTTATAATTATAGGATTTTAGCATATATAAAATAATTTAATTAATTAGTAAAATTAAATAAAACTTTAGTTTTTTCATCCAATTTGATTTAACTTTCTGTTGATCATATTTGAACTGAATTTTATAAAGAATTCTTTGATTTTTATGTATCCATATTTATTTAACAAAAAATTTAGGAAAAAATCAAGTTTTTTAAATTCAATATACTTATATGTATTTTTATTATACTTTATATTTTACAATAAATGTAATATTACTGAGAGTATTTATAGGACGCCATCGCATAAGAATTTAATTGGTTTTTGTTTAATTAAACTTGGTGTCGAATCGACAAATACGAGAATATATTCCTCGAATTTACAAATTGGGTTAAATAATTCCTCCAATTCAACAAATCTTCTTGCAGTTACTACAACATTCTTCATCGTGTCCGGTGTTGTGTAAGTATACAGCGTCGAATCATTAATTTTAGTTCAGTGGTTTTTTGACTCCGGAGTGCATTTTAGAAGTACATTTTATTTGAATTGTGTTTCTAAAATATTAATTTAAGTGTTTTTAGTGTGATTAATTTAAAAAATTATTATAACTTATAGAAATTAAAAAAAAAAGGTTAATATATTATTATACATATTAGATTATAGCTATTGATCTCTACTTAAGTTAGATACTTTAGCTAAATTTTTTTTATATAAAACTTAAACCTAAAACAAAATACAAAATTATAACAAGGAAATGAACAAAAAAGGAAATTACAAATTAAAAGACTAAAGGTTTGACTAAAAGTTTTGTAAACTATTGTTTTAAATTATTTTCTAATGATTTATTAATGTTAATTGTTGTCCTTAAATGCATACAGTTGTTTTACAATTCGTTTGTGTAAATTATAAGTGACATTATACATGGGAGGTTTTTTCTACTAAATTTGAATCATTCACGATTTACCGCTGTACAAATTCGTAAATAAGAGAATATATTCCTTGATTTTGCGAATTTCGTTAAAAAATTCTGTCATTTCAGCAAAAGATTCTTCAATTCAACAAATCTTTTTTGATTACTAGAATTAAATCTAGAATCGAAATTTAAACCCCTCTTTTAGAGTGGAGGAAAGCAAATGTAAGTTTAAATTCAAATTTTATGAGCTGGTGTGGCTTAATTAATTTACTGTGAAATTTAGGGTTACGCAGAGACTCCATTGCTGAAGCTGAAACACTATCAGTTACTTCTAGTGTTCCTACGTTGATATCCAGTACAAATTTTACATCAAATCACAAATCACCATCTTCATCCTGTAATAGATTTTTTCAGATCCAACTACCTGAAGTTAGTATTATTGATAAAAAATATAGGGTGATTATATTATTAATTTATGATGTTGTGCGTTGTATTAATTGTTGCTCTTCCGGAGCTTAGAAGACATTTTGAAAAGTGCATAAACATCTTTGTTGGAAATTTCGAATAAGAATGAAGCATTGATTTCAAAAATTCAGAATGATTTGTGTGAAACAATAGCTCATCATATTCTGTCAACAGTACTGTCGCAGCATTGTTGATAATGCGCTGCCTGAAGCACCACTTGTTGTTGAGAAGTGGCGCAATATCTTTATTTGATTTTACGAGATTACAAGAACAAAATTAAGGATAACTTTGCAAAATAGAGTTTATAATTACTAAATACAGAAATTAGTATTGATCCACTTTAAAGAAATATAAATTTTTGAAGTTTGTTTTGCATAATTTTTTGAATTTTTCAGACTCTCAAGATTATTTTCTGTGTATTTTACTTATTTTAATATTCAAAAGTGGAATTCATTCAAAAAAAGAAGGAAAGATCCTTTATCCAGTCTGGTAGGTCAGGAATTTATTGCGATTCACGTTGTAAGTAAGTAATGCAGATGGTGAATTATTAAACACTGCCGCAATGGTTATTTTTTGAATTTAACCGAAATGTGTTATTTTATTGAAATTATATTGACTCTACACTTTAATTTTTGTACAAAAATAATATTAAGCATGTTATATGAATCCAAATAAAATTCATTAAAATAATATTTTACTATTTTCTTTATTGTAATATTTTTTTCAGTGTAAGTTCCATGGTCATTTTCATAGGTTCCAATGCTTCTCTGACTTTGCAAATTTCTTCGTCAATACTACAAAGAAAAATTTCTTACATTGTCGAAATAATATTTCCATTTACCCAATATATTGGAATTTGGATTCCCATTAACCCAATTTTGGAATTAATTATTCCAATATCCCAATTTTTTCTTCAGTTTTACCAAAAACAAATTTGTTGAATAATTCTGCAATTTGATCAATTTCAATTTTCTTGATTCTTTGAATTTTCAAAACCTATATATGATACTAGCTTTGTAGCCCGTCATAAATGACGGAAGCAAAATAAATCCTAGTTTCTTTTTTTCTTTCATTAGATTCTTTATTCCGAAATTACAGTACTTATGTTTATATCACTTTTTATTTATTTTTATTTATGTTTATATTGGCCTAACACTAATCTTTTTTTTTTTTATATAACAGAAAAAGAAGTACCATACCAACAAATTTGTATAAAATGTTTGTATTTTTGTATGGTATACTCGTACTCACTTCCATTTAGTTATAATTCGTTAGTTGGGTTCCATTTAGTATAAATTATACCGTATTAGCGTTATTGAGTCCTCCGGGAGAGCAAATTTAAAAATGGGATCTTATTTTCATATAAATTTTGTCTTTTGTGTAATGTATAGGGATCTTATTTTGCTATATGAATAAACTGTTATTATGGTATTGTGTTATTTTTAAAAAAATATTCAAAATTTTGTATCTAAATTGGTAAAATTTACAAAAAATACAAAAACATTTTCATCAATAATTTTCAATTTAAAAAAAACAATGTTTTATTATCCGACGTAGAAGTAGAGTTTATTATCCTCTACTTCTATCAAGTTCTATTGACTGAACAGTGAACCTGAACAGTGAAGTGAACAGTGAACACTTAACACTGAAAATAAAATAATATTTTTGGAATGGAGCATGCAGAACATACAGAATACAGATACAGCAAATAATAAAAAAAAACAAAAAATAATTTTTTTTGAGTGAAGTGAGTTACGCACACAATAATGACAAAAATAAAAGGTATAAGCAGGTATAAGTAGTATAATGTATAATATTATACAATACAAATATGCCGATACACATGTATATTATTGTGTATAATTTTAAGTAATAAGAATAACCTTTAAGTGAATTATGTTTTTTTTTGTGTTAAATGCTGTTTGCCTTTTGGTTATTATACCATATTAAACTATTGATTAAATCAGTCCTTATTATTATAAATCAAAAAAATTGTTTGTTTTATTTATATTATTATTATTATTTTTTATTTTTCCTTATTATTTGCGAAGAAGACTAACATTAAATTAAAAAAATATAGTTCATGCAATAAATTTTTCCTGCAAAGGTTCAGCATGGTAGACAGGGGTTAAAAAAAAGCACCAAAGCAATTTGTGTATATATGCATTTGTATACATATACAATTTGTATATGTGTTAGAGCGTTCCGTCGAACTTACAAACATCCAGATAAATGCAGAATAATATATATATAATTCCTAAATTTAATTTGCAAATAATAAAATAGGTTTATGAAATCAAAGAATATTTTTGTTGGATCCAAGATTGTCAGAAAGAATTGTTTTAAAATGCGAATTGAGGATTCAGCGCATTTATAAATTGTTTCTTAAAATGAAAGAAATTATTTGCAGTTACAACAAAAGGTGTACGATGAAAAACAACAAATCTTATTTCGTTATATCAAGGAATCTGTACTGTTTCTATGACTGCAAATCATACAAAAAATTATTTGAAATCAGACACGAAGTTGTTTGAAATCATAGAATCTTTTTTTTCTGTCTATTACTATTGTCAATATGCAATAAATTTCTTCTTAAATGTTTTATAAATACTGTTACATCAAAATCATCGTAAGTCGAGTTACGATAGTCTTACATATTACAGTCTTATCGTATTATGTTAAATTTATTTACGTAACCTCAAACCTATTAATAAACCTCACTGCCTGCCTATTCAATGGGGTCAATTGTGTATAGCTAGAAATACAATATATAATATTTAAACTAATTACATATACATTTTTAATAACATTTTCTTTGAATGGGATTTTCAATCTACTTTCATTATTAAATTATGAACATTTTTATTAAACTATATACACAAATACACATGTATAAATGTATATTAAAATAATATCTATTCTTTATTTTGATTTGGTTTATGAGATTGATGTAAATAGATAATTTTAAAAGCAATGTAAGCTACTTAAATTTCTAATTTTAACTTTTACAAACTTGATACATACTAAATCAAAACTTAAAAATATTTTAGTAACTTAGTAATTTATTAAGTAAAATAATTAAATTTTTCAATATAATGTACTCTTATTGTTTAACTTTAACATTATTATGAAATTGAATAAAATAGTTGTAAATTGATTTATTAAGTTCACACAATATTAATTTTCTATTACTTACTAATACCTGCACTACTAGAGGAATAAATTTTCAAATACTCATATATTTAAAAAAAAAGGATATTGTTAAATTTCATAAAACAAACAAAAACAAAAATTTTGTAAAATTATTTTATAAAATTATTTTGATATCCTGTATACTTTTGTATATTTTTATCAGAATTGAATTTAAATTATTTTATTTTTACCTATACTTGACATACATTTTAATTTCCTAATTTAGTGTGTTAAGTGACTTAAGGTTGCACTGTAATTGTCTTGGGTTATTGTTTTAAAATAAATTCTCTTTCTCAAGTATTTGATAAAATCGAGTTTGAAAAATTTATTTTAGATTTGCAATCAAACATGCTTGATTTAGTTTGAATATAATTTTGAATATACTAAGTGTACAAACCTAGTCTGAAGTTCTGTCTCATAAAATGAAATGAAATTGTTTTTATTTCTAATTTTGGCTCTTCTGAAGGAAATGGTGTACCCCTGTAGGACCAAATGACCATATCCCAAGGATAATTGGTGTTCATAGCTTTCCAAAAATATATATATTTAATAGTTTATCTTATGTTTTAAGGACGAAAAGGACATTTAAAAGTATCCTTCTGGTTTTTCTGTTTTGTGTATAAACCGTTATATCTGTTGATCTATTATCATATATGTATATATTCAGTTGTTTTGATCTAGTAAGATAACGATCTGGATATATATATGCATATTTACTTGATGATGATAGGTGCTACCGTTATAGAGGTCTTGTGGTTCAATTAAATTTTTGAAAAAAAAATCAATCTTTATTATTTATTATATTAAATATTAATTTAAATACCAAATATCTCAAGGCTTTACAATAAAACTCCTCCCCATATTTACACTGTTGGTTCGTACTTTTTTTTCTATAACTCATATATACATACTTAATGTCTATATCGAATAAATATAATATATCTAACACACAAATATACACGGTTTATATACAAAAACATTAAAACAACAAATATCCTTTCTAATGTTTCTTTTCGTCCTTGAAAGACAAGATACGCCATTAAAGATATATATTTTTGAAAAGCTAGGAGCACCAGTTATCCTTGTGATATGGTCACTAGGTTTTACGATGTCACACTATTTCCTTCAGAATATCCCTAATTTTAGAATTTGAGCTATTTTCGATTCAAACATGTTCGATTTAGATCAAACATAATATTAATGTTTATTTCATAAAATAGTAAATAAAAGGATGTTAACGGAAATTTTATTTTGTCGAAATAGAATGTAAATATATTTTTAAGATTATTAAATCGGCATAATTTATTTAAGCAAATTCGATTCAGTTCCAACATAACTGTTGTATTGACCACTTTCAAACATGGTACACGATTTTATTACTTTTTTGTTGTTGTTAACCAAGCTTAATTTGCTTTTGAAGTTTTTGGGACATACAATAGATATAACTGGCATTGAAAAAGACCTTCATCTAACTTTTTTTTCCTTTCTTGCAATACAAAAATTAATTTTTCATAACTTGAAATTAAAATTAGTCAAAAAAAATTTTTAAGCAAACATGTTTGATTTAGTTCGAAGATACTACAACTATATTTGAATTTATTTCTTTTTAATTCTTTAATTTACATCATAGTAAAATATTGAAAACTTTCGGCAGTTCTATTTGGAAAAATATAATTAGAATAAAATATGATAAACATTTATTTTTGGTTTTAGTTCAATAATATAATTTAATCAAACAAATTCGTTTTTGTTGGAACATGTATTGTAGTGATTAATTTAGAAAAAGTAAATGATTTTAATACTTTCTGTTTTTGATTAAATAAAGTTTTACTGTTATTCACAATTTTCAAAATGGATAATATAATTGAATCAAACATGTTTGAATTAGTTCGAACATAATTTTTAATGTTTGAATAGTTTCTATCATAATAAAAGATATTAATTGATATATTATTGGAACTAACTTTTAGTCCATTTGGATTCAGGAGGGAATATCATGTCAAGTTGTACAGGCGATTAATTATTTAAAAACTTTCGGCAGTTCTATTTGGAAAAATATAATTAGAATAAAATATGATAAACATTTATTTTTGGTTTTAGTTTCAATAATATAATTTAATCAAACAAATTCGTTTTTGTTGGAACATGTATTGTAGTGATTAATTTAGAAAAAGTAAATGATTTTAATACTTTCTGTATTACTATTTGATTAAACAAAGTTTTACTGTTTTTCAGAATTTTTAAAATTGATAATATATAATTGAATCAAACATGTTTGAATTAGTTCGAACATAATTGTTAATGTTTGAATAGTTTCTATCATAATAAAAGATATTAATTGATATATTACTGGAACTAACTTTTAGTCCATTTGGATTCAGGAGGGAATATCATGTCAAGTTGTACAAGCGATTAATTATTTCTTTAGAATAAATCTAATAAAAGAACTAACAATTACAGTATTGAGTTTTACAGTATTACAGTATTGTCAAATTGAATAATATATCGTAAATACATCATTTTTATTTTTAGATATACGTCGTTTTTGTTTCTCTAAGCAGAACAGAGTCAATTTTGAGTTTTTTGTCCAAGAGTGTACCCAGACTTGATCTAATAGATCTAAACAATATTTTAAATGTCACAGCGTTATTAAAAATGGAAACGCTAATTTAATTAAAATAAAATGTTGATTGACTTTGATAAATAGTTTTGAAATTTAATTTCAAGTTGAAATTGTACAATACTAAATCATAATATAAAAAATAAAAACATAAAATAAAAATAAGTTTTAGTATTCGATTGTAGTTTGGTCTGCTTAGATTTTCGACATCTGTATCAAACCATTGATTTTATAAGAAAATATAGCCAGAATAAAATTAAATACAAAAACAAATCTATAATCTCAGAAATTTTTAAATTTAATTTACCAAATTGTTGGAAATTGAAAATTTTAAAAATTTAAATTTGAAAATAAAACAAAAAATAACATCAAATTTTGATAGGATTCAAATTCGTATATAATATATAATTATGAAAATTGAGTTTTGCTCTTAGAACATATTAGCAATTAAAGGGATTGCTCCAAGTTATATTAGAATACAATAATATAATTTATCGACTACTTTGTACTGATTCATTCAATATTACTTATATTATATTTATTTTTAATATAATGACAATGTTTTCTATTCTATTTATTCATAATCATGGTAATCATTATCATTATCAACATCATTAGAAAACAATAACCTCTTTAAAATTACCTTTATTAAGGATTTTATGCGTTTCTATTACATAAAAAAATCATTAATATATAAGACATAATATCTCATATTTACCCACATATTTAGATATACATAAAAATGTATTATATATATATATATATATATGTGTATATATAGAAGTATGTATAATATTTATATATTATAATAAAATTATATTTTAAACATTTTAATCTCTATTTGTGTGTACATAATATGTATATAAAATTATTTTAAAATTTATGTGCACTAGAAAAGGATTAAAAACAAAAAAAAAACAAAAAAAAAAAACAGAAAAAAAAAATTAAACAAAAATCTTTAAAATCGTATAATAGAAATTTTCCAGAAGAAGAGAATATAATAATAATTCTAAAATATCCTTTTCCTTAAGGAATTTCTTGAGACATGCACATTAATATGTTAAGGATGTACTTCTGTTTTTTTTAATTTTGTTTTTTTTTTTGTCTTTTTTAATTTTTGAGAGAAAATTAATTTTGTATTCTTATATATGACTTCATATTTGTCATTCTGTAAAATTATGAGTTTTATAACAGTGTTACTCAAACTGTTTATAGATAATTTAAGTAAAGTGTATGTGACATGTCAGGAGTTTAATGGAATTTATGATCCATGATTATGTCCGATAGGTCGAAACACGTGTCGGACGATAAAATAAATTTGTGAAATTAACATGAGTGTTTTATTTTTTAAAAATGTTTATGAAATTTGAAAGCTAGTTTAATGAAATGTTGATGAGTCTTATACGGTTGCTATATTCATTTTACGTCATGAGCTATTTTCACCTCATTGTAGCTTGCTACACATTTCTGTATCGAAAGGCTACCTGTTGAGCCAAATGCTAAACTAAAACAGGTTTTTATATTCGTTATATTAAATACAAAGTATGACAACAAATATGTAGAGTTGTGAAATAAGAGATAATGACTTAAAGTAATAATATATATGACAATATACAACAACAGACAATATTACAGTAGTTACGATGAACTTGACGAGTCAACTGTCGGTGATTTAGTGTGACACATATTTATTTAATATCAAAAAGAGTCCAAATATCAACTTATTCATAATATTTCATGATTCATCGCCAAGAGATAATCGCCATCTGATCTGCACAATACTACACAGCTTTGCAGAAGGTAATATACCAACATTTTGATTTTAAGCAAATGACATATCTTATACCCTTATCATGATTCTCGAATCGAATATGAGTCGAATCGAATATACTAGTCGAACGTTCGAGTAAATGTGATCACGATTCGCGAATAAATTTATTCGTTGTAGAGAAGTCGTTGCTAACCTAACACTTGAACATTAAATATTTTGACAAGTATATTTAGATTAATAAAAAACTTTCAGTTGAATAAAGATGCATTATTTTATATTTTAAATTCAGTGAAACATAAATCGAAGCCTTAAATTAGAACAAATGGAATATATTACCAATAGTAACATTAGTTTGTGCAATACGACGAAGGAAATTATCACTGGCAATAATTCAGAGTTTCGATTGTTTCGGATATATTTACTGCTATTTTTCATTTTAGGTTTCTTCAAGTATATTTGAATTTGTAACAAAACTTAGAACGGCTCTCTAGATTAATTTTGATTCTCGGGATTTTGTTCTTTGCTCAACAGAGCATCTACAGCTTGTTCCTGTTGTTTTTATATATTTTTTTTTGCAATATCTGTAATCATATTATTATCAACACGCAGTACATAGACGAATAAACAAATAAACAATGATTTATTCCACTCTTTGAATTCACGTTTTGAAGATCCTAATACATTTAATTCGGTTGCATATCGATTCCACAACACTTTTAATGCACTTTTATTCCAATTTGCTGTTCCCACAAGCCTAATCATTATTCTCTCAATTGCACCAGCTTATCAAACTTTTTTTTTATAGCTGCAAATAATATCATATTATATTATTCATAAATTTTGTAAATAATATTATCACATTTTTTTTTAAATTTACCCTCCCCTCCATTTTTACTCGAAGAACAACAAAATATTTTTTTTTTTAATTTTTGTTTTACGGTTATCACTTAAATTTTTCATACGATAAATTGTTGAACGTATTAAGTTCACTTCGCTAATCATGATCGCATGACAGCGAATTCGTCTACTTATACGTTCGATTCGAGAATCATAATAAGGGTATTAATCTTTTGTTTTCGATAATATAATCAGTAGAAAACTATTTAAAACCGTGTCGTATGAAAGGAGTTCACCCACTTGATGGAGAAGTGATAAGCAAAACATCAGTAATAACTGTTAACCGTTATTGACGATTCTACATTTTTGAAAAGTCTATAATATTCATAAATTTAAATTTTTAATAACGTAGGAATTAGCATATGCCAGGTAGGTATTATAACAGGTATATGACAGAAAATAGATTAAACGGATAGGTATTAGAATATGACAGAATGTTGTTAATTGGATCCGCACTGGACGAAGAAATTTAATAAACTATGTTTACAAAATGATTATGTACCAAAATGTAAAATTTGAATGGCTTGATCAGTCAACCGAGGTCAATTCAAAATGCACAACACAAGGAAAAAATCAATGAAAAAATGGTGTATAAACATTGGACGTCAGTAGCACAACTTTAAAAAGAAACGGATAGTTTTTTATAAATAGGGGGTGAATAGGTAGAATAGAATTGGTAGATAGAAATGGCTATACTACAGAAAAAACTTTTAAAAAGAAAAATGGCAATATGTAGAATAATTTTCGCAATTTCAGATTTTTTTAATTATTTCATACAAAAAAAGTGTTGACATTCTAATTGAGAACTGCGCGATTAAAAGGTTTTAAAACACTAATCTGCAAAGCACTAATTCAAAATTTTTTTTGTGAAATTTCACGATTGCCGAAAATTATTTTTAAACATTTAGTATTAATAAATTTATGCATTTCTGATGTCTTGGCTCTAATAACTACTTGTGTTAATAATTGTTTTTGGACATATATATTGATGTTTAGATCTTATGTTTTAACTCCATTATAGTACCGTTAATTCAGAAGATATGATATGAAGAGTTATAATGTTTAAAAACAGTTTTAAAAACTCTGATTTACAAAAAATTATCTTCTGCTAAGTGAAACATCATCATTATAATCATCATCGGTATCATCATTATCATAATCATCAAAATCAACATCATAATATAAGATGCCTGATGCATGATGGGTATTATAATTATTTTGAATATTATTTTATATACTTTAAAATATATTTTCTAGAAAATAATATACTTTAGATAATAATAATAATAATAATAATAATAACAATAATAATAATAAAGATATTTTTTGAAATGCAACAGAAATTTTGTGTTGAGATTAATTTGTTGAATTTTTTTTTATTATTATATTTTTGTTTTGTTCTTTTTCTCCTCATTAATCCTGATAGAATATAAACTATATATTAATGATTATATATTATAATAATATTTTAATGTATATTATTATATTTGTATATACACTGTATACATATGTGCATATAAATGAAGTGTTCAGTTAAATTATTTTTGAATTTCTTGAAAGTGATTTTCATACCATACAAGGATTCATTTATTTGATTTTTTGTTTGTTTGTATTGCTTTATATTCATAATATGTAATTTTACTCGATAAATATTTGCTTGACTTAATACATTTTTGGGATTTTGGGATATCATATTATGTTAGTATCATATCATATATATATAGAAGTAGTTTTCAAATTTTTATTATACAATTAACATTAACAAATTAATTTCAAATATTTAATTTGAAGTTAAACAAAGAAAAAAAAAAAAACTAATTTCAATATTAATTTAAAATCATTTAAAAAATTATATGCCGGGAAAAGTTATATTAAAATAGGGAAATCAAAAAATATTTTGAAATATTATAAAAATTGTAGTTTATTTTAAAAATTTAATTCCGATCTAAGACGAAGTTATAAAACTGAAAGTACATGGAAGGAAATGGCAATGAATTGGATGTACTCTGTTTAAACTTGATGACAATATCACGAAGTAATGTTTCAGATGTTCATGATACACATCGCGTTGGAAAACAATAAAAACTTGAAGTACAACATTCTAAATTGGAAATATATATTCCACAAAGAATGTGATCACAATTACAAAATCTAACCGCAGATAAAAGCCTAGAAAACGAATTTATCTGTTCTATGTGGTTACTAAAAGGTTAGTAAAATGATAAAAAAAAAATTAAACAAGGATAAAATATCAATGTGTTGCAAGATTATCTTGTATTGGAATTATTAATTTTCAATATTTATAATGTAGAAATAAACAAAAAAAAATTTTTTTATTATGTAGAAATAAATAAAAATAAAAATTGAACAACGAAGTTCATAATTCATATAATTCAATAATCTACAGTCTAAATTGCAGTTCGTACCATTAAACTTTCAGCTTCGTTATAATCATGGTTAGTTATAATAAATGAAATTGAAATTGACAATCTATAATTGAACCTATGGATTATAAAGATTAATTTAATTCTCTTTCCCCTTTACTGACAATTGCAGTTTACCTGAGCAGAACATCCTATTATTTACACTAAAACGATTGCAGCTATATCTATCATGACCATCAATTCCCTCTTGACACTGATTATGCTTCAATATTTAATTGACTTTTAAAAAAGCAGAGTCAATGTAAATATACTTCCAATCCCAAAATGAATATATTATATCCAGTATAAAACCTCTGTTTTTGATACTTGAAATGAAATCTGTATTCTAAAAACTATGGTCAAGCATTTTTATCATAAAACATGAGATTCGAGATATATCAGTTTTTTACTTTTGATCTGCACAAATTCAAGAAGAATATTAACACCTTTGTTCGCAATTGTCACACCTTCTTTTTTTTCCTAAATTTCCATCCCACACGACCTCAAACATATAAAAAGTATGTTTTGTCTGTGCAAAAAAAATTAAAATTCTAGATTTCGGATACAACTGGAAATTATACTGTAGTGTGGCTATCAAGTTTAGATTATATTTTTCTAACTATCCTGTAATTTCAATGAAAAATTTAATTTGCTACAACTTTCATAATTTTTAGAACACTAATATTTTATATAATGCTTAAAATGTAAGGAAAAAATGAATAATTATCACTTAAAAATAATTAATTTGTTAATACCTTTATTTTCTACATTTAATTTCTACATTATTTTCCATATTTAAATATTTTATAAAAAAAATTTAATAATTTTCAACTTAAGGCCTAATTTTACCGAACTAATAATTTTCGATTAAAGATTGTAATAAAGGTTGAAAATGAATAATAGAAGGTATCTGGAATAAGTTTTAAAAATTCCTATCTTACATGGTTGCCACTTTAAAAGCATTAAATTGGATAAAGCCATTTGAAAATTTAAGCAAATCTTTAAGACCCCATAACTCTATGAATAAGCCACTCGACGGACCAGGGATGGCAGGGATGGCTTTACATGTTTTTTTCAGTTTGACATCAGCTGTCTATTACGAATGACCATTGGACACGGAATTTTTAAAAAATATAATTCAGAGATTCAAAATGACAAATATTTAAACCCTTGTACAGTTTTGAGCTCTGTACTTTTGACTAACTAATCCATATTGTATTAATGATTCAACTATAGTACGCCACATCAATTATTATCAACATACATATTGACTGTATTTGAAAAAACTTAATTTGATTTAATTATAATAACATTCAAATTGAAAATTTACAATTTAGTAAAGACATAAACCAGAATATATCAATTAAGAATAATATTATTTCAATT
Organism: Argyra leucocephala; assembly: GCA_963942445.1. Lineage (NCBI taxonomy): Eukaryota > Metazoa > Arthropoda > Insecta > Diptera > Dolichopodidae > Argyra > Argyra leucocephala. Next base: position 20,448,484 of record OZ012680.1, on the reverse strand, counting down.
TAACAGACCGATCTAAATTTGAATCATTTTAAAATTATTCATACAGCTACATTTTAATTATTTCAAAATTAATTCAATAACGAGAAAAAAAATATTTTAATTTTTTTTTCTTTGTCATTCAAATTGTTGAATTTTACAGTGACACATTTTGAATACTCAAATATGTTTCATAATTGAATGGTTTATAACTTTGATAAATTTTCATTAAGCATCGTTTTTACTGCATTTTAAAATTAAAATTTTTAAACTTTTTTTTTTTATTTTGTACTTAAAAATAATTTGTTTTTTTTTTTTTTTTGTTTTTGTTATTGTTTCAATTGGGTAGAATTTAACTTTTAACTTCTCAAATTGAAGATTGTTTTTGTTTTTTTTTTTTTTTTTTTGTAGAAAACCTAACAAATGTTTTTCATAGTGATTTTTTTTCATAGTGACAGACTTCCATAACAGTTTGTTATTGTTTTTGTTTGTTTTTTACTTACATATTTATGACATTCCATATGACGTAAAATACTTTTGTGTGGTTTATGTTTTTTTTTCCTGTATTTTCTAAAAGTAATGTTGTTTTTGTTTTTTTTTTTGTGTAATTCTACAAGTCATTTCCAGATATTTAAACATTTTTAGAAGAAAAGTCATTATTTTTGTTAAAATTTTAACAAGGATAGAAAATATGAACAATAATAATAAAATAATAATAATATAACAAAAACCTCATAAAATTCTACAAAACCAAAAATATATCTTTATTAAAACACAAAACATAAAATAATAAAAATAATAATAGAAAGAGAAAGAAAGAGAAAGAGAAACCAGAAAGAAAACGTTACCACGGAAAATTTTGCTAATATATAATGAAAATTCCAGAGTACAAAATGACTCACTAAAGTCAAGATAAGTTAAATTAAAACTGTGTGTGTGTTTGTGTGTGTGTAGTGTTAACAGTCCAGGAAAAACTTTTATCCTTTTTTTGTACCCATCTTCATTTTGTATTTTCTTCTCTATTTGATTTTTTTTTTTTAATATAAAACGTATGCGTTTTGTAAATGGTCTGGTATGTAAAAATGGTGTAACTAAAAAATTATTTGTTTTTCAGAAAATACATTACATATTTTTTTGTGATCGATATTTGATGATGATATTTTTAACTTTTTACTATTTTTTACTATTTTTCCATTTATTTTGTTTTAGTTTTGCGTACTTCAAAATGTCAAATAATTGGCTTAAATGTAATGTTAAATATTATTTTTACAATACATTTTCCGTTACCCATTGTTCATGCCAAATTATTTGATTTAAATCATTGTCTACATACTACGTCATTGACACATATTATGTCATAAAAAAAATGTATACTTTTTGAAATCTTATCTAAATGACAGATATCTAAATTTTAGGCAATTTTTTGATTGATATGAATGATTGGTATGTGATGCGATTCCGTACTCATATTTCGCAAATTAAGAAGAATCCTGTTTCAAACAATTCAAAAGTCAAAATATAACAGATTTTTCAAGCTAATTTTAATATTAATCATTTATTAATTAAAAGTTATAATTTTTTATTTATATAACTAATCATTTATACTTCAGCCAAGAAAATCTTCGAATCGAGACCCGAAGGTACAAGACGGAGTAGACGTCGGTGCAGACCAAATGATCGTTCAAGAGACGAAGTATCAGCAGATCTACAACAATTTCGCGTCTTCAAATGAAGAGAATCCACCCATGACTGACAAAAATGAAGGAAGTTGATGAGTCAAACCCAGGACCTAAATAAGTAAATAAGTAATTTTACAACTCACAGATATACTAATGACATATTATAATAAGTTATAAAATCAATATAAATAAAAATCAGGAGAGGTATAGGTGATCTAACACTATAAATACCTACTGATGAGTTCTAGTAGTGTTATGATGACCGATGATTTATTATAAGCTCTTATAAAATTATAAGTACGTATATATAATTATGGATCCAATGGTGATATAAATTTATATCTATGTATCAATGTTCAAATGTTGAATATTAATAAATCGAACTTGTTCTTTTTATTAAAAGTAAAATACTATGAAAATTTTAATAATTTCTAACTAAATTTATAATTACATAAATTTATTTTATAGAAATAAGTAGTCATTTATTATTCACTATTAAGAGAGTTATTATTACGTTGGGTAATCCATTACAAAATGCAGGTTATAATATTTTTGTTTTAATAATAGAGATTCGCTTTACTTTAAATTATTTTATTTTGTTTTGTATTTTCATACTTTGTGTGATACCGGATCTACAATTTATTCGAAAGTTGTAGAAACGTATAGGTTTTGACTACCAAACCATTATTGTCAACAACCGTCTTAAATCGTCCTCACATTTCCAGTACTATATATTTAAAATAATTTTGGCATATTCTATTTAATAGCTTTGACGAATACCGAAGCAGCCAAAATTAATAACAAATACAGAACTATGGTGTAATAATAGAAAGAATTAAAAATATACTAAAGCACAAAAAATAGTCGCATACAATAAAAGAGTCGAAAAGTAATTGCGTTGCAACAATCGTTAAAGAAAATTGACAGAAAAAAAGGTGTTGCGGAAATTTAAAACAGATTTGCAGGATTGCGAAAAGCTAAAGAGATTGAGCAAAATTCGAATTAACTGAAAATTATAGATCCAAATACGACTCGTGCTTCTGCTAGGAATAAGCAATAAATGATTATGAATGAAATAATTCTTTCGCGATAACGTTTAACATCAGTGCATCTTTGAATAGTTTAAAATCATTTCTTTTCATTTGTTGAAGTCTTTTAATTCCTAATTTTAGTTATGGCCCATATTCAGATAGTCATCTCATAAAAATGAGAATGACAAATGTCATATCATTTAAATGATTTTTTGAGATCTTGATAGTCGGGAAAAATTAAATGGAATTTGAAATTTAAATGAGATGATTTTTGTTTTGAAACCGGCAACACTTTTTGTTTTAACGTGTTTTGGATATAATTAAGAAAGAAAGAAATTTTATTGCTAAGAAAAAAGTGAAGTATGTAAAAGAAAAAAAATCTGTCCAAAAGGTTTGTTCAATATGCAAATTAATATTGAATAGAGTAGAGCCAATGTGTGTGTATTCAACGGGACCGTGTCATGTGAACTACATCTTCTAGGTGGTGACTGGTGGAAAGTGCCAAATTCAAGAAATTGAGCAGCCTCCAGCAAAAATAGGTTTTTTTTTTTAACTTGTCTTCAGTAAAATAGGCACGTTGAAGGTCTTCGGTCCCGACTTCTGAACCGCGGAGCAATCCGAAAATTTTTTAAAAATTATTTATAATAATTATTAATAACCTTTTCCCAGAAAAATCCAATTTAAGCCCGTGATATAGAGTTTCGCCCCCAATTCCTAGGACCTCGGACCTATTGTCATCATCACATTTAAGGGTCATTGTACTGATGACAAAAAAAAAAGGTCTTCGGTCTCGACACTTGGGAATGCTTGTTTGCATCATGCCTAAGAGCCATTTTACTGAAGACAAATTAAAAAAAAAAAAAAAATTGCGAGGGCTTTGTGAGATGGGACCCGAACCTATTTTTGCTGGAGGCTGTTCAATTTTATGAACTTGGTACTTTCCACCAGTCACCCACCTTGAAAATTTCTTTACTTTTTATTCATGTCAATTAAAACATGAACTTATAAATTTAAAATAAAATACTTACGATTTTTTTTGTAAATCCATTTTTTTAATTTTAAGCAACAACATTTTTCAAACAAACATAAGCCGTCATTTAACTATTTCAAAATGACAAAATTTGTCATTTTATCCGAGTTATGGACAGTCATTGAATGTAGCTTATGACCTTGTAAAGCAATAATGCTTAAATATTAAACCATTTCCTTTATTTTTACTCCCGTCCTCAATCCCTTGAAATCCTGATTTTTGTTACGGCAGGACGAAAACAAAATTTGCATATAACTAATCCTAAGCCCCCACCCCATATCATTGAAATTCTGATTTTGCTGACGCCAGTATAAAAAAGAAATTTGAATATACGTAATTAATTTTTTTTTGTAACAAATGCGAATGGCTTTGCTTTCTGAATGCCTAACTTAATCTAATGATCCCTACCAAAATATGTAAATGAAATAACACCGCAAAATAATGAAATAATGCCTTACCAAAAAACAAATTAAATAACGCCGCAGAGAAATAAAATAACACCTTAATGAAGTATAATTTTTGCAGTGTTATTTAATTTTTTTGCAGCCTTATTCCCATAAAGATTTTGCGGCGTTATTTTATTCCGCCTAACTGGTCGTATTAAGGCAGAATTTAATGGTTTGATCTTTCGATATTTTGTAATTATTGTATAGAAGATATATGTTATGACTTAATAGTTGATAAAGCACATCCGAATTTCTGAAATCATTTTTTTATGCAAGGGTTTGGTAAGAGCTGCAATTCACTGCAGCTGTAAATTAGCTTATAACAATTATACTGTAATTTTGTTTCTAATACTCCGTTAAATACCAGGCAAGTTCAGTTGACTTCGAAAACAGTATGAAGAGTCTAGTTATCATTTTAACCGATTAAATTTATATAAATGTCGCAATATCGAGAAATGTCTATCGCCGCAGAGAATAGTAGGTTGTACAGAAAATTGATATTAATATAATTTGCTAGCTGTAGACCCAATCTAACAGATTTACGTTTGACAGTTTCAAAATAGTAAAATGAAAAACAAAAACAATTTTAGTTAATATTATTATCGATGATAAATGGTCACAACAGTGCGTGTGCCATCAAATGTAGCTGTAAATTTCAAGTTTTTGAATAGCAACTATTAAATTTCCCAAAAGTCTAATTTTCGACTAATTTATTTTCATTATGTTTAGTATTCAAAATGAACTTGTTCTAATACTTTTAACATTAATCTCTAAACACTATCATCTTGTTTCATTAAACTAAAACTACTCGATGTTAATTCCAAAAACAAAATAAAAAACATATATATATAATAATAATTTAAAATGCAGTTTGAATTTATATGAGAAATTTGTCCCATATTCTTATTTTCGAACGGTATAACTTTTTTTTATTTGATTTTCTTTATAACAACAACAAAATAATTTAAAACTACAAAATTTTGCATGAAAATCATTTTCTTTTTTTTTTTATTACTATTGTTGGTTCGCAGAATACAATGTCATGGCAGAGATTCATAATGGTATACATAAATACAAACTTATATTCCAACCCATTATCATCCACAATTCACAAATTTTTGTAGTTTTTTCCCTTTTTTTTTTGTTTTTTGGAACAATCCTATTCTAGAGAAAATAGTTTTCAAATCATAATCAAAGAAATAATATTTATTTATTTGTTTTTGTTTATTTTTTTTTTGTTGTTATTTTTTATTTATTTTTTTCTACAAAAATATAACAGAATAAAAAAAAATATAACAGTACTTACATGCATTTGTATGTTGTTCCTTGTTGTTTCGTCTTTTCTGTTTTTTTATTTTTTTTTAGCGTTGTTATTGTGATGTTTATTCCCTACGTCAGAACCATTTCATTTAATACATATTTGAAGCAGTAAAGTAGTAAAAATAAAAATGTCGTAATAGTTGTAAAATTGTCACAACTTTGCATCTGGGTACCATTCATAATAACCCATGGTGACAAGGGTGACGGTACAACAGCAGGAGGTTGTTGTGAATTTCTTGTTTTCTCATAACCATTCCTTGGCGGTGTAAGTGGTGTATGAACTGCTTAGAAATAAAAAAAAAAACAAAATATAATAAAATATATGAAAAATAAGAAAGACAACAAAAAAAAAAAATAGAATGAGAAAAAATAACAAGAACAAAGTGATATAAAAGATATAAAAAAAAGAGTAAAAAAAAAGACAAGAAGAATATAAATAAACTAAAAAAAAAGTAAAAAACAACAAGTAAAAAAAGTATGAAAAACACATTAGAGAAAGTACACAAAAAAAAAACAAAACAGTTTAAAAAAAAATATATAAAAAAAAATAAAATAACAGTAAAGTATTTACGCTGAAAAGCAGCAATTGAAAGTTAGTGTTGCACACACAAAACTATACACAATTACAGAGCACAAGCATACACAGACACAAAGATAAAAAATACAATTCTAAACTTTATTTTAAATTTACAAATGAAACAACAAAGCTTTATGCAAAAAAAAAGAAAAAAAAAAATGAAAATATAAAAAAGAAAAAAAAAGAGAAAATATAATGCAAAAAATTTTTTTGGATGTTGAAAGAAAACAAAAAAAAAGCTGCAAATGTTGAAAAAGTATTTAACACAAGAGAAGAAAGAATTTTAAATAGAAATGCAAATAGTTTTTCTTTTTTTTTTGTTTACTGTGCAAAAATTAGTGATACCACCTATGAATAAGAAAATCAACAATCATAGGTTAATAAAAATGGTATTAAAATTCAAGGTTATTAAAAAAAAATGCCATGGGACAAACATTTTGGTTAAATTGGATTGGTATTAGAACGTTAAACTAAATTGGTTCACACCATAGCAAAACGAGTGTTTAAATTATCCGAATGTGATAGTAAATATTGCATAGACCATTAACATCAACGTTTGCGTAATATGATCATTAACGTGAAGTCATGGATATGATTATATTATACCACAATATAATTATACCCACAAAAAAAAAATACATGGAATTCATAGAATTGTCTGGTTTATAAAGAACGATTTTTGTTAGAATACCAGAACTTTGAATTGATATAAAACAAAAATGTAAATTAGTAAATTTGGAATCAAATAATTATTGTTCATCATGGATCTGTAACGGTTGATTACCATTAACAGTAAACTTGTTTTCATAAGTGTAAACCTGCAGTAAATCTGCATATTCTGAAAATATAAACACACTTGTCAAATTTTCTCTTGGCAGAATAATCAAAATTTTCAACTTGGCAGAATAAATTTTTAGTATGCATAAAAAATGTTTGTTGTAGTTTTTTTTTGTTGTTTTGAGTATTTTAGTTTTTGTTTTGTTATTTAAAATAAGATTGTTATTTTCAAAATGTCATAAATAAACAGCAACTTTGCAGAACTGTCAAGTAAATGTAGAATATAGGTAAAGTTTGTGTTCATTATTGCAAAGTACACCAACTGATGGCAAAGTTGTTGTCAGTTTGCAGCATTTATGAATACACCCTAACTCACCCTTAACAGTACATATACATACACTGAACAATAACATTCCGTTCCGTTTGTTTTTCCTAGCAGTAAGAAGCCAATGATGCTTCTGACAAGTATCTAAATTTTTCAAGATTTAATCAAATTTTGTAAATCTGTTGGTTGGATTAATACTCAAAAATATTTTACAATAAAAATTCAATCAACTCTAAAACTGAATTTGAGTTTTAAAAAAAAATGTTCGAACGATTGTCTTTTTATTTGAATCGACCTAATTAGATTTTATCTGAGACTTAAACCAAAATTGTTGCATAAATGGTTTTGCATTTAATGAAATAACAAAGACAAGCTTCTTCGGAACGGCGACGAATATACAAATTCGGATCTTTATTAAAACTTTTTGATAAAGTACCGATATTTTCTTCTGTATATGTATGCAGTTTTTTATTTTGTTGTTGATCTGACATCGGGTATGAAAATTGTTAAGAACATGATGAATTTGTATCTCATCGATTATGTATACACAATTAATTTCATATAGTCGAACAGAACAGAACATTGACTAGTCACGATATAAATATTAAAAAATTATTTCGTTAAATTCTATTTGTAGATGAATTCTGTTGCATTAGCGAATTTCAATATAAACTAAACCTCTACAATGATGTGATTCTAGAATCGGATCTCTTACCAAACGCATAAATAAAAATTGTGAATTATTAACAAAAATAAGAAAAACCATCATATTTGGATTACCTTTTGGGAAATTTTTAATATATTCAATTAATTCTATAACGAGAACTATATGATAGACAGAATATCGGTTGGAAGCAAATATAACGATTACACCTAATTCAGCAATTGCAAGCTAAAGAAGTAATGCCAACGGGCTATTCAAAGCTGTACAAATGACAGATACAAAGAAATTGTTAATAACATCACTTGATAAAAAACAAATTGATTGTAAACATCCGAATTCGAATTATACGAACCGTGGGTAAGGAATTGTATTGTTTATTTTAAAAAGTGTAATAAGTATTGGAAATGGGTTGCACATGGAAGTTAAATATTTATCACGCTTTGTCAAATAGACACTACAGTGTGATCAACAAGAAAGGACTACACTATAGAATCATAGTGATTCAGGAGTGATTCAAATCGTTTAAAAAATAAACAAAATGTATGATAGGGGGTGAAGATCTATAACCAACCCTTTATAAATATAAACATTATATACATTATAATCAATTCAATAATACCTTTCCAGATTCATTAAATTTTTAAATTGAATTTTTTGTTTTGTTTTTTGTTCAATGTTAAAACTACTAAAAACTGAAGGAATTAAAATCTAATTTAAGGACCAAAATACTATTTTGAATACTAAAAAGTTGTTGCGTTTAATATGTTGTTATTGTTTTTTGCACTATTTTTGTTTAACTTTGTGTGCATTTCATGTTATCTATAAATAGGAAATTAATATTAATATGTAGAGTGAATCAAGAAATGGATAAAATAAAATATAGCAAAGTAAATTTCAATGGACTTTTTAAGTTTTTTTGGTTTAATAACGTGTACATTTCCATTTTTGTTTTTTATGTACTGCCAAATATAATATTATAAACTTTTGCATTATGTACATACATTTTAAACTAGCTGAAGATCATTGACAATAATTTATTCTTACGATGAGTAGGAATATTTTGAAAAATTATATTTTGTTGATTATATTCTTCTTGTGTCTTTGAGGGCCAGCTATGTGTAGATTGGTTGACTTTAGGATCATTTTCGTTGCGATTGTTTGAAGTTTAAAATCGTTTTGGATCATTAAAGCAAATCTAAAAGATATCTTAGAATAGGGTAAGTAATCCAACAGTACGATTATTTTCAAAATGGTCGATAAGAAGATGGGTATACATTTTTATTTAATTTTTCAAAGAAATTTCACTCAGTACCTAGTGATAATTCAGTATTTTTGCATATACAAATACAAGCATGTAAATATACAATTACTTTGTACTGAAAAATTGAATTTTATCTTTTGTTTGAGTTAAAAATTCCTGTTACACAATTATTAAGGAAATTTTTTGTTTTACTAGACAAGGACAGGTTTTGTTCAGAATTATTTAGAACATTTTTTTGTTTTGGTATTGTCAACTGTTATTCACAAAAAAAAAAAACGAACAGCCACCACCACGTTTTGATAATCAATAATTAGGTAGTACTTACACGTGTGAAATACACCTACGATTAAATCTAAGATAAAGTTTGTTTGAATTTTATTTTTTTTTATATAATATTTGTGTCACATGTTCTGTTAGATTATGTATGATATATAGATATATCAAATAATATTTACAATAATACAGAGTGTGTTTGAAAATAATAATTTTAGTAATAAAATAACTACTAGTGAATCCCATGTTGAATTGCACAGAAGTAGTTCTTTCAGGCACGATTTTATATAAAAGTAAATGCAAAAAAATATATGTTTTGGTAGAATTATAGTTGTTTCTGAATCGCTTGATTCTTGAATATTTATACTTTATAATGAATTCAAAGTATATGATACTTATTCTTTATAACGAAATGAATGCTAATTTCAATATTACTTAACAGAATAAAAAACCCATTACTCTCAGCGTAGTATATTGATAAATTAGTGTTTCGCATAATATATTAAAGTTGGTCTTAGGATTTTATTGCAGAACATATTCTGAAGCGTATTTAATCAATTAATTCATCAGAATTGTTTCTTTATATAATCAAAAAATATTCGTCATTAAAGACAGCGAACTAAGATAGTGTAGTGGTTATGTTATCCACTATGTTATGTAATAGCAAAGGATAATTGCGAGTTCGAATCCCGCTTATGTCATGAATGTAGGTATGTACTTACAAAGTTTTTCAATTATTCTAATTAATTTGGAATACATGTGTGTTGTCATTTAAAATAAAATGGAACTTTGCGATTATGAAGGCAAAATTTTACCTTGCAATAGATGTAGTTTTCTTCATTTAACTAAATTGGCTTATATACCAATATAATGTTATTGTCTATGCCATGTCTTGTAGACATTATTGTAAATACCAAGCCGTTGAAACAGTTAGGATGTTAATCATTCAGTCTCGGAATTAACAAAATAAACAATCTGATAATTTAGAAAAATAAACAATCTGATAATTTTAATGTGCTTGTATTTTATTTATTCCATATTTTCTTAAATTTAGGTTTGTGGAATGTGTAACTATTTTAAATGTTTTAAGTATTCACCACCGTTTTGCATATTTTTTTTTTCACTTAAGAATTCGTTAAAATTTTGAAATTTTTTTGGTGTAATTTACTATTCAGCTATACTTGCTTTTTTACTCCCCACGTCGTTCATCTTGTATATTATAAATAAGAAGAGTTTTAGAAAATCACTATTTATAACTAGCTAGTATAATTAACTAAAACAACAAGTAAATAACATTTAAAAGCTAAAAAATGTAAAATCAGTTTGTATTGGCAAACAAATTTGAATACTAATTCAGCCATTTCTATAGTCAAAGTCAAATCTGATTAAAATCGTGTAACCTGTTTACATTTCAGATAGTCAAATGGCGTTCACATTTTAAATTTTTATCACGTTCAAATTTCATCATCAGAATCGTTGATTTTGTCTGTAAATGGTTTTCAATTGTCGATTTCTATTCATCTTAAATTTATCATTCACATTAACATACTTTCATTTGAAATATCAGTAGTAAAAAGCAAATACTTAAAAGTATGTATTGAAGATACTATCATTACTAGGGTTTTTCATATAAAAATACTGAAAACACAAAATACTGCAGAAAAACAAAAGTTTTTGAGAGATTTATTAAAATTTGAATTTTGCACATTTTCCGTTTTGTGTTATAAATATAAACAGCAGCACAACTGATTGTCTTGCACTGTCTACTAGAATTTTTCAGTTTTCCTGCTAAGCTAAAAATGTTTATGAACAAATTTCATTTGAAACATTTTGTTTATGCACAAAATACTTGTCAATATATTGCCAATATAACCCAAGTACTGAATAAACACATTGATTCACATTATATTGATAACATTTTATGAAATACAATTAACACAAGAGCACAATTTAGGCATGAAAACATATTTTCTATTACATTTCACAGGAATAACTATGGAAAATATGAACCTATTAACAGAATGCTGATAAACACAAACCAATACAACACAACAATAAATTTTGATATGAGTAAAGATGTTGTAAAAAAATGCTTATTTAAAGTAATTTTGTGTAAACTAAAAAAACTTTGTGTAAACTAATTGTATAATTTTTACAATATCTATTTTAAATTACTAATAATTGTATTCGTTTTATATTTTATTATTGTAAAATGGTTTTATTGTAAATTTTACTATAGTAATTTGTAAACACTTGAATTAAGTAAGAATAAATAAATAAATAAATAAATATTGCTTGTTTATGAAAACCACTGCTATCGCTATCCTTTTTTATAGATATCTCATAGGCATGGATACATGTTCAGTTGAAATTAAATCTGTATTACTTCAATCACCTCCACTCAAGCGCTTCTCTCGTGAAATAATATGAAGGGCAGCATATCGTCTGCTGAGTAATGAAACGATGTATGATAGTTATACGTTGTTATTAGATTATAGCACCATTGGATTCCACGTAGTCGATTTTATAATATTTATACTACGTAGTCGATTTTTTATAGTACTTACAACTATTTTACAATATTCTAAATATTGATTATAGTATGGTTCTTAGATAAAAATAATAATATTGTATAATGAACTTTTGAAGAAAATATGGTAAAATATGTTTACATTCTTCTATTTTTCAGCCTAAGATTTTGGTGAAAAATTAAAACGGCTTATAAATCTATAAACTATTTTAGAAAAAAAACTGTATTTAAATTTTTGCCTTACAAAGAAATAAAATACTGTATGCTAATTTTATAATACTCCTCTCGATACCATTCCGGGAGTTCAAATATTATTAAATAACGGAAGAAGTCAATACGTTGTTTTAAAATTTAACAAATAAAAATTTTCTTCATAAACAAAAAAGTAGAATCGCGTACAAAAGTTATACGTTATTTCATATTGTTGTAAACGCTATTGTAATATTTAAATAAAAGAATTTTTTTTTTTAAAACTTTAAATGCAAATTACTCGAAACTATACTTTTTCATATACGTTGTTTCATTTGGCAGCAGACGATATGGCCATCTCTAAAATATTAAAATCCTTACATGACAAAAGAAATTTCATGGAAATTCGTTTATAACCAGAGCTCCGAAAAAGTGGAACCAATCTAATATCTTCGTCAAATATAAACAATTCTATACATGATCAACATAAATTCAAGATGAATATTAATGCCTTCGTTGTTCGTTCGTAATTGTTCTATTTTTCATTCGCCTTTATTCTTTCCTAACTTCCCTTTCTCTCCGAACGTACCAACTGGTGTAAAAGATATCCATTTAATGTTTTGGTTATGTATGATATATAAATAATGAGTCTGTACTGTACCCAATTCTAAATTTCTTTAATTTAAATTTAAACCAAAACAATAAGCATTATTTTGTATTCCTATTCAAAATATTTGAGAAATTAAGCTATTTAGAAATATTTCGAAATTACCGCAAAATGAAAAACAATTTTTTTTTGTAAGATTTGTAAATTTTTTTTAAAATTGTTTTTTAATCATTTAAAAATACCGATATATATATACATATCACAAATCACAATAAAAAAATATATATATATATATATATATATATATTTTGATATAAATTCAAACTCTAAAAAAATATTTCAAATTAGCGATGATTCAATAAAAATTAACTGTTTTTCATTTTCAAAAAAAATTCTAAAATTTTTCGTTAAATTATTCGAATTGCAACCAAAACAATAACAATAATAATTATTATTTTGCTCTCTATTTTCAATTTTTCATTTATATTGATTTTCACTACCTAGCTATCTCTCTCTTCACAAAAATAATTTAATTGAATTTTTGCTACTCTAAATGCATTAAATAATTTTATATGTTTTTTTGCACTAAATATCGGTATTTTCATTAAGTTATTATCTTCTTTATTTCTCGGCATCGAACATTTTTTTTTTTTCTTTTTCTCTAACAGATAAATTTTAGAATTTCGAATATAACAAATAATTTTTAAACTAAAAAAAAAAACAAAATGTGAACCATGAAAAGTTTAAAAACTAAAAAGTCAATTTCTGGCATTTAAATTTAGACAAAAAAAAAAAAGAGAAGACAAAAACCAAAAATTAAAATAACACAATGCTTTCGTGTTAAATTAGGAACTCCACAAAAAACAAGCAATAAATCCTTTAAAAAAAAAGTAAAAAAAAAAAAACTTTTAAAGAATTTAGTAGTTGAACTCTGAGAATAGTAGAACAATAAAAAAAAAGAGATAAAATATTAAAGCAACAAAGAAATAACCAATCCAGGATACAAACCAACCAAAAAATAAAAAAAAAAATACAAAAAAAAATTGTTTTTTTTTTTTTTTAAATTTCACTTTACTTCTCCCTCAAATATTTGGGCGACTCAACAAAAAAAAAAAAAAAAAAAATCAAAACTTACCTTCCGGGTAGCTATTTAAAACTTCATTCTCCAGTATATGATTTGTAATTGCGGTCTCCTTAACTCTTACGACTTCGTTAATGTTTTTATTGTGATTTGTTACAGTCTTACGACGTGGTTTTACTGTTGTTATATAGGGTGTTGGTGTTGTTGTTGGCTTCGGTGGTAATCGAAGTTCTGCAACAAATGATGTCAATTTTTAAATTTATTGTTTTTTTTTTTATATCTTTTTTTATTTTTCTTTTATTTATTTCTTAATGTTATTAATGTTATAATGTATAATATGTATATATTTATATATTATAATAATACTATATAGGTAAGTCTATTTAAAACAAGTGATTGGGAGAAATCAAAATAATAAAAACAATAAAACAAAACAGGTTAAAAAGTGGTTATTTCCAGAGTAAATTTTTATTTTGGTTTTTTATCTCTTTCTCTCTGTCTTTCTTACTATATTTGCTTTACTAGTACTACTCTAATATAATGAGTTTTTTCTCGGATGAAAGGAAGTCATTTAGTATTGTGAATCAATGATTTTATTATGTTTTTATGTACATATATATATATATATATTTTTTTTTGTTTTTTGGCAGGGCAGGAAATAAAGAAATTTAAGTATTCCGGTAACAATTTATTAAATTGATAATTAGTGATATTGTATAATAATGTATAGATTTAAACATTGTATATTATAGGTAGTAGTTTTTAAAAATTATTTTTAAGTGATTTAATTTTATTTTTTATTGTTTTATATGGTGATATGATGCTCAATTGGGGATTGTTGAACTCATCAGCTCAAATTAATTGGGTTAAAATAAAATATAAAGTTATAAAATATATAATAACTTATTTTTGAAACTATTTAATTGCTTGGAAAATGTTTGATTACAATGTTTTAGTGGTTGAGTTGTCATTAATTGAAATTAAAATTTACGGAATTGATTCGATTATTTTTAGTAAAGCAGCAGCTTTAGTTTTAAGTTGGGAGACGAACAAAATCCACAAACAAAAAAATCGAAATAGTAAAACAACATCTCGAAAGATTTAATTCCCAGAAAAATCAAATACCCGAAAACAAAATTTCCGCAAACCAAATCAGTTGAGACAAAATAATTTGTTTTTCATGTGGATACAAAACAGTAAATTCTGCTTTTTCAGAGTTGGAAACAAATATTTGTTTTGTGTGACCTGCGTGGTTGCAACAACAATCTTCATTTGGCTGTAAAGATTTTGTTTTTGAGGAGCTTTATTTGAAGATTTTCCTATGTGGATTTTGGGAGGCTAATTTCATATCCAACCTCTTAGGATTATGTTTTTTTTTTGAACTAGCATTATTAAAGTATTTTTAGGCCTTTGATTCAAACCTCTCTACAAACAACTTTCGAGAGAACGACTTAATCTATTCGCTGAAATTATACAAGGATTAATTTTCAGAAGACTAAGTAATATCTATCTTCACATGTCAACAATCTCCACTTCTCTTCAACACAATACTAGACGACATTCTAAGAAAAGTTTGCACTGGAATAAACGGAATTGAATGGGATCTCTTCGGCAACTTAGAAGACTTAGCTTATGCAGATGATGTATGCCTCATATCAAGGAATCAAAGGGACCTACAGAATAAAGTCAACAGATTACAGGAAGAAGCAAAGAAATCGGGACTGGAATTAAATATCGAGAAAACCAAGGCAATGAGGACAAACAACAGTGATAGTGAGCCAATAACAGTGAGTGGACAACAGATAGAATACGTAGAAGAATTCAACTACCTGGGGAGCATCATAACATCAAGAGGAGGTACAACAGAAGATGTCAACAGCCGTATAAATAAGGCAAGAAGAACATTTGGCAGCCTAATGTAGATATTGCGGAGCAACCAAATATCGAGAACAACAAAGCTAACAATATTCAGAGCATGTGTTAAGTCAACATTAATATATGGCAGTGAAACATGGCTCACTTCGGTCAGAAAGTGTCAAACAGAAGCTACAAGTATTCATCAACAAGTGCTTGAGAATTATACGCAGAATATTCTGGCCGGCAAGAATTACCAACGAGGATTTATGGATGATAACTGGAGAAGAACCGATCAACAGACAGATAAATAGGAAAAAATGGAAATGGATAGGTCATACACTAAGGAAATCAGAAAGTGATATAGCAAGAAGAGCTCTAGAGTGGAATCCACAAGGATAGAGGAGACCTGGCAGACCATACAACACATGGAGACGCACAATCGATCAAGAATTAACAATCAACAATTATACCTGGGACGATATCAAGGAAGTAGTACTCAACAGAGAGGAATGGAGGTTCACTATCGAAGCCCTATGCTACCACGCGGAGTAATAGGAGAAACAAAAAAAAAAAAGTAATAAATAGTAAGTTAAATTTTTTTTTTTATCAAAACTTGTATAATTGTTGAAAATAGTCAAATTTAATTTTATTAATCGGTTTGTACTCAACTGAGCAAAGAAATCTAAAATCGTCTAAAGAGCAAGTAAATCAGACGTCAATTATAGACAATAGCATTCCATCAGCATTGCTAAATGGTGAGATCATACTCCAATGGGTTAGTCTATCTATCACCGTTAGTAACTAATGTTAGTTAGATATAAAAATAAATAGCTAAAATGCTATAGATAGTTGAATGTTAAAAACATAAACTCAAATACAAAAAGAAAGTAGAAAAGACCAAATATCAATTTCAATAACTATTTAAAAATTATACGGTTTTAATAAATTTTAAGCTACTTTTACTAAAGTTAGTATCAAAACAAGCTGCTCTCGAGTTAGAATATCGCATCATTCTAGATACAGACTCAAATTTACTATAGTCAGTACTGTGGTTAGCAACATTAAATAGGTCAACGGAACGTCAATTACGCGGATTCTCTAAAAAGTTGTTAAATCTCTAATTTTAGGTGCCAGGAACAATAATTTGATGGATAATCGTAATATCAGCCACCAATTGACATTTTTATTGCACAGGTAGTAATTTGACTTTTTTCGCAGCTGGTCGCTTGTTTATGATCCACGGTAAGTTACAATTTAACTTCATAAAAAAATAATTATAAAAATTTAGGTACGATGAAGTCTTGAGATCTATAATTTTTGATTGATTAGAAGAACAATATGTTGCAGCAGTAAATAATGACAGTTTATAGTCAACTATAATAACTTCATACTAATAAATTAATAAAGTTTAAACTGTAAAATGTATCTTATCTTAAAATGTAGTTCTAACCATAAAAATCATATTTCTAAAAATTGATTCAATAATTTACAATTGATGGTAAAAGTGATTCAACTGATTTGCAACGGTTAAAAAATACATATCTTGGATACCCATGCCACACAGACAATAAAAATTGAATAAAATGACGAATAAAAATAATTTATATAAACTGGTTCAGTTTTATAGAAATTGTGGTAACCAAACCTGCTTTATACAAATTATATCAACTCCTGCAACAATCACTTTGACTTTTACAAATAGAATCACTTTCATACAAATTAATTTTATTAAATCAACTACATAAATATTTTTTTTAAATTAAAAGTTAATTTTCAATCATCTGAAGCATATCCCTTGCACTATGCATTTAATAGTGGGCTTTATAGATTTATTCCACTTAAATTGGTAAATTTATCAATTTGTTTATAGAAGTAAAGGCCTTATAGTTTCAATTTTTAATGACCCAACAACTAAAATATTAAAAGCTTCAAATTTGTTCGGTTGGACGGAAGGTCTTCTTTATACCTATAAAAGAGATATATTGTTTGTTTATTTGTTTGTTCGCTATCCACGCACACAGTTCTAAAGATTAAGAGATAAGAGAGTTCTGAAATTTTGCACATTTATTCATGATCCAAAAAGGAACTGAACTTTACAAAGCTATCAAATGACAGGTTTGGGTAAGTCATGAAAATTTATACATATTTACTAGCTATTTTACAGTTTGTCAAAATTTGGGCTGGTTCGGGTAGCTGCCATACAATTCCCAGTGCTCATCAAGAATATTTCAAATGCAAACGGTGTTACAGACATTCAAATTTACACTTAGATACTCTTTTAAAAATAAATAAATACGACTGTTACCGATTTAGGAAATTTGAACTGATTCGGGTCGGTGCTATACAACTCTGAACATCTACTAGGAATATTTCAAAAGCAAATTGTGTTACAGACATGCAAATTTACACTTAGATAAAAATAAAGAAATACGACTTAGCTTTATTTGTAATAAAGCTAATGAATTAATGAAGACTTAAATGTCAAAATGGAAATAGCAATTGAAGAATTGTCTGAAAAAGTATTTCCGAATTTTACGAATCAGTATAAAAATTTTAAATGGCTACATGGCAGAGCATTCCTGGGGTTCATGTATACAAATCGATTTAATACGGTTACCAATGAAAATGAAGCTGTTAACTACCAAACATAGTGTTTTTATTCATTGGATTTGACACGGTTTCCTCCTCGTCGATTGGAATTAAAAATAGCAGCTCCAATTTATTGTTTTTACGAAATTTAAAACAGCCAAAATGACACTAGATTACTAATAAGAACTTTTCATCCTCATTTAATTGAATCATAAACTCAAATTGGTTGTAGAAAAGGCGGACATATTTTATTTCAAGAATACCGCTGATATCATTAGAAATACCGTTTGAGCTAACAATTTCCGCTCAAATTAAGTTTTGCCATGTTCATTAACAAATCGTAGGGACAAACTTTAAAACTTTTTGATCGACAACGAAGATTGTTTCTCTCATGAACAACTATGTGTAGGATATGAGTTCACTGATAGCAATGGTAAGTAAAAACCCGAAATATTGTATACAAATAAATAATTTTAATATAAGTATAGTTTATTTAAGTTGTAGTATTGCTAATTTTATATGGTAGTGAAAAAAAATATAAAAATATTTCTGATAAACCAATTTTTTTAAATTCGATTCATAAATCAAACTTCGTTGAAGTAAATTCTATACTTTTGCGTTCGACACGGACAACGTCGGGCAACTTTGCTAGTAATTAATAAATTACATTTAAATGCAATTCTTGTATTACGATGGAGCCTCTCAAGTTTCATGCTAAAGAAAAATTTGGCCAGCGGTGCATTAACTTAAATATATGAGAATAAAATTGAAATTAAAAACAAAAAACTAATGAGGCACAAAATAAAACCATTAAAAACAAAAAAATAGAAATAAAACGACAAAATAATACAAAAAAATTGTTATAGAAATAAATCAACCCCACCACAATCCTTTGATTACTTTCTACTTTATTTTGAATGTTTTACATAAAAACATTTTTTGTGCTCAAATGAGAAATGTCATACTTGTATTCAAACACATATACATAAAATGTCCCAAAAATATATATTAGAGATATAATAATATATAAAGATGTACCTAGTTGTTAAAATTCATCATGATCCAATCGAAAACAAATATATTGTTAGGGACGAATGAAAGAGAAATAGACAATATGTGAAAAAAACTAATTTTTGTTTTTGTTTTTATTTTCATTATACAATATTTTCAAGGAAAGAGACCGGAAAATTCTTTGGTGCAATTGTAACTATATAATAAGGATAAAATATTAATAATTTAAATCTATATAGGATATTGTTTTTTTTTTTTTTAATTTTGAGGGTAATTCTTATATAATGCATATATATGTATGTATATATGCGAATGCTAAAATACAGTGTAGATTGAAATTAGTTGAATATTAGAAAGAGTTATCAATACATTTTATTAAACTTAATAATTTTAAAAACCTTAGTTATATTTACGCCTTATTTTATAAAAGTTGAAAACTCTTATACAGAGGTGAATTTTAAAAATTGATGGTCTATTGATGGTGTATAAATAATACACACCTACTACTCTGGTCAACTAGTTAAAATAACTATAGTTGAAACATTAACATGAGTAGTGCTGGAACCAAAGGTAAAGCAAATAATATGGTAATACTGCTATGGTAATATGTATAATCTGTTGGCAAGGTGTACTACCAAACATAAGAAAACAGATGGAAACAGTACATATTGTCTAAGTTGGAAGCAGTTTTACTAAGCCAGACTAGAGTGAAACTCACAAGTAAAAAGCGCAAACCAACCTTCAGGTTACTATGATACATCTAAAAATCCACTTATGTAATGCAAACAATAAAAGTACAGTTATTTAATGACAAAATCGATATGTTAGTACGATTTGGCTGACTCATGTTTGTGCAGATTATATCATCTAAATCAATAATTCAAATCACAATTACAAATTGAATGAATTTTAAGCACAACTTAATATTTCAATTAAAAGCCGAAGTAATGAGAAAGACCTGAATTAAAATAAAAATATATAATAAAGAATAGAGAAATAGAATTTGATATAAGAGATTTGTGAAAGGACATACAAAATAAATTATATCAATACAAATTGCTAGGTTATTATATTCAAGCCAGACACCACCACCATTCAATATTATACTTTTTTTTTCAAATTTATTTCACACCAGACTGTACATTACATAATATATTATTTTTTTAATATTAGAAGCAATTTTTAAGTTCTTTGACTTTTCTATACTAGAGTAAGACTAGAGTAAGACTAGATATCCTGTGTTGATAATATTTTTTGTATAGAAAAACTATAAAAAATAATATAGCAAAAAATAAAACTTTTAGACGCATCAAATTCAATTTAATATTATTGAAAGAGAATAAAATTTTCTGTAACAGATAACAGCAAAACAAAACAATAATACAAAAAAAAAAAACAAAAAACAAAATAATATAAACTAAAGAAAAAGGACTGTAAAATTTTGAAAAAGTTAAGAAAAGTTTAAAATACGAGAAGTTTTTTCTGTTTTTGTTGTTTTGTTTTTTTTTTTTGTTGTTTGCTCATAGTATTAAATATCACGTCTTTGTATCAAGGCATTATATACCACAATAATAGAAGAAAACTCTTAATATATGTCCTAAGGATACTTTTAAAAGAACAAAAAAAAAAAAACAAAAACAAAAACATAATAACAAAAAAATATAATAAGAAAATCATAATAGAAAATATTGCACACATTATAGAAAAGTTGTAGAAATACTGCAATGAAAAATTATATTTTTATGTTTCCTTCTAGGCTAGAATCGGCTATAATCTATACATAATAATAAATATATTTATGCTACGGTTTAAATACGAAATTAATATATTTAAATATTAGTTTTTCAAAAATTGCAATTTTTGCCCTGTATAAATGTAATTAAATTTTCTAAACAATTTCCCAAAAATTGATTAAAAATGGAAAAGTAAGTAAGTGTATACTTTCATCGCATCCTGTGTTTAGCATAAGTATTTTTTTCACTTCTTTATTTAAATTAAGGCTATGAGATTTGCAATTTGTAAAGTGGAAAAGTTTAAAAAATAGTTATGACATCGAAAATTATTTGTTTACATTGTCCCACGGAAGTGATAAATCAAAAATGGCAATGTGAAGAAAACAAAATTACAGACAATTTTACTTCTCTTCAAAGTAAACTTCTCTTCGAGACCACTTTGTTTCTTGTCACGTTCTTTTTTGAACAAGTAGTAGGTTCGTACGTATTCCAATAATATCTAAAGTTTAATTTCATGGCTGCAAGAATGTATTGAGGTTTTATTTTGCTATTCCAAGAATGTTCAGTTTTGTATTAAGATCCTACTTTCTATATCCTACTTTGTATATATAATATAAGGTCCTAATTTGTAATTGCAAGATATTGAAGCTCGAGTTTTTTTTATTATTGAGTTTATTCATTAGTGTTTATTTAGTATTTTCTTACTATTATCCTGTTTGAATAGCGCAAAAAAGCTAAGAATTCAATTTTGTTGTTGCAAGAAGGGTCTAAGTGATTATTTTTTTTATTGCAAGTACATTTTTATTATGATTTTGTTATTGCAAGAACGCCCTAAGTTTTTTTTTATTATTGCAAGAACACCTAAGGTTTTATTTTATTTTATTTTTGCAAGAACATATTAAACTGAATTTTGTTATTACCAGAATGTTATTGCACAATAGTTACTATTCAAAATATGTTTTCAGTTCAATTTTGCTATAACAAGAACTTCTATAATCCTACTTTGTTTTTCAAAGTAGGTTTCAGGTAATATTTTGTAATTGTAAGAATATTTTAATGTGCTATTTGATTATTGCAAGAATATTTAGAGTTAAATTTTTTTGTTGCAAGAAAGTCTATTGTTTTATTTCAAGTACATATTATTTACGATATTGTTATTGCAAGAACGCCCTATATTTTATTTTATTATTGAAAACACGTATTAAATTCAATTTTATTATTACAAAAATATTATTGTGCAAGAATTACTATTCAAAATATTTTTTAAGTTCTATTTTGCTATTACAAGAACTTCGAAGATCTTACTTTATTGTTTCGAGTAGGTTTCAGGTATTATTTTGTAATTGTAAGAGCATTTTAGTGTACTAATTGATTATTGCAAGAACGTAAACGTAGCAAACGTAAAAAAAAATGGAAAAGCTGAATTTATTTGATTGTTTTTACGTTATTAATTTTACGATATATGACATTATTTTTACGATATATAATATACCTCATATTATGTTTTTCACGAACATCTAAAATTACATTTTGGTATAATTAATGTCTTAGCTAACTTTAATAATGACGTATTCTACTAAGATAACAAAAACTTTTTGCCTTCCGATTTCAAAGCCTATAACATTTCTAAATCTATACAAGACTTTTAAAACTGAAATGTTCTTATTAAAATCACATTTAACGATTTTCTTCGTGTTTTGTGCTTTAGCAGTAACATTCAAAAATACATCAAATTAAAAATAGGATATTTAAAAAAAAATTACATTTAAATTTCTATAAATTGCAATTTAGTATAATATTGTGCCGATTTTTATATAATAATTAAATATTATTTATTTATATTCAATTAATCTATATTTTAAATAATAAAGATTATACATAATAAAGTATATAAAAAAATTAATATATTTTTATCAGGCAATCAGACATCAAAAAATATTAATTTACCTTGTAATCGAATTAAAGCTTCACTTTTACCTAAAGCATTAACACTTGAACAACTGTATGCACCAAAATCAGTTTTTTGTAAATTTCTAATTGTTAAATTCAATTGCCACGTATACATATTTAACATTGCTTCTGATATGTTATATTTTGACCCATCATGTAATTTAATATTACCTGTAAATACAATTAAATAATATATAATTAAAAATAAAAAAAAATTAATAAAATATTTTAATAATATTAACCTTCATTTTTATACCATCCATTCAATGGTTTGGGATACACTTCAACAATACATTCAAGTGTAACTGAACGTTCTACTGGTGCAGCTAATAATTCATTAATAGCTTTAACAGCCGGTGGAACTGAAAAAAGGAAAAAATTTAATTAAATTTAAAAAAAAAAAACTGAATTTATTTTTATTGTTTTTACGTTATTAATTTTACGATATATGACATTATTTTTACGATATATTATATAAATTTTTTAATAAATTATTGATATTTTAGTTACATGGAAACTAAAATATTAATCATTTAATAAAAATACAATTTAATTATTTTAATATTGATTTAAATTGTTAATTAAACTACAATATTGTAAGTCGTTTGAACTAAATGGTGAATAAATAAATAAATAAATATACTCGAGAGCTTCGCTACATTTTATCCTTTAACATTAAAAGAAGAGAACTACAAAATGTCATCATGGGTTATGATAAAATCTAATTGAAAATTTATAAATAAACTATAGGTAAATTATTTTTAATAGCACTCAAGACAAAATTTAAAATACAGTATTGAATTTTATACATAGCGATTCCAAACGATCCAAATGAATACCCAAATATTTTATATCATCGGATTGTGTTATAATATTGTTAGGAAAATATGAAAACAAGATTTGATTTTGGATTGAATTTTTTTTTACACTCTAGGTTGAATCACACTTTCGTGCTTAATTAAGTACGGTACTGCAATTTCAAGTACAATATCTGCAATATTTCGAGTATTTATTTAACAAATTACTGGGTTATCAACGTTTAGATTTTAATGTATAAATTTTGTATTTCGTTAAACCATCTTGATATTGCATTCAGGTTACTTTATATTAGTTCCAAGACAACATTGTTGTAAGATGAAAAAATAACTGTATTATCTGTAAAAGTAGTTACGATTATATTTGCAGTTTGGGGTTAATTTGCAGTGTAAATTGAATCGATAGCTACAATAATGCTTTTCTGGTGATACTTTTCAGTTCCTTTTGTACAGATTTGAAATTACACTTTGTTTTTTGACAATAGATCAATATTGACAGTCTTCAATATAAGCTTTTTACCAATTCAAAATATGATTCAATAGACATATTAACTTTATTTCCATCAAATATTTCTGTGACATACTTTTGTAAAATGCTTATGGCTTTTATCCACTGATCAAAATCATAATCCCGGTGCAATATTGCTCAATTGCTTAATTTTACTCATATTCGCTCAATATTGCTCTACTGCATATTGATATATTATATGCTGAATAATATATTGCATATGGAGCATATAATACTGCAATTGCTCAATATTGCTCAGTTGAGAGTTTTGGTTATCACTTAAATAATAAAATTAAGCTATGCTATTATGAAGGCGAAGTATTCTATACAATAGATATAGTTTTTCAAATCTAATATTAGTAGATATACTATAAAAACAAAAATCCTAAATATTGTATGTAATTGTTTATTCCAATGTGTTTGCAAAAGCAGTTAGGGTGTTTATCCCATTGACTTTGAATTATATAAAAAAAAAATGGTCAAATTTTTGTCTATAAATTCAAACTGGACATCATCATCTACTTAATAGTGTTACGCCTATGAGTGAGCTTTTATCTTCAACGAAATTTCAAGGTTTCTACTTTATTATGTCTATTTTAGGAAAGGACATGTATGTATGTATTATTGCTGTTTATGTGGTATTTTAGCAAACCCGTACGATTGTACATATTAATTACAAAAAGACAGCTTGTTTTCAATTTAGGATTAAAACAGACCACCAAATATTCAAACTGGTATAATATTGATATAATTTTTGTGACTTTTAATAATAGAAAAAGGAAAAACTAATTGTCATCCCACATGGCATTTCATATAAATGATAGATAGGTAAGTAATAGAGGCTGCCGATAGTACAACGAACCACTTAGATCAGTAAACTCCATTGTGATACATACCAAGGCATATCAATAAAATATGGTAGGATTTCACATTAAAAACTTATACTAAACAAATTTCAAAATAAAGCCCCTGCAAATTTCACTCATTCTCTCTTTTTGTTGTGAAACACATTGAAAAATTTTCTTCAACTTTATTTGCAAATAAATTTTTATGTACGCAAACAAATGAAATGCAATTTTGCCAGTATGCAAAATTTTATATTTGAATACCAGTTGATACAAAATCTTCTTGTGATCACAATATATCATTATAATAGTTGAAAAGATGTACATGTATTTGTGATCACATTTGTATATCATAAATTTAACTGTCATGAATCATTTTATAGAATACAAGCGCCCCCTCTTGTAAAAAGATTTCAAGGATTTTTTTTGTTCATTCTTTTTTAAATAATCTTTTTTTTTTTTGTTTTGTTTTTTAATAAACTCTTAAAATAAATTCTTTTGAAATATATCTAAATATACATATATATATTATATAATATGTATATATATATTTAAAATAAATTATAAAAAATTAATTGTTCGTATACAGAGAGTAGAATATTACAAATCCTTTCCGTTTTATTTATTTTTTTTTTTTATTTTACAGTTTATTTTTAATAAATAATTACAGAAGAACGTTTCTCTATAATTTTCCTTACAATTCTTTTTATAAATTTTAAAATAGAAAAAAACAAAAAAAAAAAAATAATAAAAATATTGTACCGTTCTGTTTTTTTTTTGCCGCCATAATAAACGCAAAACCGTTAATAATTCTCCATTTTGAAAAGAGAAATATATACAACGGTGTTATTTTTTGGGGTTTCAGTTTATTATTTTTTTTTTTTTTCAGTTTTTATTATATACTATGGTGTTATTATAAACACCGGAACGCGCTAAAGGATAATGTAAAGCCATAAATAAAGTGGATTAAAGCACAATGATCCTTTCCTGTGTGATATATGTGTGTGCTATTTTCTGCAGCTGAGCATTATAACACTTTAAAATTAATCATGTGACGTTAAAAACAAAAACAAAAGATACAAAAAAAAAAATAATTTTTTTTTTAATTGTATAAGTGTGTGTTGTTATATAATATATATATATATATATATATATGTGGGTATTATGTATATATATATATATATTATTATGTAAAAGCTTTGAAATGAGTGGGAATTTTATTATTTTTTTTTGTTCTGATTTGGTTCCTGTTCTCAAACACTGAGGTTTTTCTTATATTAGTTAACGTGTGTTATTATTTTAAGGGATGTTTAAATGAATTTAATTGTTATAAAATTATACCGGAGTTTCAAATGCATTTTAACATCCAACTTATGTTATAATATTCTATCTATTTAAACATATATAGAATAGGTGGTTTTTTGTTTTTATTGTTGTTGCTATTTTTCTCTTTAAAAAACTGATCACTTAATTTAAGTTCGCTTTTGAAGGAAACTTAAAATGTGATATAATAAGTTTTTAGACATTTTCCGTTAGTTAGTTATCCTGTTTACCTTATTTAATTATTATATTTATGTATATTCTGGTATATGTAGGAATTAAAGTATATGTATATAATTTTCTATATTAAGGATGCTTAAAGAATCCAAGAATGATGTAAGATAATAAATGATGACGAAAGAAAAATTCTTGTAGATTTTGTTTTCAAATAGTAAATTGGATCGTTAAAAAAAATAAAAAAAAAAAAACACCACCCATCCATATTATGGTGGTCGGTGATGACTTATTGTTAGATCTATATGTTATATATGTATGTATATATACTGGATGCCCTAAATATAATTAAATAATATGAAAAAAGATAAATTTCTAAAATACAACAAAAAAAAAAAAAAAAAAAATAAATGAAAATTGAAAAATTGTGAAAGGAAATGAAAACTGTAATAACTGTAAAGGATAAAAATTAAAATATTAATTATATTATTAAAACAAAAGAATTAGGGCAAAAAATGAAGAATGAATTTTTACTTGTTTTTTGTTGTTGTTTTTTTGTTTTTTTTGGTATTTTAATCATTTATTTTGTGGTTTAATTTATATTTATGTTACTTTTATATTAATTAAATTAATTAAAATAATTTTCTGCAGTTTATTATTATTATATTTTTTTTGTTGTTGTATTTTTAAAAGAAGTTATTTAACAGGTTGATTTAACCAACAAAAAAAGTCGAATTAAAAAAATAGTTTTGTTTTCGACAGAATAAAATTCAAGAAAACTATATGTTAAGGAGGTATTTGAATTCGATAGTCAATTAATTAAGGGCTAATATAATGAGAGTAATATCAAAATAATTATGATTGTACTATACAAGTATAACAGAAAGAACAAAATTTGATATAACTAAATTAAAGAGTAGGTTAGGTAGATGAAGGTAACTATGTGTATTTTTATTTCAATGATTTGAGTAATTTATTGCTGTTGGTGGAATTAGCAAATTAATTATCCAAACTTAATGCTAGAGTAAACCTGCACGATTGAGAAAATTAATTAGATCACTATTTTTGTTTTATACAACCTTTGCTTTATTTTTGCTAATAAACATCAATAATGTTGTTTGTTATGAAGTCTGTACTGTCTGAACTTCTATAACGTAAATGTACCTATCACCGCCCTAGTACATTATGCCACCCAAGCCCTTTTTTTGTAAATACAATACTTCCACGCTTTATATTCCAAATTTATTTTTGAAATAAAAAAAGAATATTATTTCTTCGTTGTAATGCAAAATAATGCACATTTGTATTCATATTAATAAATAAGTTATTGATAGAAAACTAAACTAGGTAGACATTTTAGTGAAAATATTGGTTCAAACGTTTAAAATTTTTTTTATTTTGTTAAGACCATATTCACTTCTACATACATTAAAACACAGTTTCATTGCAAGTAACAATAGTACTGTTTTATAGATCTAGACAAAAGGTGGTGACCATTTGGTTCAAAAAGAAGTGACCATTTTTATTCATTGATATTTGGTGGATTACTTACCGATTATTCAATTCATATCAAATTCTGTCTTTATTTAATTTCTATTAGTTTGTGGTAATTTTTTGGTGAAATTACATATCAATATTTATATCTACCAATTTATTTTACTTCTATTTTACTTTTACTTAATTATGCCATAACAATAGAAATATTGTTTAAAGTAATTGGTGAACAAATTTCTCTATTTTACCGCAAATGTTACATAGAAAATAATTCTCTTTAAAAGTTTTCTTATTTATTTTATTCAAATAATTGTAAAAGATATATTATTAAATAGATTATAATACATACTTTCTTCAATTTGTAAATAAAAAATATTTAAAATTGCTAATTAGTTTTGAGCGCGAATTAGGGACACGTAAATTTATGTTGTACGTATTTACGATCGACCAGGCGGAATTAGGAAAATGATATATCGAAATAATTGATTAAGTTGTTCACCTATTTTTGATTATATAAGGATGCAACTGGACGATTTTAAATTGAAATTGAACAAACTTAGCTGGACCTAATTACGACCTATAAATTTAATTTCGCATATGTGTTTTTTGTTATAACTAAATTTTGAGTTTTTATAAAAATTTGTATGAAAAAGTGGGTCGGTAATACGTTCAATATGTCCTAATTCCGAACTAAATATGCAGATGTAAGCTATTTTCACTAAATTCATACCAAGTCTACATTTAAAGAAAAAATTATATTTTAGTTGTTGAAAATAAGCAAATATTTTCCTTTTATTAGTAGACGAAATACGCCTATCCTGTATGATAAGCATATTTAGTAAAATTAAAAGGAAAATATTCGACTATTTTTAACAATTAGATAAATTATACTCTAACGCTAACCCTAAAGAATAAGCTTTTCCAAAATTATGTTTTATTTATATTATACTTTGTATAATTTAAAAAATCTCTGGAATTATCTCGCCTTGCCACCAAAGTTTTATTAAGGCGTCCATTAAATTATCAAAATTATTTTTTTTGTACACATTTCACAATAAGTTAAATAGAATAGTGAAAGCTATGACCATGTCTGGCACATTTTGGAGATGGCCTGTAAAAGAAGATATTCTAATTTATTCAAACAGTGACATAGTCTGCAAAATTGATTGTTTAATGAACAGCAGAGGACAATATAATGTACCTGAAATCATACAAATAAAAAATGCCAAAACTAAGAAGTAGTAAATGTGATTTTTACTTTGTATGTATATGAAATATTTTGTATTTTTATTTATTTATTTCAAATGTGCATTGTTATAATATTTAAGTTAATTATGTTAGATCATCAAAAACTTAATATAACCATTGATTAATAATACTATTATAGTATTATTAATCAATGGTTATATTAAATTATTTTTTTTTGTTTGAAATACTGAATCGTTGCATTGTTTAATTATTTTTAATTTTGATATTGAAATAAATGTATATTTTTATGTGTAAATAATTTTACTTACATTATAAATATTGTTTTTTTTTTTTTAAATTACTTAAGTATAGCAATATTGATTTTTTTATTATAATAAATATTTTTTATAATTTAACTAAGTACTAGTTAATTATTTAAAAAATTAATTATTAATTTTACTATTAATAATTATTTTAAATAGCTTTTTTGAATAAAATCGTAAATAGGTACTGCGAATCGCAAATAGGTTCAAAAAACGGAATTGAGTTTTTATAAGGGCGGAATTAGTTCAGATTGAAATTGTCGAGCGGAAATACGTACAATCAAACTTTTTTTCGCAGTTATAATATTTTATTATATATTTAGAAAAAATTAAATTATAATTAAATGAAAATATTTTTTTTTTTAATTAAAAAATAATAATTATTATAATTTGAAAAAAATAAATTAAAAAAAGCTTATATTTTGTTTATTTTGTCAACTTAAACTAATTTTTCCTTAAGGGGGCGGAAATTGGTACATTTACGTTAATAGAAGATGAAAAATATAAATTTCCTAAACTAAAAAACATTAATGCGAAGAAAGTAGTTATATGTATTATAAATTTCGTTGTTTAGTATATAAATATATTTCGGACGTTTCCGGTAGTGATGTAAGTTATCCAAAAAACAAATGGATATATCAATCGATACGTATCAAAAGAAAATATATCGATGTATACAAATGTAATGGAACTAAATGTATCGATATATCGATTTAGATCGAAAAATAAAAATTCTAGATTTTCTGTTGAGGGTTGTGTGTGAATATAGATATGCCATTTGGTTAAAAAGCTGATTACAGTGAAATAAAACCAACCAACTAAACTAATTTAAATTTATTTTTATGTATTAATTTTAAAATAGATTTTGTTAATCTTTATCATAAATATTATAAAATATTAAATAATGAATTAAATTACTTTTTGGATCATCAATCTAGTTTTATTTAAACTTATTTTAATTTTTAAAAGACAACCCACGTAACATTTTATTGTTATAAAAACAAAATTAGTGCTACAAGACTTCTATATGACTCCCGATAAGCACTAAAGGTGTAATAATGATGTTTTTATGGGAATAATGTGATTAATATTGTTATAAGAATGTTCTTACAGCAATTGCGGGAGTTGTTATAATGGGATTTTCCGCAAGTGATACAACAATGTTTTTATAAATCTAAAAGTGCATAATCCTATATCAAAAGTTAAAGTGTTGTTATAAGAATAGAATTGCTAGAATAGCATTAGCGGTGTTATTATTTTACTGTATTCCTATAATGTAAACTTACTGTAGCTTTTAGATAAATATTTTGCGCACATCATTATTTTCTACAAACGAGGTACATTTTTTTTTAAATGAACAAAAACTGAAAAGTTTTATTTTGCATTCTTTTCGCAAAAATATCATTTTTACTTGAAAGAATAATTATTTAAATATCAAATTTGATGTTATGCATTAATTAACATACATTATTAAATATTTTAAAGATGCAATTTAAAAATATATTTTATAGATGTCAATGAAATTTCATTCCCAGCCAAATTTTGCATTTTGGTCCCAATAATTATAAATATTAATTAATACAATTATTTTTGACCGAAAAATATTATTTATTAGTAAGACATTTTTTATATTACTAACTAATATCTACCTCTCCCTTTCTCAGGAAATAAATAGAAACTCCATAAAATTATTATTTGAAAATAAAAAATAATACCTTTCTCACTCTCGCATAACATAAATTATTTCAAATGAATATCATTTCAAAATAAAAACATATACACTAATACATGTATACTAATCCCATAACAATATTACAGCACTTGATCCGGTACCTTATTGGATTCTCAATTTTAGTGCTATAACGTATTTATAACCTTTCGCAGCAATTGCGGAGCACTCAAGTTAACACTAATTCTGCTATAAGAGTGTTTATAATAGTGTTATAAGAGTGCGCAAGAGTCTTATAGCGATAAAATTGTTACGTGGGAATCTAATCCAAGGCAATAATGAAAAATTTAAAACGGATATAAAATGAATAATTTAAGATTATTTTATATTTTCTTGTCTCTTTGATAATATCCTATTTTCTGGAAGTTTGTATATCAATTTCCAGTACTATTAACTAAAATTTTAAACCATTTAAGAATTAACAATATCAGAATATCAAAATTTGTTTAAAGCGCTAAAATTAAAAGATCGATCTTATATTAAAAGTTCGATGCAGTCAAATAATATCGATTTACTCAAATATCGCTTACAAAAATATCGAATTTAAAAACCGATATAACGTAAGCAAAATATCGATTATATCGAGAAATCTGTACATATCGCACACCACTAGTTTCCGGACATCTCGCACTTCGCGAAAATACTTTCCGAAAATTCAAATTTATCGAACTATTTTTCACACAAAATTTTAATCCGGATTTAAAAATTTATGACAGTTCTATATTTTTATTATGAAAATACATTTGTAGTTAACATATCTTATAACAAATATAATTTTTGAGTTCATTTTAATTTTTTTTCACAAATTAAAATTTTTATATTTCTTATTTTTTATGTGTATTACTCTCTTAGTGCGATATTTAGTGTAGTAAAAGAAAAAACACCACATTTTGACAGGTAATATGCGACATGACAATTTTGGGAGTTTATATGAATAAAATTAGTGCCAATTGCAAGGTTTAGTGCGAGTATTAAGTGCAAGTGCGAAAGGTTCGGAAACGCTTTTAATATAAATTTAAAGGTATTTTTGTACAAAGTAACGCGAATATCTGTTTTTCATGATCCACATTTGTTTTTGTTATAAGTTGATAAGCATGATTAGTTAAAATTAACTAGATTATAAATGTTTTAGATTTTTTAGGTTTATAAAGGAATTTTACATAATTAGCTATTTTAATGGCGTTTCCGGACCTCTCGCACTTGTACTTTTCGAAAATACTAATTTATCGTAAAAAAAAAATTAATTTTACATACATTATGTCATTTGTGTTATTATTGCAAAAGTTTTTGTTGTTTTAAATTTTAAAATTAATTATTTAAAAACAAAAAAACGAACCTACGGTATATAGAGAAAAAATTAAATATAAGTAAAAAATAATAATTATTGTTCTTAAATTATATTTTTTTTATATTATTTTAAATTATTACAGCAATTATTTATACATTTATTAGTTACCATATTTTATAATAAATAGTCTTTGAATATTTATTTTGATTTCTTTTACACATTTAAAGTTTTATCTTTCTTAGTTTTATTATTTTTTTCGTGTTTTACTCTTTTAGTGCGATATTTAGTGTGGTAAAAAAGCACTAAATTTTGACAGGTAATAAAGTGCGACATGACAGGTTTAGTTCACGTGTACGAACACACTCAAAGAATTCTTTTGGTGCGTTTTGACAGGTTTAGTGCGAGTATAGAGAAAGTGCGAGATGTCCGGAAACCCTCTAAATTATATAACAAACAAAAAATATATTAGAAAGAAAAATAAACAAATTATTTATTGAACATAATATAATTGACACATAATATAATTTTTAAAATTGTTGAATCTCTTCTTCTTTCACAGAATTTATAAACAGTTGCAATGACGTCACAGCGCAAAAATAATTTCAGATTTAATTATATCATAATCTACATAATATTCAAATTTAATATTTAAAACCATATTCATCATGTATGAATTAATTTCATTATGAGTTAATTATTTCACCATGGTGAATTTAGAATGATAACAATTCAGAAACATGTACATATTTCAGTTTCAGTTATAAATTTCAGTTTTATTATAATTCACTCCAGATAAATTTATAATATATTCGCTCTACATACTATTGCTATTTTTTTTAGGTTGCAACTGACTTAATAAAAATCGTTTTGCAGCAAGAAAAAAAATTGTAAAATTAGTTCAAACCCCGTGAGAACCGAAAATTAATTTTTTCAAATGGTGAAAATTACTGAAAAATGTAATTTTCAATACAACGACATGGGTCCAAATATTATATATATATTATTCTGCATTTATCTGGATGTTTGTAAGTTCGACGGAACGCTCCAACACATATACAAATTGCATATGTATACAAATGCATATATATACAAATTGCTTTGGTGCTTTTTTTCACCCCTGTCTACCTGCTGAACCTTTGCAAGAAAAATTGATTGCAGGAACTATATTTTTTCGTGCTTTTACCTTTTATTTTTGTCATTATTGTGTGCGTAACTCACTTCACTCAAAAAAAATTATTTTTGCTTTTTTTTTGTTTATTTTTCATTATTTGCTGTATCTGTATTCTGTATGTTCTGTATGCTCCATTCCAAAAATATTATTTAATTTTCAGTGTTAAGTGTTCACATTTCACTTCACTGTTCAGGTTCACTGTTCAATCAATAGAACTTGATAGAAGTAGAGTAGGATAATTAACTCTACTTCTACGCCGGATAATAAAACATTGTTTTTTTTTAAATTGAAAATTATTGATG
The DNA here is from genome assembly GCA_963942445.1 of Argyra leucocephala. Lineage (NCBI taxonomy): Eukaryota > Metazoa > Arthropoda > Insecta > Diptera > Dolichopodidae > Argyra > Argyra leucocephala. The sequence continues at coordinate 20,414,421 of OZ012680.1, read as the reverse complement.
AAAATGTTTTTGTATTTTTTGTAAATTTTACCAATTTAGATACAAAATTTTTTGAAATTTTTTTTAAAAATAACACAATACCAGAATAACAGTTTATTCATATAGCAAAATAAGATCCCTATACATTATACAAAAGACAAAATTTATATGAAAATAAGATCCCATTTTTAAATTTGCTCTCCCAGAGGCCACAATAACGCTAATACGGTATAATTTATACTAAATGGAACCCAAATAACGAATTATAACTAAATGGAAGTGAGTACGAGTATACCATACAAAAATACAAACATTTTATACAAATTTGTTGGTATGGTACTTCTTTCTCTGTTATATAAAAAAAAAAAAGATTAGTGTTAGGCCAATATAAACATAAATAAAAATAAATAAAAAGTGATATAAACATAAGTACTGTAATTTCGGAATAAAGAATCTAATGAAAGAAAAAAAGAAACTAGGATTTATTTTGCTTCCGTCATTTATGACGGGTTACAAAGCTAGTAATTTAATAATTAATAAAGATATAATATAACTAATAAAAAAAAATAATATAAATATATAATATACAAAAATATATTCCAAATAATTAATATAATTTAAAATAAAAAGAACCACATTTCTAAAGGGAAAAGGACCTATAAAGTTGGCCTACAGATTTATCTGTAGAATTAAATGTTAAAATAAATAAATAAGTTACAAAAAAAATTTTAAATAATAAAGTAATAAGGGTATTAACGATTAAGTGTGGAAATGTGGTAAATGTAGATCTATAATGATTTGTACAACGATTTCGTGAACGTAGCCTTGTACTTTTAATGTTGTACTCGATGTGTAGCATAATTGTGACAGTGGTTTGTTTACATATGGATATAATTTATAATTATGAGAATAAGTGACAAAGAATTTTCTTTTTTTCACTTGTAATTACATTTATAAAATAATGCAATTAACATTTAATTTCAATTTAAATAAAAGTTTAATTTCCACTGTCTTCATCTCAGCCATTTTCTAAATATATGTCTTGACTTTACAAAATGTCAAACTTAAAAAGTACAATAGTAAAAGTATAAATAGGTTTGATTCTTGTAAAAATCTACAATGATTTCATATGCAAATTTCATAATTATAATCCACAATTACATTAAATCCAAGTTAGAAGAACGCAAATCTATTGGCCTGGTAGCGCTCAACATAAATTCCGCCTTTGACACTGTGTGGCACTCTGGCTTGCTTCATAAATTAGAAGTGTATAAATTTCCTATATATTTAATTAAAATCATACAAAACTTTCTTCATCAAAGAGTATTTCGTGTGATATTGAATAATACATGCTCCAATTTGTATGAAATTAAAGCAGGAGTTAACACAAGGCTCGGTACTTGGCCCAATTTTGTACAACACTTAGACTGCAGATATCCCTAGGCTAGAGTTTACAAAAATATCAGTATTTGCTGATGACACTGCAATTTACTCTGCTGGCACTAATCCCAATCACATATCAACAAACCTACAAAATTCACTCAATAAGCTCTCTAGTTATTATGCAAAATGGAGAGTAAAAATTAATCCTCTCTTTTACTTCTTTTACCTTCTAGAAAGCCTCTCTTTTACCTTCTATACCATTAAAACTACAAAATGACGAAATTAACTGGGCCGATACTATTAAATACCTAGGCATTACCTTAGATAAAAGGCTAACCTTTCAAAAGCAAACTTCTATCACTATTGATAAAATTAACAAATGTACTCGCATGTTGTATCCCCTTATTAATAGAAAATCAATCTTATCCACAGAAAACAAATTGATACTTGTTAAGGTAATTTTTCAACCAATAATGTTATATGCGGCATCAGTCTGGGGAGATTGTGCAGCTAGTCATACCAAAAAATTGCAAATTGCGCAAAATAAACTTTTGAAACTTGTATTCAATCTTCCCAGATAGTATTCAACCAAAAAGCTGCATGATAAAGCCAGCATGAATACAATTTTAGAAAAATAAGATATTTAACTGTAAAGTTCCACTCGGAACTGTTCATGTCAGAAAATCCTCTGATCAGAAATTTAAATTCAGTTAAAAAAATTAGGCTAGTTTAGTTCGTAGGTATATGTTTTACTGTAGGTAGGTTTTACTGTTTAAGTTAGCGTTAAGTTTTACAAAACAAAAATTCAAAAAGGTTTTTCATCTCCAATTTTCCTTTAAATTTATACTAGTGAACTCGAAAATTATATATATATTGTTCTGCATTTATCTGGATGTTTGTAAGTTCGACGGAACGCTCCAACACATATACAAATTGCATATGTATACAAATGCATATATATACAAATTGCTTTGGTGCTTTTTTTTTACCCCTGTCCACCATGCTGAACCTTTGCAGGAAAAATTGATTGCATGAACTATATTTTTTAAATTTAATGTTAGTCTTCTTCGCAAATAATAAGGAAAAATAATAAATAATAATAATAATATAAATAAAACAAACAATTTTTTTGATTTATAATAATAAGAACTAATAGAAATTTTATCAATAGTTTAATATGGTTTAATAACCAAAAGGCAAACAGCATTTAACACAAAAAAAACATAATTCACTCAAAGGTTATTCTTATTACTTAAAATTATACATAATAATACACATGTGTATCAGCATATTTGTATTGTATAATATTATACATTATACTACTTTATTGCTTCTACCTTTTATTTTTGCCATTATTGTGTGCGTAACTCACTTCACTCAAAAAAAATTATTTTTGTGTTTTTTTTGTTTTTTTTTTATTATTTTCTGTAATTGTATTCTGTATGTTCTGCATGTTCCATTCCAAAAATATTATTTTATTTTCAGTGTTAAGTGTTCACTGTTCACTTCACTGTTCAGGTTCACGTTCAATCAATAGAACTTGATAGAAGTAGAGAAGGATAATTAACTCTACTTCTACGGCGGATAATAAAACATTGTTTTTTTTAAATTGAAAATTATTGATGAAAATGTTTTTGTATTTTTTGTAAATTTTACCAATTTAGATACAAAATTTTGAATATATAAATTATGAATATTTTTTAAAAATAACACAATACCATAATAACAGTTTATTCATATAACAAAATAAGATCCCTATACATTATACAAAAGACAAAATTTATATGAAAATAAGATCCCATTTTTAAATTTGCTGTCCCAGAGGCCACAATAACGCTAATACGGTATAATTTATACTAAATGGAACCCAACTAACGAATTATTACTAAATGGAAGTGAGTACGAGTATACCATACAAAAATACAAACATTTTATACAAATTTGTTGGTATGGTACTTCTTTTTCTGTTATATAAAAGAAAAAGATTAGTGTTAGGCCAATATAGTTTTTTTAAATAGAAAATTAGTAAAATCTTTGTGTATGAATAAAATAAAAGGAATCAAAATCAATCTTAATAAAAATAACAATGTTTTTTCAATTTAAACTTTCTTTTACTTTATTACCGTATTCTATTTTTACACAGAAAAGTATTGTTGTTAAATTATTTAAAAAAAAAAACAATAATTATTCATGTTTCTGAAATATTGAAAATGTAGCAGTAGTTTGTAATATATGAATATATGAAATTTTCAAAAAGTACTAACACTAGCAATCAAAATAATTTCCATTAAAAAGAGAGAAAATATATTGAACGAATATATTCATCTATTAATAATATACATGTGTATCAGCATATTTGTATTGTATAATATTATACATTATACTACTTTATTGCTTATACCTTTTATTTTTGTCATTATTGTGTGCGTAACTAACTTCACTCAAAAAAAAATATGTTTTTAAGGAAGGGTGTGGTTTAGTAGGTAAGAATCCTACATACAGTGTCAAGCTACGGGGCCTCATTGTATCTTTCTGAAGATTCCTACCAGCCTACGAAAAATAAAAAAAAAAAAAAAAAATTGGCAAAGTTTTGACTACAAAAAAAATATTTCTTTTCTGTGTTTTAGAAAATTAAAAAGTAATATAAACATAAGTACTGTAATTTCGGAATAAAGAATCTAATGAAAGAAAAAACGAAACTAGGATTTATTTTGCTTCCGTCATTTATGACGGGTTAGTTTCTAAATAAAATAAATAACAAAGCTAGTTTCTAAATAAAATAAAAAATACAAATCAACTGTAGTAAAGATAATTATATATCTGTATCTAAGTAAATAGTTTTAAAAGAATTAATTGTACAATTTATGAAGCATAATAAATAAATAAATAAAATAAAAAAATAAAATAAAATAAATTTCATAATTATAATCCACTTTTACATTTCTACATCTACAAGACTACACCTTAAGTCTACACCTATTCGTGGATCCACCTTTAATAATAATAAAAATATATTTTTTTTTTCGATTTTTATTGTATTAAATTTGACATTAAAATTTAAATATGTATAGGTATATTTTATGAATTTATGGGAATTTTGGCATTTCAGTTGTGATAATAAAGAAAATTTTATAAATTATGACTGCAATTGGAAAAGTTTGATAAAATTGTTTTATATATAATGAGATTTAAGGTGACTAAAATGATAATTAAAAATTTGGAAAACAGATTATCCATTCGTCTACATTTCATATATAGTAAAAATAGACAATGCGACAACTGTTGTATTTAAAAATAAATAATGTAAAAGCTTTGTGAATGATATTGTGTAAAAAATCTATTATGCGTGCAAAAAGAAATGTATCTTGATCCACTTATATTTATCATATCCATTAATCATGTTCGATCAATGGTTATGGTCACACGAATAACATAAAAATTAATCGAATCTGGTCAATACAAAACTTGTTTTATTGTTGTTGTTGAAAATTTGTGGACTGGAGTCTAGAAGAGAGATTTCTGCTATTATGTTTATTTTTAAAGTTTTTAATCATGGTTCAGAACTGGAAATATTTTAACGAATTGCATTTAATTCCACTAGCTACAATTCTCAATATAATGATTTTCTATTAATAAATAGAACAGTACATAAAACATTATATTATATACAGTGGTAGGCAGAATTAATTACACACTCAATCAATTTTTACATTTGTTTTTTGTTTTTCTTTTTTAAGGACGGAATTTACAAATATGTTAAAAAAAACTTTGGGAATCAATTTCACAAAGTGTTCATAATTTAAATTTAAATTTTGCGCTGAAAAAAGTCTCAAATGACTCAGGTAGTAACAGGTTTCTGTTGCTATGCCACCCGGCAAAAGTAATTAATTACACATTTGGTTTCATGCGGCATAATTAATTACACATTATTGCATTGTGATCGATTGAAGTGAATAAGTGCATTTTTTAATAATGTTCAATTAATTTTTATTTTTGAATTTGTATTCTAATATTTAAAAGTGACGAAGTGCAGCTCTTAATAGTGTTTCAAATAATTTTATTCTGTTAAAATTGCTGATTCATTTTTCATCCATAATAGGTAAAACAAACGAATTAAATATTGAAAATCGCGCAGAAGTTCAATTGGTATTCATCATATTAATGGAATTTCATTTAAAATTATTTAGAACCTCGTAAAGGAAAAAGGGGAATACAGTAGCTTGAAAAACAGGGAAAGATCTAGTAGGAATGAAGTTGTTACTAAGAGACCGAACTACAAATTGTTAAATAATTAAAAAGAAAATCCTGATATAACCCCAGTTAAAATTGCTTTTGGGTCAGCAAAAATTATTTGAAAAAAGTGGAAGTGAACGAACAATACGAAGAATATGTCAATATTCTAATATTGAAATTTATGGGGAGCGTAAAGTAGTAAATATTTTACCACCAAATTTTTCAAAATGTGAGGCTTTTTCTCAAGAATATGTTAATGGGTCATTGGAGTACTGATATAACGTATTGTGGACAGAGGAAAGTTAATTTACATTACGCGGAAGCTCTTGGAAAAAAATACAAAAGAGTTAAAGTATAAAGTGGTTTAATAATTTGATTCCCATGGCGATGGAAGTGTTATGTCTTGGGGATGCATTTACTACTATGGTTGTGGAGCTTTGTTTCCAACAGATGCAACATTATTTCAATGTGGATATATTAAAATATTAAATAAATATGCTTTCACTTAAGGAGACAGAATATTTCCTGATAATAACTGGTGTTCCCAGCAAGATAATGTTTCATTTAATAGAGGTTGCGTTGTAAAATGATTTCTTGAAAGTGTCGGACTGAATATTCTAACTTGGCCACCGAAGAGCCCTAACTTAAATGTTATAGAGAACATCGGCGCATTTATGAAACAAATCGTATTTATGAAACAATGAAAAGGAAACAAATCGATAAAAGCAGAAAAAAGCTGAAAGAATTGAGGAAAAACTGAATATTTAGATAAAAATACCTACGGAATTAATTAAAAATTTAAGAACTTCAATATGAAAATAATTGCAAGCTGTTATTGATGCACAGGGTTGAATAACTAAACATTAATAATGTAAAAATACTAAAACAAAACTATTTAACTGTAAACAACTTTTTTACTAAAAACTTAGCAATATTTTTTTAGTTTTACCTAATGTGCAATTAATTATGCCGTATGAAACCAAATGTGTAATTACTTTTGCCGGGTGACATAGCAACAGAAACCTGTTACTACCTGAGGCATTTGAGACTTTTTTCAGTCCAAAATTTAAATTTAAATTATGAACACATTGTGAAATTGATTCCCAAAGCTTTTTTTAACACATTTGTAAATTCCGTCCTTAGAAAATAAAAACAAAATAAAATGTAAAAATCTATTGAGTGTGTAATTAATTCTGCCTACCACTGTATTAGAACAGTACATAAAACATATTTATTAAAACTATGTAATGTACAGTACACCGATACCAATTTTGTAACAATAATAAGCCGTAAGATGATTGTCTAAATAGCTAGAGAGAAATAAATTTCTTGTAATTTAAGTTGTAATAAATATAAATAAAATAAAAATTTTATAAATAAAAATAACTTTCCAATAAAATTTATCTTAAAGTTAATTAAAACTAAAAACTTTTGCAATATTTTTGATAAGTACAATATTGTATTATTTTGTCAGTTTTTAGTTAAAATTTATAATAAGATAAGCTTTAATATTGCATTTTTTTTTTTAAAATTATTTTTGAATTATTATTTTATTATTAATTGTTGTAGAATGTTATTGTATTAAACATAATAAATGAATAAATATTTTATTTTTCGTAATTAAAATAAGAGAGTTGGCAAAATAATGTAAAAGAACAACTTCAATACACGTTCGAATATGAAAATAATTTAAACCAACGATTATAACTTCAACCATATTCATTTTTTTTTACTAAAAATAATTTAATAAAATTAATTAATATTTACTTACAATTAATATGTACATCGAATCGTTTACTAACTGATGGTGGTACACCATTACTAGCTATACACAAATATCCTCCCATATCAGTTCGTTGAACATTTGTCAAATACAATCGTTCACCTTCAACAGTTTTCACAGCTTTAAAAATTATTTAAAAATATTTAGAAAAAAAAAAAACAAAAAACAAAAATCAATAAATTATTTTTATTTATATTTTATGTCTAAAACAAATTATTTGCAACAACTCTTATTTACTTAAGGAATATTAAATAAATAATTCCCAATACACATTATGTATTTATTTATTTATTATCAAAAATTTACAAAATTAAATTTATTATACATATATACACATATTATCTATATATGTATGTATGTTATTTACAAAACAAATAATTTTCAAATTCTCTTAAATTTACCATAAAAATTCATCATTCAAAACACTCACCTTGTTTTTCTCTGGTTTCATGTCTTATAACAACATCTTTACCACCTTCACGTCGCCAATTTACAGTCGGTTCTGGTACACCAGTAGCACTACAAATTAATAATATTGTACCACCTTCATTAGTTATACCTTCCTCATGATTACCAGTTCCAGCACTATTTGAATCTGGTGAACTCAATATATCAGGTGGTACCACAACATTAAGATATCCAGACTGTAAGAAAACCAAAACCAAAAAAAATGAAAACAATAAAGAAAAAAAATAACAAATTGTATAAAATTTTATTGGACATTAAATTTCTGAATTTAGAAAATCTTTCTTATTTTGAAAATTGTAATATTTAAAATGGAAGAGAAAAACAAAAAATAAATAACAATAAGAAAAAAGATTAAGGATAACAATAAAATTAATATAAATGTGAGATTTGTAATCAATAATGAAATCATAAATATGTTAAAGGACATAACAGGACATTATATTATACATAAGTAATAATATTGAATATGTATGAGTATGTATGAAATAATAATTTTAAGATCATAAAATAGAAAATCCTAAAATATATTGATTTATCATGTAGAAATTTAAAATTTACTTAAGGATAACATTTTACTTATTTTTTGCAAAAAGGATATTAAAGTATCGAAAGAAATTAATATTGATTGAATTCGATTTTAATATTTAAAAAAAATATACATATATATTTTATATTTTAAAACTATAATAATATATAAATGGTAAAATTATTCTAGGATAATCGAATTAGGTGTTGTTTTTAAATATATTTATTTAAAAGTTCAAATAAGTTTAAAAACTAAAAAAATAATTATGCACATACACATTTATGAAGAATTATATACAATTAACAATGAATTTGCAATTTTATTTTATAGTTCTATCGAATAATGCAGAATGCACTTCAAATACATCAATCTAGAAAAAATGGGAGAAACTAATAAATAATTTGGCTACAACGAGTAATTCGGGCATATACGAAATCAAAACATCAACAATCAAAACCTTTAAAGATGAATTAGCAACTTCAATAATGCACCTAATAAACGCTTCCATACGAGACAGTGAAATGCCAAATATATTAAAAATCAACAAAGTTATTCCTATCTATAAAAAATCGGGAATAAAAAGTGATATAAATAACTTTCGCCCGATATCTATAGCTTCAATTTTTGGGAAAATTATCGAAACTTACGTCAATGATCAGCTAACGGAGTATTTAAGAACAAATAATTTAATATGCGAATCTCAGTATGGATTTACGAAGAAATCAAATACTAATGCAGCATTATTTGACGTGGTTACATCAATACAAAGTGCCATCAGTATTAGGAAAAAAAGTATGCGTTATTTTTTTAATATTTAGCTAAAGCGTTTGATACTGTTGACAGGAAAATATTCTGTATGAATGTGGGATATTTGGGAAAGAATATAAATGGTTCCAAAATTATTTAAAGAACAGAAAACAGTATGCGGAATGTGAAGGGATAAAAAGTAGCATAGCAGATATAGAGTATGGTGTGATCCAAGGAAGCTCATTAGGGCCTGCTCTGTTCTCTTGCCACATTAGCAGTTTTTCAAATCTTCAATTAAATGGAAAATCAGTTTTGTATGCCGATGACTTAGCCATAGTATATGGAGAAGATAGTACCGAAGGATTGGAAGTAAAAATAAATAATGATATGAATATAATTCACAACTGGATGTGTCAACATAAACTGACAGTTAATGTCAATAAGACGAAATTAATATATTTGAAAGCCAAAAGTGGGAACGTATCAGTTAAATATGATGGAAAACTTATAGAAAAGGTGAACAATTTTAAATATCTTGGAGTTGCCATTGATGAGAATCTGGACTGGCATGCCCATGTAAAAGAATTAATAACCAAAACGTGAAGCAGGTATATTTAGAAAGTTCGCAAAACGAGTACCTATAACTCAAAAAATGTCAATATATTACAGTATGTTTCACAGTACCATAACATATATGGAATTGGTATTTGGGGAAACACTTTCGAAAATAAAATAAAGACTCTACAGACTATACAAAACAAGGCTATTAAAAATCTATTTTGTTTAGAAAAACGTACATCTACTAATTATATACATAGAAGATACGATATTCTAAAACTGAAAGAATATAAAAATTTGATACAAATATTACAAATACACAAAATACGAAATAAAAGTATAAAAAGTAATACAATTCTGACAATTCTGTAAATAATGAAATACATCGCTACACCACAAGAACAGCTCATCAACTACGTTTTGCTGTGGGACGCAACTTAAATGATCTCGAGCCAATATTAAACAGTGGTATTCTACAATTTAATGAACTAGCTGAGGAAATCAAAAATTTATCTGAAAAAGAACTGAAGAAGGAATTAAAAAAAAAATATCTAAAATTATATAATGAGTAAATCGAACTCTGTGACAGTTAAGTAATTTAATAGTTTTTGTTTTTTTATTGTTTATTAATTAATAGCTTTTCTCTTTTATTATTTCTTAATTGTTGGGTTTCGTTTCAATTCAATTGTTTGATTTTCGTTTCAATTCAATTGTTTGATTTTTGTTTCAACTTAATTTTTTTATTTTTTGTATCAAATCAACTCAATTGTTTGTTTCAATTGAATTTTTGACAATTGTGTTTCGTTTCTGTTTGTCTTTTTTTTCTTCTCATTTTATTTTACATGATTTTACATAGCACCTAGCACCTAATATTTTATCTTTTCTTATTATTATTTTTAGCACTGCACTTATTTTGAAGTTTATATATAGAAATTTAAATGAATTACACTCTGTACGAGCTAACAAGCTCTTTGACATTTGAATAAATAAATAAATAAATAAATAAATCACATTGTTTTCAAATTCGTTATTTCAACGACGAAGCCCGAAGTAGATCTTTGTAAATATTTAATACATTATATGAATTTGACGTCTACATGTATTAAGATTAAGATTTAAGATTTAAAATTCATTTATTTTCTTAAATATAAAATTTTTTACAAACTACATCAAATTAAAATTGAATATTATCAAAACATAAAGCTCTTAAATCTAATAAACTAATATAATAAATTCAATAAAATTAATAAAAGTAAAAAAAACTATAGTTTATTAGAATAGTTAATAGGAACAAAAATAATAATATAAAATTCAATAAGAAATAATTTAGTAAAAATAACAAAACTTTATATATGTAAGAAAATAAGTAGGATCATTCGAATATATTCCAAAGAATACGTGTTGAATGAAACAAACATAAATGAAGAGAAAAAAAATATAAATATAAATGTTTTAGCGGGGTACTAAAATCATAAGTAATTACAAATTAAGATTAGATAAAATAGTTAAAAAAAAAAATAGAATTAAAAATAAAATTCTCAAGTAGCCCTCCGTGGCTTGTTCCGGATCCAAATATAGATTTCGAGTTGGCAAATTATAGAAAAGATAGTACAAACCAAATTCAGTTTCGAGAATTATTCATAGAAAAAACAAAGACAAGATACTGTGAATATGAACATATATTTACTGATGGGTCTTTCAAAGATCAAGAGGCAGGATGCGCATTCAAACACAAACAAGAAGAACACAAATTTCATCTTCAAAGGCATACCACTATATTTACGGCTGAACTATACGCAATATTTAAAGCACTCGAGTATATTATGAAAAGGGACGAAAAAAACTTTTTAATTTGTACTGACTCCTTGAGTTCTTTAAAAGCTATTCTCAAACTATATCCAGTACATCCTTTAGTACAAAAAATACAAGCAATGATAAATAAAAATCAAAAAAATATACAATTTATGTGGATTCCAAGTCATATCGGCATCCATGATAACGAGATAGTTGACAGTCTAGCAAAAAGCTCTGTAAACCAACCATACGATAACCATCACCTTTTATATTATAAGGATCTTAAAAATATAATAAATAAGAAAATATATCAAAGTGTAGAAGAAGAATGGATAGAAACGGACGATAGTAACAAACTAAAAAATATCAAAACAAATACGAGACCTTGGAAAAATCTCAATTTACTTAACAGAAGAGAGTCGACCGTGATTACTAGAATAAGAATAGGGCACACTAATTTAACACACAAATTTATATTTGATAATACAACACCACCAAATTGTGCTTGTGGAGCAAACCTTCCTATTAGGCATCTGTTCGAAACTTGTATTAGATATTCAAGAGATAGAGATAGATATTTAAAAAGTAATAGTCTAGATATTTTAAAGAGTGACGATGAAACCAATTATAGAAAAATAATAAATTTCCTAAAAGCTATTGAACTATACAAAACAATTTAAAACAAAAGATTAAATAAAATCAATAAAATATGTTAAATGAAAAATATTAAATGTTAAAAAAGAAAAACGGAATAAAATAGAAAATATGTAGTTATAATAACTTCATATAATTAATATATGTATACGTATAAGAACAATTTAACTATTGAATTATTTTATATAGAAATCAAAACAAAAAAAAAAAAAATAATTAAAAATGTATTATATGAATAATAGAATATGTAATGAGAAAATAATAAAAAAAAAAAAAAAATTAAAAAAATAAAAAAAATAATGTAAAGATCTGGCCTGAAAAAACCTATATTGTGTAAGGCCACTTAAATAAAGTTATAAAAAAAAAAAAAAAATAAAATTAAAAATAGTGTAAACAATGTATCAAAAAATGTAAAGAAAAAAGAAATAACAAATAAAAAATGTATGAAAATCTTAATATTGAAGTAAAAAATTTACAAGTACACTATAAGTTCAAGCAAAACAAAAGAATATAGTATAATTGAAGTTTGAAGAGAAAACCACATTTAATTATAATACATACACAAAACACTTATTTAATACAAATTTCCACCATCAAATAGTGATTCAATTTGAGAGTGATCGAACTGAAATAACCAGATTTTCAACTGTCTAAGAAATGAGTAAAAATTACGTTCACTTCTGATGTGAATTGGTAGTCTATTAAAAATTCGTGGTGCCATATTAACAAAGCAATGCGTAAATTGTGTTGTTCTGGCCATTGGAACAGCAACATAATTCAAATAATTTATACGTAGGTTGTAAGTTGGCGTTAATCTTTGATCGAGGTAACCAGATCTAATGAAAAAAATTTTCATAGATTTGTAGATATAGAGATGTCTGAGTGGCAAAATACAGACTCTTTTGAAAAGTGGGAAACTAGATGATAGACGATTAACATTAAGCATGGTTCTTAAGTAATGTTTTTGGGCTAGGAGAAGTGGACGAATTCTGTTATTGTAAGAACCACCCCAGCAAGCTAAACCATAATTCAACTTGGAATTGAAAAAGGCGTAGTAAAATATATTTAAAATTTCCAACGTACTACATTTTCTCACATGGTAGCCGTAACGAACAATTTTATTTAAATATTTTTGAGTATGTTCAGACCAATTTAATTTATTATCCAATATAATTCCTAGGTATTTGAAAGAGCTAACATTTTCAATATAAAAACAGCCATTATCGCAGAGGACAGAATCAAAGTATGACATGTTTGAGGTTGGAGAAACAAATAAAGGAAAACGTTTACAATTCGGCGAGTGATAAGATAAATCGCTAATTTCATTACTATTACAAGAAGTTTATTAATATTATAGTTTTGATCTGAAATCATCATCATATTAATAATATTTCATATCCCTGTACATCCATAACATCCGATATTTGTTTTATTTTGAATTTGAAATTGAACAAACTCTAACTTATTAAAGACTATTTGCTATTATATATTTAGAAATATTTAGAGCCCTTATTAGCACCCAGCTTACAACTACTGTATCAATTATACAACAAAATGATGTCGTACCACTGTTTTTCAGGTTGTGCAGTATTCTCCGTATCTGTTTGGTTCCACATTATCGAAATTGGGTTAACATATTCCAAATGAGGTCTTATAGTTGCATAATAAATATTTAAAATCTTTATAAAATCAACAGAAATTTATAATTCCTATACCACCAGATTAAAATCTTATCAGTTTTAGGAAACCCCTAACCAAAGTTTTTTTTATCTCAGAATATACTCCTAAATATTTTATTTCATTTAATTTTTTTAATTTATTTCGTCAATATTTTTTGCTAAATTTCATAACACAAATTATGAAGTAACTCTCCTGACATAATATATTAACGTAGTGATAACTAAATTTGGTAACACTCCCAGAAGGTAAATTCCAGAAAACAAAAAAAAAAATTATTAATACAAAATTTTCCTATTTTTTGACATAAAATCAGAATTTGCATTAGAAAGTACCTCTGCCCAATTGAAAATTTCGATTTCAAGTGGGCTCCGGTTTAAAAAACGTATTTCCGGTCTTTTCGGCAGTTAAAAATATCACCAATCGATAGAGAACTCTCGATTTAGTTAATATTTGTTATTTTAATTTGAAAATAAGCGCATGCTGTGGGACGGGTTGGGTCTGAAAGCCCAAAGTCAAAATCCCAAAACCGAAATCTCAAATCCAAAATCCCAAAAAAAAAATCCAAATTTAAAAATCCCTGTTTTAGAAAATCCCAATATCACATAATCCCAATGTTACAAAATCGCAAATTACGAAATAATAAGTTTTATGCATTTAAAAATTAAAAATTAACTTAAAATTAACCGAGCTACGATATTATCATTGCTATTGCTTTCTATGTTACTGTTATCTAAAAAAAGCTTTTTGTTTTAGGTATATTAGAAATATAAGCAACATTAATTAAATGTTTGTACTCATTTTATTTTAAGTTTGAATAAAATTCTTGTGTTTCTGAGAATCATTAAATGACAGAACGGCTGCACGAAACCCACTAAAACGAAAAACAAACACATAATTTGGGGATTTTGAATTTTAATCTGGATAACTGCTTTTTCTAAAAATAAAAAAATAATTAGGGTAAATATGCTGGAAAAAGGGATATATTTATTTTTGCATCCAACAGCAGCTACTCACAAAATTAATAAAAATAAATATTCTGGAAAATGGGTCAACCCTGATTTTTGACTCTAACTTTGAAATGCTCCTAATTCAAAATCTCACATACACATATAAATAAATATCTTGTAAAAGGCGTATAACTCGATATTGGCGATTTTGAATTCAGCTCTAAAATGCTCCTCATTTATTGGAAGCTTGTTTTTGTCGACGGCAGGTAAACGCATACAGCACAATTTTAGTAAAAAATATAAAAAAAAGAATTATTTTATTTTTAAAGTTGGGGGCTACTACTCCCAAACCCTCGCTACTCATTTATTGGAACCTTGTTTTGCCGATTTTTTTTCATGTATTAAATATATAATTTTAAATTTTAAATAAATTTATAAATTTTAAATGCATAAAACATATTAATAGTTCCTTGGGTGGGATTTTGTATCACTGGGATTTTTTTTTTTGGATTTTGTAATTTGAATTTTTTTTTTGGGATTTAGGTATATATATTGTAATTTATAACATGTACAAACAAAAGAAGCTTATAATCTGCACAGAAACTAAAATTAAATCTTAATAAGTAAATTAATTAAAATTAGATTTAACAACGTTACCAGCATCGATTAAGGGATTACGCTGTAGAACATTAGGATAAGTGTAGATGCCAATTCTAAATCATATAATTGTAATATATCCAAGACTTAATATTCTTTCTAAAAGTTGTTAGTATTAATGTCCACCTGTCTTAAGTGCCCCGACCCACTAATTTGTTTTAATTTGTCTTAAATCATTGGTCTTGAAACACATGTTAATCTCCCTGCACAGTACGTAAATATTCCATTCCGAAAAATCCAAATAAAATTGCAATATGAAAATTCCTTACTTAAAAATAGTTACACTTCAAGAATAATTAAATTAAATTTCTTTTCAGTTTTAAATTTAGGAATTCAAATGGGATATTAATGCATGATTATTTATCCAGGCAACAGTTTCCATGCATTTTACCTTTTTAAATATTCTCATCTTCACATGTGAATTCTGTTGCCTATGATTTTCTGCTAACGCATCCTGTTAATTATAGCAATGCTTTGATCGATTTCATAGTCCACATTAGTGTACTAAGTGTGGTGGTGGTCAAATGACAGAGAAAGAGATATGACATGCTGGGTGGCGCAGTAAATAGAAAGCCTGCCTTTCAACCGAAAAGGTTCAGGTTCCATTCTCGATCAAGCAAAAAAAAAAAATCCTTTATTGATTTTTCGACCAGGTTCAATACCCTTTGTCATTGGAATAATTGAGAGTATAATCTGGTAACAAATTAAATAAAATGGAGCCGTTCTATTTAAGAAGACTTAGTTGCTGACAATAGCAGTAGTATTCCACATTTAATGATTTGACAAGTAAATGGTCAAAATGTTGTAGACATTGTAATATAAACTTGCAGCATCGTACTTAATTGAGTATGAATAGTTGATTCTATCTAGGTTATTGTCAAGAGCATAAAAAAAAATTTACTTGATCATGAAAGGTAAGTATGCCCAGACAGATCTTAGAGGTTTATCATCTCTATTTTAGAAAACCGTAATTGGTTAAATTCAAATTGATAAAGCCCTTCAATTGGTTACGAATAATCGTCCTATAAAGCCGAATGTAAGATGCAGCAAATTTCATTGGAAATAAAAGCCAAGGTATTAGGATCGGAAATTTTTTCTTCCATTTAAGGGTTAGGATTAGTTTTAATGCACCAGATCCCCAAAGAGATATCCCAAATGCAAATTTAAACTAGGGGGGCTTATTGTCTTTTAAAAAAATCTTCCAAGCTTATGAAATAAAACACAATTTACAATCCTTATATTTCTACATGGCGTATTACAACCGCTCAGAATCTTTTTAAAGATTTGCATCTTTCTACTTCGTTTCTAATTATTTAAGAAAAGTACCAAAAAATTTTTTTTTCAATTAAAAATTTATTATAATTGTCAAAACTCCCTGATCATTTACTAAAGTCTAGACAAATAATTGTCGACAAAATATGTTCACCTTTTCAACACCAACTTTCTCTCTTTTATGAGTCCCAGCTTTCTATTTTCGTCACTAATTTTATAAAATGGGTATAGATAAGAAATTATTAAATTGAGAAAATATCCTTAGAATAAACTTTTAAAAACTATCAAAAAAAATTAAGTTAAAGTCCATAAAAAGGACATTTAATTAACACTTACATTCATTTATCTAAACCAATGCATACAATACTATTTATTAATGTTGATACAAAATCTTTTACCACTTTATTATTCAGAAATCTATATTTCGAACCTTTTATCTCTCTCTCTCTCACCAATCGGAGCAACAACAAAATAGAAAAACAAAAATAGAAAATAAAAAAAAAAAATTTGTTCGTTTCATTCAACTATAACCAAAATTAATGTTCAGTAGAAGTTGAAAAAAAACACAAACAAAACAAAAATAGAAAATCTAATCATCAACAATTTGTCCGGAATGAGCAAATGAGTATTTAAAAATTTTCTTGTACATAGTTAGTTGTTGTAGTTAGATCTCTTGAATTTAATTCTTCATTCAACTTTCAGTATACATGTAATTTCTTCAATCCTCTTTATATTGAAGAATTTTTGTTCTGTTTTTTCCAAATTTAATAAAAAAAAGGATACAATTTAATCCTTAAATGTCCGCAACTAAAAACGAATAACATTCAAATCTTTGTTTATCTTTGTGTTCTCTTCAAAAATTTTATGTTTGTTATTTTTGGGACCATATCATTGAACACAAATTACTTGTTTGTATATAGGTAAATGTATGCATAGGGTGTCCCTAATCTTCTTGCATTAGTGATAGGAGATGTTAGAATGATTAAAAAATAGTTGTGGAAGTGGAGCGAATTTATTTCTTGCACCTTAAAAGTTATGTAGCCCCAAGGAATTTTTACTTTTCTTGTCAATGAACTTGTTGTATATAGATCCGTGGTCGTCCGGTTAAATGATTACT
Organism: Argyra leucocephala; assembly: GCA_963942445.1. Lineage (NCBI taxonomy): Eukaryota > Metazoa > Arthropoda > Insecta > Diptera > Dolichopodidae > Argyra > Argyra leucocephala. Next base: position 20,396,623 of record OZ012680.1, on the reverse strand, counting down.
TGTTGCTAGAGATTTAAAAATTAATTTAGCAATCCTTTCTACACTTATTTTATTTTTGAATCTTTCAATGAGCCGCTTTCAGTGCTGACTCTAACAATGTAGTTCTTGTATATTTTTTTTCTAACTCTTCGCCATCCAACTAAAACTTGGGTAATACATGTTTTTCTTCTAATATAAATCTATATAAATTTTATAAAAGTCGAAGCGACCATTTATCCGGATATGATTTTTTAAATTTTTATTATTATTTTTTTTTTTTATAAATGGAGAGTTCTATGTAACCGCGACCTCTGAAGATATATTGTACTTCACCGTTTATCTCAGAATTGTTGTACTTGATAAAAGTTATTATTGCTCTGATATCAATTGCAGAATCAGGCAATGTGTATTCTGTGAAATATTTATATCTTTTGAGAGCTCTGGCGTCGCAAACAAATAGAATATGAGAGGAGGATTTCTTTTTATGAAGGAATATGAAAGGAGAATTTTAGATCTTGTGATCGATCAACAAAGCTTGAACAAATGCTTGTTGAATGGGTCATGACCTGTGATAAACGAACATTCTGACATTGAATATAGTCTCCCTGATTGCCTGATTAAGTCTTTGGTATTTAGTTTGAAAAACTTTTTTGGGCTGCGTAAGTCCTTGGCAACTACCACATAGGTTTCGGGTTTCGGTAGTTTCTCACTTGGAAACAATTCTTTGTAAGTAAACGTTTGAAAGAGCTTATTATTTGGCTCTGGTTCTAAGAATTGACTTTTCGCACCTGTTTTTGTAAGAACATCTGCCTCCTTATTGTCTTGTATTCCTTAATGCCCAGGACTGCGAATAAGAGTAACTCTGTTTCGTTCCGCTCGCTTTTCTTCCCAATTTTAGAGCCCTCAGTATACCACACTGAAGCTTCTGGCGGTAAGGCTCTTAAATTTTGTTATTTGTTTTTTAGTCTAATATGCATTCTGAGACATAGGATGATACGTGCGTAGGGAAAAATTTATAATTCTTAATCACTTAATGCTTAATGTTGTTCTCATAGTTATTACCCAAAGACTTTAGAAGCTTTAATTACATTTTTTATTATATTATTGTTTCAGTTTATATAATAAGCTTATAAATAACTTATTGAAACTTTATTTGTTTCAATTTTGGTTTCAGATTTCTGTAAATACATTTATTTCGACATTACGATATCTTAAGCCAAATAATTATTCGATGGGTTGGTTTTTGGCTACCAACCAGTCTATCGAACCAATTCGACTTCATACTATATTTTGTTAGAGTTTTTAGTATTATCATAAATTTACTTTTCGTACTGATTTCGTTCTTATTGTAGAGTTGAATTGTTTTGTTGAACTAATGTAGACATCTCTAAAAATAATTATCATCCACTCCCCAACCAAAACGGTTTAGAAGATGATTTGCATTTATTTTTTCCGCCAATTTTGTAGCTGGAGTTCATCTTTTTTGTTTTCCCTATAACTTTGTCTATTATAAAATTCTGTGATTCGTCAATAAGGGCATTATATATTGTGATCTACGTAATTGTGATTGCGTAAGAGCTATTAAGGAGGAAATTAATAGCTTCAGCACCAATTACCAAATAAAACTAACTACAAATCCAAACAGATTTTTCAGCAAATAGATTTTTATCTGAGAATGGTGTGAGGCGTGCTAAGAAGCGCCATAGCATTCTGCAGCTACCCAATAGACAGTAGGTCCAGCAATACAATAGAGTATAATGTGAATGGATAGTTACCCATGTAACATTTTATTGTTATATAAAGAAAATTAGTGCTATAAGACACCTATATGATTCCCGATAAGCACTAAAAGTGTTATAATGATGTCTTTATTGGAATAATGGGCATAATGTGATTAATATTGTTATAAGAATGTTCTTATAGCAATTGCGGGAGTTATTATAGGAGGATTGTCACCAAGTGCTAGTTAAAGAATTTCATTTCGAAATAAAATAGTATACTAATCAATATGTATACTAATCCTATAACAACATTACAGCAATTGCTGTGATGCCTTATATGATTCTACATTTTAGTGCTATAACGTACTTATAACGTTTTGCAACAATTGCACTTAAATTAACACTAATACTTCTGTAAAGAGTGTTTATAATAGTGTTATAAGAGTGCGCAAAAATCTTATAGTAATAAAATTTTTGTTACGTGGATAACCATTGGGCAACATATAAAAAATGTCATACAAACTACTGAATGGCTCCTTCAGAGACATATTGTACTGTTTCATAGGAAAAGCAAAAAAGCTAAAAAAAACAAATAATTATATTACATTAGATTGTCTAATCTGTGAAGCTGATCGGTAAGACAAGGGTCTTATATCGTCCATAAAGATTTGAAATAATTTTATTCAGCCTTACACCTATAAAATCGTAATCATTTATTTGTTCCTTCTCCTTCCAGTTATCCTGTTCTGGGTGTAGTAATATTTTATAAAACAGAGTTAAAATAAATATTAATTTTAAAGCTCATGTGAATTGTCTTCCAATCTGCTAAATAGTATTTTAAACCATTTAACGACACTTCCTTCCCAAAGTATTTTCTATCATCATTCTTGATTTCTTCAATTGGAAATTACGACCAATGCAAAACGATTTTTTGATTAATTAGTGTTCATCAACAATCTTTATCATTTAGTTCTTGAAATCCAACCCAAACTGGAACATTCTGTATAATTAATATTAGAATTTAACTGGTATACAACTATAACCTTAATAAGAGATTATTATATAAAGACACTTATATATCATGATTAGTTCTAAAAGTTTTCATTATTTACAAATTACATTACTTTTACACTTTATTTTAACTTAAACAAAACAACATAACCCTATTATTATCATTATTATTATATATGTATATATACAATATACATATATATGAATATTAACTAACTGGGAACGAATAAATTAAATTTTATTTAAGAGAGTAATAACACAACAATATTAGGTATATTGGGACAGAAAAAATTCAAAAACTCAGTTTTGAAAGAAGCAACATTAGAAAATTATTATAATAAAGGACTAAAGGATATGAGTGTATCCAGTTAAAGAGTGTTGGTATGTAGGCTTTCTTTTTTTCTTCTCATTATTAGTGTAAATAGATCTGATCGAAATAAAGGTCAGAGAAAGTTAAAAAAAAAAAAAAAAGATAGAGTTGTGATCCAAACTGACCAGAATATTAATTACCATGTAAACTGACTTTGCCAAAAAAACAAAAAAAAACAGAAAACAAAAATGAAAATAAAATAAACTTTACCCAAGTAAAGTTAATCGATTTATCCCTTTTGTTTTTCTTTTTATATATTATTTTGTTGTATATGTACATTTTGACCCTTATAATAGAGCAATCAGTCGACTTAATTTCAAACACCTCATCAAACAAATAACAAAACTCTTAAGAATAACCCATCCTCTGGGAATTTTGATTTTGCTTATTTTTTTTTATTTTGTTTGTTTTGTACTTTTTGATTCTTCTTGTTTCTGTGTTATTTTGTTGGAGGTTATAAAAGATGTACTTGATAATTTTATTTGAATAGTCTATAGTGAGGGTGTTTTCAGAAAATCGTTAATATTTTGGAAATATTTTTAAATATGGCCTGAAGGATGTTATTATTGATAACTAAGGACTGAAAATTTCATTAAAAAATTATAAAAATTAGTAAATTCAGTACTGTAATGTATGTGTAGAAGAAATAAGTGTTTAAAAATTATATAATTGTGATATTCAAATGAATTAATTAAGAACATCCTATAAATCATCTTCAGTCTACATCTTTAATCATATTAAAAGCTTTACTGAATACCATTACAAGAGCTTTTTTAAATGTCGTTGATTTTTGAATTTACAAAATAATATCTTCAGTTCTTTGAAAAGCCTCTTCCAGAGAGAAAAGGATTCAATACTGGAACATTATAAATTAAATAAATTTTATTTGTTTACTTGGGTGACCAAGAGACAATGTAGGTCCTGGGCCAGACTCATCAATGTCCTTAATTTTTCCGTTGCTTATAGGCGACTTCTTTCCAATTAAAGATATGAAAGTGTTTCATGTATACCGATATTTTATTTCTAACAACGAAGTCTTGGTCTACCCGTCGTTTTATCCCTTCAGATCTAGATTCAAACATTCACTTGACTTGAGCGTTTTCATCCAACCAGTTTAAGTGTCCCACCTACTGTAGTTGACTTTAGTTTGCTCGACTACGTATAGTGGTTTATACGGCTCACAGTCTGCTGCATAACATCTTCCCCTCCTCCTTAAACGACCCTTCAAAAAACTGAAACTGTTTTATATCAACAAAGCAAACCCCTTCATTACATAATGTTGTTTTCCAAAAAATTTAAAAATTAAAAACTCCGATAGAATAAGAAACATTGGAATGGAAATTAAATTTAAACTTGCACGACCATTGAGAGGGATTTTGAAGCATATGTAGAAAAAATTTGGCAACAAAAATACCGGATCTTCTATTTGCAAGACATAGAGATTTACTAAAAGACTGCATATAAAGTACTGAACTCAGAAATAATATGATATATGTACATTATCGTGGTATTTAATTAGTCAAAAAAATAATTATAATCAAAATTAATGTGTGGGTGCAGACCAATGGTTAATAGTTGGTTTTAAGCTTTTATGATAGCTCAATGTCATGTTTTGGACTTCAACCTATTTTCATTGTTCTGTAACCGCACCCGTGGGGCTTAGAAAGGTAATCAAATCTTTCCATCGGCTCCTATCTGTGGCTAACCTCTTAAATTGTGTCTACATTCTTTGCTGAGTACTTACGTCGGCTAAAACTATTGCTCCTCATTTTTTTCTTGGCCTTCCGATGCGACGTGTTCTTTGAGGATTCGAAACATTGTTTTGCGATGTCGTAGCCAGGTTTCCACAAAGTATGCCCGATTCAACGGCATGAATTGGAAATCTTGAATCCACGTCTGAATTCACGTCATTGAAAATTGAATCCACGTCTTGGAAATTTGAATTTGCTTCGCTTTTTACCACAGTTTTCTGTTGGAAATGGTTTATGGCCAACGAAAGCTTAGAATGTGCCGGAAGCACGTATTGATGCACGCTTAGAGTTTCTGGGTGGTGTTTATTAAAATTTTTCATGATTCGCAGGAATACAAGAATAACATATTTCAATCGGCTCCAATCTGGGGCTAACCTCTTCAATTGTTGCCATGTTCTTTGCTTGGTATTTATTTCGACTAAGACTCGTGTAGTTCACGATTTTACACTTGCATTGAAGATTTTTATTTTTATGCGCAGAAAAATATTGTTTATCTACCATATTTTTGACAGCATCCCGAAAGCAGTCCAAAACCTAGACTTATAGAACAACAAAGAATATACACAGATTGGATATTAAAGCAGCAGAAAGTTGATGCTGATTCTTCAACAAAAAAATTCTTCTTTTCTAATGCGGTACATTTCCACCCCTCTGGATATGTTAATTACTAAAATTGCCGTACAGATGAGTAATTAAAATCGTCATTCCATTCATGAAGCACTCTTACATGCTCAAAACTTAGCTGTTTGCACAATATTCCAAAAATAATGCACACTGAGGCGAGACGAGCCTTGTATAATAATTTTTTTTCCTAAAATCGATCAAAGTTGAACTATGAGAGTCGATGATGAGCGCTATGTTTTGCACGAAACGTGTCTACGCTGTATTATTCGCTTTTTGGTGATATCAAATCGTTTTAGTGGGGTTACGTTAAAGGTCGTGTTTATTCGAGCACCTTAAAACAAGCAGCAGAATAGAAAATCACCTTGAAAGAATTCCTGGAGAGGATCTAAAGCCGGTCATTTAATCGATATTATTTTTCATATTATATAATTAAATACATAACATTTTCGATTAACAAAAACTCATCGAAGATTTCTTTCAATTTTTGTGTTTTTTCTTTAAAATTCAGAAAGTCAAACTAGATGACCATTATTGTAAAATCCTTTTTTATTATATCCTGGATGTCCTGGGATAAAAGAATATGCATATTAGATGATACAAAAGATTACAACAGAATAAATATCCACATTGGCTCTTACAAAAACTATAATAATAAAATAATAATAATAATAACAACAACAACAAGTAATATATTAACATATTATTCTTTGTAAAGAAAAAAAAGGATGTGAGTGAAAACATGTGGAAAACATTGACATCATTGATTTACGTAAAAAGAATTCAAATTTTATATTTTACTAAATTTAAGAAAAAAATCATAAAACACAAACAAAAACAATAAAACGAAAAAAATAAAATAATTTGAATGCATTGTGATTTCAGTTTTTCTTCTCTTTTACTTCTCTTCAACTCACTTTAATCTACTTTACAAATTATATTTAGAAAATAAGAAAATATTTTTTTTTTATTGTTGTATATAATTTTCCTATAATTTCGAACTATTCAAATAGTATTTAGGTACATTTACATTTCTTCAGATGAATATTAATCTATACAAACACACATACATACATACCTATATTCTATACAAATTATATCCAATTTTACTTCTGCATACACAGAATTCATTTTTATGAATGATGATGATTTGATATTGAATAGCAAATTGTTTAAGTTTGATTAAATACATACTATTTATGTATATTCTAATTATATACATAACAAGAAAATGTAGAAATAAACAAATAATACATAATAATATTATGTAGTAAATAATATATTTGTATATATAATTAAACTATAGTTATTTGTTTAATTAACTCATGTGTATTAATTCGAGATGTTAATTTCAAAATGAATATTGTATGTAGGTAGCTGTTAAGTAGTGTAGTAATTTCCATTAAAACGTGAATAGAGTGAATGAAAGAGAAAAAAATTATGGAAATTAAAGAAAAAAAAATTTGAGTGAAAATTAATGAGTTTAGTTTTGCTTGAATTTTCAAAGATAACAGCAATTGAATAACTTATAATTTATTCATCACTATATCACTATCTGGTTTTATGATTCCGCGGGGCAATCATAGAAAATCAAATATTGTGTATTTTGATTCTGTTCGTTTTGAGTTAATTGTTTTGATTGCAGTTAAATACTTTTTTTATTTTTACGATTTCATGAAATGACCAGACAAGCTTAATACGGGTCTTGGTATAAGCATACAATCATTTTTACTAATGTTTTTTTTTGTGTTATGACAGTAACGTTGACAGTATTAGTATTAGTTTGAATTAAATTACCTTTTCGGCGTGTAATGCAATTTTTACTACATTTTTTACTACAATGTTTTTATCGAGTATTTTATTTATTATATTTCTGACATTTACTACTACTTATGTCAAAAACTAGGCCTACAAATTCCATTTTATGTACGTTACAAATACTCTCAGCTATTTTTTGCCATTTGTTTTATCCCAATAACAAAGGTTACTGGACCAAGTCGAAAAATTCTTAAAGCATTATTTTTTTCCTTCGTCGGGATTCAAACTGGGTACCTTTCTGTTGAAAAACAGGCGCTCTACCGACTGCGTCACCCAGTGTGTTTGGTTTATGAAATTATTTTAATTTTTACATCATTTGACATTATTTTTTTGCAATATTTCTACCAATTATTAGTATTCAATTTTTTTTGATAAATTTCCGGTTTGAAAATCCGATTTTCAGTTCTTTCCGGATGTTGGAAATATTATCAATCGATAGAGCGCCATCGATATGGTTAATAAAAATTTTTCAAATTTTAAAATAGGATCCGTTATTTTCCCCTCTTAAAAAACTGATACGAATGGTTCTGTAGCACCTGGTATAATATAGGCATTATTTATTTATCGTATGACGTGATCTATGTGATACGAAGATTAGATCACTACCACGTGGTGTTCTCTGGTTAACACTAAGTTTATTTTTGATATTGCCATACGCATTGATTTACAAAATTTTTTGTACATTGTTTATTGTATTCATGTTTACGATGTATAGCGGTCATTATAATAGAATAGTAATAATATTGGATTTAAATATCATCATTGTCCTATAACCCCATCCGTGGGGCATAAGGGCGGAAGGATTTAAATATGCTTGTGTTAAGTAGCGATATATTTCGACCTTACAAGAAGTACAATATAATTTTAAAGGCTTAGCTACTCTTAAAATTCTCTATGCTATATCTGTTCCTGCCCGTTGATAATTCGATTTGGTTATTTGGTATCAACGGGTGTGCATATTTCTGAAATTATTTTGTTATCTAGTTTGAAAGCCTAACTACAGAAAACCTACTACTTTGGATATATTATGCGTGGAAATAAATACGAGCTACTTCAGTTAATAGTTCAAGAAAAAATTGAAAGAAAAAGACGTATGTGAAGAAAATTACGCAATATTAGAAAGTGGATAGGCATCAGAAACATTATTCTGCAACGGATCGAAACATCTATATAAGGATATCATTGCCAATATCATATGATCGCTAACATCCAATTATGGATAGACAATTATCCTAGCTAAATTATTTTATTGTTCCATTAAACTATCCAAAACGTGTTAATGTGATCAATAGTGACAAATTTCTTAATAAACGAAGAAAGTATATTGGAAGAATAAAAAGAAAAAATAATAGTGAAGAAAACGGCAACTGAAGAAACCAGTCGCATATTTGACATTGGCGATTTTTTTTCCACTCTATCAGGACATTGCTGATGATAATGCGGAGACAGTTAAAATGGCCAGAAAACAATTTTATGTTTCAACTTATGATATTATTTTATATTCTAGTATAATTTATTAAATTTTAACAATAGTTATTATTTCTATAATATATGTGTGGAAGGGAGGGGAATTAAATTAAATAATCATGAACTAAAGAAAAAAATTAATAACAATACATTACCTGACTTTTCATTGGATCTGTATTAACTTGACACATATAACTACCAGAATCATTTAATTGTACATGTGATATGTGAAGTTTCCATGTGTTATGACCATTATGCGTCACTGATAATCGTGGATTTAATGATACCATATGCGTATGAATACCTAAAATCGCCTTTGAATCTGATTTAATCCATGCAACCTGAAATAAGAATATTTAATATTAATGATAATTGTATATAGTAATATATATAGATAAATAATTAGATATATATATATACAAAAATAAAGATTGTCATTAATAATAATTTGAAAATTGTTTTATTATGTATTTATTAGAAAATTATGCTGTATGGCTTCCAATTGAAATAAAATAAATCTGTTATACATAACTATACTTCTATATTACATATACCTGTATATTATATACTATACCTATGTATTATATGTATAATATATAATAAAATTATGAGTTATAATGTTATGCATTATCTTTGGGATAAAGTGATCATTTATCATTTGAAAGGATATTAATAAGGATATTATTTAGGTGTATGACAATTAAATAAGTCCATAAGGTATTTTTTTTTGTTTTTAATTTATAATTTAATTTTTTTATATTTTGTTTCAACATGAATGTTTTAATTTAAATAAGAAATCCTATTTTGTTGTTAAATCGTTAGCAAAAAAAAAAACAATATGACATTCATATTGAATTAATTTAAAATTTAATTCAGTCATTTTGATTTTTAAATTATAACTATTATTACGTGTATGTATGTGTATGTATGTATAGGCATTTTAATTAAAGTCGAATTTTCTTTCTTAATAATTTCATTGGATTATAAATTTTGTATAGTCTGGCAAAAAAATATATAACTACATATTTCTAAAATCGAAATCTATAGCTACATTAATCAATAGTCAATATTTCGTTCGTATTAGTTTTTGGGACCAACTAAACGTTATATGATAATTTAAGTTAAATTAATTTAAAAACTATCTTTTATGCAATACCAGCCCGATTTTTGGTTCATTATAGATCAATATAGAACTCTGGAAGAATAATAGACCTTAACAAAGTTGAATGAATTAGAAAAATAAGAATAATAATCAGTAAAATCAAAACGGTAAAAATAAACAATAGTAAGAACCAATACGACATATTTGTTATATCTAACAACTCCCACTTAACAAAATTCAAAGTGATTCATATAGCCATTATGAAATAAAAATAATATATAAGATAATAATTTAAGACCAAAATTATTCTACTATGAATGTAAGAAGAGGATTCTAAAAAAAATAAAAAAAAATATTGACATCTTTGAAAACAAAATTTGAAGAAAACTTCTCAGCCCTATACAAGAAAATCACTGATGAAAAGCCCGTTACAACAATTACATTAATATGACAAATAAAAAATCTCGTTGATAATAAAATATTGTAAAAATGATATTGGTGCAAGGAATGCCTGAGAACAAAATAAGAAAATGTATTCCAAGGGGGCAGCTGAAAGGAAGGTAAATGACCAGTGGCGAAGCGAAGAAAATGATGATTGGATGCAAAGCAATTAGATCGTAGTAAATAAACACAGTGCTTAAGTGTTACCATTGCATTACGATAAACAATGATTCTACTGCCATGCTAAAACAATGTTTACGGTTTATGATTCTACTGCCATGCCAGGCCATGCTAAAACAATGTTTACGGTTTATCCATGTTATCCAATTTTTTTACTGGGATTTGCTAATTGAATAAATTCGGTTTCCGTTCAAGGCCGAAATTGAACTATCGCTGCAGTACCTAATGATGATGATGATGATAATAATATATGAAAATTAAGGTGAATTCAAATCACAGCCGTATGATGTTTTCTCTAAATTCTTAATAAAACATATACAGTGATAGAGAATGTAACTAAATTTTTAAAAATATACCATAAAATAAATTCAAACATTTTTATTTACATAGGTAACTTTTTTTTATCCTACATACATACATATTTACATACATAATTCATATTTTATTGTTCATTTGATTGTTTGTTTTTTACTATATACATTTCATATACATTTATTAAATTGCAAATATTAAAATTTATTTTAATATTTTGTTACTTCATTCAAAATGTCCAAATTTTATAATATTTTGTTATTATATTTATTTTATTTTATTTTTATTTTTTTATTATGGTGAAACGTTTTTCTATTATTAATAATAAACACGTATTTTTCATATAATTTCAATGATTGTGTCCTTTAAACCAAACAATACATAACATAATCATACAATCACAGCACCACTTTCAATTTTTATCATTCACATAATATAATATGAAATTAGTAAATTGACTGTACATGAAAATATATACATTTAAATGTATATACATATACAATCAAAGATTTTTTTTTTTTATATTCATAAGAGTAATTTTGAGCCTATTATGAATTTTTATTGTTATTGAAAAACAAAAAAAAAAAAAAATTAATGCAAAAATTTAATCTGATTAAAGGGATCTACATTTATGCATTTTCATATCTCATTCTCACTATTTGCTTCTCCTACTCCCTCTTGAATTTTCACTCTTATATTTTCATACACTATTTTATAATACGTGTAGAATTAATTTTTTTTATTTAGTCTGCTTGAATTGTTTTTTGTTTTTTTTTTTTTTTGTTGTGTGTACAATATTGTAGACTGTAATAGTAGTAATATGTGAGTGTAAATATTTTTTTGTTATTTTCAACTTTCGAAGGAAATAAAAATGACAATAATTTTTAATATTGGTATTTATAATGTGAAAGTCACGTCTTTTGCTATACTTTTTTAATGTTTACTGGCTTAAATTTCCTTACTTGAAATGCTTGCATTAATATTAAACATTAAAATTGTATGTACCAGAATATAGGAGTAGATATATTTTATAAGAATTATATTCAATTCAATTACCAACTTTAACTTTATATTATGTATGTGTTGTGTTCTGTGTATACAATAAAGACTACATAATAATACACTTGTGGCCGAAAAATAATTACCAGAAGTGTGGCATTGATGCTATAGTTTAAATTGATAAAAATGACTTTAATAAAGTTCTGACTTCACATGATGTAAGAAATTTATTATTTTTACGCCAATGATAATGGTGCAATATATTGCACCAACATTTTATTTGCTCTAAAAAATTGTGGAATACAGTCCGTCTCTATTAGAACGATCAATTCTTCAAAGCTATAAAAGCTAAAATGTTACTTAAATATACAAAGTAGAGGAGGAATGAATATAAATTGATTGAGAAGGGCACAACAAGTTTTTAACAACGGCCTACATATGCAAGAAGAACAGAATATGAAAATGATGGCAGATAAAAAATGTTAGAAAATATTGTTCAAAAGTGTGCAAATTGAAATGGGGTTATACCGTTATTTTTGGTAAAATTACTTTAAATGATGTTTTGAGCACAATATTTTAATGTAAGAATCTTTAAAATTTGATTAAATTGATAATAATTACGTTAAGAGATTTCAAGTAGCTTACTTAAAATATATTAAAGAGAACCTCAAATATACATCTTAAAATATTTATAATATACTCTGCCCCCTTCTGTGCTAGCTCGACTCATCTCCTGACTCTATGACCAACTATTTATGGTCCACGCTGTCTTATGTTTAAGTAAAAGTATATAGAGTTGAAAAATACATCTCTCTAAATAGATTTGAAGTTGATTTAGGTATTTTACATGACATACAGGAGAATAGAAACAGAATTAAAGTATGCCTTTATGATTCCATAACTCAGGTAATATCAAGTTTTATAGGAAGTGTTCATTATTTAAATGATATTCGTTTGTTTTTTTGTTTTATAGATTTTGAACTCTGAAATTTTCGAATTCGAACTAAAAATAATTATTAAAAAAATGAAAAACAAAACTCAGAGTTTTAGATAAACTTTATTATTCAGCAGAAAACTACTACGATGTTATATTTATAAAAAATCAGAAATTACCACAAATTATGAAAAACAAAATAGAATGAAAGCAATTCGATTTTTGATACAAAAGTATTGTTTATATTTTGCACCTCATGCAATTAGGCGTATATCAAAGAATTTGATATCATTCAAATTGTTTCAAACTACACAAAAATATTTGAAATATTGGGCATTTCTGAATGTTGAGCATTGAGCCCAAGCGATCTAAATCGTTTGTGGTACTGAGAGAAGCCTTTGAGTTTCTCAAATTTTGATAAAAAAATAAGGTAAGTAAGTTCAAGTAAATTAATTTATTTATTGTCCTGCAATATTAATTTTCCAACAATGTGTGCGTGATAATGTAAATTTAAGCCTGTAATGGTAATAATATGATAAACAGTTTGTTTTTTGTTTTCTTAATTCAAATGTAAGTGCAGAAAAAATGTGTATATATGTATTTCTTTATATTTAAATTCTCTCTGTTTGTTATTAAACGTTTATTTCGATATTAATATTTATTCACTGCTAATTGAATATTAATGAAACTTATGAAAGGATTTATGTTAATAATACTATGTAGTAAGTGAAAATATAAAAGAAAATTGAAATTTATAAGTTTATTTAATATTTTAATATTTATTCATTTCAAATGAATAACTTTGAAATAAATAAGAAAAATGAAAAGTGGAAATAAAATTTAAAAATGAATTAAAATAAAGTGAAAAATTAATATAATGAACTACTGGTAAGCCTGAATATTATAAAATCGGTATACTAAAACGATTTATTTAGAAATTTAATTTTCAAATCTATAAAAATAAATCGTGTCATTAATAGTAAATTATTAACAAACATCTAGAGAAATGTCGAGGTCCACAATAACTAAAAACGAAATCAGAATAGCTTGTATATAATCTATATCAAAAAATGGACCAGCTTTTCAGAGCTGAACTACCAAACGTGAAAATAAATTTTGTTAATGAAGAAAATTTATTGAGACTATCAAACAAAAAATGTTCAACATAATCTACGGTACAGGCTGTTTTGTTTCCCAATTGATTTTGGTTAAAATCCATTTGTATGGCCATACCAAAAAAAATTAATGTCAAAAAATGAATTGAACACTGGTTATGTAGCTTTATGTAATTATCGGCTAATTACATCAAAGTTATTAGGCGGCTGATGAACCATATTTTAAAATATATTCCTGAAAGTTATCCGTAATCGAATCTAATAAAAATATAAAACTAACATTGATAAATTAAAAATCGTGTAATTAATTTTTTTTTATATTAATTGAATTGTAAAGCAGTTTTTTGCTTAAACTCTGTATAAATAAGTTTTTTATAACTTAAAGTGGAAAAAACAATTGACAAGTTTCTAAGAAAGTTTTAATTAAAAAATTGCATCATAATTCAGTATATACATAGTTAACGAATAAAATAAATTAATCTATAATAGAGACTACTCAATTCATAGAAAATAATATTTTCTTTCTTCAGCATTCCCCATATTGAAAATTATTTTATTTTTAGTACAATTTCGTGCATTGTATTGTTTCTACGATACATGATATTTCATTAAAAATTTAACTGTTATATTAAATGTCAAATATATATATATATTTCAATTTGATATTTCTAAAATAAATATCGTATTAAATATATGTATGTATAAATGTCAAAAGTCAAACTAATTTATTTAAATATGAAAATTTATAATTTTCAAATATTGACACATCGAGAATAAAAAAAAAACATAGATTTCAAAATCTGCTGACATTTAAGTATTTTTTTTGTCTTTTTATAATATTGTTAAAAAATCAAACACAAAAAAAAAAATTGTTGAAACTATTTGACATGTGTGTATATATAAATACAAGGTATCCTCTAATAATAATAATTTTATTTTATTGTTATCAATATAATCATGTTGTACTTGTTCAGCTCGATGTTAACTGTAATATTTATTTTCATTCATGGTCTTCTCATTCTAATTTGTTTTTTGAGGAACTGTCATAGTCTACTCGTATATTTAAATTTTTCGAAAGTATTTGAATTAGTCTTACAATCTTAATATTAATGTATTTGTTGATCCAGTACATGATCTCGTCTAATATTATTCTAGTATATTCATTCTGGTCATTTGTATATTATACATCATATACATGCACTGGGTTGGTTATGAAATTTCAAAACATCCAATTTTGAAATTTATAATTTAAAATCAAAACCCTTTGGTAAAATGTAAACCCATTTTCGTATCCAATCAGCGTCTAAACATAAAAGTGAATCAAGATAAAATTGGAAAATGCTGATATTTTGTTTTCTGTACGCAATCAGCGACTATGCATAGATATGACGACGTTAACGGTTAACAATTTAAAGTTGACATTTTTTGAAAAGCCTAAGTCTTAATATTTTCAGCTTTCAGCCCCAATTTGTAATAACCCTGCCTTTTCTAGCGACATGGCTTTAAAACAACACATTTTTTTTTAGTCGGAAGCTATCGCTAACAATTTAATTTTTTTAATTATTGAAGTTTTTTCTGCAAAGAAAAAATGCTCATTTTTTTTCTTCATTGCGGAGTTCATTTCAATAATTTGGAGTTTTTAATACGAAATTTTAAATTATGGCATACATATTATATTGTTGGAATTTTTCAATTTGATCAGTTTTACATCAGTTGGAATTCGCTCACTTTGGAATTTTCCATTTCTACTTTTTCCCCATTCATCCTGCTGTCTTTAAATATTGTTTTGCAAATAGTGAGATTTAAAAAACAAAAGAGAAAACTTTTCATGCTTAACAGAGTACGGTATTGCACATATTGTCCTACAATATTTTTCATCACGAACTATGTACTATATCTACTACTTATGTACAGTACTATTGTCAGGAACTAAGCTTTACCACATTACACTCTCAATTATTATTTGTCATTTATTTGATCCCAATGACTAAGTGTACTAAACAAGGTCGAAAAACCCATAAAACAGTTGTTTTGGTCCTTTGGGAATCGACCATAGCACATTTTGGTGGAAAGACATGCTTTCTATCTACTGCTTCACCCAGAGTGCATTACAATCAAAAAATTATACTGAAATAATTTCAATATCATAAAATTGCAATCACGTAAAATTGACTTGTAATAAAAAACACGATTTTAATTAAATTAGAATTAACATATCGTCTCTGCAATATCTATTTTCATTCATATAAAGCTATCGTTATTGACTTTTGTTTGTTCCATTGAATAAAATACATCCTGTCATTACCCAAATATTTTCGATATATGTTTATTATATTTTCAAAAGTTATACACAACATTAGACACCCTTGCCCTAAAACTTTGGTATATTAAAAAAATATCACTTACTTATTCCACATATTATTAAACGTTTTATAAATACGATTTTACAATATTAAAGTTTTCTAAAGTTACATAACAACAATACAAAACAACAAAATAAAATAAAATTTAATTCAATACTTACTCGATATTGTCCTAAATTATTAACAACACAAGTAAATGAAATATCCCGACCTTGTGTTACCGTCAGATTATCTAATGTTGACAGAAATTCCGGTTCAACTTCAATGCCCTGGTTATGTCCTGCAACAAATATACAAAAACAAAAATCAATATTAATGTTACATACGAAAAAATAAACAAACAAAATAATATCAAATTTATATATGTATATACATATATAAAAAAAAAAGAGTTATTTTTTTTTTTAATTTTATTTGTGGTGAATATTTGAATTTCAGTTAATTAAAGGAGGCAAGAAAAACAAAATAAAAACCAAAAAAAAAATAAATAAATAAATAAATAATAATTTGTAGTATAGTGTTTTACAGGTAACTAACCAACTGGTACGTTACTGGTTATGCAAATTGAAAATTTACCATAAAGTATAAATAAAAAAAAAAAAAAAACAAAATTTACTCGAACTACAAGTCCATAGTGTCAAGCATCATCAGCATTTAACGAAAGTCTTTTCATATTTTTGTTTTTATTTTTTTATTTTTGTAAAAACAGTAGTATATGTTGTCAATATATGTATGTAGGTGATTCCACAGAAATTTTTCAGTTTTGCATATAGCATGTTTTCTTTAAAACATCATTGGGTATGCAACAGGTTTATGGCCAGGTTTATATGGAAGAAGTTTTAATATCTGATCGCATTTGTAAGGCCTATTTTTTGTAATTTTTCTGTTAATGTCTTTGATTTACTTCTTTGTTTATTTTTTACCAACTAAGGCGCACAACATGTTTCTGCAAATGTAAAAATTTAGAAAAGCCGTTTTCATTTATTGAATTCTCTCTCAAGGAGTATACCACAGAGAATTTTATTCAAAAATAACATATTTTTTTAAAAATAGAAATAAAAAGTGGATTTAAATAGGGGAAATAAAAGATTTGTTCGATTTTTAGTATTGATTTAGCAATATTTTAATCAGTATAGGGGTCATATACATTACACATGTATGAATGCACAACAAAAAGTATCACAATGATAACGCAATAACTTAACCAACACCATACACTATCAAGTAGCATATGCATATTAACCCTATAGAACAATGGGAGCTATCCAGTATACCATTGAAGAATATCTTGAGTGTGATCACAAAATCAGGTATCCTTAAGGAGTCAGAGATTTAAAAAGCGGGTTATCACAATAAGCCCATTTGTGACTGCGGTGATGTAGGGACTGGATCCCTCTCAGAATAAATTAAATCTAATCTAATCTAACCCTATAGAAATATTTTTGAACTGAGGTAATTAACCAATAATAAAAATAATCAAAAGTAGTTAATAGACAAAAACAAAGGCATGTTTTCAAAAGTATAACACCAATTATCAATCAAATAAAATAGAAATATAAAGCAAAAACGAAGACAGTTATACTAAACTTAGATCCGTACAGCACTTTGAGGTTCATTGCAATCGTAACTTAATATGAAAAACTGTTTAAATGACAGCGGGAATGACACACTGGAATGCAAACATCAAATTGAATACCTCAGTTTACTCAAGTAGCAATGAAAAATTAAATATTTTGCAGTTGGGTCTTCAAATAATAAAATTCTGAATAATTTGTAAATCCCAATCTAACAGTGTTTAGAATTCATAGAGTATGAAAGTCATCAACAATCACATTACTGAATATTCTTGCGTACCTAACATTTATTTTTTTCCATTATACAAAATTTTGTAAAAATACACGTAAATAAAAGAAAATACCCACCTTGCACCATATTGCATTTCTTTGCATTAATTTGCACCACTTTGCATTCCTTTGTATTACTTTGCACCACTTTGCATCACTTTGCGATATAATTTTGAAAAATATGAATTTAAAAGGGAATTTAAAAACGAATGATAAAAGAAGGCCACAATCGTGAATATGTTAATATTTTTTTTACAAATTCTAAATAAACTATTGAAGAAGAAACTATGAAGAAGATGAGTAGTCTAAGAGTTTTAATAAGAAAATATTGCTATGTCAATTATAAAAAAATGTTTTGACTGTCAAATTAAGAACGCCTATAAGAGCTTGAGTCTATTTCAAAGTCTTCACTAGATTTTTCACTAGATTTGAATCCATACTTGCCATGTCTATGCCTTCGAAACTTGCAATAGTTGGTTAACATGTTCAAGCAGATGATCAAGCAGAGCTTTTGACTTTCAAAAAAATATGGGTAAATACAAAAATTTATTATTACCAGCCGAAATACAGAACCATATACAATTGATGGTTATATAATTTTCCGAATTTCAATTTTCAAATATTTCATTTCATAAAAATTGTAATTGCGACAAGGACATCGTGTGACCAGAAGAGATGAAAAGAATTGCTTTCTCGAAATTAGAAAAATATGGTATATAACAGAGATATTAACAAAAATCTGCAATTACAGTTAATAAAATGTTACGTATTGCAGAAAATAAATTATATTTGGTTGAATAACAATAAAAATTGACCTGACCTAAGTAATATTGACAAATGGCTATAATGCTGCAACTAATTGAACAGAATAAAACAATATAGTTGCATATTAAACAGCATTTAAAAAATATGTGAGTGCCAATTTCCAGGGGATATGTACTAAATTTCCAACAAAAACATTGTTTATGAAAATCACGTGGGATCAATTCTGCAACAGCGACTTATATAGTGACTTTTAAAAATCACTTGGCTCTTTAATATAAGAGAAGTCAATTGAAATAAATAAATTGGAAGGCTGTATAGGATTCTTAACGTTTTACTGGTGATATAATTTTTTTTTTTTATTTATTTATATTTAAATTTAAATTTATCAAATTGTATATTAATAAATTAAATAATATCAGTAAATCTAATTTGTTTTTATTATCCAGAGAGACCCATATCTTAGAGAATCATATACTTCATGCTGCACAGCAATTTATTTTGCATCCTGTTTTGCATATTGGTATAAAAACTATCTGTCATTCTTTTTATCTGTCTATGTTCTAAGCAAAATTTTACGGGTACATGTTTCCTGTATGAGTAGAAGGACGAGTATAAAAATAATGACTGCTCTGCTATTTCGTTTCATTTTATTTCATTTCATTTTTATTATACAAACACAAACATATTACAAAAAAATAATATGAAAGTAAACTTTTATATAAGTAAATAAAAAAGTTGGTTATAGCTCTAAATAAAATATGTTCACATCGCCCGATTTTAACCTTGGTGCCAAAGAATCTGCGGTGTTGTGAACCTAGTAGCTATAACTAACCATTTTTAGATTATCAGCAAATAGATGTATTTCGCCACGGAGTCCACGATTTGTTATGCTGCTAATTAGCAGGAAAACATAGTCATGTCTCATCAGTGAGTTTACCAAAAGTCAAGGTAGATGACAGTTTCACACTTTAGATTATTACTCCATTACCTTGTGAACTACACTCGCCACTATTCTCTTCAAAAATATTAATTTAATAAAAAATTGAATAATTGTTATTTTTTCCAGTAGAATCTCTCATATAGGGACACAAAATAACTATGGAAATATGTGTTTATATAAAATTAATTGAAATGTCATTTCATATGAATACAGCGTACAGGTTCACATTCTTAAAAAAGAGTTAAAATATTTTTATTTTTATTCCATTTAAATACTATCTATATGTATTTTAAATTATTTATTCCAAACTTGAAATTTAAATAAATAAAAATGAAAAATAATAAAAAATAAAAAATAAAAAATAAATAAAATCGTTTACTGTAATTTTGAACGCGTTTAAAATTAATTTAACTCAAAAGAATTTAAAAAAAAAAAAAAAAACAAAAAAAAATAAACAAAATTAAATATAAACAATTTTATAAGATAAACACAGTTCTTTAAAAAATAAAAAGTTAATTATTATTAAAAGTATTGAATTTTCTGATTCAATAAATATTAAATTGTTTCAAATTAATATTGAAATACTTATATCTGAATCTGAATGGAATTTATAATTTCATGATTTATAAATAGACGAATTTTTTTAATTGATGAAATTTAAAAATTTAATTTGTTTTTTTTTTTTTAAAGTAATCTGATTTTAAAATAATATTTAAAGTTCAAAAAACTTTTTAATTTTATAGAAAAATTATTGAAAAATAAATTTATTAAAATTATATACCTAGTTTTATTAAATTAGGCAGATTAAGGCAGATTTTATGGTTCCTATGGTACGTCGTAGAGAATACCATACATACCATAGGAACCATACAGTAAAACTATTTTAGACAAAAAGAAGATCCTAATAAAATGCTATATGAAGAAGGCTAAACCATAATTGAGTCAATCAATAAAAATACTGCCATGTCTATAATAAATCGTTCAAAAAACTGCTATAACTGATAAAAAATCGTTACTGCTGCTCATATCATAGTACTAACTGTAAAAAGACGACATGTTTCATTAATAGCAGCTATGAGCTTACATAGAAAAATATATAGTCAAATAATAGCGAACTCATCTGTTAATTCAAACAATTTTTATTTTCAATCTTTGATAAGTTATTTGTTAAACTGGCAAAAGCTAACATAACAGAAGCATGGCTGGTTTTGGACAATTGTACAATCCACAAAACTATAGAAGTGCGTGAAAAAGTTAGTTCGACAAGTCATACTTTAATTTTTATTTCTACATACTCACCGATTTTCATTCCAATTGAAAAAGTATTTTAAAAAATAAAATTATCAGCGAGAGATTTTTTGTCAGATCGATAAACTAATATAAATTTGGTAAATCAATTTTTGTTTGTTTAAAAATACTTAGTTTATTTTCTTTCAAAAATTTAAAAATAAAAATAACAAAATTCACAAATATTGAATTTGAAATGAAAAATATTGAATTTGAAATAAATAAAATTGAATTTGAAATAAAAAAATTTGAATTTGAAATGAAAAATATTGAATTTGAAATAAATAAAATTGAATTTGAAATAAAAAAATTTGAATTTGAAATGAAAAATATTGAATTTGAAATAAATAAAATTGAATTTGAAATAAAAAAATTTGAATTTGAAATGAAAAGTATTGAATTTGAAATAAATAAAATTGAATTTGAAATAAAAAATTTGAATTTGAAATAAAAAAATTTGAATTTGAAATGAAAAATATTGAATTTGAAATAAATAAAATTTGAATTTGAAATAAAAAAATTTGAATTTGAAATGAAAAATATTGAATTTGAAATAAATAAAATTGAATTTGAAATAAAAAAATTTGAATTTGAAATGAAAAATATTGAATTTGAAATAAATAAAATTGAATTTGAAATAAAAAAATTTGAATTTGAAATGAAAAATATTGAATTTGAAATAAATAAAATTGAATTTGAAATAAAAAAATTTGAATTTGAAATGAAAAATATTGAATTTGAAATAAATAAAATTAAATTTGAAATAAAAAAATTTGAATTTGAAATGAAAAATATTGAATTTTAAATAAATAAAATTGAATTTGAAATAAAAAAATTTGAATTTGAAATGAAAAATATTGAATTTGAAATAAATAAAATTGAATTTGAAATAAATAAAATTGAATTTGAAATAAAAAAATTTGAATTTGAAATGAAAAATATTGAATTTGAAATAAATAAAATTGAATTTGAAATAAAAAAATTTGAATTTGAAATGAAAAATATTGAATTTGAAATAAATAAAATTGAATTTGAAATAAAAAAATTTGAATTTGAAATGAAAAGTATTGAATTTGAAATAAATAAAATTGAATTTGAAATAAAAAATTTGAATTTGAAATAAAAAAATTTGAATTTGAAATGAAAAATATTGAATTTGAAATAAATAAAATTTGAATTTGAAATAAAAAAATTTGAATTTGAAATGAAAAATATTGAATTTGAAATAAATAAAATTGAATTTGAAATAAAAAAATTTGAATTTGAAATGAAAAATATTGAATTTGAAATAAATAAAATTGAATTTGAAATAAAAAAATTTGAATTTGAAATGAAAAATATTGAATTTGAAATAAATAAAATTGAATTTGAAATAAAAAAATTTGAATTTGAAATGAAAAATATTGAATTTTAAATAAATAAAATTGAATTTGAAATAAAAAAATTTGAATTTGAAATGAAAAATATTGAATTTTAAATAAATAAAATTGAATTTGAAATAAAAAAATTTGAATTTGAAATGAAAAATATTGAATTTGAAATAAATAAAATTGAATTTGAAATAAAAAAATTTGAATTTGAAATGAAAAATATTGAATTTGAAATAAATAAAATTGAATTTGAAATAAAAAAATTTGAATTTGAAATGAAAAATATTGAATTTGAAATAAATAAAATTGAATTTGAAATAAAAATATTTGAATTTGAAATGAAAAATATTGAATTTGAAATAAATAAAATTGAATTTGAAATAAAAATATTTGAATTTGAAATGAAAAATATTGAATTTGAAATAAATAAAATTGAATTTGAAATAAATAAAATTGAATTTGAAATAAAAAAATTTGAATTAGAAGTGAAAAACCTAAATATATAAATATTTAATATATTTTATTTAACAGATTTAATTGATAATGTCGGTTGTATGTTGGAGCTTCTAATACCGTTTTAGAGTTGAGCTAAAAATTGTCGATTACTTCTATAGCAGTATAAATAAATTTCGATATCAAGCTATTTCATAAACATGTGATGTCTCATAATGTTCAATCCATGTTAAAGAAAAAAAAAAATAGTTTCAATGGTCTTCTTCGACTGACAAAGCATATACTTCGGATGTTACAAAGCCATTTTTTAATTTATGAACTAAAAGTCGAATTTCCTTTCACTAATCATTTATCTTTATTGTGCAAATATCGATATTTCCTTCAGCAATACTTGCTCTAAATGTATAGTTATTATTTCTTCTTCTAAGATAGGTTCTTTAGTTATTTTATCTTGCTCGACATAAATAACCATCTTACCGGCTGTGCCAGTTATAATTAAACCTTTTGCTAATCAAATAAACGACTTTTTGGTTTAATGTGGAAACTAGAAGTAGCTTGCATTTATTCTTATTTCTAATAATTTAAAACTTAAAACTATATTTATATTCTAAGATGCTCTCTTAAATTATCTCATCATATGATATTACTGTACTATGTTATTGTGTTTGTAATACCATATGATGAATGCATCTTTATTTATTAATTGTGTGGGAGAGAGTGAGGTTATATTTGGATATAACTATATGTAGTTCGCTGATGGTCTGGTTATTCAATCTATCTCAAAATTAGCTTAGTAAATCGTGCAGAGAGTATACAATAATTCGAAATTGGAATGTTATCCTAAAACACTACCTACCGTAAAGTGCTGAATATAATACCACTCCCAATAAAGTACCCCGGATAAACTAATCGAAACATTTTTCCATTTACAGAGAC
The DNA here is from genome assembly GCA_963942445.1 of Argyra leucocephala. NCBI lineage: Eukaryota > Metazoa > Arthropoda > Insecta > Diptera > Dolichopodidae > Argyra > Argyra leucocephala. The sequence continues at coordinate 20,372,844 of OZ012680.1, read as the reverse complement.
CCGGGTACAGTAATTAGATTTTATATTTTTCGAAAATTAATTTCGAACTATTTCGATATTGGATGTTATCTAATATTGGCATTTTCCAATTAGAGTACCTGTTTATTATTTTCAGAACTTTACGGTATAGCTGAAATGTCAGAACATTCTTAAAAATTTTTTAATAAATCCCACACAAAATAAAAAGCTCATAATCTAACTATTTAGCTTGTTTAACAATTTCATGAGTTATGGTGTTATAGTTTGGCGCAATACGTCCCAACAAACTATCAACAGACTTCAACGAATCGAAAATAAAATAATAAAATACCTGAATAATTTCCCATATTTAACATTATCCAATTTTATTCAAAATATAGGTATAAAATACTGAAAATTATTGCACCAAAAACTATAAGGCACAAAAATTGAGCACATTGATAAGATCCTGAAAAATAGCATATAATGATTAATTCAATATTAACCCTCAAAGAAATAAAGCAAAATACATACCTACAATATACATATTTATCTTTATTTTTCACAATAACGAAATAGGTTTGACTATTTAAAAAAAATCAAAATCAAAATTTAATTAATCATCTTAATTAAATGCACCGCATTTTAAGTTAGAACAAAATTAATTAATTGGCTCAATACCAATAACGAAAAATATGTTAGTACTTTATTACCATGGTTTTAGTATTAAAACAGTATATACTATATAGTTATCATTATCATCATCATTATCATTGTCTTGTAACCGCATCTGTGAGGCATGTATGTATGCAACGTCAGCATCTCTCCATTGAAGCGGCTACAAAAGGCGTCTGTACTCGCAATTTGCGCTCTGTAATAAGACAAATCTGGCCATCTAACGGGCGGGATTGCCTGTCAGGTTTAGGCTTATGATTTTATCACACATATCTCAGAAAATGCCAAAGGTTCCACCAATTGATAACATTTCACTAAACATGACAACAAACGGTAAGTCGCCAAGAGGTAATCGCAATCAAATCACGATGAATTCTCCTATAGCCGTGGTTGTGGTAAATCGCATTTAGGGGTGCGATATATTTCATATGGTGGTGTCGAGCGATAAAAGAATTGTGAAAATACAAAGAGTGTATAGCTAACGGGTGTTTTTTTAGAGTGATAGGACTTTAAATTGAAATAAAACACATTTAAATTAAGATTGAAGACTAATTTTTTTTTATTTGAAAGATAATTTTATGATATTTAGTTTTTGAAAATAATTTCCGGCATATATCTACGACGAATAGCTCTGAAGATCCGCATTCGATCAGACCAATTTTGGACCACTTTTTCGAGTAATTCAGGCCTTATTTCATCAATAACACGGGTTATGTTGGCTTCCAAAGCATCTATTGTTTCTGGTTTATCAGCATAAACCAATGACTTCACATAACCCCAAAGAAAATAATCCAGTGGTGTTATGTCGCATGATCTTGGAGGCCAATTAATTGGATCATTTCTCGAAATAATGTTATCATCAAATCTTTCTTTCAATAAATCAATTGTTGCCGTAGCAGTATGAGGTGATGCACCATCTTGTTGAAACCAAGACACTTCCGGGTCAGTACCATTCAAATTTCGAAACAGAAAATCATCGATCATTGATCTGTAACAAGCACCATTCACTGTAACATTTGCTCCAGCATCGTTTTTAAAGAAATATGGACCGATGATACCTCCAGCGTGTAAACCACACCATACGGTGCATTTTTCAGCATGCAATGAAACCTGCAGAATTTCTTTTCGGATTGTTTTCGTTCCATATACGGCAATTTTGCTTGTTTACGTAGCCGTTCAACCTAAAATGAGCTTCATCACTAAACACAATTGTTCGATAAAAAAGTGGATCAACTTGAAACTTTTCTAGGGCCTAATCAGCAAACAAACCACGCTTATTATGGTCAAGTGGCTTTAGTTCTTGAACCACTTGAATCTTATATGGGTGTAGACCGATCTTTACGTAAAATTTTCCATGTGGGGGTTGCACACAGTCCAACTTGTTGTGAAGGTCGACGAATAGACAAAATTTGGATCTTCATCCACACTAGCTCTTACAGCACCGATATTTTCTTCTGTACGAACAGTTCTTTGTCTTGTTGTTGTTGTTGCATCGAGATAATTTGTCAATGCTTACTGAACAGAAATGTCAAATCTACATGGCTTCTATCTTCTATCAAATCACAGTTATCCCTATCGAAAGTTGTATCATTCTAAAAAAAACACCCGTTATATGCTAAGAAATTGTTCTTAATTTAGAATTTTAACTCTAAAGGAGAATATACAATATTTATTGCATTTAGAACGAATTGCGCTAATTTTACAACCTTTTGCAGTTTTTTATTGTATTTAAGGTAAATTGCAATAAGATTTCTAGAAATTGGTACTTGTACTTGCTTCATATTATATTATGTGACTAATATTCTCAACCAGTTTTATGTAACATTTAATTACCTATCTCAGACTCAAATTTTGTTGTACAAATTGCACCCAAAATCTTAGAAGAACACAGAGTTAGAGGTGATAAGAACAAACACAAATTTATCTCAAGAAAGGTAGGATTTTTTCTTCAAGAGTTATTGAATTTCTACAAATTTATTTACTGACAAAATATCAATTTAATTTTTTGTCTGATGTACATAACATAATCTATATCTTGATTCACCATTGTCCATCATATTGTATTATACTACTATAATTATTTTTAATAAAATAAAATTTAAATATCAAAAATATCAACAACTTACCTTGAGCTAAAACGCATACTGAAATGAAAATTGCATAAACACCAAGAAAAAATTGTACAATTTTAGTGCCAATGTTACATTTGATATGATGACGACTAAAATGACCACCACCACCACCTCCGCTACTACCACCCATAATATTAAAAAATGTCATTTAAAATATATTTTTTTTTTTTTTTTATTATTGTTTTGTTGTTTGTTTTTGTGCTTTTTTTTTTAAAAAAAAAAAAATGTGAAAAAAAATTTCAAAATATAAAATCAATTATTTGGCATCAATTATTGTTATGTGGAAATATTTCTAAAATGAAATTTCGATTGTCGTCGTCTTCTTCGTCTTCTACCTCTGCCTCTACAAATTTCCCATTCACATTTAGAACATTTCATTTAGAAATGATTTTCCGATAAATTCTTGATTTTTTTTTTGTTTTTTTTTTTGTGCTTTGTTTTTTTTTTGTATGTATGTTTTCTTTCTAATAATATGTAAATTCAGCTGACCTGAAAATAAAATTGAAAAGAAAGAGATAGAAATATGGTTTATTATAAATAATGTTTAAAATTGAAAGCACACATAATATGTGTAAATAATTGTATATATATATATATGTATTATAATATTATTAAAAAATTTATTTGTATAAAATACAGAAAAAAAAATTAAAATGTTAAATGGGACTGTGTAAATAGCTCCCATAATTAAATTAGAAATATTTTCCAGCTCATGTTCCCATTAACTTTGAAAATGTCAGAAGAAATAAAGTGATTTTTTTTTTTTATTTTTTTCTTTTTGTTATTTTTGTTTTTGATATGCAGGAAACATTGATAGGGAAATTGGAGAGAAAAAAATTTTATTTATACATTTTACGTATTTGTATCCTTAAAAGGGTTTTGAAACGAGTTTTCACTTAAGGATATTTTTATTATTATATTTTATTATTATTATTGTACTGGTAATTGTGATCAGAACTGCAATTTTGATTGAGCAGAAAATGTTGAATTTTTCGGGAAAGTCACTGTCAATCAAAAATTAGATGTGATAGAATTCCGTAAAATTAGAATTATTATAAATTTATAATATCGTATTAATAAATAATATAATTACTAGGGGCCCCTGTTGAGTAATTATATTTCAAGTTGAAGTCAAATTTAAAGTTTTTAAGAAGACTGTAATTTACGTACTGACATAGACTTCGCACGATATAGCAGAAACCACTCGTGTTTAATAAAAAGTTTTGTGGTTAGTAAGTTTTATTTAGGACACATAAATACACGTCCCTCATATACTGCTTTGTTTCCCATATATTCCCTATAGTAAGTGGCATTTAGTGGATAAAATTACTAAAAATAAAAAGTTTTGTCATTAAAGAGGTATGTATATATATACCTACATAATACATAATTTTAATAAAAACTATATTATTACTACAAATAGCCAAAATTTAGAAACAGTTATAATTAAAAAGATAAAAATGAAGAATTCAAGTGATTTGTTTTTTTGTTGTTTTTATATTTTTTATTTTAGATGAATTTGTTTTTTTGTTTTTTTTTTGGGCATATGTACATAGATTCATTTGCAAGTACATAATATAAAATATAATAACTGATTTGTTTACTTTTGTTTATTATTTTAATAAGTTCTCACATATACATAATGTATTTGCTGAATAATAAAATCATATGAGTACAAAATTTTCAACTGTGTGCGCATTTTTGTTTTATATACAATCTTATATATTATATATATTAGAAGTTCATTAAGGAGTAAGAGAATCGAAATAAAATAAAAAGTTGTCTACTGCGTAGGACCTTAAGTTCTTGTCAATTATAATTATAGATTATTTTGGTCCTATATTTCATGCGAAAATTATTTAAAAAATATTGGTTTGTTTTGAAACCAAAAAGGTTTAAAAGTTAGAAAAATGCAATTCCCAGTCGATTATTATTATTTATAGTATTATTTTAGCTTTATAGGTATAGCCATGAGTAGGTTTAGGGTATCTGTTGTAAAATATACATAAGGGACACAATAAAACTTTGAACAGGAGTTAAACAAAGATGCACGCTATATACCTCTCCGGATCAGCACAGTACTTGAAGCGGTTATTAAGAACGCAACCGTCAGAGAAATAAAATGGACCCTCACAAGAAGACGAGAAGACTTAGAATACTCAAAAGGCATTGCCTTTCTCGCCTATACACACAATGATAAGCAATAAGAAGTTTAGAAAAAAAGCGTTAGAAGTTGGTGTCAAAATCAACATTAACAAAACAAAATGTACAAGAATTAATTGAAGAAATAGTGCCCCCGTCACTACAATCAACAACAAAGTAATATAAAAGATGTCACCGAATTCTGTACCAAGCGAAAGCACTAAGGAAAACATAGAAAATCGATTAAAATTAGCCAGAATGAGATTCGGAAGACTGTGCTGGGCTATGTAGAGACAACCTCACGTCGACAGGGCCACGAAACATAGAATAATATCTGTGTGAAATCAACGTGTATAGTAGCGAGACATGGCTGATAAACCATAATCATAAAAGGAAAATTCAGGTCTTACCTAACAAATGCTTGCTCAAAATGTGCAAAATATTCTGGGCAAGAACAATTAGAAACAATAAACTCTGCGAAATGGCCAAACAACCACCAATAAGCATACAAATAAAGCAGGAAGAGCAAATGGGGGTGGATAGAGAAAACTTACGAACAATATAGCATTATATTGGATTCTGCAGGGTAAATTAGGAAGAGGTAAGCCGCAGAAAATATGGCACACATCTGTCCATAAAGAAATAGGGATAGAACAATAGAACATGGAGTGATATTACATTATTTTTTGATGTAGAATCCGAATTTGCATTAAAAAGTACTCCTTCCCATTTAAAATCCTCGATTTCGGCCAATTTCGGCGATTTTTGATCTTAAAAAACCGATTTGCGGTCTTTTCCGAAAGTTTAAAATACTTTCGATCTAAATTTTTTAATTTCTTTCGATAAAATACTTTTATCTAAATTTTAAAATAACGGCTCCTCCCCCTCTTAAAAAGCTGATACGCATGCTCTGGAACACCCGGTATATCTCACTTCGTAGACTGAAAAGCAGAGGTTTTGACATTGGTTTTCCACAACATTTTGTTAGTTCAGTAACATTTTAAATGCTACGTGAACTATTTACACAACAAAATATTCAGGGTAAATGAAAAACTTTAAATCTACTACCTACAATTCATTTTAAACATCTCCCATTTTGTTTTTTTTATAAATACAACCCAGACATTAGTAAAGTAGTACTGAATACAAAATTATTACAGGCTTGGGTAAGTGGAATAGATTTGTACATAATATGACATTAGAAAAAAATTGGATCGTAACTGAGAGACGCAAGCCTGCACAAGCTCTGTAACTATTAAAACTAATAGTAGTTAATTTTGACCGTTCAATTTTAATGTGGAACAAATTTGTATGATAAAAGCATGTGTAAATGTAAAGTTATCAATTCAAAAACCAAAACAAATTTATAATTTAAAATAAGCTAACAGGGCTAGAAAAAATACATATACATTTTTTTTTTGTAATATAATGACCATTACACCAATTTTTACATTCAATTTTCACAATTCATTCATTTCTGGACCTAAAATATGATTAGAAGCAATATTTTCAAGGAATTGAAGTTGAAAATGAAGAATTTTTTTTTCGATAAAAAATCGATTTTTTTATTTTTCATGTTTTTTTTTTATTTTTTTCTCTTAAAAAAATGGAAGTTATATGTATCTATCAATTTCACACGTGACTTGAAAACTAAATTCTTAAAAAATATTAAAATAAAAAAAAATATTTTTTTGTTGTTGTTATGCATTCTGTGCATACAATGGCTTTTAAAGACATCAAATTTAATATAAGTGTATTTGTGTATGTGTGTTTTATGGAAATAATAAGTTTCAATATTTTGATGTTCTGTATCCAAAGTTTGAAGGCAATTTATCGAATCAACACGGTACAACAGAAGAAAGAATAGAAGTCAATTGGAAGTTTAAGAAATGAATTGAAATAAAATATGAGGAGAGTGTCTTTCGAAACAATTTTTTTTTTGGTTATGCTTAGAGATTTTTCAATTTATTATTGTCGTCATAAATGGGAAGTAATTTTTTTTTTTTTTGGTTATAATTTTAAAAAAATGGATTCATAATTGAAATAATATTTTAGAAAATTTTGAGAAAAATAAAACAATAAAAAATAAATAATTTATTTAAAAAAAACAAAAATTAAAGTGAATTTCATTTGTTTAAAATATATTTTTGGAGATTTTGTATATAAAATATTTTAAAAGATTATGCAATTTGTGAGACAGAAATTACCAAATAGTGAATAACAAATTAGTGAAAAGGATAGCAAAAATGATAGACAAATTAGGGAAAGGACTATTCTAAAATTAATATCTTTGACAGCTCTAGTTTACTCTGCTATATGATATTGAATGCTATTTCTATAAATTTTTTTTTTGGATAGACTAAACTGTGCAGAGCACAAGCCCAAGTTTTAAGTTGGATCGTTAATTTGGTTCACATATGGATCTAGAATAACAAATGGGGCACTAATGGTCAATAAAGTGGGCTCCGGAGTGTTAACAGGAATACAGTGTTAACAGGAATAGTAATAGTATCAACATGTTGGTCTCCGAAGTATTAAAAAGCAATAAAGGTAGTTAGATTATATTTTACTGTTGCCTGTTTTCCTTTTTTGACCATGGGTGGCATTTTGAAATATTTCGCATTGTCTTCGTTTATTTCCAAATCTTTTTGCAGTTTCATCTTCTAGTTTTATTAACGATTCTGCCATTGTTCAGTAATTGGTTAACTTTAGGTTTTGAATTATTACAAAGTAATTGTATTGTGAAGTGAAGTTTTTTTCTTAAAACAGTTTACTTATTTATATTTCGAAAATAAATTGTTTATCCCTTGACGTTCAAAGCCGCTTTAAACAAAATCAAATTAGTCTTAAAATAATATAAATATCGTAATGATTAAAATTTTGAGATGTGGAAAAATAACAATAAATATATTCGATTTATATTTAGAAATATTTGTACCAATAAATTTTTGGAGAACAATTAGTCGGGGTCAAATTTTATTATAGTAAATTAAAAAAAAATCATAGTAAATCTAAAATTCATTTATTTTTCATTTTCAACATGCTGTACAACAACATTCGTCGTAGTCAATAAAAACTACAAAAATGGCACATTATTATTTTAAAATTATTAATTAGCCCTGTCGATGCATTTTAACTATACCTAATATTGTTGATTTTAATATTTTCGAATTTAATACAATATTTACCTGTTATTATAAATTTGAATTTAGTTCAACAGAAAGCAGTTTTTTTGTATGTTCACGTCATTAGTTTGGGCAGAATTATCTTGTGATATACACTTGGTACGATAATGCAATTGTTACTACATAAAGTGGAACGAATTATGTTTTAAATATATGTACAGACTAATTAAATGAAAAAAATTAATACTATTATGAGAAACTTGGCCTTTTTAAATACAGCTTTAATAAGCCCTTTAAAAATAAATTTATAAATAAATAATAATAATAATTCTTTATTTCCATCCAATCTTAAAGCTAGTTAAGTATATAAAATTTATTCAAAAATTTTTATTTATTTTTATTTAAAGTATGCTATAATTGAAACTATTATCAAATATTAACAAAAATAGAAAATAAAAAGAAAATATTTTATTAAATTATAAAAATTAATACTTAATAATAAATGATGAACAAAATGTGAAATATTATTCCCAATATATTAAAATAAAAAAAATTAATAAAATACTCAAGCAAGATTCAAAATTATGATGAAAATAGTTAGAAGCATTCCATAATTGTCTTAAGAACAAGAGATGAATGCAACATAGGGGTAGTTTGTAGATATCAGCAGAAAGAAATTATTTTTTCAAAATGAAAGAAAAAATAAATTTAAAAAACGAAAGAGATTATTATTTAAAAGTAAGTCAAAATAGAAAAGTAATAATAAATATATTAATTAATAAAATAGAATAAAAAAACAATAAACAATGTTAAACTGAAAAATAAACTAAAAAAAAAAACGGAAAGAAATAATATTTAAAAGAAAATAAAAGCAGATAAGAAATAAAGTAATAAACATATTAAATAACTGTAAAGTCAAGTCTTAATATTCCTAATGAAAAATTTTTTTCTTGTTTCACATCTGCAATTTAAGGGTAAACTGTTAAATATACGTCGAGCTAAATAAAAATGATTGAAATTCGATATGTGTAGCTTCTAGGTACAACACGCAAAGTTTTCGAAGTTAACCCGTAAAATAATAGAGCATAGTTTAATTTTATTTTATGGTATAACAAAAGTGTACTCTCAGTACTGTTTTAATATATATATATATAGCGTAAATGTACCTATCATCGCCCTAGTACAGTATGCCGCCCAAGCCCTTTCTTTGTATATACAATACTTCCACGCTTTATATTCCAAATTTATTTTTGAAATAAAAAAAGAATATTATTTCCTAGTTGTAATGCAAAATAATGCACATTTGTATAATTCATATTAATAAATAAGTTATTGATAGAAAACTAAACTAGGTAGACATTTTAGCGAAAATATTGGTTCAAACGTTTAAAATTTTTTTTCATTTTGTTAAGACCATATTCACTTCTACATAGATCAAAACACAGTTTCATTGCAAGTAACAATAGTACTGTTTTATAGATCTAGACAAAAGGTGGTGACCATTTGGTTCAAAAAGAAGTGACCATTTTTATTCATTGATATTTGGTGGATTACTTACCGATTATTCAATTCATATCAAATTCTGTCTTTATTTAATTTCTATTAGTTTGTGGTAATTTTTTGGTGAAATTACATATCAATATTTATATCTACCAATTTATTTTACTTCTATTTTACTTTTACTTAATTATGCCATAACAATAGAAATATTGTTTAAAGTAATTTGTGAACAAATTTCTCTATTTTACCGCAAATGTTACATAGAAAATAATTCTCTCTAAAAGTTTTCTTATTTATTTTATTCAAATAATTGTAAAAGATATATTATTAAATAGATTATAGTACATACTTTCTTCAATTTGTAAATAAAAAATATTTAAAATTGCTAATTAGTTTTGAGCGCGAATTTATGTTGTTGTTGAGGGACACGTAAATTTATGTTGTACGTATTTACGATCGACCAGGCGGAATTAGGAAAATGATATATCGAAATAATTGATTAAGTTGTTCACCTATTTTTGATTATATAAGGATGCAACTGGACGATTTTAAATTGAAATTGAACAAACTTAGCTAGACCTAATTACGACTTATTAATTTAATTTCGCATATGTGTTTTTTGTTACAACTAAATTTTGAGTTTTTATAAAAATTTGTATGAAAAAGTGGGTCGGTAATACGTTCAATATGTCCTAATTCCGAACTAAATATGCAGGTGTAAGCTATTTTCACTAAATTCATACCAAGTCTATATTTAAAGAAAAATATATATTTTAGTTGTTGAAAATAAGCAAATATTTTCCTTTTATTAGTAGACGAAATACGCGTATCCTCTATGATAAGCATATTTAGTAAAATTAAAAGGAATATATTCGACTATTTTTAACAATTAGATAAATTATACTCTAACGCTAACCCTAAAGAATAAGTTTTTCCAAAATTATGTTTTATTTATATTATACTTTGTATAATTTAAAAAATCTCTGGAATTATCTTGCCTTGCCACCAAAGTTTTATTAAGGCGTCCATTATAAATTATCAAAATTATTTTTTTTTGTACACATTTCACAATAAGTTAAATAGAAGAGTGAAAGCCATGACCATCTCTGGCACATTTTGGAGATGGTCTGTAAAAGAAGATATTCTAGTATATTCAAACAGTGACATAGTCTGCAAAATTGATTGTTTAATGAACAGCAGAGGACAATATAATGTACCTGAAATCATACAAATAAAAAATGCCAAAACTAAGAAGTAGTAAATGTGATTTTTACTTTGTATGTATATGAAATATTTTGTATTTTTATTTATTTATTTCAAATGTTATAATATTTAAGTTATTTATGTTATATCATTGATTAATAATACTATAATAATAGTATTATTAATCAATGGTTATATTAAATTATTTTTTTTTGTTTGAAATACTGAATCGTTGCATTGTTTAATTTTTTTAAATTTTGATATTGAAATAAATGTATATTTTTATGTGTAAATAATTTTACTTACATTATAAATATTTTTTTTTCTTTTTAAATTACTTAAGTATAGCAATATTGATTTTTTTATTATAATAAATATTTTTTATAATTTAACTAAGTACTAGTTAATTATTTAAAAAATTAATTATTAATTTTACTATTAATAATTATTTTAAATAGCTTTTTTGAATAAAATCGTAAATAGGTACTGCGAATTGCAAATAGGTTCAAAAAACGGCATAAAGTTTATATAAGGGCGGAATTAGTTCAGATTGAAATTGTTGAGCGGAAATACGTACAATCAAATTTTTTTTGGCAGTTATGATATTTTATTATTTATTTAGAAAAAATTAAATTATAATTAGATGAAAATATTTTTTTTTTTAATTAAAAAATAATAGTTATTATAATTTGAAAAAAAAAAATTAAAAAAAGCTTATATTTTGCTTATTTTGTCAACTTAAACTAATTTTTCCTTAAGGGGACGGAAATTGGTACATTTACGTTATATATTTTTTTTATAAAACTGCATTATTTTATGAAAATTTTGATTAAATTCAAAAATTTTAATTCAAAACACTAAAGAAGTTTATAAAAAATAAAAATAGGTCCTTTCAATACGATTTTACAATATTCTGGAAATATTTTGAAATATTTTGAAATATTTTAAATATTGCAAAATTTTATTGAAAAAAACAAATTTTTGAATTGCTTTATTTTCATTTGTTAATCGTAAATCACAGAATTATGTTAAACAATAATCATAACTAAGCTTTTACTTGTCTAATACCAAATTCAACATCAAAAACAATATATCCAACAACATAAAATAACATTTTGAAATTTTATTTATATTTCGAAATGATTTAAAATAGTAATTATTAATTTCCTGAATAAACTAATTTTCAAACAACACTGAATAAAACCTCCAAGGGTGGTCAATTTGAAATACAGATACACATTCTAAAATTATTATTTACTATATTATTTAATATTTATTAAATTTTTAAAATTTAATTCTTTAATTCAATACATTTTCGTTTTTTTTTTTATTAAAATTATTATGAACATTAATTTTTTATTACATACTGTAACTTTTATTATTTTAATATTTAAATAATAAAAAACAAAAATACAAACGAAAAAAATATATTAAACAAAAATTTAACCAAACTTTAATTTTCAATCAAAATCATACGCCATTTCTGTTTTTTTTTTTTTTTTACAACTAGAATTTGAATTGTAAGGTCATCAAAGGTCATTATTATTCTTCATTATTATTATATTTGAATACAAGTTTGACAAATCAACAATTATAATGAAATTAATTAATTAAAAAAAAAAAACAAAAATTGTATTAAATTTAAAAATGGTCTAAAAAAAGTTAAAAAAGTTAAAAAATAAACTAAAAAAAAAAAGATAAATTAGCTGTGGGAAAATAAATGTACATTTATTTATTTTTAATTACAAAATATATTAATTTAAATAAATATTTGAATAGAATTAAATAAAAACAAAAAAAAAAAAGGATAAAAATTAACAATTTTTAAAATTTAATTATCTATTACTAAAAAATAATTATTGCAATAAATATAATTTAATTATAATATAATATAATGATATTAAATAATTGTTCAGTTTAGATTATTAAATTTTAAGTACTTTTTATTCAATGTTATTTATAGATATGTTTATGGAATTGACAACTTTGAGACTTATATTTACTCACTTTTGCATGAATAAACGGTAAAATAGAGAAATTTGCGGTAAAATAGAGAAATTTGCTCACCAATTACTGTAAACAATATTTCTATTGTTATGTCATAATTAAGTAAAAGTAAAATAGAAGTAAAATAGAAGTAAAATAAATTGGTAGATATATATCTTCACAATATGTAATTACACTAAAAAATTACCACAAACTAATAGAAATTAAATAAAGACAGAATTTGATATGAACTGAATAATCGGTAAGTAATCCACCAAATATCAATGAATAAAAATGGTCACCTCTTTTTGAACCGCCAACCGCGATATGATAAAATTCCCGTAGTCAAAAGTCTCCTGGGGTCAAAAGACCCCCATTTCGACTTTGTTTGCTTTTCAAATTAGGTTTTTTTTCTGTGCAAAATGCAGTTTAAAACTTAATCAGATGTCTGAAAATATAATGGGGAATTATGATTCATTTTTTATGGGACTTTTGGCTCATTCATTGGAGTTATAATCTCCAGGGGACTTTTGGATTTCTATTTTTCGAGTCATAAATCATCGGGGACCGTTTGACTCCACGACTTTTGCCATATCGCCACCGCCAACACCTTTTGTCTTGATCTATGATTCAATGCTATTGTTACTTGCAATGAAACTGTCTTTTGATCTGTGTAACAATATCGCTAAACAATTCATTGCCAAATATAAGCAGACTAGAGATTTTCTGAACAGTACACTATACCGACCGAGATATAAATATAAATCATTCAAGGCCAAAGATCTATAATCTCTATAAAAGGCTATGTACTTAGCATTAGTTTATCAAAAAACTGCATTAGCGAGAAATCTGTCAAAAATATTTTGACTGTTCCATGACATTTCGGGGCATTATTCCCACTTACTACATAAATTTTGTTTTTATCTGCTACTTTGTTTTAATCTTTATCTGTAACAACCATAACTTTATATTTGTTATCTACAATTTGAATTTTACAATATCTAAAAATGATTTAAATCTAGTTTTTGAATCAAAAAAGACAATGACACCGGAAATGTCGTAAAAAATATTGCAACACGATACAATATAAAAAAAAAATACAAATGTCAAATTAAATGAGTTCATCCACATTGTATCGAAAACACAAAATGTTTTGTTGACAATTCTGATCACTATCAACACAATGTATCTGAAATAATTAAAAGGCAAATCATATGTTTTTTGATATTTGAAATATGATCATATTTTTTTTTATTGTTAATGCAAAATAAATATGGTCAATTTTTGGAAAGCAATTTTTCTTTAATCATTGAAGTTTGATTCGTGCTGTAATTTAACCGTGATGGCAGTATATATCTCGCATGTGGTCATTTCTTATCACTTTAATTTTAGAAATCAATTCATTTAAAAAAGAAAACCACTTTAAAATTATATATAAGTAATAGTTTATTTTAAAAACTTATTATAATTGCATCTTTCCTTTATAAAACAACACGCATTGAAGAACAGACTCCAAAACAAAATTTCCTAATTGTTTTTATATGCGTGTATTCTATTCTTCTTCGATATGTGTATTTTGTGTATCGAGTATTTTTTGAATACACAATTTAAGAATCCGGGTTGTAAAAATATGTCGCGAATACATTGTCAAATCAATTTCCGATGACGACACAATGTCGAAGGTTCTGTTTTACATTTAAGATCATAACATTGGCGATCGTTATCGACACATTTCCGTTGTCAAAGGGTGTTTATACGAATTTTATAATATTAAATTTTTAATAATTTAATAAATCAAACTTTTGCTAGAAAGGTAAGGACACATAAAAGAAAAAATTTTTTATTTCACATCAACTGCCAATATATCATGTAATCTTTCCCAATTTTGTTTCCAAATAATTAATTAGAATAAGTTAGTTTTTTTTAGTTTTAAAATTCTTTATTCTCAAATTTACAAAGTACTTAACATATTACAAATATATAGCGATTTTTATATAAATTTACTTTACAAATAAGAGAATAGTTAGTGACACTTTTTATTTAGAAAATAGTGTTAAGCGCCACTTCAATAAAAGTTTACAATTTGAAATTTACAAAATTTTATTGTGGGGTAACAATAAAGTATTAAAAATTCAATATACCCAAATAAATAAAAAAAAAAAAATTCAAAATAATACAATAATTAGGTAATAAAAGAATAAGAATAAAAAAAAAAAAAAAAATAAGTAAACTAAGATAAAATAGTATGAGTATAAAAGCATATGAAACCAAAATCAATTTATTCACAAACAAAATATAAGTTCAATAATTAAAAATACAAATATTCAAATATTGAAAAATAAATCATAAATTAAATTTAAATAATAAAAATAAGTATTAAAACGAAATGAATGTAATAAAATATTTGAAATAAAAGCTAATAAAAGACAATTAAATTACAAATCAAAAGAAGGAAAAGAAAAAGTTAATAATTCAAGAACAAATTATAATTCACAATATTATTATACTAAAAACTCTAGAAGAATTTCGATTTCATCATGATTAAAACCCAGAAGCCAAGATTTAGTCAAGTTTAAAAGAACCTTTCTATTACGTAAAATTCGAATTGCGTGTGGAAGTTTGTTAAATAGTTTACCTGAAACTATGGAGTATGAATTTCGGAAATTTATTGTGCGAAAATTAAGAATGTTAACTAACAGGTTATTATTGATTCTTAAATTGTGATTACTAGAGATTCTAGAGTTTAAATATCCGCTCCGAACAAAAAAAATTTCTAAAGTTTTGAAATAATACAAATGTCTAACGGGTAAGATTTTAAGACTCGAAAATAATTGAAATGTTGGATAGAAGCGATTCTTGTTACAAATATTTCTGACAACACATTTCTGAAGTATAAGTAGAGGGGATATTTTATTATAGTATGATCCTACCCAACAAGCAATACCATACTGTAATTTAGAATGAAATATTCCATAATAAATCATTTTTAAAGTTTTAGAAGAACATAGTTGTCTAAGGTGATAAAAGCTACGTAAAGTAGATCGTAAATACTTTTTTTAAAAACAATGAATGTTCAGCCCAACTCATATTATTGTCAAAAGTAATACCCAAGTATTTAAAGCTTTTCACTACTTCAATTTTGAAAAAATTAGCACTACAAAAAGAATCATCACAAAAGGAACGCTGAATAGTAATGGAAGAACAATTTTCATTAATTGATTTAAATTTACTACATTTAGACGAATGAAAACTTAAATCTAAATCCGGATAAACTTGTTGGGATAAACTAAAAAACATTAATTTGGTTTTATTACTCACAACCAGCCGATGTTCTGAAAACCAACTTCTTAACACATTTAGATCGTGATTAATTTCTGCAACCATATTAAGAGGGCTTAGCGAGATATAACAACAGCCGATATCATCTGCGAAAGCAGTTAGTTTACCTTTAAAATTTTGATTGAAAAGAGAGTTAATATAAATTAAAAAAATAATAGGTCCTAAAATTAAGCTTTGTGGTACACCATGTTTAATAAACTGAGGCCTAGTTTTTTTATCTCCAATATTAACCCTTTTCATTCTAAAGTTGAGATAGGATTTAAACCAGTCAAAAATTGCACCTCTAAATCCAATATTATGTAACTTTTTTAAGAGAATTTCGTGATTGACCATATCAAAGGCTTTCTTTATGCCGACAAATAGTCCAGCACAAAATTTTTTACTATCTAAACCTATATTAATATTTATGCAAAAATTAAGTAGAGCATCCTCAATAGATAGCCCTTTTCTGAATCCAAACTGTTCTGAGTTAAAAAACTTGATTTTTTCTAAATAATCCAAAACTCTATTTTTAACTATTTTTTCAAATATTTTGGAAATTGAGAAGAGTAGAGAAATTGGTCTATAATTACTAACATCCTTAGGGTTGTTACCTTTCTTGAAGAGTGATATATCAGTCTCAAGTTCTAAGGACTCAGGAAAAACTCCAGACTATAAACTCAAATTAAAAATATGTGATAAAATGTCTATGATATTAAAAGCAACATTTTTTAAAAATACATTTGAAATACCGTCTTCACCACAAGAGTTAGAACTATGCAGGGCATTAATAGCAATCATTAATTCATAGGGCGAAATCGAACAAAAATATAAACTGTTCGTACGATAAACATCATTAATCAGATTAAGATTGTGACAACAAGAACATAATATAGATGGTTGACCTGTAATAGTGTTCTCAGCTATTGAAGTAAAGTAGTTATTGAATAAGTTACCAATTACTGCTTCGTCATTTATTAAGGTACCATTGTTTGACAATGTAAAAGATTTATTATTATCAGGAGACCTATTAATGATACTCTTTACAAGCTTCCATTCATTTTTTAAATTTTCATTGCATTTTCTAAATTAATTTTGAAAATAATTATCACGACATTGAGGAATTTCTTTTTTTTCTACATTTTAATATAGGATTTTTTAATTCTTGTATTCAGTGGATGTTTATAGCATATAATTCGGAGCTTATTTTTCCTTCTTATTTTGGGAGTAGACTCAGACTCAGACTCATCCAAGGTTTCAATATTTTTTCAATAAATTTTGCTCCAACCTTTCTAGTACATGGTCTAATATGTTGTTCTAATATATTTAAAAATAATCTATTTTAACAATAGTTGGTAAGGTAAAGGATTTATTTGCAACATTTTTTACCAAATCCTTTACAAGAAGGCCAGTCATGCAGTGCATGTATTATAATATTCGCTGAAGTGTTTCTTAAGCATCTGCGGCAAACCTTTTAATTAAATTTCCTGGAAACTCTGCCAACGCAATTAATACTACTCGGGTAATTGAATTACTGTAATTGAATAGTAATAATAAAAATCTAATTGTGATAAAGAAATAAATTAGCTAGTCAATATGAAGATACCAAAGGGTGTAAGTACTTTAATTTTTGACTTTTCAGAAGCGGATATGAAAACCATACATCAAAGAAGTCAACACATTTGAACATATCTGTTAAGCATCATTATTAAAATTTACAATCTCCATTAGAACCAGTCCTTCTTCTATTTTTTATGACATCATTTTAATTAGATTATTTTATTGAACCTACTTTTTAAAACCTGGTGCAAACTTTTAACAACTATTGTATTGGCGGGTCAAAATTAAAATATAAAACAATGTAAATAATACAATGTATGTATAGGTGAATTAAAAACAAACCCGAATGAATTTTAAATGTAATGTCTTGAAATAAATAAACTTAAATTTAAAGTATTAAATAAACACTTATAACGTAATAACTAGATCTTCCATATTAATTATAAACATTGTTAGAGAAACCATAACTAATTACAATTTATTTTTAAGCCTTGGATCATGAGGAAGTCATAAATCGAAAACATTACATTTTGATATAATTTTTTTCATATTATTTTTTTTTTGAAAATTCAATTAATTTCGTTATTAAAATTTTGTTAAAAACACAAATGAATAACAACAAAACTGAATTTACATTTTTTTTTTTTTCATCTAACATTCAAAAATATCCCTTTTTCGTCATCAGTATACAAAATACACAAAATATATAATAGTAATATTTCACAATATTATAACAACGAATTGCTACCATCTACCGGAAATAAGGATTATTGTACAAATTAAGGAATAACTTTACCGTAATAATTTCTACCTTTTTGTAGGTTTAAATAAAAATATTTCGAAATTCATTTCATTATTGTAACACAAAATAAATAAAATTTTAGATAGAATAGATATAGTATAAAATTTCGAAATTGAAAATTTTTTAAAATCAAGAAACCCTACTATATGATATTTTTCAATGTTAGAAAATGTTGAGATTGCATTTATTTAATAATATTAATTATTATATATTGTTAATTTAATATGAAAGTTTTCAAAATAATAATTTCTATTTTTGATATTGCATAGCTATTCGATATTCCGTCTTTTTTGCTAATGAAGCTGTCTTTCGAGTAACCATTTCGTTAAATAATCAATTTCAAATTTTATATTTAATTTCGAATATTGTTAATTTATACATTTTATTTACTTGTTTTTATAATAAAATTAATAAATACTGGCTGAGGTGAATTTAACATTAAAATACGTTTTCTAGCTTACCAGTTTTTAATTTAATTATCAAATAAATGACAATTTGGACAGTAGCGGAAATTTATTCATCCAAATCATATCAATTAACACGTTAAGTCCCGGTGTATAACCGGTGAACATCACTTAACCGTACTTAAAATCCGGTGTTCACCGGTAAACATAAAAATAAACTTTGCTTTGCTTTGCTTTGCTTTCAGTTCACAGTGTGCATCACCAGTGAACATTGCTGAATTGCCTATTATTGAGTTCTGTTATTTGAAATTCGGATTATGAAAAAATGTAAAAATAAATTTATTTTTTATAAATAAAGTAAAAACTGTTATTTTTTTGGCTTTTCTTTTCCTTCAAAGAAACTAATTTTATTTTACCTTTCCTTAGCTATTCAGGTTTTTGAAACCTTTAAATAAGCTCACCGGTGAACACTGGATTTTGAGAGTGGTGTTCACAGGTGATACATTGGGACTTAGTTTTTTTTATGTTCACCGGTGAGCGTGGGAGTCAATGTGAACTTATGTAGACGAGATTTTAATAATTACAAAAAAATACAGAATAATGATAGAAACGTTTTAGAAAGTAACTGCACAAAAGAGGTTTCAAAAAACAAAAATATATGGAAATGAGCAGAGTAGAAACATATCCATAAAATTTAACAATTAGGATAATATAATATTGAAGGTATTATTGGATCAGTTAACATTTAAATTAGTGGATATAACCATAAAAAATCTACAGAAAAGCTATATTGTATATGTGATTGTGTATTCCAAATCTCTGTATAACAGCAGTTGGGGTGTTCATCCCATGGACTTGGAATTATATAAAAAAAAACCTTGCAACAGTCATTTGAAATAACAACAGAATGCAATTATGGAATTATGGTAGGCTGGATATAAATAGAATATAGGCCGGTAATAAATGCTCTGGTCCACCCTATGCACCAAGGATGAGGTTACAGGACAATGATGATCATGAACAAATGCTACTTTGCAATATTAAGAATCTACTGCAATCTGTAAGGATAAGGAGAATCCAACCTAACAATATACAAATCGATTCTACGGCCGGTAAAAATAAATGGCTGTGAATTAAGCTTGGCCAGTAAACGATGAGAATATAAATTCTTATATTTAAGAAAATATTGTTTCGAAAAAATTTAAGAAGGTTAAATACGAAAGCAAAAGCATTGATGAACTGAACCAAATCAAAGATGAATTATATATTTAGGTTTATAAGATAGCAATGACTAAGATGGGCAGGAGTCAAAATACATCATGGGGTCTAAAGAAATATTTTTTTTCTAATTCGATAAGATGAATTACAAAACTAGTTGGATGGAATGTGGTCAAGAAAAAAATATCGTTGCTCTAAACTGGTAAATTAGTGCCGTTCTATAAAAGCCAAAATTCACCCATATTTCTAGTTGGCCCATGATTTATGAAATATAATTTTTGTTTTGAATTTTTTTTTTTATCAAATATACCTAATTTGTACCAAGATTTAGTTCTAGTAGCTCCGATCACTCTATTATCTTGATTTATACATTAAAATTTATTTAATTAGTTTAGTTCAAATGACAAGAACAAACATATTTATCTGCAATAGGTCTAAACCACCTATTAATCGATAGCAAACTTGTAAGCTTAAAAAAAACACTTGCAAGTTGACGAATCCTCTGAAATACAATTCTTTCTTTTATATTCTTAAAATTTGCAAAACCATAAGACATCAAAATATATAAACAGTAAGCTATTGATTTTCGAAAAATAAAACTACAGAGAATATTGAATGCAAATTCTGAAAAACTATTATATCTACTCCCTATTGGCAAAATATTTTTATTAAACGGATAAACAAAAGCACTAATTTTATCTAATGTAAACATCCATATACACAATAATATCCAATATCTTTATACATCCTATGTGTATATCGAACCAACCGTAGGAAGAAGTTATGTTTGTGTGCTAACGTGTGTTAACTATAGAGGAAAAATATCCGTCAAAAAATTTAACAATTTAGTTGGTTCAGATTTCATCATTGTTTTTATATTGTTGTTATTTTTTATTTTTTTAATTTTGTTTTTATTTTCTAAAATCAAATGAACAACATTACAAAACTGTAACAAATTAATAATCTGCATATATTTACAAGACGTTTACTTATATACACAGGTTGATTCAAAAATATGATTTGAATTAATTTAAAGTAGCTCAAAATTTGTCTATAAAAGTGTATACCACTTACAAACAGATTCAACTTTTAACTCAGTAAACAGTTATGAAGTAAGACGACTCTCGTAAGACGAAATTTAAGCTTCACAAAATCCTAATCCTATCCATTCTTATTTATAGTTTTAAGTTTTCCAAAATGAAAAATGTTCCCTAAAATAGTGGGACCTATTCGTAATTGATGTGAAACATTTTTAGAACCATATTGACTTAGTAAAGCGGATTAAATTACAACGAATCAGCTGGCTAAATTATGTCAATTGGAAGGAGGAAAATGCAGTAGTAATAATATATTCTAATCGGTTAGAAAATATCGAAGAAGGGTTGATCTACTGTGAAAGTATGAAGGGAACGGTAATCTGGTGTTTTAAGTGGAGAGGGAATGTGAATTGTGCATAAATTCAATTGGTATATTCAATTGAAATACTATGACAATTGTTGTATTCAATTCGTGCAGGATATCAATTGGTGCATGATTGAAATGTGAATGAATGTAAGTGGTATCTTCAATTGGAACATTATCGTAATTGCTGTATAATTGGAACATTATCGTAATTTCTGTATTCAATTCGTGCAGAATATCAATTGCTGCATGACTGGAATGTGAATGGTGCATGAGTACAATTGGTACATTCAATTGAAGCATTATCGAAATTGCTGTATTCAATTCGTGTAAGATATCAATTGGTGCATGATTGGAATGTGAATGGTGCATGAATACAATTGGTATATTCAATTGAAATACTGTGAAAATTGATGTATTCAATTCGTGCAGGATATCAATTGGTGCATGATTGAAGTGTGAATGGTGCATGAACAATTTTGGTATATTCAATTGAAACATTATGGCAATTGCTGTATCCAATTCGTGCAGAATGTCAATTGGTTTATTTAAATTGAAGAATGAATTCAATTGAACAATTTAAATGGTACAAGACTAGCACTAGAGAAACAAATATCGTTCACGAGAGCAATTCATGAACTCAATTGTTACGCGATATCAATTGGTGCATGCAAAATGGTGCAAGAATTCATATTGACAAGTAATTATCATTATTATTAAAAGTTTGCTTTATTACGTAACATAATTATTATAACTTATGCATCACCCTGCCTATACATAATATACATATTGTCATATTTACATATTTACCCAGATACATATTCATAGAATGTAATAATAAAATTCATATTGCAAAGTTAATTATTTAAAGAAAAACTTTTTCTATCCTGTTAAAAGGATGAATAAATACATTTACATATTGTCTAACAAAGGATAATTTTAACAAAAACTGTTGTGATATACTGATGATGATGGTGATAATGATTTTGATTATAATAATATTGAGGATGTTATTCACTTCATGATTTTGGTTTGGTGTGCGGGGGGAGGTGAGAGAAAAAGAGGAGTTAAAGTTTAAAAATTTCTTATAACATATTCATGATGTGATAATAAGAAAAAAAAAATTAACTAACTGTTTACGGATATTTTACTTTTTTTTCTCACTACCCACACTACTACCCTCGATTGCATATAAATTGAGTTAACAAAAAAAATTTTATATTAACAAATTTTACATTCAAATTTATTAGGCGATGTATTTTTGTAAACCCATTTGAAAAGAAAAGTAGGCAGGATCACTTAATTCCCTTGATTAGTTGCTTCTTCTAATGGCACGTGTCTTCTATCGACACTCCTGGCATATATAAGAACATAATAAATTTGTGAGGTAAACTGCTTACAAATATTTTGATTTTATAAAAAAAATATATTCGAATAACACAACAAACAGAAGGTATTCAATAAATTGGGCGTATAAAACATATTCTATAGTGTTTAAGGTACAAAGTACAAACTTAAACATTTCGACTAGGTTAGTATTACGAAATACAGGAAGTTAATATTACGAAATCAATTTGAGACTAAACAATGAGTACCTACATAATATAATTATTAGCTCTCCAAAACGGTTCTCAATTGAAAAGCAGAAATATATTATGCAAAGTGTTAATTTGAAGACAATGGCTAACTAACGCAAACGATTTGAAGCCACTGATGATGGTGAACAAAGATCAAGACCCAATCAAAAAACAACATCATAAATAAATATCCCTCAATATAACTATAAATATATACGTGTTATTCCTATTGATAAGCCAGCTGTACATCAGTGCAACAATATTGATGATGGTATCACAATTAATAAATATGAATTATTAATTTACTCCACTCCCCTCAATACTTACGAGTTATTTATTTTTTATAATCCTTGTATAAATCTTAGCAAATAGCAAAATACTACAGACAAGTTGCAGAACAGAAAAAAATAACCATCAACCAAGCAGATCAGAAAATCATTGGAAATATAATTGCCCTTTGGGCCTTGACATCTCGATATGCATGCCATATGATTGGGAAAAAGCTGAAATCAAATGCATAATTAAAAAATTAAATAGTTTTTCTGGTTTGTTGTGAGATTGCCTGGATATAGCAAGAACAATTTTTTCACACAAAAACTCAAAAGTGTCAAACCCTTCGAAGTGGTTTCATAAATTGTGAAAATGAATTTTGTGTTTGAAAATGTGACAGATTATGTGTTAGGAATTAACCGTTATATTTTGGTAAAGCATGAAATTAACCGTTAAATCTTTAAACTTATTCGCTTTGGAAATCATCAAATATTATTATAATACTTTTATATAAACCTGGCGGTGTCTATTTATTTATTTTTTTGTTTAGATATTTGTATCATTCAGTTACGATTTCTATATATATATATTATATATCTACTTTTTTATTTTATCTATGATATGAACAACACTAAACTTTTGAGGAGTTCCTTTAATATTCAGGATCTTTTAAGCTGCAAATATTTCAAATTTCCCTCAACAATTCTCAATATATTTCTTATGAACGTGAAGTTTTATTCCAACAAATTTCATTCATTTTACGCAACAGTTCGTAAATGCTCAAAATCTAACACCAATTTTATTTTCTACTTTTTATGGGTTTAATTTTATTTTCTATTTAAAAAAAGAAAACCAGTTTAAAATTAATGTTTGGGTCCATAAGTCCAGTTTTAATGATGCATTAAGTAAACCAAAGAAAAACAAACAAAAGCAAAAATCCGAATTCATATGAATTTGGGTTGTATTTGTACAATATTATATGTATATATATATATCGTATACTATATATATATATTTTATATAAATTTACATATAATATGAAACAATAAAAACAATATTGTATAACCGTTACGAATATTATTACCGTTATATTATTATTGGCATCAAATGTCAGTCCATGTGTATGTGTGTGTGTGAAATATTCGTATCAAAAAAAAAAATTGTAAAGTTAACAATTTTTTTCTTTTTTTTTTTTGTAGGGCATATGTACTGTATAGTCTCAACTCAGAATAGGATTAGAAACCAGTAATAAAAAGTTTTTTATTTATTTTGATTTTTGTATATTTTCAACTTTGCTCTAAACAGGCGGCGAAAATATTAGCATTTTAAATTTTAATATACTACGAGTATGTACTTCTCTATCGTTTTTTTTTTACTCTCTTCTTTTACTTTAACTATGATATAATAATACCCACCTGCATATTATATATTTTTTAAATATTACATACTTTGGTTGTCCTTTTCATTTATTTGTTTTCTCTTTCATTCTTATGCATATTGAATTGTTTGAGTTATCTATGAAAGTGTATATGACTGTACAGTGTTTTGATCTAAAGTTCAAAATTGTACTAGAATTAATAAAATATGCAAATAATTTTTTTTTTTAAAAAGGTCTTTTCGTTGTTTGTTGTTGTTGTATTTTTATTTCTAATTTTTCTTCCTTTCTTCAATTTTCAAATCGAATTAAAAGACGACTTGTTGCTTTTGAGACTATTATACTCTTTACTATGTACTACACAATATAGAAGAGACTATTATATGTATATATATATATATATATATATATTAAAAATGTATATATATATATTTCTATACATAATAGAAATAGAATAAGGGCGAATGCAGTATTTAATATTCGAATATAAATAAATATAAGAAGATGGTGGCTATTTAGTTTATATTACGACCTTACAATTTACAATTTCTTTAAGTGGCAAGTAAACAGGACTTCTTTAAATAGGATTTTATTTTTATTTTCTTTTTGTAATTTTCTTTTTATATATTATATTATATTGTATACAGATTATGTAGTATGCATATTAATGTTTGAGTGGAAAAGTACTTTTAAGGAAGTTAGTAAAAATGATTTCATAACAGATCATTTTAGAGTGTTTAGTACTTTTCATTCTTTTTTTTTTTTGCTGTTCTTGCTCACTTCCTTTTTATATTAACCGATAGATGGAGTTTTGATATTTATAAATAGATATATAAATATATATTATATAAATATTATTTATTTATTTATTTATGTAATTTTTTTAGTCTGCGGAACTATACAATAATAATAATAAAAAAAAGAAAGAAAAATACAAAATTTTAAATAATCATCAAGAGAAAGTTCTTTTGACTGTATGTGTACGAATGTGTGAGTGCATGTTTTGTTATTGGTACATAGATACAAGAAAATTGATGAGTAAATTTATTGAATAAATTTTTCGAAATTCTAAAGAAAAAACCAAATATTTTTTTTTTTATGTTTTTATGGTTGAATTATTGAATTGTAGATATTTTTTTTTTTTTTTGTTTTCTTTATTGGGTTTTTTATTTAAATATTTGTTTGGTCATATTTAGGATAATTGATGCTTTTATATAATATATATATGTATATATATATATATTGAAAAAATAAAAGACCTGATACTTATTTTTATAAAAAAAAAAAATATAAGAAAAAAATGGTAAGTAGACCAACAGGAGAGCTGATAGAAGGTATGGAAATGGTATTTACGTGAAGTCAATAAAAATTCGAAGAAAATTTAAAATATGAAATATTTTAATATAAAATATTTATTTTTAGGGCAATTAATTTTATTTTTATTTAAAGCAACTTTAATTTTAAATATTCAAATTGATTTTTTGTTATGTAGCGGGAAAACATTTTTTTTTTACAGGAAATAATTAATTTACATTTTTATTTTATTTAATTTTTTTATTTTAAATACAAGCATTTGTTGCGGGATATAAAAGCATAGGGTGAACGCTTTTATTAAATTGGTTAAATTTAAAATGAAACAATTCTAAAATGTCTCAAAGAAAAACAAAAAAGTTCAAATAAAAATGTTAACAATCATATTCTCTCAGATTTTGTGTGTTTTAATTACAAAAACAAAATCAGCACGAAATAACCTGTCAATATTAAAACATTAAAATAATGAAAAGTGAGAATTCAGCTATGAGTAAAATTTGAACTTACCAACTTAGATACGCAGAAAAGCAATATTGGCACTTCTAATCTATCTATATATATATAAATGAAATTTTTTATGTCTGCCTTTATGTCTGGCTTTATGTCTGGCTTTATAGACTTTATTTATAGGCTCGAAAACTACTGAATCGACTTGGATGAACTTTTCAAAGTATATTACTGGAATAGAGGGAAAGGTTATAGGCCTACTCGCTTTTTAAAATTCCGACGGGTTCGAGCAGCTGCCATACAACTCCCAGCACCTATCACAAATATATTAAGAACTAAAAGTGTTACAGAGCTGAAAATTTGTACTCAGGTACTGGTTCAAAAATAAACAAATATCGTTTCACAACATTTTGATTGGTTTGGACAGCTGCCACACAACTCCCAGTACCTATCAAAAATATATTAAGAACCAAAAGTGTTACAGATGCGGAAAATTTGTACTCAGGTACTGCCTCAAAAAGAAATAAATACGTCTAATACCATTTTTCAAAATTTTGAGTGGTTCGGGCGGTTGCCATACAACTCCCAACACCTATTACAAATATAATGAGCAAACATATATTTTACAGTTTTTCAATAATCTGAGGGGTTCGGGTAGCAGCCATTCAACTTCCATCACCTATCAGGAATATTTCTAAAATTAAAATTTTTATGTAACTGAAAATTGTATTAGGCACTCCCTCATAAATAAAATAATGACATACGTTTTCTAAAATTTTGAGTAATTTTAATAAAGATTCATATATAAATTCTGAGAGATTTTTCGTTTTGTTTTGACAGATTTAAATTTTAGTTTATTTTATCCAATTTATTATTTTTTATAACTTTATTATTATTTAAATTTAAAAAATAGTTTTTTTTTTCAAGAAATTAATTGAAAAAACTGAACCCGATCAGGTACTCCTTCAAAAATACAAAAATGACATCCGTTTTCTAAAATTGTTAGCAATTTTAAAAGAAATAAGTAGATTTTGTTTTTTAGGTTTTAAATTTTTATTATTTTAAATTATATATTTCTATTATAGGGACTTTGGGACAGCAACGCGGACCGGGTATAGCTAGTATTTAATAAAAATAAGTAAATAAAAATGTGCAAGCTTCATTTAAAAAAAAAAAAAAACACTATCAATGTTTATTTCTGCACTTTTATGTTAGCTTATCGATGTCTATTTATTTATTTATTTATTTATTTGTCATTCTGCCCACTTTCGTAATATTTCATCTTTACTAAACATATTTTTTGTACAATTCAAGCTGTTTCATAAACGCAATATGACGTGACAACTGCATTATGCATGATCATGGCTGACTTATATTCATATGATTTTAGTTTATGACGGCACACTACAATAATTTATTGACGTTTATTGAACACGCATTTTAAAATTTTGTTTTCATTGGTTTTAATTTTACTTAAAATTTCAAATTAATTTTGTTGCAAATTTAAAATAAATAAATAATACCAAAATAAAAATGGAGCAATTTATTTTGATAATACATTGTTCTTCACCCTCAGCCATTTTAAAAATTTAAAGAAATCTATCTAAAAAAGAAAGCTCTAGAAAACAAAACAGACATGAACAATTTTTTTTGTGCAATATGAAATTTCATAATGCGTAGCTGACTTTGTTTTGCTAATAAATTTTATGTCATAATGATTTTTGTGATGTAGTTTAAGAACTGTAAACCAATGTATGGCACGTGATTAGATTAATGTATATAACAAGATTCATTCTCTTTTGTAATTAAAATTTAAATAAATAAAAAAAAATAAAATGTATTTGTTTTTGAGTGTTAATTGTTGTGTCATTGTTGTTTAAATGCTAAAATTATACTAGAAGATTAAATTTTGAACGTTTTTTAGATATTTTTTTTTTTTTTTTTTCTTTATTATTTCAAACGAGTAAAATACAAATTTTGTTATAATTATAATCTTATTCAAATATTTATAAGATAAAGTTCAATTTTATTATTAAATCTATTATTAAATCTAATAGTAACATGATCTTAAGTATAGAGAGTATTTATATTTGATTTAATAAAAAATGAAAAAGATAAAAAAAAAGTAGTTTAGATTAAGATTAACATTATATACTAATTAAATTAAGATGTAAAAATATATGTTTAAGACCTAGCCTAAGCTGTCTGGTCGAATTGTGTATTATAAATCAATTTTTATTTTCCTAATACGTGTTAGAACGATCACATGAGTATACAATAATAATATAGAATTAATATAAAATATATGCAAAAGTGCATTTTAATTAGTTTCATACATTTTAATATAATTTTACTTTCATTTAATTTTATTACTTTATTACCAATTATTTTTTTTTTTTTTTTTTTGCATTGCTATTTCCATTGTTATTTCTATTGTTTTAATTACATTTTATTTATTTTAATTATTTTTTACCGCGTTTTTACCTTCGTACCGTTGTCTTTTGGGAAAGAAAAAAAAAGGGATATTTAAAGACAAGAAAAAGTAGGATGAGAAAGATTCGGCGGGATTTGCGAACCAAGTTCTTGATGTATTTTTTATGCTGGATTGAAAGAAGTATTAAGACAAGATATAAGAGCCAGAAGAAGAAAAGAAAACAAAACAAAAAAAGAACAACAAATAAAAATTATATATTCCTGCTAATAGATCATAGAGTTGAAAATGTGAAAAGAAAAAAGAAAAAAAACTCAAAAATCAAAAATATACTTTTGAATGCTAAAATGCATGAATTTTAAAATGCAGTTAGTCAATCAATATAAACTACCCAATTTTCTAGTAATGTGTTACTTTGTTTTGTTTAGGTAATGTTATGTGTGCTTAACAAGAAACATTTATTTTTACAATATTTTTCTTTTTATGCATTGTCAAACATAGGTCGTAAAACTCTTATACATAATTAATGCACAATTGGAAGACCGGAACAGAGAATATATCTCTATCAGTCTGACGTAGCTTGTTCTTTGAATTTTTGAAAATTATATGTGCACTGATTAATTCATCGAAACCTAATTGTTGGAATATAACTCCACATTCGGGAAAATTTTACTTCAAACGAATTTCCATAACCGTATTTGAGCCATCTAGGAATTTCCATTTTGTAGGAATGAACACTTTTATATTGTTAGTTAAAACTTAGGTTAGTGAAACCGCGTTTTTACCTTCGTACCGTTGTCTTTTGGGAAAGAAAAAAAAAGGGATATTTAAAGACAAGAAAAAGTAGGATGAGAAAGATTCGGCGGGATTTGCGAACCAAGTTCTTGATGTACTTGACGCCTCTTTTGATCTTCGACGAAACTGTCTGAGAGTGGGCATTAAGGTTTTCAGTTCTTCAGAGCAAGTGAATTTAAAATTTAAAATTTCAATAATGTTTAAACTATGAATATGCTTCGCTCGGGCAAACCAAAAGGTACCTATAGATGTTAGAAGATTTAATTTGATGAATGTTATAACAAGCTTTACAGTGCTGTAACGTTAGGGTATTGATTGGTATCAAATTCATCTAAAACCCAACATAATACACTATTACGTTAAATTGGTAGGTAACATTGGCTTCCAACAGTATTCCGATACACTTTTTTTTTTTTTTTGTTAAGTTAAGCCAAACACTAGGTTTCAAACGATACCTTTATACACGAATATGTAGCTTGGACTAATTGAGGATTGTAGAAAGAAAAATACCCCTTTGATCAGTAGGGACATTTTGAATAAATTTATTAATATTACTCTTGAACTTTTGTAGATTGTACGTAGGTATATTTTTGCATTGGGGTAACACGTTTGTTGGAATATGGTTCCACATTCGAGAAAAGTTGACTACAAACAAATTCCCATAGCCAGTTTTGAGCCACCTTGGAATTTGCAGTGAGTAGGGGTGGGCACTTGATGCCTCTCTTGTTCCTCGGTGAAAATGTTTGAGAGGTGGCATTAGGGTTTATATTTCATCTGAACAAGTGCCTAAGCCTACGAGATATCTATAAAATAGGGAAAGTGCTTCAACAACACGACGATTTTCAAGTGGTACAAGGGAGGATGTCAAATTAGGGTTGTCAATAAGACGAATGGCACGCTTTTGAACTTTGTCAAGAAAATTTAGTGCGGTTCCTGATGCACCGGCTCATATATGTGAATTGTATTCCAACTTGGGTCGTATGTATGATTTATAGATATTTAGTATGTCCTGGGGAGAAAAATACGTTTTGCAGCGACTCAAAAAACCCAAACATCTCGCGCCATTTTTAGCAATGTCAAAGATATGATCATTCCATATCATTTTATTGTTGACCTTCATGCCCAGGATATTCAGGTGTTCGGTTCGCTGAATACACAAACCCCCGAATAATAGGGTCTACTTAGAATAGAAGGGTCCATTGTGATTATGGACGGAACTTTCCTCGCATAAGACTCTACTCGTTGAACCATTTCGAGCTTTTTACGGTGGAGGTATTTGATTGTAGTGCCTTCAAGGTAACCCAGCGAGTCCAGAAAGAAAGTTTCTAGATGAATTTTTCTTTTATGATAAAAATCAAGGTATAGGTACGGAGTAGGTGTTGGACAGTTCAATTTCTTCCTCCTTTCTACACGCTTTGCAATAGTTGTTCGATCAATCTATCGTTAGTATACTCGTAAAAATATACAGAAAATTGTTAGGATTTAAAAAAAAAATATATTGTTATATCAATATAATGCATAATCAATTTAAATATACATACATAGACACAACAACTACATTTCGTTGGTATATTGCAAAATCATCTCAAGTCCATTTTTCTTCTCATTCATTTTTCGATTTAAGTGGGTTTGGTTCTTTTTTTTTATTATAATATAGTATTTTGAATTTAAATACTAACGTATTTGCGATGCGACAATCACTGATGCTAATACGACAACAACGGAAACGTAGTCAAAAAGGAAAATGCAAACAACAGAAGTACGAACTCAGAGGCAAATGTGTGGATATACATTGGAGAAATAAAAATCTAAACGCACGCAACATTCAAGATATTAGCCGTTGGAGTCGAAATAGACGAAAAAACTATGTATACTGTGTAAATAGAATGGTAGAAGGTCGACTGGCAAAAGTAGTGATTAATAACAAAATCGATGTCAAACGTCTACCAGAAAGACCTCCTAACAGGAAGACCGGTATAAATTAATTTTATTAAAACTAGATCTCCTTTCACAAACTATAAAATAGAATGATTGTTGAATTGTTATAGCTCCATATGACAAAAATTGAGCTTTAGATTGTTTTGCAGTATTATGTTGGAAAAATATATATAAAACGAAAATATCAAAATACAATAATATTTTTTTCTCTTTATTCTGTACCAGTTATAGTTTTAGTTTAATTTACTGTTGCGCAGTGATAAAATATACAAAGAACAACTTACCATTAATGCAGTTTTAGTTGTATCGAGGTTTAGAAACTTTTTCAATGTTTTAAAATTGTTGCAAAAAAAAAAAAAAAAAAATTCAAAGCCTGTTCAAAGTAATTTTTTTTTTTTTTTAGTTTTAGTTTTCAAATAGAAATTTCGCCTTTAGCTATTGTCCTAAATATATAATTATTCCCAAAATTTATAAATTTATGACATTTTCGAGGAAAAACAAAAAAAATAATAATTTTTCGTTTTATATTAAAAAAAAAAAAAAAAAAAAAACTAATCTCAAACTGAATGTTGCCTTTTATAGAAAAAAAAAAAAATAATAATAAAAAAAAAATCCACATTAAAAAATTTGATAAGTGATACAGGATATGTTTAAACCGATTTTTTTTTGTTTTTATTTTTTTAATGTGAATATTTTTTGTTATTTTATTTTTAACTTTGTTTTTTAATTTTTGGTATTTCGCGGTACTTTTAATATCCTTTCAATAAGTGCATATACAGACAAAGCGAATAACACTTTAATGATGATGATGAAAGTATATTAAATTTTTTTTGTTTTGTGTTGCTGTTGGTACTGTTCTGTTTTTGTTGGTTATTGAATGAGAATCACAAAAAAAATGAAATTTAAATGGATTTCTATTTTAGGAAAGCAGATTTTTATGAGTTTTTTAATTAAGTTTTTATTTTTGTTGTTATATTTTGATTTTTAAGCTTTTGTTGTTTTTTTCTTTTTTGTCTTGCTTTTTGTAAATTGTTTTTTAAGTGGAGAAAAGATTTATCTTGTAATATTTTAAATGTAATATTTTTGTAAATAATATAATCATGTTACAAGATGCACAGTGAGAGATAAAAGTGTAATAATGCTTGAGATTTATATAATACTAGCAAAGTCACCCGACGTTGTTCGGGCTCAACCCAAAATATATAAACTTTCTAATTTTGAAATATAATATAACAAAGGCCCAGCGTGCGCTGCCATATTCATGTTCACCAAATGCAATTTTGCATGCTCACCAAATATTCACACAAACAATCGGCGGCGTAGTCACGATGAGATAAAGTGTAAGGAATAATACCAGACCTATTTGATTTAATCATCTATTGGGTCAAATAACAATATTTATATAAATAAGTTAAACACGTACAAATTTTGTTGCCTAAAGTATATTAAAAATGACTAAGCTCGTAATGTATATGTCACCCTATGTGCATGTTGCACAATTATTGTTTCTGTCAAATTAAAGCTTCTTTATATACAATATTTTTTATTTTATATGCAGGAATTAAAATAAAAATATTTTTTTGCTACTTATTGTCGAGCAAAGCTAGATAAAGTTGACTATGAGAGAAACATGGTTCTCTTAAGTCAATTGCTAATTAGAAAATACTTTTTGGACATAAACATACATAAATTTTTATATATAGTACTGCTTTGTAACCCGTCATAAATGACGGAAGCAAAATAAATCCTAGTTTCTTTTTTTCTTTCATTAGATTCTTTATTCCGAAATTACAGTACTTATGTTTATATCACTTTTTAATTTTCTAAAACACATAAAAGAAATATTTTTTTTGTAGTCAAAACTTGGCCAATTTGTTTTTTTGTTGTATTTTTTGTAGGCTGGTGGGGATCTTCAGAAAGATACAATGAGGCCCCGTAGCTTGACACTGTATGTAGGATTCTTACCTACTAAACCACACCCTTCCTTAAAAAAATAATTTTTGTTGAGTGAAGTTAGTTACGCACACAATAATGACAAAAATAAAAGGTATAAGCAATAAAGTAGTATAATGTATAATATTATACAATTCAAATATGCTGATACACATTATTAATAGATGAATATATTCGTTCAATATATTTTCTCTCTTTTTAATGGAAATTATTTTGATTGCTAGTGTTAGTACTTTTTGAAAATTTCATATATCCATATATTACAAACTACTGCTACATTTTCAATATTTCAGAAACATGAATAATTATTGTTTTTTTTTTTCAAATAATTTAACAACAATACTTTTCTGTGTAATAATAGAATACGGTAATAAAGTAAAAGAAAGTTTTAATTGAAAAAACATTGTTATTTTTATTAAGATTGATTTTGATTTCTTTTATTTTATTCATACACAAAGATTTTACTAATTTTCTATTTAAAAAAACTATGTTGGTCTAACGCTAATCTGTTTTTTTTTTTATATAACAGAAAAAGAAGTACCATACCAACAAATTTGTATAAAATGTTTCTATTTTTGTATGGTATACTCGTACTCACTTCCATTTAGTTATAATTCGTTAGTTTGGTTCCATTTAGTATAAATTATACCGTATTAGCGTTATTGAGTCCTCCGGGAGAGCAAATTTAAAAATGGGATCTTATTTTCATATAAATTTTGTCTTTTGTATACTGCATAGGGATCTTATTTTGCTATATGAATAAACTGTTATTATGGTATTGTGTTATTTTTAAAAAAATATTCAAAATTTTGTATCTAAATTGGTAAAATTTACAAAAAATACAAAAACATTTTCATCAATAATTTTCAATTTAAAAAAAACAATGTTTTATTATCCGACGTAGAAGTAGAGTTTATTATCCTCTACTTCTATCAAGTTCTATTGACTGAACAGTGAACCTGAACAGTGAAGTGAACAGTGAACACTTAACACTGAAAATAAAATAATATTTTTGGAATGGAACATGAACATACAGAACATACAGAATACAGATACAGAAAATAATAAAAAAAAAAACAAAAAAAAAACAAAAATAATTTTTTTTGAGTGAAGTGAGTTACGCACACAATAATGACAAAAATAAAAGGTATAAGCAGGCATAAGTAGTATAATGTAGAATATTATACAATTCAAATATGCTGATACACATGTATATTATTATGTATAATTTTAAGTAATAAGAATAACCTTTGAGTGAATTATGTTTTTTTTTGTGTTAAATGCTGTTTGCTTTTTGGTTATTATACCATATTAAACTATTGATTAAATTTCTATTAGTCCTTATTATTATAAATCAAAAAAATTGTTTGTTTTATTTATATTATTATTATTATTTTTTATTTTTCCTTATTATTTGCGAAGAATACTAACATTAAATTAAAAAAATATAGTTCATGCAATAAATTTTTCCTGCAAAGGTTCAGCATGGTAGACAGGGGTTAAAAAAAAGCACCAAAGCAATTTGTATATATATGCATTTGTATACATATGCAATTTGTATATGTGTTGGAGCGTTCCGTCGTACTTAAAAACATCCAGATAAATGCAGAATAATATATATATAATAATAGATTAGGGATGGGTTGGTGAGTAAATCCAATCAATTTATTTAAATTTTATATTTATTTCCGGAAAATGGCAATATATTTCTTTTAATACAGTTTGGTAATCTTGATGTCTTAGTTATATAATATTTTTTTCGTGGATTTCAGTTTGTGGATTTACTCCCCAACCCAATAATATAACAAGTTTGGATATATTTTTTACTATTTTTCCAGTAGCAATATTCTATGAGTATTCACCGTTCAACCGAAAGTGGTACATTCAAGTTTAATAAGCTTCTTAACAGGAGATAGCATGTGTAAGATTTGGGTGTGAAAGCAACAGCTGATTCAAACTTAATCAATAGTCAATTTACTGTAGGTATACATTCGGTGTTAATTTTATATGCGTTTTAGCTGCCTTACCACATACGTCATGTAAATAGATGTTGATTTTAGATGCGTATTAGCTTGGGTGTGGTAATGTATTTCCCCAGAGTCCTTAAAGCGCAGTGTTACGATGCACTAATATAAATAGAAAGCAAAGCGATTTAATTTTTTTTTATGTTTTATACTGTTAGCAATTTTGTTTTTCTTAGATACAAGAACTTTCAATTTCAACTGTACTATATTTAATATACATGTGTACAAATGTGATTAATGTCTAAAAAAATTTTTTGAATTGTTATTACCATGACAATGACTTTAAAATAATTTATAATATCAAGTACCTACTTTCTAATTTTAAATTTTTAAAATTAATATAAAAAATCTGTTAAAATTTTTATATAAA
The DNA here is from genome assembly GCA_963942445.1 of Argyra leucocephala. Classification (NCBI taxonomy): domain Eukaryota; kingdom Metazoa; phylum Arthropoda; class Insecta; order Diptera; family Dolichopodidae; genus Argyra; species Argyra leucocephala. Next base: position 20,336,929 of record OZ012680.1, on the reverse strand, counting down.
GGGTTGAAAAGACTTCCTCCCCTTTCCAATAAATTCTTATGAAAATATCCCTTTGTAATAGAAGTGGGCTTTTAGAAAAGAATTTAATATTTGCTTTTCACAACACAAAGCTATAATAATAATGTAATATATATATTTAATTTTGGTGAATATGTTGATTCTTCAAGATTATCTAAAACACTTTTACACCTCTTGAGGTGAATGTAAATTGTAATTTTATTTTCCAGTAAAGTTATCAAAATATTTTATGTATTTTTCAATGTTGTTTTTTAATCAATTTAAATTTTATTAAAATTTTGTATTATAACTTTTTTTATAATTACATATACAATTGTGGAGATCTTCATCTGCGGTAGGTATAGTATATTGAAAATATGTATAGTATTAGCTAAGATTTATTTAAAATGTATGTATAGGTTATCAAACTTTAATAAACTAAAATTTATTGAACACAATAATTGTTTGCTCAATGGCAACATTAATAGCTGTTATGTTGACATTGAGCTTGTACAATTGAGCGCATTAAATATTTAGGAGATAGCAATGTAGGATTAAAATATTTTTCTAAAAATAATAAAATAAAGCTAAAAACATTTACTCATTGACAGTAGATGAAACTGTAATTTTGTCATATGTATTGAAAAAAATGTGAGCTGTGTAGAAATGTGCAAACAAATGTGAACTGTTAAAAAAAATATGAAAAATATACATAAATTTGGAGCTTGAAAACAATAAATTTTAAATGAGTGTTGGTAATAATTTTTTAGATAAAAAAAATGTATATAATGTCAATTTTAATTAATTAATCTATTTGCATATGATCTCAGCAAATGAAAATCTATTTCTACTCAAAATAACTCCAGCAGATTGTGTTAAAGAGTTACTATAAATTAAATTATCTAAATCGAAATCAAATAACCACCATATTCAGAATTTTAGAAATTATCTCCTCTGTCAAAATTTTGTTTGATTCTGACAACCATAAGTCTAATTTTTGTTATGATACGTATAAATACTTATTTCAGTATGAACTAAAACAATTTTTGTCATAATCGTTTACTTAAACTTAAGATATTTCAGCTGCAAAAAGAATATTTCTAAACTCTGTAAAACACAATAACAAAAAAAGTATAAAAAAAAATACAATTAGCCATAAAAATTTATAAATTGATTTTCAAAAATTTGCGCTTTTTTTTAAATTTGGAATATTATTTTCAAATGTATCGAATGTGTAAGGCAGCGTTTACACATCAATATTCTTTAATATTTATTGATGATTTGAGATTGAAGAGAGAGACATTTGTGTTTACACATCAGTTTTTAAACAATCAAACTATTTGTCAGGTTTTTCTTGTATACTCATTCACCAAAACTAATATAAAAATAAAAACTTTTTTAATCAAGTATCCTGTAAATATAAAGCAAATGTCAAATAAAAAAAATAAGAAAATTAACATATGAATGTTGCTAAGTTTTTTGTTATTCGCCATATTTGATTTTGTCTCTCTCAATAAATATTGAAGAAAATAGGATAAATTCTATTTTTTCTTCAATATATATTGATATCAATATGTGTTTACACATCAGTATTTCTTCAATATTCTCTCTCACCAATACATACTGTCAATATTATAGTGATGTGTAAACGCTACCTAAATGACTTATTTTACTTAAGTGATTTTTACAAAATTCTGTTTATCAATAATGGCAACTTACAACAATGTAAGTAAGCGTTTTTTGGATTTAAATGTCTTTAATAATTTAAGCGATTGAAAAATAACTTGTACAATCCCGGTACTATATTGTTAAGCTCTTATTTAAGGCTCTCTGTCATAAGTTCAAACGACATAACTTCAATACAAAAAATGGCATATGACAAATTAAAAATGACATAAATTCGACATAAAATTTGGTCGAACTTATGTCGTTATTAATTTTAATAATTTTCTTTATACGAACTTATATATTCATTCTACGTAACATTTTATTGTTATAAAAACAAAATAAGTGATATAAGACTCCTATATGACTCCGGATAAGCACTAAAGGTGTTATAATGATGTTTTTATGGGAATAATGTGATATAATGGGAATAATATATATCTATCCCATTCTCATGAAATAAATATAAACTCTATAAAATTATTATTTTAAAATAAAAACTTATACCTTTCTCACTCTCGCATAACATAAATATTATTACAAATGAATTTCATTTCAAAATAAAAACATATATACTAACTCATATGTAAACTAATCCTATTACAATAATATTACAGCAATTGCTCCCGTGCCTTATAGGATTATCCATTTTAGTGCTATAACGTATTTATAACGTTTGGCAACAGTTGCTGAACACTCAAATGAACACTAATAATTCTATTAGAGTATTTATAATAGTGGTATAAGAGTACGCAAGAGCCTTATAGCCATAAAATTGTTACGTGGGATTGCATGTAAAAAGTTGTGGTGCAAAGATGAGTATTTTATTACCTGAAAACGAGATAGAAAAAGGTAAGAAGTTTTATAATCGCAATCATTCTACTCAGGAAAAAGGAGATATTTTAGCTCTATCCAACAGCGGCTATGCATAAAAATAATTTGTATAAATATTGTGTAAAAGACGTAGAACTTTGGTTTTGAATCCAACTCTAAAATCACTCCTATCTAAGAATTAAGGTGAAATAAAGATTTAAACTTAAAGTACCGCATATAATATAGTGCAATGCGTAAAAGCAATAAGAAGGATCATTTTTTGTGGATAATTTTTGTTAGTGACAAAACCTATTATAGATTTTGTTTTTTTGTGGATTTAGGGACTAACCCAAAAAATACATAAAATCAAAGATGCGGGTGTGAAACCAGGTAGCAAGTCTCCGCGCATTTGCGCCGCTTTACATTACAATAATATAAATATTATAAATAAACCTTAAATTTGTTGTTCTCTCGAACTCATGTTATTATTATTTATCGAATTTATGACCTTTATTAAAATTATTAAAATTAAAAACGACATAAGTTCGAAAGTTGAATTAATTATAATGTCGTTTTTGACTTTAATAATTTTTCTCGTACTTATGTCATATGTCATAAGTTGGTAAATGTCAGTTTTTGTATTGATACCTTATGTCGTTCGAACATAGGACAGAAAGCCGTTATTTAAACTTTAAAATTGATTTTACTCAAAAAATCAATTTCAGATATAAGCGTTGCACCGTTGCACCATATATAAATTTTTACAATAAGTTAGTATATGGCTGTGTTAGCCACTGAAGTGATTTCATAATTCTCAAAAATATCTAAAAAATCAAGTCGATTTAAATAACTGTCTCTGACTGTATTTATTAATTTAATTAAATCTTTTAAAATTGAAAATATTCTTAAAATAAAATTCTGTATATTTTTAAAATGTTATACTTGTAGCTTCGCAACAATATCTTTGACATGACCTCGAACTAAATGTAAACCCGTTACTTTTAATATTTAATTTTTTTCTTTTTATAATCAATTACAAATTAAATATTAATTTAATTAACAAATAAAGATAGAAAAGATAAAGAACACGATATTAAAGGATAAATTCTTCAGATATTATTTTTCTTAGAAAAATGTGTAATAAGGATGTTTTTTCGAAGAGCAATAAGGAATTTTTTAACAAGAAAAATAATAATAAAGTAAATTAATTCCAATAAATTAAATTTATTTAATTATAGATTTAATAATTAAATTTAATTCATTAAATTATATTTAATTATTAAATTTAATAATTTTTTATATTTAATTTTCATTATCCTTATTAATGAGGAAATTTAATCAAATTAATATATACCCCCATTATTATTAAAAAAAAAACAAAATATTGGTTATAATTATAGAATTTTCTTGTTTGAATGTAACGATAATAATTGTTTCTTTTGTTTTTATTTATTTTGGTGTAATAATAATACCACGAGCATAACACTACTTATTTGAAGGATTTGTAGCTTATTGATATTATAATAATGATTGATTATTATTTGTAAATTTGTTAAGAAGAATAAAGGATATTTTGCAATTATTGTGTTACCTTTTAACATAAGAGGATTTCTTAGTAATTTAACCCCTAAAGGATGTACAATATATAATAATTAATTTATTAAAAATAAAATATTAAAAAGCTTGAAAATTTTATAGTTAAATTATTACAGTATCGAAGCTGCCCTAGCCTTTGTCTTTTTATTCTTTGATTTATATTTATTTATTTATTTTTATCTCAAAAAGACCAATTTGCTCATTTGGAGTATGTATTATTGTTAGTTGTATGTAATTTACAATTCAGTGTTTCAAAATTAAAAAGTGAGTTTAAGAATAAAGATGTAAGTAAATTTACAAAACAAAATTACATATAAGAAAGAGAAAATAATATAGTTACAATATAACGGTTTTTTTTTTTGTTTGTATTAATTCGATAAAATATTTGTTTAATTTTATTTCAAATTTAGTGTTGTTCATGTTTTCAGCTAATCATTTCTGATACCACTAACAACCTCTTCTAGAAGATGTTCCTTTTTTACAACGGACGACTCACTTTTATCAGCATGACCGGATCGTTACAAATTTTCTGAATAGCGAATATCCTAATCGTTGGATTGGTGGAAACGGATCCATACATTGGCCTGCACGATCTCCTGATCTTATACAATTATGTATTTCTATGTATGGGTAATTTTGAAAGACCTCGTTTATGCAACAGAAATAACATTTCAGAACTAGAAGTACAAATAGGAGCAGCAGTTCAAATTATTATAGAGCAATTGTCAACTATAAATATACAACAAGAATGATTTGTAAAAGTTCCCTAACTTGTATTCAGAGGCAAATGGCGCACACTTTGGGCATTTATTGTTATTTATTGCCTATAGTATATTGTATATTATTTTTAACAATAATTTTTTTTATAAATATAATGTTGACTAATATAATAAAATTATGTCAAAAATTCAGTTTTTATTTTTCTTACATAGCGCACAGGTACCAATTCAGCTTTTATTATGACTCCTAAATATTTATATTCGTCAGGTTTTTGAATTTTCATAATGTTGTATAGCAGATTTAAGAACTCAAAATGTTTAGACTTAAAATTTATATACTATGTTTTATTAATATTTATAGTCAATTTTTGTTTGTACGTATTTATATGTTGTGGTTAGGTCATAATTCATGTTTATCTCTAAATTAATACTACTATTCGTCATATACAACTACTAAATCATCAGCATATATAGAAACGGTTGTCCCTGTAGATTTAATTCGGAAAAATTGTTTATGTAGCTATTAAAGAGTGTAAGGCCTAGCCAAATCTACCCTGTATTATGCCCTGTAAGGTTCTGTACATGCGAATTGTTTTCATTTCAGTTAAATATTCTTTAATATTAATATTCTTTATATTAATACTCTTATATTTTAATATAATTAAAAAATATAATTTAATATTAAATATTCAGTTAATATTTCTCTTAAACATTTTTGTTCAATAGCAATTATTGCATATTCATATAAGTTGAGTAGGGGAATTTTCCTATCTACCATATCGAATACTTTTGTGAGATCAAAAAACATCACTGTCAACTTTTTATTATTCTCTAGTCTAATTTTGAATATTGCTTAAGACACCAAAAATGTACGCGATTAATGAATGTCTGACCATATTCGATTTTATTACTGTGTTGACAGAAGCGCGGAACACCAGAGCACTGTTTGCGATTTCAAAATATAATTACTATATAAAAAAAATTGTAAATGATGAGTTCACTACAGCGCTACACACCGAACTGACTAAAGATATATAATATTAAAAACCTATATAGATTTAAAAAAAAAACACAAACTTTAAACACTTTAAATTAATTGTCTTTTCTCCCTAATTATTTTAGTAAACGTTTTGTTATTGAAATTATAGTAATATTTAAAAAAATGAACACAAGCCAAATGAAAATATTTGATTAAAATGCGGTTATAATTTAAAAAATATTCGTTGTATCCTGTAACTAAAGTGAAATAAAATTAAATACAGTGACTTGCAAAATTATTGAAACATTGAAGTAAATTATTTTGTGTAATTTTTTCAGATATTATTTTCTACTTGTAAACATTTGTTAGTCCTACCACTAATTCCGCAGGATCATTGGTTCTCGCAACTTTTTTTACAAGCTTATGCGCTTTAACGTTTCCCTCTATTCCAGAGTGATCGAGTACCCAACAGAGTAAAACTTAATTCAATATTCCTAAGGAGTTTAGTTAGTAGTTTAGAATCTCTACAGCAGATAGTTGTTACTGTTTTTGTTTTTTCAATATTAATTGCTTTGATGATTGCTGGTTATCGCAGCAAAAAATTGCGTTTTCTACGTTCATACTGTATCTATTGCCGTTTTGTATGAATCTCCATAGGTGTTATATTCAGGATAGTTTCTAACGAACTTGTGATTGTTGCCTTTATTGCACCTCTAATGTATAAACAGCATTGTTCTATATAAGTGTTTTTATGTTTTTTTTTCTCTATAAATCAGTCCACCAGATTATCGATCCGTAAGTAGCCATAGGTCTTATTATAGAGGTACATATCCAGTGCACTATTATTAAAGATAAACCCCACATTTTTTTAATTGCATTTCTGCAGAACCAGTATGTTCTTAGTGCTTTGTTTTTCCGTTCCTCTAAGTGTTCATTCCATTTTAGTTTTGCATGTAACATTATTTCTGGATATATAACTTTCTGTGATAGATTAAACCGTGTACCCCACTGTTTTGTGTACTTGGCATATTACTGTTTTCTCTGGGTTAAGCCTGAGACATTTTCTTGTGTCCACTCGGATACCAGATTTTATTTAATTTGTTAATAATAAGTTTTACCATATTAATTTTTCACAGATTGTTTTTTAACAATTTCGAATCAATAAGAGCTCAAAACCAGGAGTTGTTAAAGTAGTCTAGCACTAAAAAAATATTAAAAGTTCAAGATAATCAATACTTAGCAACAATTAGACTCTGGTTGTAAACCTATCTGAGTTGAAAATAAATAAAAAAGTATACAAAAAAAAAATCGGAATAAAAATGTTGTTAAAATTTGGGCTTGAGGTTATTATTGCAAAAACTTTTTAAGTTACTGTTAATATAAAAAGAAAAATAAAAAAAAATAAATGTTACAACACTTAAAACAATGAATCCGTATTTCAGTTTTATCCCTTTAATATTTAATGAGTTTACATAATGAGTATGGGTTAAAATAAAATTAAAGAGATTGTAATTTAAAAAGGATGAATTTCCCTTTTATTCTATATACATATATATATATATATATATATATATATATTTTTTTTTTTTTTTTTGGTTGTTATTGTTATTTTATTTTACAGACAAATTATTTTGGTAATTAATTTTTGTTAATATTTTCCAATTTGTTATTTAAAAGGTCATTAGACGATTACGACTACTGAAAAGAAGAGCTTGTTTTGTTTTTGTTTTTGAAAATCTATCTTGTATATAAATAAAGACAGTAGAATCAAAAATAGGACGAAAAAATCTATTAAATCAACAAATGTTTCAATTTAGTAAAAGGATTTTCTCTGATTTGAAGTGGTTGGGGTTCACAAAGGAAGGAGGATAAATGTAAAATAACCAGAAAAAAAATGTCTTCATTCTTTTAACTTTTTTGTTGTCTTTGAAAGTCATTAATTTGAACCAATAAGAAATTTTTAGTGAGAATTAAATATTCAAACATGGGAAGTATTGCGGGATAAGATAAAATGAAATGAAAATATCTGATAGTTTTATATTTTCTTCAAATAACTTTTTTGGTTTTGAATAATCGATTTGTAATTGTTGTAACTTGAGTAATTTGAATAAAATAAAATGAACAAATTTTCGCAAAAATTTATTTAAATATAATAAAGGGATTCGATTTCCGGAATTTCAATATCAAGTAATCTCGCAAGCTAAAATCAACAACCCTTTGTGTATTTTAGTCTTCTTCACATTTTCCTCTAATTATCTCTTTCCCTCGTCTTCCAATTTACTATTTCCATATATCTCGCATCTGCTTCTTTAAAATATTGTTTTCATCTTTTTCTCGGTCTACGTCTTGTGCTCATGGAATTTGTGATCCGGACCATCTTAGTTTTTGATAAATTTTATCATATGGTTTTTCGTCAGCTTATATAGTTCGTCATTATATCTTCTTTTATGTTGCCCATGTTCTAATCTAATCGCACCATAGAATTGTAAGAGTATTTTTTTTCGTCGCAAGATGAAATATTGTCATTATTGTATTTAGTTTAATATTGATAGTTATAAGATTATTATAAGATATGATAAAGTCAGTGGTAACTCAACAATGTAACACACAACACAATGCATTTGTAACTCTTCTTCTTACTATTTTTTTCATTTATACCTAATAATGCATTAACCAGTGATGCAAAGGAAATGAAAAAAATGTTTCATTATTTAATTACGTGTTCTTTGAATTACAAGTTAAATTTAATCGAAAGTCCCCCCAGATTCATAAGTTAACATCAATTTCATACTTTGTAACATCTATTTTATACTCGTTTATTTTGCTTTCTTTGATCTACATATATTACAATTACAAGCATTGGACTACTCGCAATATTTTCCTACAATAATTTCGTAAAAAGAGGATTATCTCCCGCTGGAGATATTAAGTTTTCTCATATCCGACCGAACATTTATTTCTCTCAGAAACGTGTGACTATTTCATTTTTATCCTTCCTTACTGCAAATTTGTGTAATACATGTTATTTCTTGAATGAAGATACTCTTCAATTCATTTTACTTTCGATTCTGTATCTGCTAACGATATAAAAAAGAAGTAGGATTCAAAATCAAGAAAAACCGTCAAGCAAATAAGAACTTATTAGAATACAGGTAATAGGAGAGCTGTACAACTTTGGAAGAGTTATAAGTTTGACAGAGCTCGGAACAATAATATAAAGCAATAATACTACTGCAATATTAAAAAAATTCCGGCCGGAAACAGAAATTAGCTACAATCAAAGTATAGATCAAGAAAAAAAAAATCGTTAAAGATGACGATATATAAAACTATAATAGTAGTGACGTATGGATGCGAATGGGTATGAGCCATGAATGTATAGCCGAGGAAAACCGCCAACGTATATTTATTTATTTATTTTTTTTTTTTAAGAAAGAAAGAATTTGAAAGATGATGAAAAATTGCATTGAAAAGCCCAAAAACTAAGATGCGTTGGCACGTATTAAACTTCAAAACAGGTAGTGGTGTTAAATAGAAAGTTCGCGAATAATCGTGTTAGTTTTTAGATTCCGATGTTGTTAAGTCGTTGTACACCTGTCTTGTAGGACCTAACCTTGAATATGCAATTCAAGTTTGGTCACCGTTTTATATGGTACACATTGATAGAATTGAGGCAATATAAAAAAACTTTCTTAGATTCGTTTAACGTTATTTCTCATTGTCTAATCTTATTATATTTCCACCATATGAGTAAGGACTAAAATTAATTGATATAGGTATTATAAAGGGCAATGTAAAATCAACTTTCATTTCCAGGAAAATCTACCTCGTCTACGCTCATATCGTTAATTTAAAATTACGTTTTCTGCGTTTTTACGCCTGTTTGGAAGGATTCTAGCTTATTTTTCAATTGCCATGATTTCACATTGGATAATTGTGGCATGTCTTACTTATTTTTGTTTTTGTTTCTATGAAGAGAAGGGGCCTTTTCCACAATTTTCACCTTTCTCGGCTCGTTACTTTAAAATCTGTAATTATGGGACTAATTATTTATTTATTTATTTATTTATTTCGAGCTTAATTCAAGCAAGTTACAATAAATCATACTTAAATTAAATTTATAAACTAAAAATTAAACATTCAAAAAAGAATTAATAAAAAAAAAAAAATAACAAAATTTTTATATTATAACAAAATTAAAAAAGAAAACAAAATCTTATATTTAACAATAATTAAAAAATAAAAATGAAAAAAACTTCAATTAAGAAGACAGGTCAAAGATTAATCAAAAAAATCAGTTACACAAATACAGATTATTTTTTAATGATTGTTTAGTTAGGGAAAAGTTAATATGGGGTTTGTATGCATTACAAAGAGACATCATCCTATTACTTGGTTCATATTTACCATAATTAGTCCGATGGTACTGCAAATTAAACATATTAGCAGTTCTTAGTCTAGAATGAGAACAATAATTAAGTTTAGCAAACAATTGGGGAGACGAAATGTTGCCTTTACTTAACTCAATTAGAAATACAATGTCAATATTTGTTATGGCAAATATGAACCTAATAATAGAATGCTTATTATATGTAACAAACACAAATTCAACATTGACTTTACACTATCAAAACATTACCAAAAACAAAAATTATGCAATCGATATTTTTAGGATATTGCTATTCTTTTATTTTGTTTTGTTTTTTTATTAAAGTGTTTATGTAATTGTTTATTCAATTTTAATTTTAACTTGATTTGTTGCAAATAACTATGTAATAATTTTGTTTTGTAAACTGCTTGTTGCAAAGCAGTATAAATAAATAAATAAAAAAAAAACTATGCCCAAGTCCAACAGATCCCAAATTGGATACAAGCGCCGCAAGATCGTCCCTTTTGAAGGCCAATTGTGATGAAGACCAAAGCTCACCCAGATCTGTAGTGCAATAATATGATTTTTATCTGTTAATATTCTTAATAATCCCAATTTTTCTATGTACAAAACAAACTGAGATATTTTTGTTTTACCTGAAAGTACACGTTGGTTCTAGATCTACAACACTATATTACTAAATTATTCATTGTTAGTAATTTAAAATAGAAAAATTTTAGAATAGTCATCCGCTGCCATAAAAAGAAAGAAATAAAAGAAGAAAAAAAAAAGAAAAATAATTAGAGAACAGAAATATTTTTTGAACGTTGGATCACTGAATTTCTCTTGTTGTCGATGCATTTGAAAATAGGACTTTTTATTACTAATCCATTAATTTATTTATTCCCATTTATACGAACTAAAACTATAAAGATAAGTGTATCGTATTATACCAAGTAGACAAGATAAATTAAAATATACTTACATTAAATTAATTTAAATTAAATGCTCCTAAATAACAATAGAAACAATAAACATTTAGAAGTTTCTCTTTAAAAAAAAAAATGAGATTTTTGTTGAAAAATTTAACATTTTTAGTTTAAAGTTGAACGTAGAACTTCATTTAGATGTATTTAAGTATAATAATATTGTAATATTTCTTAAGGGTATAATTCCCGTAGAGTATCCTTTTTCTTCAGAGTTAAAAGTTATAAATGATTTTATTTTTCTTCTAACTAATCTGGGTCAAATTTAATGAGATTTTCATTAATTTGTTTTTGTTTTTATATTATTTTTTTTTTTTTTTTTTTTTTTTGTTTTTTAGTTTGGACTTCAAAAATAAGACTATGAAAAAACTATAATAATTAATTTAACATTTCCAGACTCGTCTTTGCATGATAGTGTGTAGTCAACAACCAACCAAAAAAAAAAAAAAAAAATCTTAAAATTTTTTTCTTAAACAACTCTTTTTGTCTTTTAGTCCCTCTTCTTTGTCTGTATCTTTCTCTTTTTATTTTTTTTTCTCTCTCTCTCTCTCTCACTCTATTTTTTGTTTTTAACTTCCTTTTTAACTGGTGATAATTTTATAATCATTCTTGCGTTTCTATTTTATTTTTTAAGATTGTCGTTATTTTTTCGCCTTTTTTCTTTTTTTTTTTTGCTTGGGTGTGGTGTATGTGCCCTTTAATTTAAAAAATTGTCATCTGCTACTACTGCGACTGGTACTAGTGTTAATGCTGTCGGTAGCAGCAAGTACTATCCTATGTACATAGGTAAAACAAAGTTTTCTTTTCATAAAAAGATAATAAAGTTCATGAAAATATTTAGCAAAAAAAAAGGAATGTAAAATAAACTGGGTATAACCATCCCGTTAAGATTAAAAACAATGGAGAAAAAAAAAACAAATTTTCGTTAAATTTTGTAAAAAAATAATAATCATGAATATTAGACTCGACAACTGAATTGAGAAAAGTTTCGTATTTTTTTTTTTAAGGCGGACATTATGTAGTTAAAAACAGAGTAAAACGTGTGTAACGAAACTTCCTTAAAAGTTTTTAGTTTTTCATTTTTTTTTTTCAAATTCTTAGGTCATGGCTGTTTAATGGTAGAGATGGGGAGCAACAGAATATTACCGGAATTATTTCTTGTATTCCCGAAATTTATACGAAAAACTTAGAGAAGTTATAAGGAAGAAAATGTTTTTTTTTTTCATAATGTAATAAATTTTCTTATTATTGTTTAAGAATATTTAACACACACACACACAAATACAAACATTTAGTGTTATTTAAATAGATTTAGGTACTAAGCGGTTAAAAGTATTAATTTAAAATAAAAGCAAAAAAAAAGACAAAATTAAAGCGCAAAATATATCGTTTCCTTATTCATAAAACTTTAACTATACAATAAAAATAAAAAAAGAAGAAGAAAAATAAATTAAATAAGTAAAAATAAAATTATTAGAATACATTTTTAGTTTAAGATTTTACATTATTACTAGTGAAACGCTGTGCAATTGCACAGAAGCAGTTTTTTCAGGTACGATTTTATATAAAAAGAAATATTTGTTTTGGTATAATTGTAGTTGCTTTCTGAATCGCTTGATTATAAAATATATATATATATATATATATATATATAATGAAATTAAAGTATAACACCTAATACTTTGTGACAAAATTAATAATAATTTCAATATAACTTAACACAATGAAATATCATTACTCTCAACGTAGTAGATCGATATATTTTACTTCGTTTATAGTCAAAAACGTTTGTAGTCACAATTCTGTTAAAGCAATAATCTACAATTTATTTGAAAGAAATTAATAAACTTCATAAGTTCATACAATCGATGTCGTTTTATAAGTCACATTAAAATATAGCCGCAATTTTTCAATAAAACAGTTAAAAGTGAATTATTTTATTAAAAAACTGATTTATATATAGTTTTTTTCTGTTCTTTATTACAAATATGTATATTTTGTGATTACATAACAGAATTGCTATTTATGAATAAAATAAAGTTTAAAATTGTTACACGAAAGATATTTTATTGAATATGATTTTGTTTATAAAGATGCATTTTTTTTTTTGACTACGCCTATAGTCACAAAACGTTTATAGTCAGAAATATTACTGAAATTTAGCGAATGACTATAACCGTGTTTTACTGTATATATATTTTTTTAATAATAGCAGAAGCAAATGAATTAACATTTATTATAATTTTTGAGGAGTATGATCTGATTTGATTTTTGTTTTTCTGTTTTTCTTTTTGTACTTTTTTCTATAAGTTTGTGTGTGTCTATTTAAAATGACAGAATTTTTATGAAGGCTTTTTAAAAATTATCCGTGATTGAAATTTCTTTGACTATAGATGTCGCTCAACTTGGAAATAACCGTCATTTATTTGGCGTAACTATTTGTTGAAATGTTATAATGTCATTTCGATTGTCACCTGTCACTCTCATCAACAGCAAAATTTTAAGTAATAATAAAATAAAAATAAATTATTAAAATTAAAAAATAAGAACTTTATTCTAATTAGAAAATTAAAAGCATTTATTGTAAATTATAACAAGTGTTTATAAATTTAATTAGTATTTATCATTACAATATTTTATTAGAAAAACTAAATATTAACTTTACGTGGTAAAAAAAAAAAAAAAAAATTTGGTGTATAATAATACCAGTAAGATCTTACGAATATATTATAATACTAGCTTTGTAACCCGTCATAAATGACGGAAGCAAAATAAATCCTAGTTTCTTTTTTTCTTTCATTAGATTCTTTATTCCGAAATTACAGTACTTATGTTTATATCACTTTTTATTTATTTATATTTATGTTTATATTCGCCTAACACTATTCTTTTTTTTTTTATATAACAGAAAAAGTAGTACCATACCAACAAATTTGTATAAAATGTTTGTATTTTTGTATGGTATACTCGTACTCACTTCCATTTAGTTATAATTCGTTAGTTGGGTTCCATTTAGTATAAATTATACCGTATTAGCGTTATTGAGTCCTCCGGGAGAGCAAATTTAAAAATGGGATCTTATTTTCATATAAATTTTGTCTTTTGTATAATGTATAGGGATCTTATTTTGCTATATGAATAAACTGTTATTATGGTATTGTGTTATTTTTAAAAAATATTCATAATTTATATATTCAAAATTTTGTATCTAAATTGGTAAAATTTACAAAAAATACAAAACCATTTTCATCAATAATTTTCAATTTAAAAAAAACAATGTTTTATTATCCGGCGTAGAAGTAGAGTTAATTATCCTACTCTACTTCTATCAAGTTCTATTGATTGAACAGTGAACCTGAACAGTGAAGTGAACAGTGAACACTTAACACTGAAAATAAAATAATATTTTTGGAATGGAGCATACAGAACATACAGAATACAGATACAGCAAATAATAAAAAAAAAAAACAAAAAAAAACAAAAAAAAAACAAAAATAATTTTTTTTGAGTGAGGTGAATTACGCACACAATAATGCCAAAAATAAAAGGTAGAAGCAATAAAGTAGGATAATGTATAATATTATACAATACAAATGTGCTGATACACATGTATATTATTGTGTATAATTTTAAGTAATAAGAATAACCTTTGAGTGAATTATGTTTTTTTTTGTGTTAAATGCTATTTGCCTTTTGGTTATTAAACCATATTAAACTATTGATTAAATTTCTATTAGTTCTTATTATTATAAATCAAAAAAATTGCTTGTTTTATTTATATTATTATTATTATTTATTATTTTTCCTTATTATTTGCGAAGAAGACTAACATTAAATTAAAAAAATATAGTTCATGCAATCAATTTTTCCTGCAAAGGTTCAGCATGGTAAACAGGGGTTAAAAAAAAGCACCAAAGCAATTTGTATATATATGCATTTGTATACATATGCAATTTGTATATGTGTTGGAGCGTTCCGTCGAACTTACAAACATCCAGATAAATGCAGAATAATATATATATAATTTTTTGTATACTTAAAAACAAAAAATTTATATTTAAGGAATTAATTGATAATACTTCCAGAAGTGCATAAAAAAAAAAAAAAAAAAACTTGTAATATGTATTTATTTAATCTCAATATTAACAAAGACAATTATTAACTTACCCAGCAAAATCTAGAACACCCGTGAATTAATAGTAAACTCGTGTGAAATTTAAAATAATAAATATAATACAAAAGCATTATTAAAATTGATAAACTTAGAAATTTATATATAATTTAAAAAATTAACAATAATAATTCGTAAATATTTACATAACTTATAATTAGTGCACCAAAACTTAATACAAAAAAAAAAAGAAAGAAATAAATAAAAATTTACTTTTTTATAAAAAATAAAACTTCTAAAACTTAAGTTTAATAATTGTAATCAAAAATAATTTTTAATATTTTGATTTGAACCTTTAATAAACAAGTAAATTTCACACAGTTTTTCCAATATTGTATATATACACTTGATTTGGTACACATATTTATTAAACAAAATCAGAAAAAAGAAAACCAAATAAAAACAAAATAAGAATAATAGAAATGGAAAATGTAAATTACAATTTACTTGCTAAATTCTTACAATTATAAATTTTTCAAAACTGGTAATCAAAATATTGTGTATTATATATAAGATTTAAATACAGTGTGTGTATAGTTTTATGATGGCTACATAAAAAGAAAATATTTAAATTTTTCATATTAAAATTGAATATGGACATATAAGTTAAACCAGAAGAGCGTACTCTATGAATGTCATATCATTAAAAGATCCGAAATCACAATATTTGAAATGAAAACGTACAAAACAAACATAGTGAAGCAACACGCCACACCATGGGTGACAGAGTTGGTAGACCGTCCCAGGTTCGATTCCTGATGAAGCTAAAAAAAAAAACAACAAATTATGTTATGGAGTTTTCGACCTGGCTCGGTACCCTTCATCGTTTGGATAAAATAAATGATTAAAAAAAAGAGATGATTAACAATTGGATAATCTGATAGGAACAAAAATAAAATGAAGCTACACTATTTAAGAAGCTTTAGTTCCTGACAATAGCAATAGTTTTCCACATTTAATGAGTTGATGAGCCAGAACCTTACTTATATAGCATGTGAAAAGTGTTGGGCCAAGTGAGCTTCCTTGAATTACACCAAAATCTATATCTTTAACTTCACTTTTGATGCCCTCACATTCAGAGAATTGTTGTCTTTTCTCAAAATACTTCTTAAACCGTAGATGTTCTTTTCCATCAATTCCACACTCGTACAAAATTCTAAGTAGTATTTTGCGATCAACTGAATCAAATGCCTTGGTTAAATCAAAGAAAATCAACTCAACTCTTTTTCTTTTTACAATGCATTGTTGAATTTCAACAATAACGCCAAATAAAGCAGCGTTTGTATTTGAATTTTTTTGTAAAACCTACTACAAATTAGCTTATTCGGTGTTAAATAATTGACTAGTTACTCGTTTATATAAGTTTCAATTAATTTGCTGAATATCGGTCAGTTATAGACCGATAGACCGATATCTATCTCGTCTATAACTGACGAGATAGATATCGGTCTGAAATTATTTATGTCGTTTTTATCTCCACTCTTTTTATATATTGGTATGATCTTATTAGTTTTAAGTGCTTCTGGAACAGTGTTGTATTGATACATTTATTAATTTTGTTATTGGTTTTACCAGTTCATCTTTACACGACCTTATTAATTTAGTAGAAATTCTGTATATTCCTTCGCTATTTGTGTTTGGTAATGAGCTAATAAGCTTTAATGTTTCATTTTCTTTAATATTTTTTAATTTAAATCTAGCACCAGTTCGTTTTTTTGGATAGTAAAGTTTGATCAAATTTCTTTGCCATTGTGCTTCCAACAGTGTAATACAAGTTATTGAATTGATTAATTTTACTATATTTATCGAACATATTAGTAATGTGCGAAAAGTATCTACTCGATACTTAGTATCGAGTATTGACCAAGAATAAAAGTATCGGTTACTTTTCTGTAAAAATATCGAGTATTGAATATTGATCAAGAATAAAAATCTCTACTGTTACTATTGAGTATTGGTATTGTTTCAACTCGAAGTATCAATAAGAGTATGTACTAACAATAAACAAAATTTTTCTTGTTCAAAAAAGAGAATAGGGAACAAAACAGAATTGAAAAACTAAAAATGTGTATAGTGTATGTATACATATTAATGTGACTACTACACCACATGTAGAATAGAATAAAAAATAAAGATATAAAAATATGTATACTCCAGGATGATATTATGAAAATTTTCAAAGTACTAAAATTATAAAAAAAAATAGTACTAGATAAGCTCTAAATACATGAAAAAGGTTAAACAGAAGAAATATTGCAATTCAATGAAAATGTAGTTATAATTCATAATTATGTTCAAAATTAATTCAATTTTATTTTCACTTTTATTTCAAATTTTTATTATTTTAAATTAAAATAAATTTAAAAAAAATCTTATGACTAATTATTTTAATCTAATGCCTCTTCTAAATGTTAGCAATATTTTGAAAATTTCTCGGACCCGTAATTTATTTTATAATATTTTGTGCCTTTATATTATATTTATCTTCTTAATAATCTCGGAGTCGGTTAAATGAGTTTTAAGGCAAGAATTCAAATGATTCAAAGCACTGAAAGGTAGATTTTGTTCTGCAATGAACAGGCTTATCGCAATTTCAAATTTCTTAGCCTTGTCAAATATTGTTTTTCTTGTTTTTTCACACTTAACATTCGTTTGTGTCCCAATTCATGTCTTTCAATGTGAGATTTTCCACCAACAATACCTATATTACTAATAACACATTATTTACCTTGTTTCGAATTGTCCGACATAAGCCAATCAATAAAGCCATATTTCATTTCCTAAGATTCGCGAAACTTTTGGGAATAACATTTTGATTTTTTTAGTTTTCGGATAATTGTCATAATTTGATTCATCGTTATTAAAATTAATTATGTACACATGTATATTCATTATCTAAGGATGTACATTATTGCAAACAATTATACTTAAGAAAATGAATTTTCATTTTCACTAACAGCTGATTTTTTTCAATTATGGGTACGGGGCTGAATTTTTCAGGTTGTATAAGCCATCAGTTTAAAAATAATTTAAATATTGTTTTAAGGTGCAATATAATATAATATTGATAATATTTTAAACTTACTTATTCAACGTTTCAAACAAATTTAAATTACAACGATTACAACAGTTAAATAAATTTTTTAAAATTAACAATAAATTACCCCGCTAAGAAAAATTTATTTTCATTAGAACACGCACTAATTTGCACACGCAGTTTTGAAAAGTATTTTTGAAGAAAAGCAAATTTATAATTAAGTATTTTTAAAAAGTTCGAAAATGTCGGAATGGGTACTAGATTAGTTATGAAAGTACTATAGTATTTTTTTATAGCTGAAAGTACTAAATCTAGTACTATAGTACTAAAGATATCATCTCTGGTATACTCTGCTGCTGAATATCAAAACAAATACAAATGGTTAATATTGTATTAATGTTTTTATTGTGTTCGTTGATCAATACTTTAGTGGTAGTCGAGATTGATAGATATCGAGTTCGTTAGGAAAAATTAAATATCAGTTTTTTAAGTTAAGATTTTTTTTTTTGTTAATTAACAAATTGAACTGAGATAAAGAAAAAAACCGAAATATAATATAACGCCAAAGATATTAATTTCTTAAACTAAAATAATTAAGGAATGGAAACAAAAAACCAAATGCTACATAAAATTGGCAGCCCTTTGTATGAATGAAAACTATTTCATGTTTAGAGGGAAGTATTACAAAACCACAAAAGGCACAGCTATGGGAAATCCACTATCCCCTATATTGAGCGAAATCTTCATGAATTTTATAGAAGAAAGGATAGTAGAAGAAGGAATTATGCCCAGGATCTGGATGCGATATGTAGATGATATTATCGCAGTAGGGGAAAAAACCAAAATGGAAAGTTTACTTGTTAAACTCAATAACATCCATAACAACATAACTTTCACAATGGAAAATGAAAAAAATGGCGAAATTCCGTTCCTAGATATCAAATTAATTAGAAGGGAAGGAAAAATAAACTTTGATATCTATAGGAAAATTACGACAACTAAAACAACTATCACTTCCGATTCAAACCACCCCCATGGACAAAAGATGGCAGCA
Source organism: Argyra leucocephala (assembly GCA_963942445.1). Classification (NCBI taxonomy): domain Eukaryota; kingdom Metazoa; phylum Arthropoda; class Insecta; order Diptera; family Dolichopodidae; genus Argyra; species Argyra leucocephala. The sequence continues at coordinate 20,317,543 of OZ012680.1, read as the reverse complement.
TATCATACAATGATTAACAGACTACTGACCACACCTTTATCAGAAGAAAACTTCAAAAAGGAAAAATTATATATTGAGGACACAGCAGAAGTAAATGGATTTATGAAAGAAAATGTTGAGAAAATAATAAAGAAGAAGAGCCATAGAACTGAAATGGAAAATCTCTCAACTTTATTCGAACAAAACAAAAATATGGAGAAGCCAAAACGAATCTGTGTAGCACATTCCGCATACACAAAAAAATTTAGCAATATATTTAAGAAATACAACTTAAATGTAGTCACTACTAGCAGAAATCTCAAATTATGTAATCTGTTAGGATCTGCTAAAGATAAGAAAAGCATAGAAGAAGTAAGTGGTATATACAAAATATCATGCCAAGATTGCACAAAAACTTACATAGGACAATCTAAGAGGTTAATTACAGTTAGATTCCAGGAACATATGAGGGAAGCACAATTGGCGAGGAAAAGAAACTACACGAATTTTAGGTCAGCTGTAGCGCAACATATAGTTGAAGAAGAACATCATATAAATAAGAATAGTTTAAAATTAATAAAAGAGGTAAACAAAAATAATAAACTAGATATGTATGAAAGCCTGGCAATATCTAGAGAACCTGTTAACAACAGACTTAATAATGATGTAGGTAGTGGATTCTCGCCATTATTTAGATTACTTTAAAATTAAAAATCAGGTTCAGGTAGAATTAAGAGCATAAATACTAGAATAAGGGTTATTGCGTAAGACTAGTTTAAATGCAATAAATAATAATTATACAAAAAAAAAAAAAAAAAATTTAATAAATAAAACACTGTAGATTAGGTAACACTATTAAGGAATTACTATTGTTAACAAAATGAGCATATTATTGAGGGTTCAAATTATATAATTATATGTAAGGATTAGTGTAAATATTAATTAGTCGCAAAGCACTGATGAAGGAAGTAAGTTGCTTCCGAAATATCGATATTTGCAAAAAAAATACAAATGATAGTGAAAGGAAACTCGACTTTTATTCCATAAATCTAAACATATCACTAAAAACAAAACTGATTATCAAAAACAATTAAAATAATTATTATGAATAATGTTTTATTTAATGTTATTTTTTTCATAATTTAATATTTTTATTTATTATTTAATATAAAAACTATTTTATTCATACAAAAAAAAACCCAAAATATACAAACAAAAATTAAATGAACCGAAGTAACGAAAAAGACTGAAAAAATGCATATACTATCCAAATAAGTTGCTTTTCATTTTTCCTTAATAAAATTTTCAGTTAACGAATCTAGAAGTATCGGTTAAAAAGTATCGAGTAGAAAGTATCGAGTATTGATGATGAAAGTATCGAGTAGTAATGATTACTGGAAAGTATTGAACATGCACATTCCTAGAACATATCTTTGCATTTATTGAAGAATTCTTTTGGTTTGTCATTATTCAAATCATTAGTGACCATTTCTTTAACGACATTCCAGATTTTCTGCTGATTGTTCATACAATTGTTGAATTTACGATTATTGTAATCTCTTTGCTTTTTTCTTTTTGTAGCAGTTAGTCTGTTTAACCAATATCGATATTTGTTTTTATGAAATTCATTACTTAAATTCATTAAATGTTTTTTATGCCAGTAATTCTTTACTTTAATTAATTCGACACATTCTTTATCTTTCCATGGTTTGCTGTATTTATTTGATTTTTAAAGATTTTAATACATGTATTTTTTTGTTTTAAATCATTTAGTTTTTTTTGCTACATTTTTATAAATAACATCGGCAACATTTGATGAAACATCAATCATATGTGCCATTAACTGTGTTTTTATTTCATTAATATTTGTTTTAATAATCTGAATTTGAGTTGATCGTTTGTTTACTTTTGTATAAAAATTTGTTTCTATAAAAAAAAATATTGTGATCAGAGATATTTGTTTCTTGCATATTGATAGTAAGTTTTTTTGTTAGATCGTTTGTAAGTATGTGATCTATGCAAGATCCTGATATTGATCTAGTGGGAACAAAGTGGGGCAAAAGTTATATCCATTATATTCAACAATGTTAAAGTATTTGTTAACCAAATGATCATGTAAGTTGAGTAAATTGAGATTAAAGTCTCCAACTACAATTGAATTGTTGTTATTTATATTTTCTAGATAATTATCAAAAACGGAGAAAAAATTATCTACGTTATCTTTATCATAAATTGGAGGTCCATATATTGCTGTTAAGTATAATTGAATTTTTTGTGTTATATTAATTTAGTTTTATAGATATAAAATTGTCATTGTTGAGCTTTCACGCTAACATGGCAAAAACGCTACTTGAAGTTAATTTTCAGTCTCAAGCTATCATATAAGCAACTTAGGTGTTCCAAAGGATTTTTACAAACGTACCTACATTCTTGAACTCAAACTCACCTTACACAACACAAACTACAATTTGATAAATAGCAATGAATTTACTATACATACTATTATATAGGTCTAGTTTATATATACATCTACTAAATAATTGAGTGCATAATTAACTTAATTTATTATTTTTGAACAAAAAAAAAAAAAACAAATAAAGAATAACAAAAAAAAATTTAATTGTTAGAATTTAAGGATAAACAATATTGATTTACGCTAATTTATATCTTTTATGTAAAATAAAAATCTATTCATAATATATTATGTATATGTACATTATGTATTTAAGTATTATTGTAAATATTTGTAAATTTTACTATTTTATAAAATATTATTTACATAATTTTATTTTTAATAAATTATAAGAATTTATTTAATTAAATATTAATTTAATGACTATTTATTATTATAAATAAATAGAATTTATAAATAATGTTTAAATGAAAGGATGTTAATATTTAATCGAAAAAAATATTTTCTATATACAAAAAAAAATATTATTAAAGTTTTATAAATTATTTTCATTATAAAATTTTTTCGATATTACTTATATTGGAAATATTAAATAGAATATATTTATATATGTATATATTATGTATTAAGTTAAATTTATTGATAAAAATATGAAAATTGCTTATCGACTATTATTTAGTATTGAGAAAAAACAATTATTATAAATGTATAGGAAATTATATCGATTTCTTCTTAGAAATATTCCAGAAAATATAATTAAACAGATTTAAAAAAAACAAAATCAAACAAACAATACTGAAAACAGTATCATGATAGAAAAATTGGTACTCATTAAGTTGTTCTATGAATTCTTAAATGTTAATATAAATGATAATTTTTTGTAGAATAGGTAATGTAGAATTTTGTAGAATAGGTAATGTAAAGTAGAATGTTTTCAATAGTTTTTAAAAATTTAGTAAATAGTTATATTTAAGTTACAAAAAGTACAATGAAATGCGACCATATTGTTTTTCAATTGCCATAGTATATAATTTAAAGTACTCGTATGTTGACTAAAATATGTTGAAAATATTAAATTCAATGGAAAAAAATGAAATCATCAAAAATAAAGTTTAAAAAAAAAAATGCAGAACTTAATATAGCATATCAAAAAATGCCACTCTGATTACTGAACTGATTATTACTTGTTATTAGTTCGATAATATTCAATAAATTGTTGCTTAAATAATTTTCGACATATCCAACACCAAGAATAATTATTATCCTATTACTACCTGCGATTTTCCCTTATTTACTATACAATGCACTTAAAGTAGTTACGAAATTTGGCTCTTCTGAGGGAGATGTTGTATCGGCGTAGAACCTAATGAAGGAAAGCTGAAATTGCTAGCTTTACCAAAATATATATCTTGAGTGGTGCATTTTATCCTTTAAGGACGAAAAGGACTTTTGAAAGTATTGTTGTTGATGTTTTTGTATAAAAACTGTTATATCTATTAAATATATATATATATATATATATATATTCAGTCATATATTTTAAAAGATAACGGTCTGGACCATATTTAAACATTTATTTGATGAAAATTGGTGCTGCCGTTATGGAGATATTGTAGTTCAAAGTAGAAAATTTTGGAAAAATTTATTTTCTATCTTGAAAAACCAAATACCTCAAGATTTTTACATAAAACGTGCAACATTATTTTTTTTTATATAAAAACACTATAAAGTAGATAATTTTTTTTTAAATAAAGCTTTGATGATAATTGGTGTTGCTAACGGCAGCACCAATCATCATCAATAGATCAACAGATATAACGCTTTTATATAAAAACATCAAAACAACAAGGATACGTTTGAATGTCCTTTTCGTCCTTAAAGGATAAGATGCACCACTAAAGATATATATTTTTGGAAAGTTAGCAATTCTAGCTATCATTTGGATATTGTCATTGGGTCATACGCCGATACAACATCTCCCTCAGAATACCCCAACATTTTTCTAAACGATAGAAAATATCTATTATATATTACAATAAATTATTTAATCATTCATAATTAAATATCATTTTATACGTTTGTCTACATTTCAATTGTCCAAAGACTCTAATATTGAAGTTTTGAATGTCTCAAAAGCCTTCGATCCAGTTTGATTTACCACTCTTTTAGCTATGTAGTAAACTATTAGCCCGGTTTCCGTTTTCGTTCAGCAAAACTAACACTTGAATATCCAAGACATGGATGTAAACAAGAAAACTATATGGAATTACTATATTTAGGTTTTTTAAGAACTGATATCAGTACCGGAGCATTAAAAGCCAAATCAAATTTTCTTAACCAAGTTCTAAAGTATACCATTTATCTTGTCGACATCCATAGTATGGCGTCCAACTTGCTTCCACTTGAAAATCATGGTCACTTATCACATCACTTTATTTTTTTTTTAAAACATCCTGTGGGCTTAGCATATTTCCTACATGTTGCAATCTACATTGTCGTTCAGGGTTATACTGTAGTTACATCGAATTTATATATAATTTTGAAGTCAGCTATATATTTTCCTTCTAATAATGGTAACATAATATATTACAGATATCATAAATAACATAACAATTACAATAACACGACAGAATAACATAACATTTCTATAACACTTTTACTGTAATTACACCGAATTTATATATAATTTTGAAGTCAGCTATATGTTTTTCTTATAATAATAGTAACATTACACATTACAGATAACATAAATGAGATTAAATATAACACAACAGATAACATAACATTTCATTAATATATTAATATATATATATAATTATATAGCTATATATTTTCTTTATAATAATTGTAACATTACACATTAGTATAACAGATAACATTAAATTTAACATAACCGATAACATAACATTTTTATAACACTTATGTAAACAAACATTTATATAACAGTTTAATTATTTTTTAAGATAATTTAAACTATTATTAAATTGTATAGAACAAGAATGTTCCTGAATATATTGGAATATTAGTAAGGAAATAATATCATTAAAGCTAACACTTAGTGACGTCAGTAAACATTTTCCGGAAAATTAATTAAGAGAAAATAAACATATTGTAGGTATCCTCTTTCAAAAACTCTTATAAAAATGGTTTTTATTGCTATAAATCATATATACGTGGGATATTTCTGCTTGAACTCAAAAATGAATTTAAAAGTCAAAAATAGAAAAAAATTTGAAGCTTGTAAGTAGACAACCTCCTTGAAATAGCTGAAAAGTTCAATACAATTTCTGAAGTCGTTCCATATAAAATACGAATGTTAAAGAACAATATTTATGTGTGCATGTTATATAGTCAAATTGCAAAATAGAGTATTGGAAAATTCACACGAATTAATTTTCGTAAAATTGTGAGAATGAACAACGTGTTGGACAAAAAATCTTATCCCACACTAGTTTTTCTAGTCTTATAGTCTTATAGTTTCAACATTAACTCTATTTTAGTTGATTAATTTCTAATCTGACTTGTAAATTACCCACTATAATATTATAACGTAATAATTTATCCATAATATTTTTTATAATTTGAATTTTAAAGCATTTCAAGTACTTCAAAAACTGAATTCTGGAAATATATTATTAGTTTGAATGAATTATCAAAAAAAAAAAATGTAATTTAATGAATTTAATGAATTTTAATATATAAATTCAAATAGTTTAAAAACCATTGCTGTATAATAGCAAAAACTTAAATATTAAAAAAAAATAGACGAAAAAGTTTTAAAACCACTGATTTAACAAACAAAAATGAAATAATTAAAAAAAAAATATAATAATAAATTCTCTCCATTAAATTCAGATGAAAATGAAATTAAATTTTTGTTAAATTTTATTGTTTTTTGTATACTATTTAAATTTAAAAAAAAAAATTATCTAAAAAAATTGTGTTATAAAAAACAAAAAATAAACCGATTTAAATCCTTTTGAATCCTTTCGTACAGATTTCATTTGTTCTAGATTCATACATTGTATATATTTTGCTGCTATATGATTTGTTTTATTTAAAAACATAAAATTCGAAAATTCTATCAAAACAAATGCATATATAAACCACATTTTATAAATTATAATTTATTTTTATCATTTGGTGGTACAGTGTTAAACATATTCTCCTCTTTTTCTATTTATTGCAAATTTATATTTCAAATTTAAAAATATTTATTTTTAAAATAGTATAAAATACGTAAATGCTAAAATTTTTTACATTCCATAGAGTTCTACAAATGTGTCTGACTTCTAACAATGCCTAATAATAAAAATAAGTTAAATAAAAAATATATATTTGGTTGTGTATTATAGAATCAATAGGTTCTAACTCACATTTTTTAAAATAAAATTTTCCATAAAAAAAAAATAATATTTTTCATAAAAAAAAAACAATAAATAACTGTTATTAAAACTGTATTAAACCCTTGAAAATACAAAAAATAAATTTGGTAGTAGCTCTTGAGCATCTAAAATTGTTATAAAATAAATCAAACTTACTGGAATATTGTTAATTGAAATATGGTATATTTGAGGCTTTAAAAACCATAAATTTAATGAGTGAGATTTACCAGTGAGACTTAAAACATAATATAGTTGACCAAAATTTTTTATTTGAAGAATTTTAAAATATTTCGAAGTTAAATATTAATAATTACATTTTCGAATTTGGTAATAAAGTTTTTAGCTATTAAAGTTTTGTTTTCTATATAATACACATTCGAATTTTTCATTACACCTCCGTAGACTTTAATTTTTTGGAAATCGGTCTTTATGAATTTGATGCTATACTTCACCATGTTTTCCAAAAACGATATGATATCAAGGGTATTTATCACGTGCTATTATCAAGTGTGGTATACTAGCAAATTATCTATGGATATGGACATGGATATGAAATCATATGTATAAATATTGTGAATATGTACTGTTTCAAAAACGGAGTGACTCTTATGAGTAAAATAAGAATTGGTATAGGACATAAATCCCATCTAAAACAATTTGTACTGAATGTTGTGAAAGGAAATTGATATCATTTGATATGCATGGAACAATAATTTTTCATCGTATATTTTTCAATGCTCCATTTTTCGGCCAACCGGATTGTGGGATCTTGTTTTTTTTATTAAAATTCTCTAAATATTTTTTAAGTGGAAAATTGAATAATGTTTTCATAGCTAGGATGAATTGTCATGATTATCATTATCTTATAGCGCTACAGCACTGTGTGAGCTTTGTCCTTCATCACTATGCTCTTCCAAAAAGGTCGATCTTGTGCCGCTTGTCTCCAATTTGGGTTTTGTAGGGTTTGAGTATCGTTTTTCACGTTGTCTGCCCATCTGCTTCTTGGTCTTCCTCTACCACGGTTGCTATCGGGCTTTCTGTTCAGCACCACTACTTGCTTTCGGCTTTCGTCTATTCGACTTACGTGGCCAGCCCATCTTAGTCTTTGGGCCTTTGCAAACCGTACAATGTCCTTACTATCAATCATACTATTGAGCTCGCTGTTGGTTCTGATTATATATTCTCCATTCTGTAATCTTTTTGGGCCGAGTATTTTTCGGAGAATTTTTCTTTCAAATATGCGCAGGCTATTGTCCTCGGCCACGTTCATAGACCATACCTCGCATCCATACGTCACTATGGGTCGTATGATAGTATTATAGTAGCATCTATTTCCGGCCTGAATTCTATTATGAATGCAGCATTGCATACTATTATCACTTCTTATTGTTGCTCCGAGGTATGTAAAGGTTGTAACTCCTTCAAAGTTGTACTCTCCAATTGTTATATTCTGAGTATTTCTTATTTGTTCATTTCTTGACATTTTTAAATATTTTGTCTTGTCTTCGTTGATTTCAGATATAGATTGTCATGATTATAGCTTGATGTAGATTGTCATGATTATGGGTTGCATAATTTTTAAGTATTATGTTAACGTAAATTTTATTTAAAATTGAAGGCGAAATAATACCACCTTTAACGATTTGGAAAATATTTAAAACATCAGTCACTTCCCGTTCTTTTCATCAGAGAGTTAACATGGAAAAGGTTTAGTCTGTACTCATATAGAAGTAGACTTGTATGACCATCCCAAAGCCGACGGTGTAATTCAAACCTTAACAAATTTGTGTGAACCCGTCCTTTTCTTTGTACATGTGAATTATAAAATGGAAATCTGACTTGACATGCATATTCAAGATGGGCTCTAACGAGGCATGTATACAATGATTTAACAATGTAAAGATTGTTAAGCTCCTTTGACCAACGTCTTATTAACTATATTTTCGTAATAGACAAAATAAAATCCTAGGTCCTTAATTGAATTAACATTATCTAAAGGTTCGTCGTTTAGAGTATATCTAAAGCTAATTGATGGGGTTAGACGTGTGTGACACATTGTTAAGAGATTGTTATTAGTCAACCAAGTATAAAATTTGTCTAAATCATATTTTTTTTAAAAATTTTAATATCATTAGCGTAAATTGTCAAATCGCTATTACAAATTGTGGAAGCCATATCATTGATGACAATAATGAATATTTAGGAATTACTATCGATATATTAATTTTTGTTTGGGATAAAGAGTTACTGCTGCCAGCATTAGGGACATAATGTGCATTTACATATGATCAAATTCGATCGATAATCCTCACTCGCGGAGAGGGACGAAGAAGAATCATTCAGAGGTTTTCATAAGCACAAAACTGCAAAAACAAAAATTGCAAAATTGGTAATACATTTTTTGTATGTTTTTGGCAGTAACTTAGGTAGAAACACATTTTCGAGCTTAATTGTGCAAGTGTATACCACAATAATTTCTACAATGATTAAAGCATATATTACACAACTGCAATGTATGTCAGCTCTGATGTCATTCTAATTGAATTAAATTTCTTTTTCCTACTTAAAAAATTGTATAAGTATGGCCGCTAATTGTACGGCCTTCTCAACTTTAATTTTGCAGTTTGCATGTAAACTTCACAACGTTTATGAATAAACTGAATTTGCAGCTTTTGATTATGAATAAAATGCTTTGGCAGTATTATCAATACTGCTTGCTTGTCTGTTCTATACCATTTAAAATTTTCATTTTATTTGTTTGTTATTCGAACAAATTTAAATTTTGTTACTTAGACCTCATAGGTTTTAATAAGACGATAGCATATATATATATATATTTAAATAATACAAGGAAATCTTTTAAATTAATATTTATATACTCTTTTTTTTAAATATAATAATACCAGATCTAAAAATTCTACACTAATTTTTATAACTTCATTTTAAAAGGAGATGTAATTAATTTCTTACAAAACATTTAACAAAGAAAAGCGTTATCATTAAATTTATATTATAAAAACAATAACAACAAAAACAGAAAAAAAAAAACAAAATTATTTTAAAAACTTCTATCGTCAGTATTTTTCAGCTTTTTGTTTTTTTTTTTTTATTTTTTAACACTTAAAATATAAGTGTATGTAAATATGTACAGTGTATAAGAGCGTTTTAGAGATTACTTTTTTTTTTTTTGTAAATACTTAGCCCAAAAGAAGTAAAAAAAAAGAGATTTTCTTCTGAAAATATTTGTAAAAAAGACAAGAAAATAAAAAAAATAAAAAAAAATATGTGCAAACATATGTAACTACATATATATTATAGCTTTACAAATACATATGAGCTCGTTGTGTAAATATGTATATTTTCTTCTTGTAAAGTATATGTTTGTGTGTATCTATAAAAATCTTATTGAAATTTTTTAGTTTTAGCATGGGGATATTTAATATTTTAATGCTAGAAAGAGAAAATTTCTGTACTGAGGCAACACTGTAAAGTACTTAATTGGAAAATGATTAAATTCTCTTTTTTTTGTATGTAGAATTTTACTTTTATTTTTCATATTATCAAATTTACACTCTAACATCATAATTTACGTTCTGAATTAACGCGTAAAAAAAAATTATGTATGCAAAATTAATGAATAATCATTCCAACTATAGGCTAGTATTTGGAATTAGTTCCATTTTGTGCCTTAACGCAAAAATAACGATATTTTTACATTTAAAACACATTGTATTGTGGACAATAGGATCACGAAAATCAAACAATAGGATTTTTTTTTTTATATAATTCCAAGTCTATGGGGTGAACACCCTAACTGCTTTTAAACAGAGATTTGGAATACACAATCACATACAATAGCTTTTTTTGTAGAATTTTTGTGGTATAGACTAATTTAAATGTGGAAAACTATATCTATTGTAGAGTACTTCGCCTTCATAATAGTATAGTTCCATTTTATTTTTAGTGATAACCAAAACTCTCAACTATTTATCATTTATTTTATTCCAATGATAAAGGGTACTGGACCAGGTCGATAAATCCAGAAAGCATTTTTTGCCTCCGTCGGGAATCGAACCTGGGACCTTTCGGTTAAAAGGAAGGCGCTTTACCTACTGCGCCACCCAGCGTGTAAATATGGATAGGTAAAAATCTGAGATAGTCACAGATAGAAAATACCATTGTCAAGAGCTTATAGAAGATTTGTTTTACAATTGACATGACACATATTTACCCTGAAGACAACAACTTGTCTACAAAAAGAAACCGTAAAGTACCTGAGCATTCATTTGGATAGAAAACTTACATGGAAAATTCATATTCAAAGCAAAAGCAAATAACCGGGGTTGAAATTAAATAATACTGTCAGATTTGTGCTTAGAACAAGCACATCAGACGTCTATTATTAGGCGAAGGCTTGCTTTATTTAATTGTGCAATAAGTCATCATCCAGTAGGGTTAGTAAAACACCGCCACCATTAATTATAAAAAAGTAAAACTAAACTAAACCAGATACATGCTGTTAGTAGAATCGTAAAGGTCATAAGTTAATATCTATGTAAATAAAATGTATTGCATGATTAACCGCAATTCACCAATGTAGCTGGAAAAATTGCTTCTCAAAGCTATTTAAAGCCAATATGGACATATGGAATCCAACTGTGTGAAGTAGCTACCAATTCAAATATTAAAATATTACAGCGATTTCAATCAAAAACATTACGATCAATAAGTGCTGCATCAGATTCGTCAATACTGATATTATATGTTGTGATAAGCTGCAATACCAAATAACAAATAAGACTATAGCTACATATCCAAATAGACTAGCAAAGAGATTGTTAGCTGCAAGTGGTGTGAGGCATCTTAAGCGTATATTCTGCAGCTAGCCAATTGGCAGTATTCGATCGCACAGCATTCTGCAGCTACCTACTAGACAATAGGGTAAAGATCCAGCAATGCAATATAGTATAATATGATCATCATGGATGGTTAACTATTGGGTTCTCTCATCCGCTAAACATTTACTGTATGTATGGTGCGTACATATAAAAAATGACAGAGACAGATTGTACTGGTTTAAAAAAAAAATTTATATAACGATTAATGCTTCCACAAAATGTTTGCATAAACACTGTAAATTTTTTTACCGTTTTTTAAACTTCTGTATATTGCCGTGACACCACCGAATACTGTATTTTTTTTTTAAATTTTAGTATATTTCGATGACAGTATGAGTCTTTGTTCAAAAGTATTTGCTTGAACACGATAAGTTTTTTTCTTTCTCCTTAATTATAATCTGCCACAACAAAGAATGCTTCATTAAAGTTTTTGCATAAATACGATAAGTTTTCGTCCTTTTTTATATCATGACCCTGAATGCGTGAGCAAAGTCTTGGGACAACCACGATAAGTTTTATTATTTTTCCTTTCAGTTTTAATGCAATGCCATGTAAAGGAATGGTTGCACAAAGCCTTGGCATAAATACAACAATTCTATTTTGTTTTGTTTTTTTAAATTTTAGTATATTTTCATGACAATGAGTCGTTGTTCAAAGTCTTTACACAAACACAATAAGTCTTATTTTTTTTTTCTTTAATTTTTGTATACTGCCACAAGAGTGAATGCTTCTGTGATTTGAAGTCTTTGAATAAACACGATAAGTCTTCTTTTATTAAATTTTTGTATATTACCATTATCCTGAATGCTTACGATAACCATTGACATAAGCACAATAAGTTTTCTACTTTTTCCTTTAAATTTTGGTGTATTGCTATGATAATAAATGCTTGCTCAAGGTCTTGCTCAAAGCGAACCGTAAGTTTTATGTTTTTATATTTTTAATTTTAGTACATTGCTATGACAGTGAATGCTTGACGCGACAATTCTTTTTTATGATTTTCAAACTTTAGTATATTTCCATAACCAGGATTCGTTGCTCAAAGTTTTTGCATATACATGATAAGATATCCTCTTTTTTAAATTTTTGTATATTGCCATGATTACACAAGGTGTTTCTGAATGTTGCAGTTAGCCAGAACAGTTAAATTCAAAATTTATAAGACCCTGAGCAGCTTCAACCTATATATCTGCGAAGCCTGCACAATGACAATAATTAGTGATGAAAAAATTACAGATGTTCGTCCTTCGAAAAAAAAAAATTTGGATGTTAATATTTAGTCCCAAAATGAATGACTATGATGAATACCAAATTAGATCAAAAGAGTATGTAAAGCACTAATTGATGGACACGATAGGTTTTCTTCTTTTCCCTTTAAATTTTGGTGTATTGTCGTGATAATATATTCATGGTCAAAGTCTTTGAATCTGCTCAAGTTAAACGGTAATTTATGCTCAAAGTCGAACGGTAAGTTTTATCTCCCTTTGTGATTAGTTTTAGTACATTGCTATCACTGTGCTCTTTTTTTGTTGCATTAATACGAACATTTTTCACCTTTTTTATTTTTTTTCAACTTTTGTTTATACAATTATTGAACGTACTTTCGGCTACGTAACAGCATAGTTCTATTTTATTTGAATTACTAGCAAATTAAATTTCATACTAATTTAATGAAATAAATGAAAAATAATTCTTACATAAAATTCAAGTCATTATGATATAACCACACCACATTGGTAGTTGCAGATTTAATGAAGAGTTTTTATTGGAAAGATTATACTGTATTAGAAAGAGATATATATAGTTTAGTAAATAAGAATGCCACATGTAATCGCAAGCTCATTGCATATTTTAAAAATTCCCACGAAAATTTTGTTAGAAAAAAAAATTGTTCTTTTTTTTCCACCACTACTTTCTTATACTCACCACTAATTCACCATACATAATAATAACACATCCATCTGTATTTATCCTTGTATTTGTAAATCATATGTTCTTCTTGTCTACATTATTTTAATATTAATTATATTTTAAATCTTATGAGCTTACAAAAAAGGTGATACTGATAATAATTTCATAATTATTATGATGGAGTGAAAATGCATTTAGGAACAAAAACAACAAAACAATAAAACAAAAAAAAAAAAAAAACTAAAAAATTAAAGTTCAAGGAGAATTTGAAGATTTTTTATTCGTAAAATATGAGAGAAAATCGTAAAGAAATGACTGAATAAAGTTTTTTTTTTCTTTATTATCATTTTTTTTTTTTTTTTTTTTTAGATAGATATAAATTAAAATAACACTTTGAGACGATATTATTATAATGTCGTTATGTTCCTTTCAAATGAAAATTTAATCTATAAATTAAAACTTTTATGTAGGTATAGACACAGTAAGAATTTCTTCAAAACTGATATACAAAATGAGCATGTCATATATTGTGTATGTGTTGTGTGTGTAGGTACGTTTCCAAGAAATGTTTTTTGTTTCAAAATTTCATTCAAAATTATGGACATTTTTTTGTTACTTGATATTTTTTATTTTAATTATGGTATGAGATTTAATATTAAAAATAAAAATTTAATGAATTTTCAAGAAAATTATAAATGAGATTTTATACAAAAATTCTAAAGTTGGCATTCAACTTAGTTTTGCTTTGGTATTTGAGTAATGGAAAAACCTTCAAGATACTGGACAATCTACGAAGTCTCAGATGAAGGTGAAAATCACTTGAATTGAGATGGTTATTAAATAAAGAAGTTTTGTTATTGATAATCAAAAATCATAAACACTGTAGAATGATCAGTGAAATAAAAACAGGTTTTTTTTCCTGATTTTATTGCAACTATAGAATCCTTATATGCTACTATATTTTATCTTATCGATTTTAAACATCCTTTGTAGTTTGATTTTACATCTTTTGTGTTCTGATTCTTCTATTTTTGGTGCCTATCCATAATTGGATGTCAGACCGGTCATATAATATTGTCAAAGATGTCCTGATAGATGTTTTGATAGATCAAATCGACAATTGTCTGGCGAAATTTTTTTAAAGCCCTATATTCAAATACTAAAATATATTGTTTGGTTCGAAAATTTATAAACGAAATATGTGTCAAACGAAACATCAATGTCAGATTAAAACCATTTCAGATTCGACATTGCAACACCAAATAAAATAAAAGAAGTGTATAGACAGCCCAAAAACACAAACTGGGACATTTATATTCAAGAACTTATAGATAGACTAACTATCGTTCCTAAAAAACTTACAGATATCCATCGAGTGAACTTCTTGTGGATAGTATTCTGTTATCCTATCACAATGCATGTTCAGAAAAAATAGCAATAGAAATGGGTGGAACATCAAGTTATCTAAACCAAGAGCACGCAGTAGGAAGCTCTTCAACAAAGCCAAAGCTAAATGATAACTGGATAAGATATAAATAATCTCTTACTGAATACAACTTAAAAATAAGAAGGACCAAAAACACAGTCCGGGAAAAAATTTTATTCAGCGAATAACGACTTGCCCAGTGGGGCAAAGATCCATAAAGTTATCTTTAAAGAACATGTCACGAGGATGGGCACGGTACAAAAAAATGATGGTACCTACACTGAAAACCGATTAAAAACGCTTGATCCAATTGAGTTTGTGGCTCAAATGCATTTTGAGCAAATTGATTTTTGTTTTATTCCGGGTTATAAAACAGTGCAACAAAATTCATTCCAAAAACACGTACAACGAAGGAACCAACCTAAACGGATAGACTGAAAGAACTCATCAAATATGTTCACGATGGAGAGAATAAGTTGGGCTATTCGCTTATTCAAACCTGAAAAATCTGTAGGAAAAGATGAAATTTTTTCAGCTCTGCTACACAAAGGAGAAGACATACTCGTTCCAACTCTAAAAAACATTTTTCAATTTAATGACGCCTCTCTGTGACAATCTAGGCCACAGACTAAGTGCTTGGAGAATGATCAAAGTAACATACATATACCTAAGGTAGACAAAGTGACCAACCCAAATCCTACCGGCCAATTACTCTAACATCAATATTGTGATAGTTAACAATGAATGGGGAACACAAAGAGAATATTAAAATCTTAAAATCAATTTGTAAATACGATGGTAATGTCGCAAAATAATTCTTATTATTTACTTATCGTTCAGTCATATTCAAAATCCCCAAATCATGTCATTAAGCCGCAAAGAATTAAATTAATTAAGAAAAATGTTTCTACACCCACACAAAAATGTGTGTTGTTCCCCTTTTCACGCTTAAGATGTTAAACAGAACAATCTTCGAAGTCTGACAATGACAATTAATAACGATAAAAATTACAGATATTCGGCATTTGAAAAAAAAAATACTCAGAAAGATTTAGTCCCAAAATTAATGACTATGATATGATGAATAATAAATTAGATCAAACGAGTAGCTAAAGCACTATTTAAATAAATACACTCTGTACGAGCTAACAGCCTTTTTTAAAGATACTGAAATATAAAAATAAACAAAAATAAAAATTGAGGGACACAAATATTGTAAAATTAATTTAGGTCAAGAACGTATGGTATATTGCAAAATTTATTAAGGTCATCAAAGGATAGTAAAAATCATACTATAGAGAGTACTCTCCAATACTTGAGTAAAATGCCGAAGTATAAGATAACTGAACGAAATTGAGGATAACTGTCGAAAGATTGCTATTAATGAATGTAGGAAAAAATTGTCCAAGATAGAATAGATTGAAGTCCCTCGTAAACCTCGTAAAAGGTTAAAGGTCATGAAGCTCAGCAACATATGACAAATATGATGATGAAAATTACTAACGCAAAGATTGGGGGATTCGGATTCTGTTTGTGGGATTTATATTATTGAAATATTAGTTAGTTATTTAAATTGAAAAATACTGTCTAAATTACTAGTTTGGCAATGGAACTATGACTATATTATAGATATATGAATTTATGGTACTTATATATAAAGGTTTTGTTTTTACATCTCCTAACAGAATGATGGATAGAACATTTTTTTTGACATTGGAGTATGGTAGATTTCATTTTTTAGATATTAGATTTCGTAGCATAAAAATATTAATTGAGAATGTGTTCAGTCTGAATCACAAATGATCAGTCTGAAGCATTACTTGATTGTTTTTGGTAATTTATTTAATATTTTGCGGCTTTTTGAGTTCAAACTTCCGGTTTGAGTATTTTTAAATATATTATTTTTCTTCTTCCTTTGGTTTAGGTATATCTCGTAAGAATAGGGTTTTTTGGTATATTTCGATTGTTGAGATCATATTATTCCAAGTTTGTTTCAGTTTATAGATTAGCAGTTTTCTATTGCTTTTTTACTTTGTGTTGTGCGCGTCTATCGTTTTGTGGAAGAAAAAATTGTATCTCTCCGACTTCGAATCTGTATTCCAAATTTACCAAAAACAACTATGTAATGCTTCAGACTGATTATATACTTTTAACACACTTTCAATTCGAATCCATATTCGTCCCCTCGTTGGTTTACAGTTTTTTTTCCACGCTATTATTAATTACTCTATAGAGAGATTATTTTTTATATAATTGAATCACGCTTATTTGCTTAAGAGGTTTCTACTTCATATACGAACCCTAGGTCTAAATAATTATCTGATTAAATAACTAAACAATAATAAATAAAATATAGGTATTCAAAATTTATATCAAATTTAAATTATTTTAAATTTTGTGGGTTAAAAACCATAACAACATGTGCAATAATTAAATAAATAGAAAAAATAATGTTACTCATAGGCATTAAAATAATTATTTTTTTTTTTTTTTAAATCAAAATTAATTTTTCTTTAAAAACTTTAAAATAATTATTTTTTTCGAAATTATCTATTTTCTTTTTCAATTTGTATTTTGAGGTCTTTTAAAAAAATTCTTTTGATATTTTAAGAATATGATTTAAAAAAACAAAACAAATAAACTATTTTGACAACAATATACAAGTGTGGGTATAATGAGTGGTATAGAAATAATAAAATAATTTTGGAAATCAATAGAATAATGCAGAAAAGTTTTATAATGGAAATTTTTTTATTGTATTCAAATATTTTTTTTTCATAATTTAAAAATTAATTAATTACTTTAAGGTATGACGTTTTGTTTGACTATTTTAAAGATAGACCAAAATAAAATTGTGTGAATTCACTTTCATTTGAAAGATTTTGCATCATTATCTGTCAGTCGGTAGTAGTTAGTTAAAGTAAAAATGGAATAGCAGAAATCGCTTAGCCACTAAGGTGAGTCAATAGCGGTCCCCTATAATACGAACCCCCTACTGTGTATGAAATTCGGATTCGAACGATTATTCGAGTTTGTGATTCGAATGTAATGGGATCACGTATCAAATTCGAAAGGGAATAAACGAGTTGGTAACGTAGAAGTTTCCGAATTTCTAATTGTCAGTAATGTTTTTGTATACTTTAAATTTATTTGACAATAATGTGTGTTTATTGTGAAAAGTATTATTTTTTGTTTGATTATTTTAAAGATAGACCAAAATAAAATTGTGGACAAATAGATTCACTTTCATTTGAAAGATTTTGCATCATTATCTGTCAGTCGGTAGTAGTTAGTTAAAGTAAAAATGGAATAGCAGAAATCGCCTACCCACTAACGTGAGCCAATAGCGGTCCCCTATAATACGAACCTCCTACTGTGTATGAAATTCAGATTCGAACGATTATTCGAGTTTGTGATTCGAATGTAATGGGATCACGTATCAAATTCGAAAGGGAATAAACGAGTTGGTAACGTAGAAGTTTCCGAATTTCTAATTGTCAGTAATGTTTTTGTATACTTTAAATTTATTTGACAATAATGTGTGTTTATTGTGAAAAGTATTATTTTTTATTTTTTAAATTATATCAATTTTATTGTATTTGTATTTCGATTTGAAACTCTACAATTATTTTAAATTGAGATGGTGTTTTTTTTTGTTTAAGCCTAATCCATAAAACATACAAATATGAGCTAATATAAAATTTTTTAAACTTAATTTTAAAACACAAAATTTTACCTCCATTCGATAGCAAAAAACCATTTAAATAAAATATGTTAAAAAATATTCGAAAGCTAAAATAAACCTCTTTCAGATGTCTGTCGAGTTGATTATCTTCCAAATCATTTGTTAAATGAAAGTTTATTGTTTAAGCAAGTAGTTTTGAATATTGTATTTGTGAAGACTTTAGACCAATAAATAACATAAGTACTGAATCAAAAATTATGGAAAAAGTTGTTAATGTTCAATTAGAAGATTATTTAAAGAAAATCAACTTAATCAGTCTAGTTTTAGAAAAAATCATAGTTGTGAATCTCTATTGAATTTGGTAGTTAGTAATTGGAAAATGGATGTACATGATAGAAAAATTATTTTTGCAGTTTTTTGTAGATATTCAGAGAGCTTTTGAGACAGTTGATCGCCATATTTTGCTAGAAAAACTAAAATGCTATGGTGTCAGAGACATTGAACATAAATGGTTTCATTCGTATTTAACCAATAGAAGACAACGAACAAAAGTTGGTAATGCTATATCGGCCCCAACTGAAATAAAGTTAGGAGTGCCGCATGGTAGTATTTTGGGTGTCCTATTGTTCTTAATTTTTGTAAATGATGTGTCTAAAATTTTTCAAAAGTCCAAGTTAGTGTTGTTTGCGGATGGTGCTTTGTTATATGTATCTGGTAATAATATAAATGAATGTAGCAATATAATAAATGAATTAGATAATATTTGTTATTGGTTAAAATAAAACAAACTTAAATTAAATACCAAAAAAAGTAAATTTATGAAAATTAATTGCAATAAGAGTGTTGAAATCAAAATGGATAATATAATGGTTGAAGAAGTGAATGAAATAAAATATTTAGGAATAATCTTAGATAATAAAGTTAATTTTAAGAGCCACATAAACTATTTAGAAAAAAAATTTCCAAGAAGATATACTTCTTTACTAAAATCAGGTGAAGAATGTCGTATATGAATACTATAAAAAATTTTAACGTCATCATAAAGCCGCATTTTGAATATTGTTCAACTATTATATTTATGTCATCGCAAGAAGATATAAGCAGATTACAGAAACTACAGAATCGTGCAATGAGAATAATTTTAAAACAGATATACTGCAATAAGTTTTATGCATGAAACCCTGGTTTGGATATGAATATGAATTTGGATATGACTTTAGATATGAATATGAGTATGAATGTACTAATTAATTTTTTCAAAATGAAGAATAACTTATATCCCGAACACCTGTGCAATAGATTGGTGTATAATGGGGACATTCATCATTATAATTTAAGAAATATATTTAATTTTAGGCTTAATTACTTTAGAAATGAAAAAACCAAGAATATGTTACTATATAAAGGATTAAATTTGTATAATAATTTACCAAATGAATTAAAATTTGAAAACAATTTGAATATCTTTAAAAAAACTGTTATTAATTATGTTAAAAATAATTTTTTTAAAAAAAAAATATAAAATTTTATAAATTAGTTGTTAAGAATAGTAAAATTATACTAAATAAAATAAGGAAAAAAAAAATTTTTTTTTTAGAAATATTTGCCTTCAATTTAAGCGTACTAAAACTACAAAAATAACTTTAGAATCGCAGCTTGATATAATGTTTTCATAGCAAGTTATGATTGTATTTACGAAAAAAGCAAATTAGCCGAAATTCTAGGAATTCTTGAGATGAGATTAAAAGATTAGGTAAAAAGTTCGGCTTAAACTAAAAGGTGGCGTAAATCTCTTGTAATAGAGTTTTATAGAATATGCAGCCATATTCCAATGAACTTGTTGCAACAATACCAAAATAAAGCCACATATAATCTTCAAAATCTAAGAGACAAATTCGTTCAAAATGTTAATACTGAACATAGGGACATTTTCTTTTTCCAAATCCCTCCTAGTCAAAGCTGTGCATTCTTGTATGAAATTACCACGAAATATTAATAGTTGGATATTAAATCAGAAAGTTTTTAAACATTTAGTCTAATAAAAAAGTGACCGGATTTAATGTCTGGGAACGGTAATTTCTTAAAATTTTTGAAATGGTTTTAATTGTTTGTGAATAGAAGTTTTAGTAAAAGCGTGAGCCTACGCTCAGACTTTGGGTTGTTGTAATTTGAATTTCAACAAATTTCATTGCTTTTCAAAAATTTTAAATAGTTAAAACAAAAGGTAAAAAATATATGAAAACCTAAAAAGGGAATATATATTTAAGCAAGTAAGTAAGTAGAAATAGAAGTACAGAATCCCTACTTTTTGTAGACGGCAAGTTTTTAAGAAAAACAAATGAATTTTAAACGAATTTTATTCTTAGTCGCCCATTTCAGTTAAACCCTACTACTAATCCTATTTTTTGTAGAAGACAGATAAACGCAGACGGCTTTAAGGCAACCAATAAATAATGAAATAATTTATATTTCGACTGAAAGTCCTCTATTTTTACCAATAGTTGATTTTCAATAGGAAATTTTAGAATTTTTTTGTACATTTGTTGACTGGCTGAATGCCAAAAAAAAATTAGAATCAAAGACCGCCGACTGCATTTACCACACCGTTTGAAACCCAAAGTTGCCCTCCCTTGTTGTTGGCTAAACCTAAATAAATAAAAAAAAGTTATCAGTTTCTCTGATGACCTCTCATTTATGTTTATTGCACTTTTTTACTTTCCCATTACATCACTTTTTGAATAAATTTTTTGTTTGCAATTTTTAAATTTCTGTATATTAAAATTAAATTAAAATTACTTTGTTGCAACGAAACATAGTTGTAGTTGTAGGTGTAAATCTTCGAAAAAAATATGAATAGAAATTTTTTAATTTCAAAATAAATCAAGCGTTAACAAAAGACAATAAAAACATAAAATTTAAAATAAAAATAAAGTGAAAATAAAATAACGAATATGAGTAGTACAACAAAGAAAATAAGTTATTTAAAAACAAAAAAAAAAAAGAAAACAAAAATTAATAAAACAAAAAAAAGAAAGAGAAAACAAAATTTTACTTCAAAAACTAAATGCGGTGGCATAAACATGAGAACGAAAATATTCACATATAATAAAAAACGACAACATTAGAATCCTATTATGGTTTTTATTAGTTTTTAGTATATTTTCTATTATTTTTGGTAATTAATGTTTTTTGTTATTTTATTTTTCTCATTTTTCATTTTATGTGTATAATATTTTTCATTTATAGCTAATTATATTTTAGTTATATTTTATATTCGAATATGAGAATTTTTTTTTTTGCATACTGGTTCAGAATATTTTTCGAATATGCAATCGTATTCAATGGTTTCTATCAAACCTATAGTATATAATTATTTAATAGTTAAATTAAAGCTGATGTCATCATCTAATATTCTCTTTTATCATAATAGATTAAGGTAAGTCGTATTGAAATAAAAAATTTAATTGATTTGTATTCATATAGATCCAGTAATGTAGCGGTATAGATATGAGTAGCTATAACCAGCTTAACCAGTCCGTATGATCGTAGAAAACAAAATTTTGTATTCCAACGATAGAATAACAATAGTAATTTACTACCCTTGATAAAAACTAATGATTTCAAGCCAAAGTAAAATAAAGTACAGTTATACAGAAGGTTTTGTATATTGTATATTTACTGTGTGTAATGCAAGTAATTGCAGAGTTTGATTGAGTAATTTGTGTAGAATCAAAAACATAATTTTATAATTAAAAGAAATATCTAATTATTGTTCTTGGTTCAAATGTACACGATATTGACAAAACTACATTAATCCAGGAATATTATAAAGTCTTAATTGCAGAAAAAATATAACAAAATAGAAAAAAAAAACATAATAAGGGTGTTCATGATTAAGTGTAGATATGTAGTATGTTTAGATCTACAATGATTTATACAACGATTTCGTGAGCCCACCCTTATACTTTTGATGTTGTACTTGATGTTGTACATATCACCAATAAAACCAACTCAATTTATTTATTTATTTATTTAATTCTTAATGTTAATATACATAAGACGATTAGTCTTTATAAGAGTATACAAATAAAAATTATTAAAAGAAAATATTAATTTAAATACATACTTAACTTGCAACTAAACCAGCCAAATAATTTACAGATAATAAAGCAATTAATTCAATTAATTCAATTAGACCAAATTAGACAAGCTTAAAAAGAACACAAAAAAAAAAACAAAAAAAAAATTAATATAAAATAAAAAGAAAAACAATAAAAATATTTAATTCAATTAAAGTAAATTCAATTCAAAGCTATAATATTCTTTCCTCCTTCAACTATAAAAAATAAAATAATATATTGTTTCAAAATTAACTATTATCTAAGGTTTTAGCTTAAAGTATTCCCAAGACAGCTCACTAAACTTGTTAAGAGATAATTGTACACAGCTAATAGTACTTGGCAGTGCATTCCATAATATTGCAACTCTTACAAAGAACGATATATGTCTAAGTCTGCCATTGTGACGCGGAACAATTAAATTCACACCCCTGAGGGATCTTCCAAATATCAACTTATTTTGTAAGTATATAGGTGTCGCTTTAGAAATTATTTTCTTCATGTAGTATATATATCTGTAATTCAAGAAATTTTCGAATGAGCAGTCAAGTATCAATTTAGATACATCACTAATTCTATCAAATCTACAGCGATTGGTAACAAAACGGGTATATGCATTAAAGATAACATTATACATACACTCATACCCGCATAGACCACATCGCAGTAAGTAAAAAATGGCATAATTAATGACAGGATTAGTTTCTTCTTTGCCCATTCACTCAATGTTAGGCTCAATGTTAGGCTTTGTTAAACGATGGTCGAAAGAATTTACTGATCCGTATATCTAAAACCTTTATATACTTGTCTCGTACGACCAAATTTAGAATACGCTAGTCAAGTTTGGTCTCCTTTTTAAACTTAGAATTGAATCTATTCAAAGAAATTTCTTAAGATTTGCCTTACGTTTTCTGCCATGGTCTGACCCATTATTATTACCCCCTTATGAACATAGACTTAAACTTCTTCAAATGTGTTCATTGCAACTAAGACGTGAAATTGGAGATGTTATTTTTATTACTGAAGTATTAAAAGGAAATATAACATCGTCTTTAATTTCAAATGAAATCGTTATTATTGATAATCCCCGTTTTCGATCTACCAATCTTTTTTCCCTTTTATTTTCATAGAACGAACTACGGGATGTTTGAAACAAATATAAACGGCACATACACTTTTCATGTTTAAACACCTACTAAAACAACGTCTTTATCTTAATAACTAAGATAAAATTTATGTTTTGTTTTAATTATTGTTAAACTTTTTGTAAACAATTTATTGTGTATAGTTTTAAAATTTTAAACTTTAGTATTACATTTTGTACTTCTTAATTTTAAGTTAAACTGTTGGATTGTATAAATTCTCTATTAATAAGCTTTTTGTGTTAAACTAAAGCTTTTTTATATTAATGAGCTTTTTGTGTAAACAGTTTGTGTTAAACAAGTAAATAAATAAATAAATATTATTTACAAATGAATTCTAATTATTGTTATTACATATTTACATAGATAAAAATAACAAAATTAAAAGAATTCTAATCAGGAAAACGTGGTGGACAATCAAATAAGAAAACAAAAAAATTGAAAAAAATATATATCATTTTAAATATTATACCATTTTACATTTTTAATAATAAATAATTATATTCATTTTTTTTTTTTAAACTCTAATTTTTTTTACCCTAAATTCGCTAAGAACAATTTCATGGAGCAAAATTATTTTCTTTACGTATCTGTTTTCATTAGTAGAGAGAGCGCCACAAAACAGATTGTCTAGGGCGCGAGAAAAAAATGTATTTTTGAGCCACCGCTGGATGAAGGTAGATTAAATTTAACACAAACAGAGTTCCGGCTACCACGGCTAGAACATGTAATTCTTGAAAACATAACTACGAAGATTACTGTTCTTAATTGTAACCGGTACGTCGCTGATATTCAAAAATTTACACCGAACACAATAAATACGAATCATATGACTTTTTAATTCATTATTTTATTAATAAATTTTTAATAAATATATTTTAAATTAACTGGAATAAATTATTTATTTTTTATTCCCATTTTGAAATTGTTTAGTCCCAATTTGAAATTGTTTAGACCCAATTTTAAATTGTTTAATCCCAGTTTTAAGTTGTTTAGTCCCAATTTGAAATTGTTTAGTCCCAATTTGAAATTGTTTAATCCCGATTTGAAATTGTTTAGCCCCAATTTGAAATTGTTTAATCCCAATTTGAAGTTATAAAGGTATATAGATATAGACAAATTTTCAAGAAGTACAAAAACGCTAGATATAGGAAAAATAATTATTCATTTCATATAACTTATTATTTTAATTAATATTCTATATCCGTATAACGGTCATATTGTCAACAAAAATACACAAGCGATCATAACGTAAATATACCAATTTCCGCCCCCTTAAGGAAAAATTAGTTTAAGTTGACAAAATAAGCAAAATATAAGCTTTTTTTAATTTTTTTTTTCAAATTACAATATTTAGTATTTTTTAATTAAAAAAAAAAAATATTTTCATCTAATTATAATTTAATTTTTTCTAAATAAAAAATAAAATATTATAACTGCCAAAAAAAGTTTGATTGTACGTATTTCCGCTCGACAATTTCAATCTGAACTAATTCTGCCCTTATATGAATTCAATTCCGCTTTTTGAACCTATTTCCGATTCGCAGTACCTATTTACGATTTTATTCAAAAAAGCTATTTAAAATAATTATTAAGAGTAAAATTAATAATTAATTTTTTAAATAATTAACTAGTACTTCCGTAAATTATAAAAAATATTTATTATATATAATAAAAAAATATTGGTAAGTAATTTGAAAAAAAAAATAAATAAATAGTTATAATGTAAGTAAAATTATTTACACATAAAAATATACATTTATTTCAATATCAAAATTTAAAAAAATTAAACAATGCAACGATTCAATATTTCAAAAAAAAAAATATAATTCAATAATTATATCATAATTAACTTAAATATTATAACAATGCATATTATTTAAAATAAATAAATAGAAATACAAAATATTACATATACATACAAAGTAAAAATCACATTTACTACTTCTTAGTTTTGGCAGTTTTTATTTGTATGATTTGAGGTACATTATATTGTCCTCTGCTGTTCATTAAAACTGGAGGCTCAATTTTGCAGACTATGTCACTGTTTGAATATATTAGAATATCTTCTTTTACAGGCCATCTCCAAAATGTGCCAGACTATTCACTCCTCTATTAAACTTATTGTGAAATGTGTACAAAGAAATTATTTTGGTAATTTATAATGGAAGTCTTAATAAAATTTAGGTGGCAAGGCAAGATAGCTCCAGAGATTTTTTAAATTATACAAAATATAATAAAAGTAAGACATAGTTTTGGATGAACTTATTCTTTAGGGTTGGCGTTAAAGTAAAATTTATCTAAATGTTAAAAATAGTCGAATATTTTCCTTTTATTTTTACTAAATATGCTTATCATACAGGATACGCGTATTTCGTCTACTAATAAAAGGAAAATATTTGCTTATTTTCAACAACTAAAATATAATTTTTTCTTTAAATATAGACTTGGTATGAATTTAGTGAAAATAGCTTACACCTGCATATTTAGTTCGGAATTAGGACATATTGAACGTATTACCGACCCACTTTTTCATACAAATTTTTATAAAAACTCAAAATTTAGTTATAACAAAAAACACATATGCGAAATTAAATTTATAGGTCGTAATTAGCTCCAGCTAAGTTTGTTCAATTTCAATTTAAAATCGTACAGTTGCATCCTTATATAATCAAAAATAGGTGAACAACTTAATCAATTATTTCGATATATCATTTTCCTAATTCCGCCTGGTCGATCGTAAATACGTACAACATAAATTTACGGTGTCCCTAATTCGCGCTCAAAACTAATTAGCAATTTTAAATATTTTTTATTTACAAATTGAAGAAAGTATGTATTATAATCTATTTAATAATATATCTTTTACAATTATTTGAATAAAATAAATAAGTGAACATCATAGTTTAATTATTATGGTCTTAACAAAATTAAAAAAATTTTAAACGTTTGAACCAATATTTTCACTAAAATGTCTACCTAGTTTAGTTTTCTATCAATAACTTATTTATTAATATGAATACAAATGTGCATTAATTTGCATTACAACGAGGAAATAATATTCTTTTTTTATTTCAAAAATAAATTTGGAATATAAAGTGTGGAAGTTTTGTATTTACAAAAAAAGGACTTGGGCGGCATAATGTACTAGGGCGGTGATAGGTACATTTACGTTATTATCTACAATAATTTTGTATCAAAGTAGTGATCTGCATTAAATAACCATAATACGTATGGAACTTTTAGACAAATCTTTTCAATGGGTCCACTTAATTTAAAAAAAAAATAATACTAAAAGCTCCCTTGAGCCTACAATTAAACATATATAGTTATCAATCTTTCAAATATAAAATATTAAATTGTATTCAAAAAAATAATTTCAACAGTAAATTTATTTCCTACTATACAAAAATTATATTTATAGAGAAATTTAAAAAAACGAAAGAGAAATAATATAATATTTTATTAATATTTTTATTTATTTTTATTTTTAATTTTTTTTTTTTTTTTTTGTATCCCAGAGGTCTTTGTGGAATTCTCAATTCACAAAAAAATGAAATTAAATTTTGAAATTTTGTTATAATATTTCAAGTCACTTTTAAATAAAATAAAAAACTAAAAATGAAAAACAAATAAAAAAGAGTTTATTTTTAATAATTTGGCAATCAGCTTAGAACAGAGAACATAAAAGGATTTTAATATTTCTAATATAGTACAGTGTGGTGAGAAAAAATTTGGGTGCAAAAGAGAATAAATAATATGATTTGAAACCAAAATTTAAATATTAAAAATTTTTGCTAGACAATATTGTTTGTGTCCGTTGATGTTTTGAAATTTATATATTTACCGTATGGCAATATTTAACAGTTTTAAACAATTAATATTTAATGTATTTATTTTCAGATTTTAGTCTGTTAAAGCGTTTGGGTTCGAAAACAATACTAAACAATTTGAATAGAAGTAGAAATTTAATTAAAATAAAGTCCATGGTGGCTCAATAAAGCTAAAACTAATTGATTAGATCAAAACATGTCAAAGTAAGCAATCTTTTATCAGAGGTATTCGGTACTCATTTTGTAAAATGTCCATTTTAAGTTAGCCTTTATTTTCCGTTGCCATCTAAGTTATCCTCAAAATGTTTTATTCTAAGGTTTCTAGAGAATTACTTTGAAAATATGACATATACATACCTATGAGTTTGCTATACATTATTATTTCAAAACTTTTGGAAAAAATATGCTAAACCAAAACTAAAACCAATAAAAAAAAGTAAATTTGATCATCAATCACCGATGGCATTTAAAGAGAAACTCACATGAACTAAACAAAATCATTGTTGTATTCGAGAGCAGAAAATACTGCTAAACCAGGTGTTTAGGTGTAAGTGTAATCGAGAATGTCAAACGAAAATCAAATGCTAAAATATTTGACGAACAAGGAACCAAAATTTGGCAAGGTTTATGAAAATGTTTTTATTTCAATTGCATTGCAAACGTGATTGTTGTAGTTTGACTTTTGACATTTGATGTATGTCGTAATTTTTTTACAGAAATTGATTTAAAAAAAAAAAATGCTTACATCTGTTTAGTGCAAGAAATTTTTACTAATATATGAACATAAAAAAATTAGAAATACAATGAAAATGAAATTGTATTAAAATCTTTATTACATATGAAAAATGTTTTGATACCCATAATTTCCAGCTATGTATATTAATTTGATTCGTAAATTTGATAATGAAATATTTTAGTCACTTTCGAATAAGTAAAAAAATATTCATAGTATATTTTATTTTGTTACTTATTGTTATGTTTTTATGTACTTTTGTTTAACATATTTAATTAAAAAGTAGAAATTACAAAATCGACTACAACTATTTGGGGTTTTCTTATGAAAAGCTTCAATAAATAAATTATACAAAATAGAAAAAAATTGAAAAAATTAAATATTGAACATTAAAAATTGCCTTGACAAAAAAAATTAATGACATTTTTTTGACGTTAAATTTTTTATTCAATTTTTTGACAATTCATCATTTTCTATTTACATTTTAAATTTTTTTGTTTTTTTTTTGTGTTTCTGAGGATGTTAGTATTTACTGATTAAATTAAACTAAAGATACAAATTTAAAGTTTATTACGAATATTACGAATTTATAAAGAATATTACGAATACTAAGTGGACAAAAAAAGCTCTGCAAATATTTTAATGATGATCTGTCAAAATTCGTTAAAAAAAAATTGAACGAAAAAATATTTTGATGTTTTAAAACATTAAAAAAATTAAATGAAAAATTTCATCATTGTCCTGCAACCCCATCCGAAGGAAAGAAAAATTGTATGCAAAATTAAACTTCTGGTAGCAGTCAAACATATTTCACTTTTAAGTATAAATGAATATAAAAATAGAAGGTAGAGATAAAGTAGAGATAAAAATAAATCAAATCAAAAATCTGAAACTATAGTGGTTTTGATAAATCAGCAATATTGGCAATATTAGGCGATTTCATTTTTAGTTCAGAGCAGAGCACGAACTGTCAAAAAAATATTTGTTTTTTTTTTGTTTTGCTTATAGCGTTCAGAGCTTGAAATCCGTTTTTTTTTATGAGTTCAGAGCGCACTGAGAGCGTACTATATGTGCACGATTTAAATTAACAGAGTAGTAGAGCGCTTGGATATTAAATGTCAAAAAGTTTAAAAGAAAATAGATGACGCTACTGTACGATAGTAAAAAAGCAAACCATATTAAAATTTACACAAATTATTTTTAGGAATTGATTCATTCATCATAACACTACGAGAACTCATCATTAGGTATTTATGGTGTTAGACTACCTATAAAACTCTAATAAAATGTCATTAGTACATCTGTGAGTTATAAAAATCGACCAAAATTTCACCGTAAAATGTATTATAACCATAAAATAAATTTATGTAATTATAAATTTAATTAGAATATATTAAAATTTCCATAGCATTTTACTTTTAATAAAAAGAACAAATATTAAGAACTACATAAGTAGGAAAAAGAACTATAAGAAAATAATAAAAAGGTATATAAGTAAGTAATATTTATAGATACAATGGTGATATAAATTTATATCTATATGTATCAATGATCAAATATTGAATATTAATAAATCGAACTTGTTAATTTTATTAAAAGTAAAATGCTATGGAAATTTTAATATATTCTAATTAAATTTATAATTACATAAATTTATTTTATAGTTAAAATTTAAAATAAATATCAACAGTGATTTTTACAATTTAAAAAATAATGCACGACGATATAAGCTGTGATGGTAAATAATTAATATTTAATCAAAAATGAATATGTTTTAGTTTAGACTTTTTTAAAATATATTTTTTGATTATTAAATTTTAGTGTTTAAGTGAAGTAAGAACTCAACGCTCCTCTTAATAGATTGAATAAAAAAATAAATTCTAGAATAGAGAAATGAGTCAAAAACGTAGTCTACAAAAAAGTAGACATTGAAATTGCAAGGGAAATAAGTGAAGCAAATAAATTCTTACATTTCAACAAATCGATTCAAAATCCTAGTAACCGATATCTTTTGGGCAGATTCAGGCGTGGGCCATTTGATACACTTATTTTGTCGATTTAATTTAATAAGTATATAGGACTAACCGATGTTATTATTTTCCACACAGTGGAAATCGACACCCCAAATCTATCAGCAATTGGTCTAAATTGGATATGACAATTTGCTTACGAATTCAATGTCTAAAAAATATACCTGATGCATTTCTGCTTTCCTAGATACCACAATGTAATCATCAATTACTTTGGAATATCAATGGCATTTCTTGTAACCACATGATGTTGAGAAATTAAATGTATTTCGTTACAAAGAATTTCGAAAACCTCTGTATTCATTCTAAAGTGCGATTTAAAAGTGTTATTGGAAAACCTAGGCACAATATTTTCGGCATAATCCTGATTTTTTATTATTCGTACATTCCACTAGTTTCAGATATGTCATTTTCTAAATAATTTTCATCAAAAAACAAATTAAAAGTTTTCTAATTACTGTTACAAACTGAAACATTTTGTTTGTAAATTTCCAAATTTGAAGTTTAAATTCGATTATTGACAATTTGAACAACAACAAAATAAAAATGACAGTTTACTCAAATCGTGTTTTTTTTATTAAATCTGAGCGCTCTGAGCTTATATGTACATGCTCTGCTCGGTGGGTGCTCATTTGCGTCAGAGCACGCTCAGATCTATGCTATAAACTAAAAAACGAAAACACCTATTATCTATGTTGACAAGTATTTTGTTCATAAAAAAAATGTTGCAAATAAAGTTTGTTGACAAGCATTTCTAACTTAAGCAGGAAAACTGCAAAATTATAGTAAATAGAGCATGCAAATCAGTTGTGTTGCTTTTTTTTATTTATAACACAAAGCTGCAATAATGTAAAAAATTCAAATTTTAACAATTCTGTCAAAAAAAATTTTTAAGCAGTATTTTATTTTTGCAGTATGTGCCTATGTTTTGCCCTTTTATATCAATTATCTTATAGATTGTATATATTATAATTTATTCATTGTTTTTTATTTGCTACTCTTATAAAATGATAGATTACCATTATTAATTTTCTTAAAACAATAAAAACCGTTAGTGTAATAGTGTTCTTATACTTGTTACTATAAGAATACATTTAAATCTAGATCCAAATCATAACGAGAAATATTTTGCTTTCAAATAATATTTTTGGTACGTTTTATCATGGTTTTATTTTTTCATTTTATTTTTTTTGTATTATTAATATTTATCGCAAAAAAAAAAAAAAAAAAAACGAACAACACAAATTAGATTCTTTGAATAAGAAATTATTTTGTTTATTTTTTGTCTAATGTTTTTGTTGTAAAAAGAGTAAAGAATTTTGATTCAAAGTTTAAATTTTTTTAATATTCTTATTTTTTTTTTTTTGCTTATTTTTATTATTATAAAAATATAATATAAATCAAATCATCAGCATTTTATATCATTACCATCATCAACATCATCATCATAATCATTGTCTGGTATATATAACAAAAAATCATAGTTATTCGTATAAATTTCCTAAAAGAATGATGATTACTATTAAATTTCAGCATCAATAATCATCATCATCATCATCACTATTTCATCATTTAATCATTATTTGAGTATTTTTTACTAATTTATTATATATAATGTTAATATATACATATACAATCTATATATTTAAACAATAATATTACATGAGTGTAGTAGTATGATATAGAGTATTGGAAGATCTGAAGAATAACTAATTTTTGAATAACCAAAATTACAGGAATGAACAATAGTGGTTGTAAAAAAAAACCATTATCAAAAATATTTTTTGAAATATACCTACATAAATATATATATACAGTAATATTATAATTATATATAATTATATAATAGAAAATATTATATTAAAATACCATTCCATCCTAGATTGGAATATATTCTATTAAAATTAATGAAATTCTGTAAAATCTACAGATATTCCTTTCATTTTCTGCCAAATCATTTTAAATTCTACAAATTTGCGAATATTTTTTTTTTTTTTGCTGTGGATGTTTTTCCTTCTTTTTTGTTAATTTAAATTTTTTTTATTTTTTTTTTTGTGTTGTAGTGGGGAACACTGTTATAATTATATTATATAGATAGATAGTATAAATACTGTAGAATTAAAATTCCTGTTATTGAAATAAAATTGAAATTAAAAAATATGATACTAAGAGTTATTTAAAATATATAAATTTGGATGATGTGTATAGGTCGAGTAAAGGTGAATTTATTTAAAATATTTTTTAAAACATTTTGGATTTTTGTAAATTTTTAATAAACAAACATTTTTTTTTTTTTGTTCATTTTTCTCGACGAATATTTATTATTTTTACAGTTAGTTTGAGGATTTGAGTGTTCGATATAATATAATAGTTTATAAGTAGTTAAAGCTAGTTTGTATAAGTGTTATATAAATGTAATGTCATCTATTTTAGTGTTTTATTAAATTTGCAAATATTGTGGTGAATATTCTATATCATATTTAAGAGTATTCACATGTGTTCTACACAGTCTAGTAGTTTAAGTTATTGCAATAAATAATTAAACTATTTATCTTCGTTTACATAAGTTATAAGTATTATACAAATGTAATGTTATCTGTTATGTTAAAAAAAAAGAGTTAACTTTTCCACAAGCCACTAAAGAAAGAGTTAACTTTAAAAGCCACTGTAAAATTTAATGCATTTTTTAATCTGAAGTGTACTTAAAAATACCTATGGATAGAATTTAAGAATGAAGTAGAATTCAGGTGAATCAAAACAAAATCCTTAGCTGCTCCACCACTTTCATTGGAGCAATTCCATGGGAATGGTGGGGCAGTCATTCTTAATATTTTCAAATATTCAAATCAATAGAGAAATTGATGTCTGAAATAAAAAAAAGGATTATATTATAAGTGTCAAAATATGTTCAGAAGATAATAAATTTATATGAAATTTCCAGTTTTTTTCATTAGCTGTCACAACACTGTCTAAAATTCTATATGTACTAGGGGCCCCTGTTGAGTAATTATATTTCAAGTTGAAGTGAAATTTAAAGTTTTTAAAAAAACAGTAATTTACGTACTGACATAGACTTCGCACGATATAGCAGAAACCACTCGTGTTTAATAAAAAGTTTTGTGGTTAGTAAGTTTTATTTAGGGCACATAAATACACGTCCCTCATATACTGCTTCGTTTCCGATATATTCCCTATAGTAAGTGGCATTTAGTGATAAAATTATTATAAATAAAAAATTTTGTCATTAAAGAGGTACGTATATATATACCTGCATAATACATAATTTTAATAAAAACTATATTATTACTACAAATAACCAAAATTTAGAAACACTTATACTTAAAAAGATAAAAATGAAGAATTCAAGTGATTTGTTTTTTTGTTGTTTTTATATTTTTTATTTTAAATGAATTTGTTTTTTTGTTTTTTTTTTGGCATATGTACATAGATTCATTTGCAAGTAAATATATAAATTATAATAACTGATTTGTTTGCTTTTGTTTATTATTTTAATAAGATTTCACATATGCATAATGTATTTGCTGAAAAATAAAATCATATGAGTACAAAATGTTCAACTGTGTGCGCATTTTTGTTTTATATATAATCTTATATATTATGTATATCAGAAGTTCATTAAGGAGTAGGAGAATCGAAATAAAATGAAAAGGTATCTACTGCGCAGGTCCCTAAATGCTTCTCAATTATAATTATAGAAATTTCAATACACCTGACCAAATAATAAGGTATGGAAGTCTTAAGCTGAATTTTCATTGACCAATATTTAAAGTCTTAAAAAATTTATTGGCTCTAAAAAGGGAGATAACATGAAACGACATTATTTTATGTGATAGGTCAATGCGTACCACAAGAACGGAAAATATCATTTACCGGGGATATTTTAACAAAATTTTTTAGATATTATACTTTGATAAAGTATATTTTTAAAATATCGGGGATAGTTTCTTTATACCGGTACCACTTTTTTAACAATTTTTGTAGCAAATGTATATAAAAAAAAAAAAAATTTTTCAACAGATGGTTTTGACGGTTGAATTGTGTTTATTTGTGTATAAAATAAATTTCCCAAATAGAAATTTAGAGAATTCTTTGTAACGAACGGTCTATTTTTTTCTTTCATAAAATTTCAATAAGCTATCTCCCGTTTTCGAGTAAATAAAATTTTTAAGATTTTAAATATTGCTCAATGAAAATCCACCTTTAGAATGTCAGAATGTTATAAAATATAAAATATAAACAAAAATTAATTAAATTATAATAAATAATTCTAATTAGAAATATAAAATTTAATACTTATAGATTAATTTATAAGTTTTCGAATATCGTGTATTGTTTCGGTTTCTTTTGTAAATAAAATCACCATTAATTTTTTTTTATATTATAGCCAAAACTTAGGTATTGAACCTTTAAGTACTTGAGACGTTGACTATTTGAAAAAGGAAAGGATAGTTAGAGGAAAGGAACGAAAAAGGAAGAAGAAAAGTTTTGTGGGAAAGAGCGAACAATATTGTTAATATTCGTCTTAAGCCTCTGTAAGTCATAAGTAAAAAATCCTTATCTCATTGGGAATGCTTCGATTGGGACGCCATTCCACAATCGGGATGTTCTTACTGTGAAAGGGTTGACCCTTGATGCCTCTCGTGTTGTGCGATGGAATTGCTTAAGAGGAAGAAGAAGTGATTTTAATTCCTCGGAAGAAGTGCCAACACCACGGAGATATCTATAAAATAGAGTAAGTGCTCCAACAATACGACGATGACCAAGTGGTATGAGAGATGAGGTCACATTTATGTCGCCTATAAGATGCGGTTTTGATTTGTCCAAAAAATTTGAAGCAGTTTTTGGTGATATGCCCAATATGCCCACTTCTAATATCCATCATTTTATTTTGTAGTTTTTTTATTTTTAAGGGATTACTCGCTTAAATTCGATACTACAGAGTTAAACTACGACGTTCGTAGAAATAAATTGTATCACTACTTTTCTTCACCATTATCACTTCTATATTGTTTATGAAAGATTTAGGCAATTAAACGACAATTTTTTTTTTAGCTTGAATATGGGTTCTGCACATTTTTATATCTATCGTTGGTATCACAATTGACCTACAGTCAAATAGGTAGTTCTTTTGCGTCGTTTTTCTTCTTCAGCAACACCTCATCGTCTGAATATTGGTTTGCTCCATACGCCAAATCGCCGATTTGGAGTTAGGAGTTGTTTCTGGGGTTTTAAAAGGTGCTGTGTCCCGATGCGCTAGATACTTGAAGTTTTAAGAACTTTCTATCAAAATTTGGGGGATCTGGTCTACACCGAAGCCCTTATTTAGACCAAAATTCATATCTCTAAGACTATTGTACTTATTTGATTTAAATTTAGTATACTTCTTGGTCTCTGATGGCAACATTTTTTGTAAAAACTTGGAGGGCCTGGTCCTTACCAAAGCTCTTATTTGGACCAAAACTTATATCTCAGAAACTATTGGGCTAATTTTATTCAAATTTGGTGCACACCTTGGCCTCTGATGACAACATTTTTTCGTAAAAATTTGGAGGGCCTCCACCAAAGTTAATAGCTATGTTTTTTTTTATTAATTAAGAAATTTTAATACAAATTTATAATTTATTTGTGTTTTGTTTTTTCAATAATCGTTTGCTCTATATAACACAAAATAATGCATTATGTGATCAACTTCGTTAATATTGCTTTGCTCTACGTGCAATATGGAACTTGTTTTCATTCTTTGTTTCTAGGAACATATTCTCTAAAAAACTAACAAACTGCAAAAACTAACTTAATTTTAAAATTTATATTTCAAGTAATATCCTGTAAGGATTTCAAAAAATTTTATCCGTTGCTTTTCGAGTAATTGGATGCTAAGCTTTAAGCTGTGATTATCTCGAAACAACAATTTGGCGTATGGGGCAAAACAATATTCAGAGGATGCTATATTAAACTCCTTTGACTAAGTAAAGAAAAAAAAATAATTTCGAAAAATTTTCAGTTATTCCCAAAGGTTTCATGGTAATTCTGTAATTAGTTTTGGCGCAATAGGTACAAATTATTATTTCAGTTGTTTTTTGTAAATAAAATCACCATTAATATGCCCATTTCTAATATCCATCATTTTATTTTGTATTTTTTTTTATTTTTAAGGGATTACTCGTTTAAATTCGATATTACAGAGCTAAACTACGACGTTCATAGAAATAAATTGTATCACTTACTCTCTTCACCGTAATAACTTCTACACGGATTAGAAAAGCTTTAAACAATTAAACGGTTTCTAACTCATCTATATCATTGCAACAACAACAATAAGAAATTAAAGATAAATATTATAGAGTTAACTTCTACAAATAACTGTTCTTAAATAATTTTGTTAAATGCCTAAAAAAATATAAATTTAATATGAAATCTAAAATTCTATTCTTGTCATGCCTGCAATAAAAAAATAATTCAATGTAGACTTTCAATTTCACATACATATAATATTATAAGAATAATTATGTTGTCGGAACTAGAGCATTACCTTTTCATATATTATATACGAGTATTGTATGTATTTCAAAATTATCGGAACTGTAGAAAATTCTGTTTTTTTTTTTTTTTTTGTCAAATTTCTTTATTATTTTTGTTATATCCTTGGTGATAATTTTGTCAAAATTGATGTCGGAAACAGAGATAATATATTTTAATATTTTTTTTTGTAAAGGAAATATACAAATAGCTTTAAAATACAAAATACAAAAACAAAAATAAATCAAAGAAAAAAAAGTCAAAATTATAATGAGAAGGACATAAATACATACGAAAAATTAATTTTTTTTTTTTAGTGACGAAAAATTTGCATTGTTCTTTTGAATCTTTTGTATAAAACAAACCGATTTTATATGTCCTTCAATGTTTGGGGTTGTTTTTTTTTTTTTTTTTTTGTTTTAGACTTGGGTTTGTGTATGTATGCATTTTTGTATGCCTTTCTATAAGAGAGTGTATAATAATTCGGATTGGAAAAGTTCGGATTGCAGTTTTTATTGTTGTTATTTTTGTTTTTCTTTCATTATTTCTTATATATACATACATACTTATAATATTGTATATAAAATATTATCTAAATAATTGTGTTTTAAGTAAATTACGTAAATTTATAGTCACATATAGTTAAGAATAGTAAAAAAGGACATTTCATTGGAGAATAGAATATCAGATGAAAACTCATATATATGAACATTAACCAAAAATGTTCCTTTCTATTATCTAAATCAACTTTACTCATATACATATATATATATATATATGTATATATTGTATAACTAATACCATACTAGTATGTTTTTAAAATTCACTTTAAATAAAGTTTTATTTTGACTTTTTTTATTTCTTGTTTTTTTTTTCCACTCTGATAATTTTTTTCTGTTTTTCTTATTTTTCTTATTTTTTTTTTTTTTAATTCCATTAAATTGAATTTTTTTATATTTTCGTTTTTTTTTTTTTTTTCAAATAGACTTATTTAGTTTTATACACATGAGTATAGAAAATATCATCACATGTATTTGTTTAAATTTAATATAAGAGACTTAAAGCAACATCGTTGAATCATGTTAAAATAAGTCTAGTGATTTTATTTTGTTTTTTGTTTTTGTTTTTAATTTTTTTCTTTAGTTGTTTTTAAAAGGAGGACTGAGAACAGAAATGATAAACCTAAGCTTCAAAAGATATTTAATTGATTACTGAAGAATTTTTATTACTTATATGTTGATAAAGAAGTATTTTGGTAAAGCATATTTGCATTAAATCGGATATCGCTCGGTTCTGGATTTGCTGAAAGTAAGCTTTAATGAACAAAATTTACCTCACTTTTAAATTTATTACGCAAAACATATGAATGATAGTAAACACTACGATTTGCTGAAAGTAAGCTTTAATGAACAAAATTTACCTCACTTTTAAATTTATTACGCAAAACATATGAAACTATCATCTAAACACTACGAAACAAATAATTTTAATTTGTAATTTATTTATTTTTTATAACCAGCCAAAACATTATAGGAAAATACTTTAAGCAC
This sequence comes from Argyra leucocephala, assembly GCA_963942445.1. Classification (NCBI taxonomy): domain Eukaryota; kingdom Metazoa; phylum Arthropoda; class Insecta; order Diptera; family Dolichopodidae; genus Argyra; species Argyra leucocephala. Next base: position 20,278,903 of record OZ012680.1, on the reverse strand, counting down.
TTACGTACCGCTGAGAAGATGAGCAAACGACCACCTATAACAACCAACAACAAGAAATAGGTCACTCGAGTCGTGGTATCAAAAAGACAGAATTAAGTACTAATTGGTTTTCCAGAAGTACCTGAAATATCCACTTCTACCTACCTACCTACCCTACGTACCGCTTGTTTGAGATAGAATATAGGATAGGATAAATTGGTAAAAAATGTAAGATAGATCAGTATTAGGAGGTTGCAGAATAAGCGTATTAATATTTTCCTTAAATCATTGCAAAATCTTGTATATAATACACAAGATGAACGACGTGGAAAGTAAAAAAGCAAGAAAAATTTAATAGTAAATTATTTACACCACAAAAATATTAAAATTTTAGCAAGTTCTTGGTGCTGAATACTTAAAATATTTCAAATAGTTACACCAAATAAATTACGATTATTTCCAAGTTGAGCGACATCTATATTTTAAAATAAATTACAATCACAGACACTTTTTAAAAAGGCTTCATAAAAATTCTGTCATTTTAAATAAACACACAAGCTTATAGAAAAAAGTACAAAAACAAAAACAAAAACACAAACAAAAATTGAAAACAAAACAGAAAAACAAAAATGACAAAAATTCAAAAATGATATAATAAATGTTAGTTCATCTGCTTCTGCTATTTAAAAAAAATTATATATACAGTAAAACACGGTTATAGTCATTCGCTCAATTTCAGTAATATTTCTGACTATAACCGTTTTGTGACTAAAGGCGTATTCAAAAAACATAATTGCATCTTTATAAACAAAATCAAATTCAATAAAATATATTTCGCATAACAATTTTAAACTTAAATTTTATTCATAAATAGGAATTCTGTTATATAATCATAAAATATACATATTGTAATAAAAACAGAAAAAGACAATATATAAATCAGTTTTTTAATAAAATAATTCACTTTTGACTTATTTTGTTGTTTTATTAAAAAAAATTGGCGTTATATTTTAATGTGACTTATAAACGACATCGATTGTATGATATTATGAAATACTAATTACTTTCTTTCAAACAAGTTGTTGACTATTGCTATAACAGAATTGTGACTACAAACGTTTTTGACTATAAACGAATTCAAATAAATCGATCTACTACGTTAAGAGTAATGGGATTTTAAGTTATATTGAAATAAATATTAATTTCGTCATAAAGTATTAGGTATTATATTTTAATTTCATTATATATATATATTCAAGAATCAAGCGGCCCAGAAAACAACTACAATTATACAAAAACAAATATTTTTTTTTATATAAAATCGTACCGGAATAAACTGCTTCTGTGCAATTGCACAAGGGATTCACTAGTATAAATTAAATATGCAAACTTTCTGATTATATATTTATTTATATATCTAGTCATTAAATCGAATGCAAAAACTTTATTAAGCAAAAACTAACTCGTATTAGTACTAAAAAACCGAGCTTATTATAATGCAAGTTGGACAAAGAATTTCCGGTGAATAAAATTTCCTTGAGGTTATGTTTGATATGCTAAATATTAAATTTTTATTACTTTGATTGATTTTGGGTTTTAATTGAAGATTATAAAGTGGAAGTGGGATGATTAATTTAAATTGGAATGGCGTAATTTACCTTAAATAATTCAACTAGAAAATACCGTGACATCGTAAATGTATCGACAACGTCGCCAACACATTGACGTATGATCTTAAATGTCAAAAAAAAAAATTGTTTACATTGTCTCATGATCGGTAATTAATTTGACAATGTATCCGTGACTCAATTTGATGACGCGGGTTGTTAAACAATGTACCCGAAAATTTTTCTTATATGCTGTATAGTTTGGTACAGTTGTATTGAGTTGTTCTTATTAAGTAAACACTAATTAAAAAACATAGAGAAAGAAAACATTTTAAAATTAAAGAAAATTAAGTATAAATTTTAATTCGTGTTTTAAAAATAAATTTCAAAATATTTTTTTGTATTTTAATTTACTTTAATTTTAACAGGAAATGGATTCATGGAAGAAAGATGCTTTTAAGTTGCTTTTAAGATGCTTATTAACCATAAGGCAAAAGCACGAAGAAGATTTTGCTTACAAAAAAAAAAACAAAAAAAAAATTGTTTACGAAAATTGTCCATATTAAATTTTTCTTTCACAAAAATATTTCACAAATTGGAAAATTTATCCACAAAATAGCTATACACAAATATATTTTGACATTTGATTTGACGTTTATTTCATAGACAATGTCAACACAACACACAATGTTAACAGTTTTTTTTACAGATTGCATTTGTACGTACATTGAATCGCTTGAAATTTTTTGGATACATTTCCGAAGTCACCGATATTGATAAGAAAGCTTAATATAAAATTTTCAGTTTTCAGTTAATTTCGCCTAGTTTTTTTTTTTGTGGAGTAGAGGGGACAAAGAAAGATTTATATTTATATTTTAAGATATATTGTTGATCTTCGTTTTCAAAACTCTGTAGAAACTGTCGTTTGAACTCTTCAAGCGACATTTGCTGGAAAAAAAGTGAAGAAATATAATTAAAAACCGATAAAGAAGAAAGCCAATGTACAAGGTACAATTTTTATAGCAATATGCTCTTATATCAACTAGAATAAGGCAAAATTGATACTAACACCTATTATCAATAATCTTTATTCAACTTGGACATGATTAAAAATATAATTTACAGCTATTTTGTGATACCAAATTGAAAATTTGCTTCTTCTTCTGTGTTGCTACACCTAAAATATCAAACTTGGATTTTCTAACAATAATTCTGCAATCTTCTCTAATTCTTACTACTTTGTTCCAGTTTTGTTTACTTCTCAGATCCATATTTAAACTATCTTATACCCATTGAGCTTTTGGTCTTTTAAGTCTTTTCTTTTACAAGCGGCGGGATAAATGATAATGATGACTTAGTTTTGTAGGTAGCCACTTGTTTGAAGGGCCGCATATTATAATCTTTGCTAATTTTCCTTCTTTTTACTATTTCCAGTTTCAATGTCTAGTGAGATTAAAACCTCGTTTATAGGGTTTATAGTAAATCTATATCTATTCTATATATTTTATAAAATTGAATATACTGCAGCCGTTTAACATAATATTAATGACTTATGGCGGACAGTAACATTAAAATTTTTGTTAAAAAACGACACCGTATTGCTTTGGAAACGAAGAAATGCAAACTGCAGAATCATAAAAACAAATATGTATACATTGAAAAAACTAAAGGTTTGACTAAATCCATAAATTAATTCCATGTTAAAAGTATATAAGGTAGGTAGGTTAGATATACATACGAGTGGCTACCTGTGTCCGCTTACTTAGACCAAGGAAGTCCATTTGATACCATAGAATTTCGATTCCCCGCACAGATCCTACTCTTGTCAATAATCAAATAATTAATTCAAGTTGAAGTATTTGGGTGGGAATGTTTTCAGCTTACAACATAATGAAATTGAAATATTCGTGACCACAATCCACACTCACACACCAATCCGTGGCCAGTTTACACACACCAATCCGTGTATTTACACACATCCGTGGCCATAAAATGTGTGTAACAACAAGCTGTATCTGACATTATTCAAATTAAATAAATATTAACTGATAAGTAAAACTGACGGTCTTCTGGTAATGGTGTAATAAACGAAATCGATTAATATATTTAATAAAAATTTGGAAACATACCTAGAGTTTTAATATTTATTTAATTTACAGGAGCTATGCAGCTTTATTTCAAAATTGTATTTTAATTGTATTGATTCTGCATTTGACACCTCTCAATTTCATATTTCTATATGTGGGTAATCGAATCTGTAATGGTCCAGTCCATATTGTGATGTGGTAAATGTGATTGCTAATAGGCCAAAATATTACATAATGTCAAGGCCCCAATGGATTGTTGTGGCTGTTATCTCAGTTAAACTATATTAACCTAGTTTGATCTCAACTTAGCGCACAACCCTTTCTACTACAAATTTCAATTATTCTTAAATTTCAACCAACATAAATTATTTTAGATCCGTTTTACGATTATGATAATGTAACAATTACGGTAAAAAAAAAAAAAATAAGTCATTTTTATTTAAAAATAATATTTTAAAAAACTTTAAATTACCTCAAATCTAGTTGCATAGCAACAGAAATAATAAACTTTGTTAAATGGAAATTTTGCCATTTTTCTTTACACTTTCTATCTTAAAAACTGTTTTATTTAATTTTTTTTTTAAATAAAATTTTCCTATTTTCTATGAATCTTTTTTTTTTTTTTTTGGTTTTAATGTATTAAACTTTAGTGGATTTAAACACAAAAACAATAATAAAAAAAACACCAAAAATACAACTAACTTTATGATAACTCTACAGCAAAAACACAAAAAAAAATGCTCTAAGTACATTTGCAAGAAAAAGAACACATGTTGTTGACCTTCTGTTCCCTTGGGAATTTTTATTTTTAACACTTTTTTTTTAAAAAATACTAAACTTTGTTTTTGGGTTTTTATTTTATTACTATTTTTTTTTTGTTTTATTTAAATGAAATGGTCTGAACGGTCATGGCAGTGTCCTAGAAGTGAATATTTTAAATAAACGAAAAGTTGAACACTTAGGTGAACATTTGGAAAGTGAAACAAAAAAAAAATTTTTGAAAAAAATATAGAGAAAGTGTGTTGTATTACTGTTCCGTCTTCTGGCCCAATTTTTTGTTTTTTTTTTTTTTGGTTTTGCAATTTAAAATTCATTTTGACGAAATTTTTAATTTTTATTTTTTTTTTGTTTTTTCTTCACACTTTGTCACTAATGTCATGCATGTTGAAGCAAAAATATTGTTTTCACAAGTTTTTATTTGTTTTTTTTTTTTAAATTGTTTTTCTTTTTGATTTTTTATGTGAAATTGGTGTTGAGTTGAATATTTAAATTTCAGGTATATAAGGTATATTTAATTTAACCTAAGGTTTATTTATTTTAATCATTTCGGAACTGACAAAAAATTGGTTGCCATACTAAGAAATTTAGAATTTTACTATAATCGCTGATTAGTACACTTTAAATGATAGTGTCAAGCGATGGTGTTCGTTAATACTATTAATTGGAAATTTTGTTCAACCGATAGTAATTAATGGGGCTAGACTACAGTTCGGGTTATATACATAAATGGGGCTTATTAAACGATGTCAGCAGTCATCGTCAACACAGATTAATACTATATTAGCTTGCTGTTACACCTTTGGATGCTGGAACAGTTAACAAGAATATTTCCCATTTCGATTTTGATTTAAACTTGTTTTGCTATCACAATTTTACTTTTACCATTTTGTGTATCACAAAAAAAAATTATGAAGCTAACAAATATTTTGATTGCCCTTGTCTATAGATTTGGGAATTGCATACCGTACGGCACATAATTTTTTGTCTGCAAATTCTCTCTCGGTGTCAACACAAATATCCCAACAACAATTTTAGTTTGTTTAAAAGAGAGGAGAGAGACAAATAAAGGAAAATATATCAGTTGACATCGTCTAATAAGGCCAAATAATAATGATTGTTTGCGTCAAGCCCAAGACCTTCAAGAGTCCAACAAATAAAGTAAGTGAATAATAAGCAATGATGATTGTTTAAAGGTGAAACTTAGAGCAGTTTTTACATTGCAACTGAATTCTTATGTTTGTCTGCTTTCTTTTTATACGTTTCAGTTTGAAATTGCATTCTTTGAAATTAGAATTTGGTCATCTTTATAAACTAGAATTTGAAATATTAATTATTTACGATAAGTTTGTCAATTTACATAGACCCATATTGACCCAAATCCGATGTTCATGATAATAATCTAAGTTATTCACGATGTTTAGAAATTTATCATTAAATTTCATATTATTTATTTTATTTATAAGCTTTATTGTGGGCTTATCAACCACGAGGGCTTTATTAAGGTATCATTCTATAATTTGGTATTATCTAAAATTATCTAAATTATTATATCTAGAAATGTATTAGATATAGCTATTTTAGAAATCCCACCCCATGACTCAGTTCTTGTCAAGCCCGGTAATTTGGTACTTTACATTGTTTTCATAACAGTTCTAAGCTTCTTTGCCCTTTGTAAAATCAATTTATTCCTATTTACGATATACCTACTTATTTATACTTTTTTTCTTAGGTATAATTATTTCAGTTTCAAAATTATTCAATAAATTACCATAAATTATTTAATTAAATTGTATGTTATAAACTATATGTTACGTATATTTTATTTTTTTATATACTTTGTCAACCAAGCTAAGCTGCTACCTGGTCTAATAAGTTCCTAGATTATATAACCGATATAGAAAAACGTCTAATTATTAATGTCTAATTTTTATTGTTTTTTATGTTGATAAAGGAATATTCACCAGTATCTTCTTCTACTGGATGTCTGCGATTACATTTCTGAAGCTCTCTCTATCCTGCGCTGCGTGCATTAGTTATCCCATCCATTGTCTGATGCTTGTCTTCTACCAACACGTCCTTTCGTCTTCAATTTTACCTTGCAGAATCAGTTGTAGATTATGATATTTGTCATTTCACATCATATGACCCAGATAAGTTGTTTTTCTGCGTTTGATATGGTTAATAACAACTCACTGTCTCTGCATATTCTGTTTGGAACCTCACTATTGTTCATTCGATCTACCCATGATATTATATTCAATATTCTACGGTATACCAATATTTCAAATGTTTCACAGTTCACGGTTATTCATGGTCGTTATTTTCAGTGTCCTCGTTCCCGTATCAACCCCATGTTGCCGTATCAATCAAACGAATCAGATTTGTTACATAGAACTTTTTTATATTGTACAGCAGTATACAATGCGTAAATGTTAAATGTATAATTATAAGCTATAAGTCTTTGGGAAATTTATATGCTACTCTTTTATCCCAGTTGAAGTTTATAATATGACTAACGGCGATTAGTAAATTAAATTATTCCGAAATTCATCATGGTGTATGGTAAACATATTTCATTTTATTATTAAATAAATTGTAAGAAATTGATCAAAGACATAACGGCATAATATAGAATTAATCGAGCCAAGCTTTTGGTTATGCTTATGACAAAAATTTAATAGGAAGAAGCATTATAGCATTTAAGAAATAATTTATCTAAATGGAGTCAATTGCAAAGGCAAATAGTTTTTATCTATAGCTATCTTATTTAAGCTATCAACGGTGAAAGTGATTGTAGTGTTGAAATAAATGCAAGAATCAGAGAAAAATTGTCGCTGGCTTGATTTAATAGGCTTGATTTAATAGGCTTGATTTAATATTTTGGTATTTAGCTACTTAATGTATTAACTTATAAATAGCTGTAATTTATGGTTGTGGAACGTGTATATTGAAAAAAGTAGATAGAATCAGGCTAAGAGTCTTCTAAAGAACGATATTTTCCAACATAAGATGGCTACCAAATCCGTACCAATGAACAAAACAATGTTGTATAACGATAAAAGCATAGTATAGCAAATAAGCTACAGTGAAAATCGTTTGTGTAAAATGTTTAAAATCCATCCACAGGGTTTTCTACGTCAAGTGACAATATCAAGATTAAGGGGTCTCGATTATTTGAGAATTAATACAAAGAAGCTAGGTGTAACTGGATAAGATGTCCTGAAGATCATCAGTTATGTGTAGAATAATTTTGAAGGATGTCAATTATATCGAAGAGCTATATAGTACCACAGAGAAAGATAACAGAAAAATTGATAGACTTGTCTTTCTTCTTGTCACATTTTTCTATAGTAAGTATACAAATTAATACACAGTCTTGATCAATTAATATTTCAGTTTAAAAGAAGGTAATCAATTTTAATGAACTAATTTTTGTTACTACTATGAACTGCATTGACTGTTTGACTATTTTAGAAATGTCTCAAATATTTTTGACTATCCAAATTAAACAAAAATAGTTTGACTAATTTTCAAAAATTTTCTCTAATTCTATGCATTTTCCTTTTCTCTGAAGCATTACACTATTTTCGTTTTCATTACCGTTATATACAATTATTATTGTAATTGATTTAATTATTACTTTTTTTCTTATTTTTTAACTTGAAATGCAATGGCAATTAGCCAATTAAAAAAATAGCAAATTTCAAGCCTAAACTAAAACAAATATAAGCAAAATATACCTAACCAGTAAAAGGAATATTATAGTACAACTAATAGTAAGATTGAATCTCAGTTCTTAGTTTTTAAGTGCATTCTGTCCACCACTTTAATTATTAGCGTACAACTACTGTCTATATACAGCAAAGAAGAAACCAAGTCTTTGTTTTATACACATTCAACCTTTGGAGAAATATTTTTTCAATATTTTGAAACGAATAAAACCTCCCTAGTTAGCATGCTGAATAATAACATTCATAAACGTTCAGATATACATACATTCTATTTAGGTGTATATTTTTTCAATTCGTTTTAATGATTTCAAGAAAATAAAAACAAGCAAAAAAATTTTACCAATAAAAATATCCTTTGGCAATCCAAATTTCAATGAAAATATTTCATTCTACCTATTTTCAATTTTTATTTGTGTGAACCTAAAAAATTTCTTTGATTGCATCTCATATGCAATATTTTTTGTCTTTCATTTTTTATATTTTTGGTTTGGTTATATACAGTCAGTAATTTCGCGACATCTCTTCGCAATATATTTGTACATACATTCTACATACATATATTTAAAATTAAAAATTTATGTTTGCTTTTCTGTTATTTTTTGTTTTTTTTTTTTTTTTTTTTGGTGGAAAGAACAGCTGTCCTGATGACAAAATTTTATTATATTATAGAATAATATACAGGGTGAATAATATATAGGTCAAAATGAATAAAAAATTGTATGTGTTTATTTGAAGTACTTTAAGAGAGTTAATAATTGACTGGAGAGACTTAAAATAATGGTTGAAAATTTTTGAGGTGTCTTAAGTAAGCTTAAATCATGCATTCTTTAATTCTGTTTTGTATGTTTACCATTTTATGAGTATAAAACCAGGATAACGGCCTTTTTTAAATTTAAGAAATCTGTTATCCTGTAGGTACAAGTTTAAAAAGTATGAAACTAATTAAAATGCACTTTTGCATACATTTTACATCAATTCTATATTATTATTGTATATTCATGTGATCGTTCTAATAAACTACTTTCTTTCTACTCTTTAAACTACTTTCTTTTACCTATTTTATCCTTTATTAAATCAAATACAAATATTCTCTATACTTAAGATCATGTTACTATTAGATTTAATAATAGATTTAATAATAAAATTGAACTTTATCTTATAAATATTTGAACAAGATTATAATTATAACAAAATTTGTATTTTACTCCTTTGAAATAATAAAGAAAAAAAAAGTCCTTCACTAATTCAAATATACCACCTCCCCCATACACATTTTTGTTCATTTTATTCCAAAATATCTCACCTATAGTGGAAGATTGACTACTAATTTGGAAACACCCTGTATCATTATACAATCATATTTTTATAAGCCATATAGTATTTCCTGACAAACAAAGAAAACGAAAAACCACCAAAAACAAAAAGAGAAATTCTTAAAGTATGTAAGTATGTGCATTGTGTATCTGTATGTCAATTTATTATTCCTAGGTATTCAAATAATTTTTATTCAGATTTGTACAATATACAAAAGGATATTTTACATTATTATGAACGTAGTACATCAAATTCAAATATGAAAAGGATTGTTTTTTAAATACATTTAAAATAAAAAGGATTACATTTTTTGTTGTTTTTACCGTAATTGGTAATATTATTTATTTGAAAGAAATATTTCAGAAAATATACAGAGAACAAAAAAATACTAAATTAAATTCATTATTGTATATATATGTGTGTGTGTGTGCATCTGTAGTTAATATATTATTATCAATCAATGAATATTTGTAGTAGAATTCTATTTTTACTAAGCCAACATTAAATACCTATGTATAAAAAAAAAAATGTATTTAATTAAAATAAAATAAATGAACCAAAAATATTTTTCAATTTTAATAGAAATTTACATATAGCGAAGCTAATATTCAATATTGTAATTGAATGTAAACAGGGATGTACAAAGATATTTTAATAGCCTGGAGGTGTACATTAATGAAGTCAATAAAAATAAATAGTTTTTTTTTGTTTTGTTCATTTTTGAATTATGTTTCTAGTAGATTACTTGATTACTGATTTAGGAATTTTGGATTTAAATGCCATTCCAAACCTGATTGTGTTAAAGCCACTAATATTTTTTTTTAAATTAATTTAATCTATGTCATGCCACAAATAAATCAGCTTTAGATTATGTTTTTTTTTGTAAACTTACCACAAAATATTGATTATTTCTAACAAAGAGTTCAGTTAGAGTTCAATACGATCCACATCGAAATGATCCATATAGATCAACGTGACTAAATATTCATAAGCTTAGGCCAGCTGCTCAACATAACTAAACACTCACAGATATAATTTCCGGTTCATATAGTCCAACTTTTATTATAAATTAAATCAAATCAAATATTAATTACTTATATTTCATATTCGCTACATACCTTATTATCATTAAACAAACATAAACTTAATTGTCACGAACTATTGATTACATCGAAATGATCTATGTAGATCAACGTGACTAAACATTCATAGGCTAAGGCGAGCTGCTCAACATAACTAAAAACTCACAGATTTAATTTCAGGTCCTTATGGTCCAATTTTTATTATAAATGAAATGAAATCAAATATTAATTACTTATACTTCATATTCGCTACATACCTTATTATCATTATTAAATATTAGTTAATAGAGATTGCTCGATTAATTTATATAGTTATACCGTAGCATTTGTATATATAGTAGGCTGGTATATATGTTTCACAATTCTCCATAGTAAAACGATAACTGATTATTTTTAATCCCCCTACATGCATGAATGTTTGTTTAAAAATGTATTTATTGATTACTTAATACAATAGTAAAAGGATTACATTTTATCTAATATTTTGTATATTAAAATTTAAAATAGAGAAATTCTTCAAATATTTTATCGAATAAATAGATCTACTAATCGAATTTTATTGTAAGATTATTATATTTTTAGTTAATGAATTCTTTAAAAATTATTTTAATGTAGAAATTACTTATCATAAAATTATTATATGAAATTCAATTTATTATACAGTAATTTCTCGATAGATGGAAATTTTTTGCTCCAACAAAAATGTAAATGTATATTAGATTTGAATCAAATTCTAAGATTTGCAATTCAATTAAAGAAAAATTATATCAAAGGACCTTAGGAATCACTTTTAGAAAAACACAAAAGCTTCTTCTACTTTCGATTGCCCTGTTCAAAGGCGCAGTTACATTAATTAAAACACTTTTATATTAAAAATTATTACTAAACTGAATTCTATTTTTGATTAAATAATTTAATTGTTGTCAGGCTTCCCTTCACTATTAGTTTTTGAATATTTGATTGCAAAAATGGATATTTCGGAATCAACATACAACCTTTATCAGTGCTTGTGACTATAACTATATACTTTAATCCTTTTTTTTCTTTTTATATCCTATTATCCCTACCAGATACTTATTTTACTTGTACTTTTTCAAATTATTTTATTAATTTTAATAGCGAGGAGTATCCCTAAATTATTATTGAATCTATTGTCTATCTGTACCCTTGAAATTGCTAAACTTTCGTATATGTTTAGTTTGCTTATTTTGTGTACCTTTTTTATTGATCAGAAATTGGATTTATCAATTTTATGATGTTCGTTAGTTATTTGTTTAGCAATTATTGCCAACCTAATTTTGGTAGTACCTCTTATTCTAGCTAATTCGATTTCTCTTAATAATGTTCTTGGAATCACACCGTAATTAGTCGTTTTGATTGCCCTAACTTGTACACAGTTGTGACATAGTATTTTATATATGCCGTTAACTTCTTCCATTTCTTTTTTATACTTTGCTGAGTATACTGCTAATTTTTTGACTTCTTCTAGTTGTTACTAGTTTATTTTTTTTTTTTATTTTCTTTTTCTCAAATGAGCTCAGTCGCTCGTATAGTAGAGTATATAATATAATAATATAAGTATACATATTATATGCAAACAAATACATATAAATATTTAATTTAACAATATAACAATGTAATAAAAGTAATATGTAGTACTAGTACAGTGGTGAGTTGTAAAAACAAATTTAAAATGTAAAAATTTTTATTAAATTCTTAAATTAATTCTTAAATTAAATTAATTTTTTTTAAATTCATTAATCTATAATCTAAAGTAAGCCTAAGCTATATTAGTGACCATTTTTTTTTTTTTTTTTTTTAATTCATTAATTAGTTATTAACCTAAATTAAATATAACTATATTAATGACAAATAGTGTTCATTAATATTTTTTATATACTTAGGTAGTTCATTGTAGTACTTATATGCTAAATCGTAGATGGCATCATGATTATTGAATCTGACTTTTGACGAAATAATTCTGATATTATCAGCTGTTCTGGTGTTGTAATTGTGATTGTCATTATTTGATTGTACTGTGATGATTGTGTTTATATTTTTTTTAGTTCCAAATTGTCTTTTCTATTATGTTATGAAATGTAAACTATTTTTGATGTTTGACTTCAAGAAAAAATTTAAAAGTGAATTTCATGCTAAATATATTTTTCTTTGTAATGTAACCATAATTTTGATTCCGATTAAAATATTTTTGATTAAAATTTATTAAGCCGCATATATTGAACTGGTTGTTATAATTTTAGTATTATGGTTACGGTAAAAATTAAGCATTCAAGTTAAGAGCTACTAAATTTGGATTTGCTTTGCAATTATTGTTTATTTTTATTAACTACACAACTTTTTTTAAGTAATTTTTCACACCACTAATGTTGTAACATTTTGGTTTCTCTATCAAAGAAAATTTTCGAGTTGAACTAAATCGGGCTAAATTAAATCCCTCAATCTCGAAATATCAAAGTGCAAATTGTATTAAACGCCCAATCTTATTTTTGTGAAAATTGGCAATATTGAATTTGGAGAAGAAAATGCTAACAACCTCACCTCAATTGGGCTTGTATAAGAAAATATTTATAATGTCTCTTTCTATGACCTACATATGTATAGAGATCGGCGTAGTCACTAAATTGAACGTTTGGAAGTATATACTCCAACAAAGTCTTCTATTCGAACCAGAAATAACATGGTCTATATAGAACCGATTACGTAAATTATAATAAATTGTATAAGAATAATCACAATAAGTTAAATTTACGGTTGCGATGATTTTTATACCAAAACCAAACTTATTCAAAAGGTTATACAATAAGGTTATAGCCATACAATTTATACGTAGTAATTTATATTAAGTTGTCGACATAATAATTAATATAAATCAATTTTCTCCACTAATATTACGGGAAAAATTAAAAAGCTGGCTTTTGACGTTAGAAGTAACGGATCAAGAATATCAAGAACCAATTCTCTACACCTTGGTCAGCCCAATTATGATTTCTAACCACCTCTCAATAATATGGTACAATCCAAGTAAACCTGAAAACCTGACGTTACAAATTAAAACAAAATTATTGCCACTGCATCTTTAATAGAGTAAAAGAAAAAATCCTACCCAACAATAAATTTAACAGTTTAAAAATTCGTTTATGTAGATTTTAACTTTAAAATTATCTGTGAGTTATAAAACTAAATTAAAATAATTTTATTATATTCCAATATAATAGCTTTTTATAAGCATGAATTTAATAACATATTGTATAAACATAATATATATGTATATTTTTGTATGAATGACAAATAAAAAATTGTTAATAGCTATATTGTAAATTAGTTGATTAAAAAAAAATTAACCAAAGTAAATAAAAAGTAAATAAAATGAATTGAAAAACAAGCATTTTTGTCATATTGATAGTAAACTAAACACATACCACTTGTATTTGAATTGTAAATGAATTTCGGATTTATTTTGAATGTAATCTTGGTTGTTAGTGTTGAAATATGAACAAACTTTAACTACCTAAATTACTATATACACATTATATTCTAACCTAATACTGTTTGTAATTGTCAGATTATTGTAATTTATTTTTTTTTTATTTCTGTTTTGTACTTCTAACCTAGGGTTACCACGTTGACTTAAACTACTACTCAAAAAATTCTCTGCACTAATCTCTGATTTCATTAAGATCGGTCAAATAATGAAGTTTTTAGGTAAAAAGTAAAAAAGTAAATATTAACATACGTTAATCCTGCCCAAGTGAAGTTTAAAACAGCCAAACGTGGCTCATCTAACGTTCGACTAAAATACACTGAGTAAGTATTTCAATTTTAAATCGAAATCCTCTAATGTTAGTGCTTATAATTGGGCATAATTTAAATAGTGGTCAATTAATAATAATGTTAATAATAATAATGATTTTATTTTTAAACCCTTTGAAATGTCTCAATATCTGTAATGAATTCAAATTCAAACATATCCTATTACAAAGACCTATATATTAAAATTAAAATTTAATTAATTCTATATCAATTATTGACTATTAAATTATTAATTTAAATCAAATTAATTTATATTTAATTATTTAAGATTTAATTACTGAATCACTGATGAATACTTATGCAGAAAAAAAATAATTTAATTTTAAAATTAATAATATGAATATTTGTATATTTTTGACCCTGGAAGTAGTACAGTAACTACTTATTTATTAATTAAATATTGCTTAATTTGATTTTTATTAGAATCTTCAGAATCATGAAATAATTAACAGTAACAATTAATTTCATAATTAATTGGCCATAAAGAAAGAAGTGGAATACCAAAAAAAAAAATAGTGAGGTTAAGTTTTAGTTGAATTTTACATATGATATAAAATGAAATTATAATCTTATATGTTAGGTAACAATAACAAGACAATATTGTTGGTGATTTCCAGTGTTCTCATATTGTCGCTCTTTGCTAAAGTTTTCCTTCCCTCTTTTTTTAATCAGCTGTACAATATTATTACACAACGTTCTTTTAACCTATACCTTTTAACTAATATAAGCTAGTTAAGCTTTTGATAGTTACAAAGTCAATTAAAGGGGCCAGTATAGTTCACTGATATTGGCTGAAATGAAACTAGTAGTTTCGATAACTTGTACTGATATTACTCAGTTACTGATATGTACTGAATTTTAATACAATTCAAAGCGAATGATGTTCAAACCATTTTTAAATCAATTTTTTTTTTATTATTATAAATAACAACAACTATTTATGTTAGTTAAAAAAAATATTTTTAATGTATTATTAATTTTTATTTGATAACTTATCGAAGAATAATTAAACGAACTTTAATTAAGTTTAACTTAAAATGTTATTATCGGTATCTAACTTTGTGACTTAGCTATTATGATATATTATAATGTAGTTAGTTGTCAACAATTCACCTCAAAATTATACAATAAAAATTGAATTCACCAAAAATAAGGGAAAATAAAAAAATAAACCACCACACCGCATACTTTTTACAAATATCAAAAGAGTGCATATGAGGTACATATTTATTGTGGGAAGTTAAGGTAGGTAAAGATAAATATTAAGTTTTCTTAAAATTTTCTTGTATCGTTGTAATAAATTTATTCTGCATACATTACTATATATTTTGATTTGTACAATTACAATCGGGTTTAAAATAACTTATGATTAGGAGTATGAATAAAAAACAAATAAAACAGACCAGCACAGTAAATTCACATTGCATTAAAATATTCATTAGTAGTATTTTCAATTGAAAAACAACTTATTGAAACTCAAATTTTGACATAGAGATCTGTTGAGTCCCCGTCATTTATTCATTCAATCCAAACAGGTACACAATTTTTACACAAAAACTAATACTTAAACTTGAATTATAATTACTCAACAGGGGCCCCTAGTATACATATAATACAACACTTCTGGTCAAAAACGCTAAACGAGTTAGTATAGTACACTAATATTTTGTTTACTTTCATACTTTCTTTACAATTTACCGTCCTTATAATGCTTTGTTAATATTAAAGAGATATACTCATCACTTAATATATATATATAACCTAAATTAGATTTATTTCAGACAAATTTGATTAATATTGTCAATTATGATAAAATAATTAAAATTATTTTTTTTTTTAATTTAATCTTTCACTTTAATCTAATGTTTAAAATGTTTCATCTGATTTGTTTATTTTTAATAAAAATTGAAAACGCGACTAAGCTTAGACACGTTCACTCACCAACAGTTTTACAGCCATTTTTTCTATTAATATCTACTGGGTAATTTTTCTGATCAAATCAAGTACTGATCAAAGCTTAGTATTACTATTGAAGAAGTTAATTATATAAAGTAGAAATAGCAAGGAGATTTCACATCACAGAGAAACGTTTTCCACAAATTTGTAATACAGCCAACCAAGACAATGATATACAAATATTATTTTATTGTAAAAACCTCTAAAGTATGGAACACACATTTTAAAAGATATAAATTTTATATTATTGTTCACATCCACAAAAATACGATTTGAAAATGTTCAAACGACAATTTAACAATTAAACCTAATTTAACCTTTTCTTTAATATTATAACTATTAACTTTAAACTTTTATCTTTTAATTATATTCAATTATATATTATTTACTAATGAGCTAAAATGGTGCGGAAACAGGATATCCCCTTGTTTTAAACTTAATAAAAAAATAATTATATTTTGAAATGTTTGTATAATCTCTTCTTTTATAGAAAATATATTTGAGTTGTTATGTATTTTAACATTCTATATTATTTTTAATAAACAGGATATAACCTTGTTTTAAACTTATTAACAAAAAAAAATTATATTTTTATATGTTTGTATAATCTCTTCTTTCACTGAAAATATATTTAAGTCGTTACGTATTTTAACGTTATTTTACATTTTTTATTGTTACGTGCCTGTTATACGACTTATACATGCCACATGCTAGGTAATATAAGTAATTTTATCATCTGACTATTAATCAAAACCCGGCAGGATTCGAGTCCTGTTCACTGCATGAATTTTTAATTAAATTCTTCTGTAATTATTTATAAAATAATTGTTGAGACTATAATCTAGTAATAAATTTTTTTTTATACAATTCCAAGTCTATATGGGATAAATATCCTACTTGCTATTATACAGAGATTGGGCATACACAATTATATACAATAAATAGTTTTATCTACTTTTTATGATATATCTACTAATTTGAATGTGGAAACTATATCAATCAATAGCATATATTTCTATTTTAATTTAACCCAATGACAAAAAGCCGTTCTTCGCTATTTTTTTGTGTTCGTCGATAATCAAACATCCAGCGCGTTATTAAATAAAATAGAACTAAGAATATATTTGCGAAGGACTAGTTCCTGATGGTAGCATAATACCTTTGTACATTTACTATAAGTACACTAGTAAAGCAAATAAATACTAGTAAACATAGTAAAATTGCAGTAGAAATGAACAAATTTTTTACACCAACTAAGTGATTGACAAAACAAACACCATACTGGTTTAGTATAAGTTTTTGATTTAGTGTTCATTTGTAGATGATTAACGATTATTAACTAACGACTTAGAATTGTGTTTTCGAACGATAATTGGGATGTTATCGTCTATCAAAATGTTAATCTTAACTACTGAATTTTACTGAATGGAGTGTATTGAAGATTAATAATATAAAAATTCATATTTTAATTTAAAATAAATTTTAAATTTGATATTTTACTTAATTCATTTAATTTTTCCAACTATTATCATAACAGCATGATTTAGCTAAATTCAGTTAAAATCAAATTATTTTAATTTTAATTTTGAAATAAAATAAAATTTTTAATTTAGAAATATTCCCCCAAAATTTATAATAACAATAAATATTGTAATTAAAATATTTACTTACTGATCAATGATTATTCATTTAATAAATCGATCAGTTTAATATTATTGTTTAAATTTAATTTAAATAGATTTCAATTAATTATATTTAATTTTTTTTGTTTTTTATTTTTAATATTTATGTAATATTTTATTTATAACACTTTAATTTTTCAATTTTAAATTCAGAATAAAACTATTAGCAATTATTTTCTCGTTTTATATTTTTATTTTACAAAATATAACTAATTCTAATAATTATTATTATTATTTATTCCTTTTTTTTTAATTAATTTATTTGTATAAAAAAATTTTTATTTTTTTTTATTTTTTTACTGCACAAACACTGTTGATATTTGAATAATTTTTCTAAATTTAATTTAATTTAATTTATTTTATTTAATTAATTTTATTATTATTAAATTTTTATTTTTTTTTTATTTTTTGATTTATTTAATTGAACTGATCATGTTATTGCATATACAAAATTAACAAAGAAATATATTATATATATATATATATATATATTATCTAAATAAATATTCAAATTCAAACACAAAAATAAATAAATAAAAAGAGAAAAATATATATGTATATAATATTTATATATTTTTTTATTTTGTTGTTTTGTTTTTTTTTTTTTTTTCTTAAATTATTTTATCCGAAAGCTTCCATTTGAGAAAATTTGACTGAACTAAACCGCGTGGAAAGCTGTTTGTAACTGAAAATATTATCAAAAAGTAGCGGCAATAATAGAAAAGAACCTCAACAATAGAATAGTGTGTACCAAAAAAAAAAAAAAAATAAAAAAAAAAAGTTTCGTAAATGTATAAATGTATGTATATGCATAAAAGGAAAATATAAGAAAAACAAAAACAATAATGATAACAACAATAACAATAACAGTAAGAAAATGTAATGAAAATAACCAACAAATTGATAAAATGTATAAATTTTACTGTTATAACAGCAATAACTTTCTATAAATGTACAATAACAGTAGCAATAATTGACAACAGTATAATCATACAATTTTTTGTTTTAATTTTTTTTTTTTTTTCAAAATTTAGCAACAATACAAATACAAAAAAAAAATGTTGTTATCATCAACAAGACCAAGAAGAAAGTTAGTTTTTCAAATATAATTTTCTAATACAATATTATAGATACAATAATAATTATTTTAACTTTCAAGAGAACAGTAAAAGTGGAATGTAACTTTCAAAAAATTTAACATAATACATACATAAAAAAAATACAACTAGCTATTTTCTTTTTATCAACAAAATGCAAAAGAACTTATCATTTTCTTGATACTCAATATAAAGTTAGGTATAATAATATTTAGAAGTAACATTTAAGATGACAGTAAAAGTGGAATATAAGAAAACTTATAAATGTATGAAAAAAAATAATAACACTCTCAAGGATATTTCTATCTACCTATTAACCATTCATAACATTATTATTTTCGTTTTTCTGCAATTTTCCGAAGAGAAATACCGAAATATTTGCATTGGTAACGGAGTATTTTATAAAAACAAAAACAAAAAACTACTCAAAAATATTGCATCTGAATTGGTAAATTAATAATTTGTAGCATCCACATTTTTGTTATTCTACTACAATACCAAATACATTATTTTCCACATTTGCATGATAGTAAGTTAAGACTTGAATATTACATTTTGTATTGTGTAATGTTTGCTCTTTGTTGTCTGCATTTCGAATCAAAGTAAATTTGGAACAAATTCCACATTACTCATATTTACAAGTTATATTTATATTAATAAATACAATCCACTTTTTGATTTTTCTTTATCAAATTTGAATAACTCTTCTTCAATGTTACAACATTTTTGTATGTTATCAAAATACATTTTTGTAGTTGCACTCAAATTGAGATAAACAGAATCCACAGAAAAGAACAAAATTTATTTTGTTTATTTGATGAAGGAAAGGAGTGTTAAAAGAAAATTAAAGTTGAATTCTCATAGCGCATGCGTCCTAATAAATACAAGTGCTAATAAATATTGTTTTGTTATCAATAGTGGTACAATTTATATTTTTTTTTTTTTGTGTAAGAGATAACAATTTTTTTTTTTTTTTAAATTTGTAAAAGAAGTGTGGTTTTTATTTTGCCGTTTTGTGGATAAAGTTTATAATAACGGTTGTTGTTGTTAGATTTACAGTTAGGCACTTTTTTGCGGTAATTTAATGTTATTGTATTTTTTTTTGTTTTTGTTTTCTTTTTTTCGCTTGTTATGGTTATTCCTAAGCACGTTGTGTATGTACTTTTTGTTATTGTATTCTGCAATTTTATGTTTGTTTTTTTTGTCTTTTATTCGTACTTCCTTTGTTTGTTGCGACCACCTGTTATTGGAAAAGAAAATACAGGTGAATTCATTGTGGTTTGTATACTGTTTTATTCTCCTCGATATCTTTTACAGTTGATTTTTATTTTTTTTTTTTATTACTTACGTTTTTTTTTTTTTTATATTTAAATAAGTGTTATATTGGTATATTGAATGCTTTTTTTTTATTTGTTTATATTTTGTTCGTGTTAGGAATCACTTTATTGAGGTGATGATAAAAAAATGGGAAAAAAGTGAAAAATAAAGGGTGAATACAAAACATGATAAAAAAAGGAATCTTTTGTGCTTCCTCAATGGTTTTTTTTTTATTCTTATTGCTATTTTGAGTTTTATGGGGTTAATATTGTTGATGTATTGAAGAATTATTAGCTTTTGACTTTATTGTTATTTAATTTTATTTTTATTTTTTATTTTTGTTTTCATTGTAGTTTCCGGTGGTGATGATTTTACATTAAACTGTTTCTGTTAGATTTTCTCGGGTGGAAATTATTTAAGTAAAAATACATTTATTTTGTGGAATTGTAAATTGGGAAGAATTGTGTAAATAAAGATGATATATGGAGTAATAAGTGATTTTATTAACCCTTTAATATTGACAGTATAAATTTAAATATTAAAATCAAGTTACTGATGAGGAGTTGAGATGAACATTGTTGTTTTGAATAAAACAAATTATTGGTTTTTGACGAAATTCTAATAATTTTCTGGTTTGTGGTGAGTATTGTTGGGAGATATTAATAAAAAATTAAATGGTTGCAGTTAAAATAATTTATAATATATTGAAGTGTGAAACAAAGTGATGGTTAAATAGTAGCTATAACCAATTCAATGTTCAAAAATACAGTATAACACCCGAAACGGACTGCAAACACTTTTAATTTAATAAGTGCTTGCAAAATTTTTGAAACCATAATCAAAAATAGGCTAAGCAATTTTATTAGAACAAACAATTTGTTGCATAACGAACAATATGGTTTCGAAAAGTATTCTAATACTACTACGGCTTGTCTTAGTTTGATTGATTTTATAACAAGAGGTTTGGATGAAAGAAAGTATGTCGCGTGTGTGTTTTTAGACCTTCAGAAACCTCGTAGACCACAATGTACTTTTAAGAAAATTTAGCGAGATGTATTTTACAACTAGCCAAATGTCCTTCTTTAAGTCATATTTAACAATTCGCATGCAAATGGTTAAAATAGGGAACGTAATAAGTACAAAAAAATTAATTAAAAAAGGTGTTCCACAGGGCTCAGTCTTGGGGCCGGATTTCTTTAAGCTGTATGTTAATGAAATATCTTTCCTTAATCTGAAAGGACACATACAGTTATATATGCCGATGATGCTGTCTTAAAATATTGTGAAAAATCTGAGGATGAATTGAGAGCTGCTGTACAAAACGATTTGAAAATTATAGGGGACTGGTTGAGAAATAACCTATTACTCTTAAAAGTAGACAAAACAAAGGTTCTGTTATTTGATGGTAAAAATTATTTAAACCCTTACTTTACGTTTAACAACACTCCAATTGAGACAGTGAAGAAATTTAACTACCCTGGTTTGTTAATAGACAATAAATTGAAATGGATCGAACATATTGAACATCTTAGAAAAAAAATTACTTCATATGTATTCATACTTCGACGAATTCGACATTATCTGCCAAGAAATGTACTGAACATAATCTTCAATTCATATATCATGTCTAACATTATTTATTTAAACCCTATCTGGAGTAGGGCTGATCATTCAATTATGAATAAATTAAATACAATACATAAAAAAGCTATAAAGTTTATAAATTTTTATCCGGCTACTTATCCTACTGCCTTATTATACTCGAAAGATTATGGTGCCTATTATGTATTTCGATAACGATTACGATTTGATCGAACGAAATGTCAAAATGCAAAATTGCCATTATGTATTTCGATATCGTTCAGAAATTGTCGACGAAATCGATAAATTTTATCGATGTAAAATTTTACCACGAAAGAGACATCGTAAGAGAGATTTTGTACAAATTATTTCAATTTTGAATTGAAAGGATAAAATAAAAGAGATACAAATATACTTTATATTATTTTATTTATATTGGACACTTGGTGTTTTGTCTTATATTTATGATATTTTTTGAAATAAAAATAAATTTAAAAGTTGAAATGAGAGTAGACATTTTACTTTATTCTTCATAATAATTTTTGATTGAAATATAAACTAATTACAATAAAGTATAAACTTATCAGAATTGCATTAATGATCAAAAATAATAGTAGAAAGCTATAACATAAATGTTGTACGTTTTGCTTCGGTGATTTAATTTGAATAAGCTTTCCATCTACTGCTACAATTATTTCAGTAATTCTGCTTTAATCATAAAAATAATGTTTGCCTGACTTTTTTCTTCTAGTGCGTAATGGAATTTGATCCATTTTGCACATAATTATAAACTGCAAATATATATAAAACTTCTTTAAGAACAAAAAATTAGCTGTGCTAGTCCGACATGAAAATCATTTCCTACGTTGAAAATCATTTGCTTGGTACAAACCGCACAGAATCTTAATACACTAACCAATTTAATTATATTTGGAATCGACGTGTTACTTATTGGCCATTTCAATTTTTGTCCTAATTTAATAGTTTTAATAATGTAGATAATAACTCATCAAATTCATGTTTAAATAACATACGTATAATCTTCCAAATCTAGTGGATTAGAATAATTCCGAATATATGTTCGCTTGTTTTTTAATTCTGCAATTTGATAGCGTTTTTCAGCACTATCAGAAATTAAAAAATTTAACTCTGCTCAAATCATTTTATTTATAAAAACTTATAATTTTGTAATTATATTTTATTTAAATACTTTCAACTTATTTTCAACTTAAAAATTTCAAATAGTTATAACACTATTGTTTTGTTTTGTTTTTCGTATAATTTGAATTTGACAGTCAAAGAATCAAACATATGTCATTTTCATCGTATATTTGAATTTTACAATGGCAGCATTTTAAAACACTTTCGATAAAATTTTCATCGAAATACATAATGCCACTAACGATTACAATCGAATAACTCTAACGATAACGATGAACGATTCGATGAAAGTCGATCGAAATACATAATAGGCATCTATGTAAGTCTAGAAAATATTTGTAGGAAAGAGATCTTCATGACTGCATTTAAAATAACAAATAACTTAATAAAACATAATTTTTTTTTAAATAGAATGATAAACATTCACACATATAACACAAGAAATAAAGCAAATTTCTATTTGTCTCTTTTCAAAACTAATAACCAAAAAAATCAATTACCTTTATACTTGTCTAAAAATGTTTAATGAATTACCGAACAACATGAAAGAGATAACTTGCATATCTCACTTTAACAGAGATATAAACAAGTTCCTTATAACCAGACTATAAACAAATTTTATTACCTTATTATTATTATCAATTGATAAAAATTATTATAACAATATCAATGAATAAATACTAAACAGGCTTTAATTAGAAAAAGAAAAAAAAAGGAATAAAAAGAAAATAAAATAAAAAGAAAACAAAAAAGCAAATAAAGTATGTAGTCAAAATTAAAGTTAATTTCTTATCGTATGATTTTGTGAATTTTTTGTTAACTGCAAGCTTTTTGCAATTTGTACTTTAAACTTGGTATGACGTTGTAAAAATTAATTTTAAAGTTATAAGATCACACAGCTGTAAAGCTAGGATCAAAAAAAAAATTATTTGCTACATTTACATTTATTTTTAGTTTAATTGTATTTGTATAAAAATTGAATAAAGAAAAAAAAAAAAAAGTGCTTGTACTAAAAAGCTAGAATCATAATCATTTCAATAGATCTCTTACCACAACGGAAAATTGTCTAATATTTCATATATATTACCACAATGAAAAGTACGTTTAAAACAGTCTGAAAACGGGACTTATAGCAGCCGAACATTTTATTTAACTTGATGCTAAAAAATATATTTAAAACCACGTACATGTCTTTATCACTATTATAGAATGTAAGTGACTTGCTTGATTCTCTAAGCAAACGCTCAGAGCATAATCACAGCATTGCATTTGCGGACGATTTAACAATTTATACAGCAAATTTCAATTTGAAAGTTGCCCAGTATAACCTACAGCAGATATTCAATAAAATAGTTGCATATAGTACACGCTGGAATCTAAAAATTAACTATTAAAAATGCGAAACTGTCTTATTTAGAAACACAACAAATAAGTCAAATAGCACAATAAAAGGAAACTGGAGAAAGTTCTACTTGAAAGCCCCAGATGGAACTAAAATACCCAATTCCAACAGATTTAAGTACTTAGGAGTTTCATACACCAATTTATTCAAATTCAACGAGCATGTTAAAGACCAAATATCAAAAGCAAAAAAAGTCTTAATGGCTCTGAAAAAGTTATTTTTCTCTAAAATCCTGTGTAGCAAAGTCAAGTTACTTTGCTACAAGTCCTTAATTAGGCCAATATTAACATATGGTTGCCCTATATGGTTTAACATAAGTGCTTCTACTATGGAAAACCTAAGGCTATTTGAACGGAAGTGCATACGCGCATGCACAAACCTGAATAGAAAACCAACATCTAACTACACGCATTATTTCTCCAACAAAACAATTTACGAAAATGCAAAAATAATAAGAATCGATAATTTTATCATTCGTCTCATACGTAATCACATTCAAAGAAGTATTACATCAATAGAAAATCCACTAATAAGTCACCCATGGTATGAATCAGATCAATACATATTAAGTACACTCGATTCGGGATTCATTCCACCAGAGGCATTTGTGTTTCTAGACAAACATAATTATATTAAAAATAGTACCTATGTACCTATTATTTATCACTATAAAAGGCACGCATCAAATAAAAAGCTTCCACTAGACTTAAACACTGCTAATTTAAACAATTGTGAAATATTCGTATTTGATAAATTTATTCCTAATTCTGCACAATTAATAAACAAAAATCCTTATTTTTGGAAATGAGTAGGTTAAGCTAGAATAGAATAGAGTAGTTAGTTTAAGTCTAGTTTGTAATATTTAGGTTAAGATTAGTGTAAGTTAATTATAAAATGTAAAAATAAAAAAATTGGTTTTTAGCCGCAATTTTTTTCCAATACTGTAAATCAATTATTAAAGTAAAATTACATAGAATAATTTAAGTTTAAACTAAAAAAAATAATTAAAACAGATAATGTAATATTAACAAATCATTATTAAATTTAAATGGGAGAACTGGTATTTAAACTAGTCATGTACATTGTAATAATTATAAGATGAATTTCGTTTTGTTTTGTTTAGAATTAAGAAATTATAATAAAAGCAAAAATAAAGAGAACATTTAAAAAAAAAAAAAAATCACTATTATAGACGGCCAACATATAGAATGTAACCTGAACATTGTAAAGGCAAATTCACTCAAATATTACATTTCTATCCCAGAAAAGAATAAAAATAATAATAAAGCAATTGTTGTTAAACCAATAACGTAAATAGATTATATTTAACTTTAGAACAGGCTTATGGTATGTTAGTTAGGCCTGGATTTGTTAAGTAGGTTAAGTTAATTTGGTTCGTTTTAAGTTTTTAATAAAACAAATTCAAACAAATTTTGGTTTTTTTGTTAGACTCTTTTTCTAATTATAAAATTAAAATAAAGTAAAAATAAAAGGTTAAATAAAAAACATAGTATAACAACTCATATAGAGTCAGAAGTGATTAGAGAGGTTGAAATAATTATTATACGAAGAAAAATGTCTAGTTATATCGTAAAATTATATCATAAAATTGTTCTAAATAATATTTTGTTGATAAAAACTCAAGAGATAGAATAGATTTTAGGGTCTTACAACTTCCGGTCAAAAATATCTAGGCCAATTTGTCTTATAAAAAGATGTCACTTTATAAAAACATATGCTATTTTTTTCTGATTTTCAATCTGATTATTTTTAATAAGCAACAAAATAAATCACTATGTTTCGGCAGAACACTAATTTTTAAAGCTTAATTCTAACTCCGAGAGGATAAACCATTCCTCTCAATAAATTTTTTGTTTGTTTTAATTTCCAGATTCATCGTTGGGTCTATGATTCGATGCTCCGGTTCATCGGTCTATGATTCGATGCTCTGCAAAACTCATCCGGTATAAATCAAGATATTGATAGCAAAATATTTTATAAAAACCGATTAAAAATAAGATGACAGTGAGTTTTATTAATTTTGTAATTTGTTTGATTTAAAGGAAGTAAATAAATAAATTATTAGCCGTACATCAGCTAGCTATAAAATAGAAAATATTAGAACTATTAGGTATATAAGATAGAAAAATTAAATCATGAGAAATGAAGTAAGATACGTTAGCTATGAAGATATCAAATTATTTAAATTGTTTTAAGCATAACAAAAGTAATAAAAAAATTGTATTCTTCAGAGTGTTTGAATTAGAATTTGTAACACACACAATATTCTTAGTTCTAAAAATTAGCTTAGTTATAACTTCTTGTTGTTGTGTATATATGTGGTATATATAATTATTATAGTACTAGCTTTGTAACCCGTCATAAATGACGGAAGCAAAATAAATCCTAGTTTCTTTTTTTCTTTCATTAGATTCTTTATTCCGAAATTACAGTACTTATGTTTATATCACTTTTTATTTATTTTTATTTATGTTTATATTGGCCTAACACTAATCTTTTTTTTTTTTTATATAACAGAAAAAGAAGTACCATACCAACAAATTTGTATAAAATGTTTGTATTTTTGTATGGTATACTCGTACTCACTTCCATTTAGTTATAATTCGTTAGTTGGGTTCCATTTAGTATAAATTATACCGTATTAGCGTTATTGTGGCCTCTGGGAGAGCAAATTTAAAAATGGGATCTTATTTTCATATAAATTTTGTCTTTTGTATAATATATAGGGATCTTATTTTGCTATATGAATAAACTGATATTATGGTATTGTGTTATTTTTAAAAAAATATTCAAAATTTTGTATCTGAATTGGTAAAATTTACAAAAAATACAAAAACATTTTCATCAATAATTTTCAATTTAAAAAAAAACAATGTTTTATTATCCGGCGTAGAAGTAGAGTTAATTATCCTACTCTACTTCTATCAAGTTCTATTGATTGAACAGTGAACCTGAACAATGAAGTGAAAAGTGAACACTTAACACTGAAAATAAAATAATATTTTTGGAATGCAGCATACAGAAGATACAGAATACAGATACAGCAAATAATAAAAAAAACAAAAAAAAACAAAAAAAAAACAAAAATAATTGTTTTTGAGTGAAGTGAGTTACGCACACAATAATGATAAAAATAAAAGGTAGAAGCAATAAAGTAGTATAATGTATAATATTATACAATACAAATATGCTGATACACATGTATATTATTGTGTATAATTTTAAGTAATAAGAATAACCTTTGAGTAAATTATGTTTTATACCATATTAAACTATTGATTAAATTTCTATTAGTCCTTATTATTATAAATCAAAAAAATTGTTTGTTTTATTTATATTATTATTATTATTTATTATTTTTCCTTATTATTTGCGAAGAAGACTAACAATAAATTAAAAAAATATAGTTCATGCAATCAATTTTTCCTGCAAAGGTTCAGCATGGTAGACAGGGGTTAAAAAAAAGCACCAAAGCAATTTGTATATATATGCATTTGTATACATATGCAATTTGTATATGTGTTGGAGCGTCCCGTCGAACTTACAAACATCCAGATAAATGCAGAATAATATTATTATAAATAAGTATTAGTATAAGTAGGTACAGCAATACTTAATTGGGAATATTATTTTATTAAGAATGTAATTATTTAATTCAGTCTCATAAGAACAGCAATAAAATAGCCTACATATCACTTGTAATAACAAATTTATGCAATATCAATATTGCAAGTAAGTAAGTAAGTAAGTAAAAAACCTTGAAATAAAAAATTCAAAATCAGTGTTCTACCATATTTTAATATAATTGTTAATGGATATACAAAAATATTAAAATCTAAGAAAAACCTCAATATTTTGTGGTATTCCTTACTTACAATCCGAATTCTTTTTTCCTAACATTATTCTATGAATATACCTACAATATTTCAATTCTATAAAATTACTAATTTTTTCTCTTTATTCAACAAAAAAATTTTTTTTATAAATTTAAAAGGCACGAATTAGATATAAATTTTTAATGCATTTTGAAAAAAAATTCAATTTTATTTCTCAAGGTCACAAAATTTAACTACATTAAATAAAAAAAAACAAAAAAAAATAACGACGTTCTCTAAAATTGAAAATTCCTTCATGTGTGACTAAATCTCAGATATATTACTAAAGTAAAACAAAAAAAAAAAAAATAATAATAACCTAACTTAAAAAACTAATTTAATATACCATACATATGTTATGAGAATTTTTGGTATATTTTAGTGCATATAAAGTCCAAAATTTGACCTCCACCAAATACTAGAAAAAAAAAAACAAAAACAAAAAACTAACAAATTTGTACAACGTACGGATATACTAAATTCTGTTGTAGGTTTAATGAAAAACAAATACATAGTGTTTCATTTTGGGATAG
Organism: Argyra leucocephala; assembly: GCA_963942445.1. Taxonomy (NCBI): domain Eukaryota; kingdom Metazoa; phylum Arthropoda; class Insecta; order Diptera; family Dolichopodidae; genus Argyra; species Argyra leucocephala. The sequence continues at coordinate 20,249,867 of OZ012680.1, read as the reverse complement.
ATTTTATTTGATTACAGACAGAGATAATATATAGTTTAATTTATTTAGTTAGGACTAAGTTTGAGACAGACAATAAATAAGTATAGAAAATATATAAGTAAAATTTGAAATAAATAAAGAAAAAAAAATAATAATTGGCAAAATTATTAAATGGAAAAATATTTGGATCTATTAAATAATCGTATATCTATGATTTTTAAAATATGTATATCAAATCAGTATAAGTATATAAAGTAAGTATTTTTAATCAGAAATCAGTCAAAATATTTCTTTCTTCTGGCTCCATCTTTATATTTATTATTTTTATTTTGAATTCCGGCATTTTATATTTTTAGTTTCTAGTAATGGAATTCTGAGTTTAAGAATATTAGATTTTAATACCAGCCCTATTTTATAAAATTGTTTTACAGTTCATTGACATAATTTTAAATCTAACAAATTAAATGTTGATATGAGTGTTACATTTTTACTGTGATGTAATGGTGGATTTCCTCTTCATGAACGAACGTCCGAACAATTTTATTTTACACTATAATTGAAACACAAATACCACAGAAGAAAATTTTATGATTTCCTCTCAATGCGCGAAGGGCTGACATTTGTTATGTAATCAAAAAAGGTTGACGTTTGAAAAATTGTTTACATGCGTTGACATTATTTTTATTAAAAAAATTTAAAATTTTGTTAAGAGTAATAATGGATAATAACATTGTAATATATTTTGCTTTTATCTTAAAATATAAATTATTTGTTAGATACAAAATATTATACTAAAAAACGAAAAAAATTACATTTAATGTCTTTTTCTTAAAAAAACATTTGAAATTCTATATGTGAATGCGTTCATTCATAAATCGAGATAGCAATAAATATTTATCAAATAATTATATATCCATCCTTTTTTTTACTTCGTCCTTCAGCCAAAAGTTAAAAATATTTTAACTAAGAAATTGGATGAAGAAAATTGCCGGAGAGGATTTTTTGTGTATGTGTTGGTAAAATTAAATTTTTTGATTGGTTAAAAAATTTGTCCGGACGTTCGCCCATTAAGAGGAAATCCACCTTAAGACTTTCGCATGTTCGCATTGTGTTTAAATTACATTTCTTAACTATGGTTGAAAAAAAGTCACACTACGCTCTATAATACATTATCAGCGATTAACTATATTGTTATACAAGGTGTAACAACTATAAATTTTGTATGTAAATGGAGCTGTCAAGTATAAAACATTTTCCGGAAAAACACAACAACTCATAGCCGAAAAAATATTGTCAATGTTGTTATATTGATTTGAAATAATTTGTTTACTTATATTTTATAAACAAAAAACCATTTGGGATTGTCAATTTTTATTTTTCTATTATTAAAGCAAGAAAAAATTCGTAGCGTTAACGCTTATTTCTATAATGAGTTATCCGAGCTCTATAACATGTTATACACTCGTAGTATGTCTAATACTATATTCGCATTTAACTATGATTGAGTCCCTAACTATAGTATAAACATAATTTAAGTGCAATTTGTTTTCTTTTTTCATATAAAACTAATCATAACTATAGTTAAAAATAAATCGCACTTAAATTATGTTTATATTATAGTTAGGGACTCAGTCATAGTTAACTCGGAAAATGAGAATATAGTATTATACACGAGTGTAAGTATATGGTATAGTATTACACACGATCTGATAGATTTAAAATTATATTATATTGTATTGTTTTATTTTTGTGCAACCTAACAATGATATTTTTGAAGTTTCAAACAAGTCAAAATGTAAACAATATTAAAGTATACCTAGACCCACATATTCAACAAGATATATTTCAGACAATTAATGGTAAAAATAATAAAAAAAAAAATAAATTAATATTTTATTATTTGTTAGTAAATTTGTGTAATTAAAAAAAAAACAATAATCACCAAAAACTAAAATACACGAAAGAAATATATTTGCCTAACTAAAAACAAGCAATAAACCAAAAATTATTAAAAAAAAAACTTTTTTCCAGATATTTTTTGTAAATTTTACAAATAATATAATGTTGATTTAATTTATTGTTAAAAATTTTAATTTTTATTATTTTTCTTTTTATTTTTAATTCGCATTACTTACAAAATCAACTAAAATTTTTTTTTATAAGCATTTTTCTGCTAACTGTTGTATAAATTTATTATTGGAAATAAGTTTGTAAAAATAATTCGGGTTTTCCCCTTTAAATGCAGTATAAAACCTTTTTCATTAAAATATTCAGTTGGTTTATAATCTTTAAAGTGACAAGACGGATTTGTTGTATTAAGTTTTTGCCAAAATCATTATAAATTCATTAAGAAATCTCTTCAAGTAAGTTGGGAATTATTTATGATTATACATACAAAAATTATAACTTAAGTATTTTTTTGTATAGGTTAAATGTTTTTTAGCTTATTTTGATATCATGATATTATAAGAAATACTTAATAAAAAAATTAGCAACAAAGAAATACCACATTGCAAGGTATACTTTGATTTTTAGATTAGGGCTAAAATTTACTAAATCTCGCCACGGTGTTGCAACAATTTAAAATGAAGGTGAGCGATAAAAATTTGAAAATTGGATCATTACATCGCAAAGAAAGGAATTTCCGAAAAGAAAAGATCTTTTGGATGCTTTTAAGCACTTTTTAACAGATACGCCAAAATAATTGATACACCGAAACGGATACACTCTTTAATGAAAATGGCATTCCAGGAAAAGGTTGGTTAAAATATTTATTACGAAAACATTCAAAAATATCATTAAGGATACTGAATGCTGTAACACCATTCGTTCTGTACAGTTCGCTACAGTTTGTTCTGCAAATATTGCATCTTGGTTTGATAACATTGAAGCATATCTAAAAGAAAATAATTGGATAAGCATCTTGCAAAATCCTGATCGTGTGTATAACGAAACGAACTTTTTGATGTGTCCAAAAAGGAAAACTGTGTTGGTAGCGAAAGTCGCAAGAAATAACTACGAAATAAACAGAGAAAGGGTATTGCCCTTTTTTGTTGCTATTGCAACAGTAATGTTTTATTTTTGTGCTGCTGGAGCCAGGATCCCGCCTACGCTTATCTATTCGTTAAAATTACCTCCCGAAGAAATAAGAATATCTATGTCGAAAAAATTAATATAACTTAAACTAGCTTTTTTGATATCTAACATGAACCTTTTATTTATGTATCGAATATTGAATTGCTATTGTTTCATTTATTTTATAAAATATTAATATATCTCAAAAAATTGTTTGTACTCTTTTATTTTGTTAATAATTATAGGGTATTGAATTAGTTTTGTTTTATTTATTTTTTATTTAATATTTATTTATTTTATTTATTTTGATAAACAATTAAACCTAACTATAGTTTACATAATGCGAACACTTTTTTTCAACCATAGTTAACAAACGTAATTTAAATATAATGCGAACATGCTATAACATTTTATACTTCTTCATTAACAACATTTTATAATCATAGTTAAGTTTGACGTGTAGTTTTTACTTCGTTTTTGCTGTCACAACACCAATATATGGAGAAAATATTTTTGAAAAGAAAAGAAAAGTTATGAATCCAAAATTTAATAAATGAATAAATTTAGAATCTTTTTTGAAAAACTTGACTTAAAAAAAAATTATAGTTATTTTTAAATGTAAATATTATAAATATTTTTTTAAGGTATAGGTGCGAATTTATTTTAATAAATTTTGTTTACAAATTTTGTTTACAAACTTGTTTAATGTTGAAAACACAATCACGATGAATGACGAGTGATGAATAACCAAATTTCGCGCTTAGAGACACAATCACGACGAACTATTGGCGACGAAAAAATTTTTGTGCTTGAAATTTCAAAATTTGTTTAAAAAAAAAAATGGAGAAAAATTTTTAAAAAAATTAATTTAAGAAATTTTTTATTTTGATTTGGATTTTAAAAATGTTTTATTAAAACAATTTTGACCAATTTATGTTGGTATCAATGAATGTCGAAAAAAATGGCGAAATTTTGGTTATTCGTCATTTGTCACGATTTACATACAATCTCATTTATTTGAAAAGCGAAAAATTCGTCGTAATTGTGTTTTCAGCGTAAAGTTCAAAAATATCATTGACAGGATTTTATTGCACATAAATAAAAAAATACGATAAAAATTACGATATTTCATAAAAACAGGGCTGTGAACGTAAATTTAGCATAATTTGAATGTAATTTATTTTTAATTATAATTATGATAAGTAATTATGATTAGTTTTATATGAATAAAAAAAATAAAATAAATTACACTCAATTTCTTCCTCAACGGAGCATATGTTTTAGATCCATCCTTATAATAGAATTGTACACGTACTAGTGGGCATTGATAATTTCGCGAAGAACTTTTGCTTTGAATTTTTCCATGACTGACATGAATCACAATGTAAGAGTTACTGGCTGTTCCATATATGGCTTAAATATGGACATTATAGACTTAATTATGGACTTAAGTATCAAAAGTATACAAAAGATACCCATGCTAAGCATCCCAATTTCTTAAAGGAACCAAATCTTCTTTCTTTTGATCATCACGTTATTCAAAAACGTTTTAAATCCATTAATTTGAATTTTTTTTTTTAATTGTATAATCTGCTTTTCTCATTGATTTTATTTTGTATATTTTATTTTAATTTGATTTACTGTTGAATTTTTTCATAATTTTCATTTATATTTTAGTACTAGTTTTATAACCCGCCATAAATGACGGAAGCAAAATAAATTCTAGCATTTCTTCCTTCATTAAAGTTTTCATTTCAAGTTTTAGAAAAATATGTATTTGCTTACTAATTTATCAATATCATACTTTTATTAGAATTATTAGAATGCTTTTAATTATTATATAAACAGAATATTTGTAGTAAGGTGAAAAATTTTCAATTCCCTAAAGGTTATTTACTTGATCATTTTAACGACATTTTATTTGCCATCATTGGAAATTTAAACATATATCATCTTTTCAATTTAAACATATATTATAGACATTCTATTGTATTCAATTAATTATAATATAAGTTAGTCAAAATTAGTATAATATAATATAAGTTAGTCAATTTAAATTAATATAGAAATACTAAATATTCAAATAATATTTTTAATGAAAACAAAATCTAACTATATAATATAAACTTACAATAATTTTATATTTTTACAATCATAGCAGCGTTCTACTCTAAAATTCAAATTGTAAAATGAAATTAATTAAGACATAATAAAAGTAAAATGTTCTATGGCGCCATCTAAATTTAACACCTGAATGACATGACAATCATTATGAAATAATGGCAAATGACACAGATAACATATGACAAATGACAGATGACAGATGGCATATATATAGCAATAAAAAACAGATACTATGTTTATGACAATTACATGATGTTACAATTTGTATATGTGTTGGAGTATTCCGTCGAACTTACAAACATTCAGATAAATGCAGAAAATTATATATATAATATAAGCATTATTTTTTCTTTATAATTATTCCTATTTTGTTTTATTTTTAAATTTGCCCATCTTATTAAATATGTTATTTCTTTTAAAGGTCCACTTATCTTTGGATAACAGATTGAACCTAACTTTTTCATTTAATCAACTAGGCTAGTTTTAAATTTTTACTTTTACTATATTTAATATTTTTTGTTTTTATAAATTTTTAAGTTAAATCTTGAACATTTAATGTAAATTAGCTTTTGGTTTTGATGATGAGTCTTATTATTATTATTAGCTAATACATATTCCATAACTTGATTCTTAGCTAGTTATTTTTGTTGTGGATGTGCTTTTCTAATATGTTAGTCTTCGATTCAGATGCTATGGTATATATGTATGCTTCGATCCTATCAAATTTTCTTGTGGTATAATTTAATTGATATAAATTCTATCCTGGCATATAAATTGCATTACTACTTTGTAATACATACAATCATTTATCAGACTTGTAGTACATAACTTTAATTAAATCGGCTACTTTCAAAATTTGTTAAAACGAAACACTCTATTTGGAAAATAGTTTATTTTTTATTTTTTTGCTATATTTAATATGTTCATGCACATTTATATATGTATACAATATTATGTATTGTACAATATGTGTCAAGAAATCAAAACTTTTTTACATGCATAGAATATGTATAGAAAAAAAAAGAACAAAAATATCTTAAATTCCATTTAAAATTTCACTTCATTCACAGTTTTTTGTTTTTTTTAGTACATAGGTACTTTTCTATGATTTCTGTCACATCACATATGTAGATATGTAGTATGCATATATATGTATCACATAAGGACATATTCCATCGTTATCTCCTATACCAAACCCCTGAATTGGGGGTTTTTTTTTGTTTTGCTGTTGTTGAATTAAAGCCGTTTTCTTCCTTTATCATCATCATCATCATCATCATCATCTTAGCATTTCAATTTTAATTTTGCAATGTGCAAACTCTAATAAGGAAAAAAAATGTAAGAAATACAAAAATAAAAAATAAAAAGTAGAAAAAATAAAGATGACTGAAAGTATAATGGAAAAATACTTGGACATTTCTCACAGGATTTTATACATTTTTGTTGTTCTTTTTGTTTTAGTATTTTTAGAGTTTTCTCTCATAATACTTATATAATTTTCTATCATGTTACATGAAAAATTATTATAAAACTAGATTTTTATATATTAAAAGTAATGTGAATGCTACAAACTACACATTTTTGGAGTATGGGAGGTGCATAATTCTTATACGTGCATACAAAATATAACATTTTATGTAACATTGAAATCTATACATCTATATATATAATATTATGTATTTATATGTAACATATATAGATTTTAAGGACGCGAAAAATACAATATAATAATATTAAACTGCATATGTTAAGGAAACAAAAACAAAAAGAACAAAAATAGCACACAGAAATTCGGAAAAAGGAAACTGTGCATCATCGTAAATGACATAAAAAAAATAATACAAAAAAAAAAAAATTAAAACAATAATAATAAATAAAACAACAAACAAAACAAAAAAACAATGTATAAAGAAAAACTCATTGGAAATGAAAATGAAATGAAAGAAAAACTTGAAACTTTAAGTATTTTTTTTGTTTTTGTTTTTATTTTACTTAAATCTTTTTTTTTTTAATTTGAATGCGCTTTACTTTTTTTTACATATATATATATGAGTTTAAATACATAGTAAATTCGCTTGTATATAGTGACTGTCAATTAAATTTGTTCAGTTTAGTTTAAAAGTGGTTGATATCATCCATGGTGGTCTGAATACCATGTAATATTATGCAATCATAACGATTTCCTGTGACATGAACTAAATCGTTATCTTAATTAATGGATTAAACCTGTATCCGTAATAAATTTAGAGATGTTGAAAATATGTATTCTAGGGTTAGAGTTATCTCCTAAGTTAACAAACAAATATTTCTTTCTATCACCTGAACTTATTAGACTCGTGTTAATATCTATCCAGAACTGAACATAATAAAAATGGGTTATTCCCCAAATTTACAAAAAAAAACAAAATCCATAATGACTTGAATGAATTTGACAAAAAATTTTTGTTATTGCTTTTATTTATTTCACAATTTATGAACGGTACTGCACGTTTTTATTACATATTTTTAGGACAATGTGTTTTTTTCGATTAATTCAATTTATCAAATTCAAAAGCGAACGAAAATTGAATTATTTTATCAAATTCAAACGGCTTATCAACAGGAGCATATCGAAAACTTGCCAATATAAATCTTGTTTCTCAAATCTCATTTAAAAAATCTCGGTAAAAAGTAGAAATGGAAAAATAATTGTTGGAGAGATCATGATGTTATATTGAAAAAATTTAGCGTGGACTTGAAGGCGGTATAGCTCCCATCATTTCAATCCTTTAAGTAAAATATAAATATTTAGGTATTCATTTTAAGCTAGTATTCGCCTGCTCCTCGAAATTCGGAGAAGTTTGTTAAAAAATGGTACCCAATGAGGGGAAATTTTTAATTCAAAATTAATAATGTTTGAAAAATTATTTGAATTCGCTACGTCTCCTTTTAATCATTTAAAAAAAAAATAATGAAAATCGGTTGAGAAATGGCTCTGCAAATTGTACCGAATTTTTTTCACTTACAAATTAAATATTATTATACTTAAGTAAAATATTTTTCCAGAATAATAACCTAAATCACCTTTATACATAGCCGCTGTTGGCCTTTTTTGTGGATTTTTATTTCTGGATTTGTGGATTTGCTCACTTATCCAATAAAAATATAATTTGTTTGCTTCACATTAATTGTTTTATAAATTGAGCAAAAGATAAAAAAAATTAATTTCTTAAACTACCTATACCCAAACATTAAAATTATCTTTACTCATTAGATACAAACGTTTCACACTCATTACGACTCATTAGGTACAAACGTAACAAACGTTTCATAGTTGTAACGCATATAATCAACAACTAGCTTTCATATACTTAAATATTGTGGTATTAAGTTACTATAAAATATTTATCAGTCTCTACTATCTGTCTATATTTATTTCAGTTACTATAATATCCAGTCTGGATTGTTCACCTTGAATTTTACACACTACATATTTTCCCCGAGTTGGGATCAAAACCCATCCAAAAAAACTGACAATACTGTAATGAAAAGTGAATTAAATCTAAGCAATATACGACCTAAAGCTTAGACTATAATAAATACAGGGTGTTTTGAGAACTTTTTATTAAATTGAAACATGTAGAAAGAGGAATGGATTTTAAGGATATCCTCTATCTTAACACAATTAGGATGCCTTAAAAATATTTACATGGTCGAAATAACTTTTATTTTTATTTATTATCTAAGACTCAAACCGATAAAAGAAAAATTACTTATCTTTAAAAATTATTAATTTTTTGTTTTTAAATATTAAATTTAAATTAAAAATTTTCAATGGCTCAGTACCAGCTTATAAAACATTTCAAACTTCGACTCAGCTCATGACTCAACTTAAATTATGAATTCACTACTACCCTACTACCTTAAACGAAGAAATATACTCATAAATTGAGTAAATTCAAAACATGAACGAATTCAATTTTCAATGAAGTCAACTTTTGATGTGGAGCGATGAGATGAGAGTTTTGTTAATGAACTCAAGTTTAATAAAATCTATATTGTTTTTTTTTGCTATTAATTTTATTTATTTTTATATCACGTTGAAAGTTGGACATTTCCATTAATCCAAAAACTAGAGTCCTTTTAAACTTGGATATAGCTTTCAGAAGGTATTGAAATGGTTTATACGAAAAAGTAATCAATGCAAAATTTATTATTTAAAAAAAAAAATTTTTTTTTTGGTTTAAAGAGAAGGGGGTAGATAAAATAAGTTCTACTTTGAATATTGCAAAAAAATATTGTAAACATTGTTATAATTCATAAAACTGTGACACTTCGTATCTATTACTCGATGTCCACAGAAATATAATCTGGTCAAAATAATTCTGTAAAGAAAAAATTAAAGCTTGGTTTCCAAATATGGACGAAGACTAAATAGAAAAATTTTATTGCTGACAAAGCATTAATGACTAAATAGCCGTATAAAATTATATGTTTCGAAAGGTATAAGTCGATAAATTGAAAATAGCAAAGTATTGCAATTAACAATCGTAACAGATAAACCGTACATAATGGAAAAAATTAAATTGTATTTTAATTATAAATTTTAAATTCCTCTACTTTATGAAATTCTTTTATTTTTTTCAAATAAATTTCTCAAATTGAGCTCTAATGAGCTTCTTTCTAAACTCGTATAGAGTATATACTGAAAAGTTATTGAAAAAACTTCAAATCACCAACTGGAGAGATTCCGCTCCACAATTTTGCGTCAGGCCCAGGACCGTCAAGGTCTGTAACGCACAACAAGTAAGTCAGTAAAGTATATATATAATATAATGTTTCATATATACAAGTATTTATTTGAAATGATGTATACGTTATGTGTAATGGGTGTAAAATTTTATTAATTCAAATTTATGTCATGATTGAAGATTTTTCTTAGCACATTTCTATCAAAAATAAAAATAATAATATAAAACAAATCCTTAATGTTATTTAATTTTAATATTTAGACAACAGACAGTAGAAATAAAAAAAGTAAATAGGTAACAATTAATTAACAGTTTCGATTTTGTAACATTTAAGTAGAAATTTGTATTAAATTTAAATTGATGTGGCTCAACTCAACTCATTGCTCAAATCAAATGTTCAGTTCACTAAAACTTGGCTTAATTGCTTAACTTTTCGTAGCCGAGTTTTTCCCCGATAATATGAAGAAGCTCAAGATGTAAGTAAGCTCACTATTTGAGTATATTTGGGTTCAGCGAAGGCAAGGATTTGTTAAATGAGTCAATTACAACCTCTAACTTGAGATTACTACTGTCATTAAATTTTGATAGAATGGCAAAAAAAAAAATCTATCAGAAATAGAAAATATATTTCCATCACATCATTCATATACGAGTATTTTAAAACTGTACTGTATTTACATAATATTAACAAATAATTTATCATATTTATATAGTACTACCCAAATTTATATGAATTGGAGTATAAAATATGAAAAAAATAGATTTTTACATTACAAGTATTTTAAAATACTATAAGAGGTTTTCACTTCACATTTGAAATGGTATCAATATAGTTTTTAACGAGTTAAGAAAAACTCTTAATTTAAATTAAATTCACATTTTTGTTAAATATTTTGTTTTAAATTAATTTAAAAGCAAGGTGACGGACTTATTGAGTTTTTCTTCAGATTCAGAATAACGAGAATCATAAAGAGTTTTTAATGTTAGAAAATTACATTAAAACATTGCTAATTTGAAAATGCTTTGCGTCACAATATTAAAAAATATAATATTTTGTCAGTTCATCTAAGTTTTGATAGTTTTTCTAAGTAAATATTTTTATTATTTTATTATATACGTAATCTTTTAAATATTTAGTAATTTTAGTACTAAATACATTTTAAATAAGTTTAGTATTAAATAATTTGTGATATTAAACGGTTTTCAGTATTAAATTGTACTAAACATTTTGTTACTATTTTGTACTCTATCTTAATAGTTTTTCATACAAAATTTTTAATGCTAAACGGTTATACTTTTAAATATTTGTTAGAATATATTCAAATAAATAATGAATTTTTAGTACTAAATACATTATTGTTAAAAAAAAATTTATTATTATTATTATTTTATTTATTGTCTTAATGTATTTGTACAATATGTTATTTTCATATATTTTAATTCTATATTTCAAGAGCTTATATTACTAGAATATTTACACCTTTGATTTGTAATTATTTAGACTAACCTGACTTAAATATTTAGAATAAATTTAATTTGCAAAGGACAAAATAGCAAGTAAACACCTTTAATTAATTATTTTATGCTAATAAAAAAAAATGTATTATTAAGAAATTAGTAATTCCAGCACTAAATTAGTTTTGATACTCAATAGTTTTTGTGTTACATAATTTTGTGGTACTAAATACGTTTTCGCACTAGAAAAATATTGTACTTAAAACTATTTAATAATAAAGTTATCAATTTTTCATGTTATGATTTCTTAGAACATCATATTCCTATTTTGATGAATATTGTACTAAAATTTTAACAAATTTAATTGTAGTCTTCCTAAAGGGTACCATCAGAAGACCCTGATATATCTATTATTTATAAGCAGCATCTATTACGGCTGCATTTTCTGAAATTCTATTGCCAAATCACCATTTTCATTATTATTTAATTTATCATTTTCAATGGGAATATTTCCACTCTATTGGAAAAGCTCTTTCGTAAGACCTGTCCATAAAAAAGATTCCAAAAATTTAATATTAAACTACAGATCAATTACCAAATTATCGTGTATTCCTAAATTATTTGAATTAATTGTTTATGATTAAATTTATAACTGGTGTTGTAATTCATTAGTACCCAATCAGCGTGGATTTATGAAAAAAAAATCTGCAGTGACCAATTTAGTAGAATTCTCCAATGCTCTTATTAGTTCAATGGAATTAGGTACTCAAGCGGATGTTATTTACTCAGACCTAAGTAAAGCATTTGATATTTTGCCTGAAACTTGTAAAATTTGGCTTTCCACAATTGTTAATTAATTGGTTTCGTTCATACTTAACAAAGAGAAAATATTGTGTACTATTTAGGTCAAGTATCTCTGATCCATTTTTTGCTAACTCTGGTGGACCTCAAGGAAGTCATCTGGGTCCCTTGTTATTTATTATATCAATTAACGATGTAACTCATATTATTAATAATAGTTGCATTTTAATTTATGCTGACGACATGAAAATATATAAAACAATAAAATCAGTTAGTTTTTTATTGCTTTACTTCAAGAGGACCTGAACTCTTTTTTGGATTGGTGTAAACAAAATAATCTTCTACTAATTATTGAAAAGTGTAAACAGATTAGTTTTACCTGGCGATCTTCTATTATATCTAGTAACTACACTTTTGGACTACACTTAAGGACTTAGATGTATTTTTTGATGAAAAACTCTAATTTAAATACCATTATAATGTCATTATCAACAAAGCTAATTCCTTACTAGGTGGATTCATCAAAAGGTGGCCCAAAGAGTTTGATGATCCATACATCATTAAAACTTTATATATTTGCCTTGTTCGTTCAAATCTGGAATATGCAAGTCCAGTTTGGTCACCATTTTATCGTAATCATATCGATAGACTTGAAGCAATTCAGAAAAAGTTTCTTCGGTTTGCTCTTCGTAGTTTGCCGTGGTCTGACCCTTTTTTGGTCAAGTATCTCTGATCCATTTTTTGCTAACTCTGGTGGACCTCAAGGAAGTCATCTGGGTCCCTTGTTATTTATTATATCAATTAACGATGTAACTCATATTATTAATAATAGTTGCATTTTAATTTATGCTGACGACATGAAAATATATAAAACAATAAAATCAGTTAGTTTTTTATTGCTTTACTTCAAGAGGACCTGAACTCTTTTTTGGATTGGTGTAAACAAAATAATCTTCTACTAATTATTGAAAAGTGTAAACAGATTAGTTTTACCTGGCGATCTTCTATTATATCTAGTAACTACACTTTTGGACTACACTTAAGGACTTAGATGTATTTTTTGATGTTCGTTCAAATCTGGAATATGCAAGTCCAGTTTGGTCACCATTTTATCGTAATCATATCGATAGACTTGAAGCAATTCAGAAAAAGGACTTAGATGTATTTTTTGATGTTCGTTCAAATCTGGAATATGCAAGTCCAGTTTGGTCACCATTTTATCGTAATCATATCGATAGACTTGAAGCAATTCAGAAAAAGTTTCTTCGGTTTGCTCTTCGTAGTTTGCCGTGGTCTGACCCTTTTATTCTCCTTCTTTATACAGACCGGCTAAAACTATTACAATTAAATACGTTGGAGTCCCGAAGAACTGTTTCTAATATTGTATTTTTAATGCAAATTCTAAATGTGGAAATTGATAAACAGGCTGTTAAACAGTTAATCGACACCCATTTAAATACAAGTACTCGTATCCGTTCGGAAAGTATTTTTAACTTGGTATTTCACCAAAATAAATATGGGAAATATGAACCAGTTAATAGAATGTGTATGGGTGTTAATGAGTATAAAGATTTTATTGATTTTTCGTTCAATAAATTGAAATTAAAGAAAACTTTGATTAGTATCGCTAGTATCATTACTCATTAGTATTTATTACATAACATATGATCTGTGTAGTAATCCCAAAAACCTGAACTTGACGTAGAAATTTTATCAAATGAACATTTTGTATAATTTACACGATCGTCCTATAAATTATGCCAATTTTATTTCTAATTGGGTTGTATTTAATTTCAAGAATTTCATTTTGTTTTATTGATATGAAGTATTTATAATATTAATTTTAAAATATTTAAATGTCAAAAACTCAATCGTATACAGAGTCTGTTGGTAACTATAATTTGGAAAAACTTATACACATTTGGAATACATACAAACATTATCTTATTTTTTTTTTTTTTTAATTTAAAATTTTCTATTAATGGCGCAAAAATATTATTGTATTTGAGATTCAATGTTTCGAATGCAACAATGTATAAACGTATCACAAAATGAAGTTAATATTTAAAAACTTTTTATAACTAGCTATTATTTAGTCGGAAAATATGAATTCATGTACTATCTATACAATGTCATTAATTTTAAGGATATCGAAAAGAATAACTGGAACTGGAAGTACAAAATAACTGTCAGATTAATTTAAAAATAAAATTTTTGTTAGTATATACTTCCAATTTTTGGATGAATTAATACAATCATGCAATGGTGGAAAATTTCTTTATTATTTACAAAAATATTACTGTAAGCTTTAAAATTTCAATTTTAGCCTGTTATTATATTAGAAAAATTATCTGCGATACGAATTTGTATTTGGTAATTAATAAGAATTATAAACAACACAATTTGTGTTCAGCAGAAACGTTTATCAATGGCTAACAAATTTAAACACCTTGGATTCAGTTGAACAGCAGGTTAAAAACGATATGCTAATCACAAGATTAATGTGCGGTGATTGAAATACAAAATTTTAACAAATTTACTACACGAAGAAAATGCGGCAAACATGAGAATGTAAAATTTAAAAATGTGCTGTACTTAAGATTGCTGCTTTCGCATGCATCCTTTTAATGTTATTACACGCAAGTTTAGTACTATTCCAACTTACAAATTTTCACCAAATAGTACCAAATACTGTCGTTACAAAAGTCGTTACGCAACATTATTTTACATATTTTGTTTTCTGCAATTTTGCTATGTATTTTAAATTCTGAAAGAAATTCGATTCAATTTTCAACTTCAAGTCTTAGTGTTTCTATTGAAAAAAATTGGGTAAAATAGAAAAACATTTCTAATATTAGTACCCTCTCTAGCGAGCTGATCTGCATTGCCGCCACCCAGAATATCACTGTATCCTGGTACTCATCGTATCGATATGTTGAACTGATCCGCTAGTTCGTTCAGATAATGGCGACAGGCCAACTCGGTTTTTGAGTTGATGGTTACCAACTTCAGTGCTTTAATTGCGGCCTGACTGTCTGTGAGTATACAGATATTTCTAACAGATAATACGATATGTTCTGATGTAAAATACTTCGTGATTAGATATTGGCTGCCTTCAAAACTTACAATTAACTTTGCTTAACTTTCCATCGTTGAATAGGCTCTCAATAAAAATCGAAATACGCATGCATCAACATATTTGACCCCGCACGAGATAAATATCACACTGGATTTGCCTGGAATGCCATCCTTTCCGCCTGAAACACACTGCAATATTTTTGTAGTTAGGTAGGTAGGCTGTTTTGGTAGGTCGACTTATATTTAGGTTTTCCGAAACTCGATCATTCAGTTTTGAACCATCAGTGTAAAGTGTGTAAAGTGCTTTTTGGTTAGAAACATGCTACTCTTCCAGCTTTCCCTAAATGGAATATCGGTTTGATATGATCTTTCAAAGAAGTATCCTGTTAGATCTAGGTTTTCTGAAATAAATTTCATGTATTCTATAATAACAGAGTGGCCATTTTATTGTGGTTTCCACTCTGGGTTTAAGCTTGATTGCAGTTGTGGATGCAATCTCTTTGCGATTGATATCTATTGGTAAGATATGAAATATTGTATCCAGTGCCACGGATTATAGAAAAATAAATTATAAAAATGTTATCATAGATTAATAGAGTAAAGCTTGATTCCTTAAACAGTACATTCTATCTCTTTTAAGTTTTCTAGATATTTTCGCCAAAAACAGTAACCTACAAAACATAATTTTGGTTTGGAGATGTTCATTGATGCGGTGCAATGTCTTCTTATAATATCATTATTAATTTTGTACAAAACTTATACTTTACATTACAATAAACAAAAAACAAAATAATAACAAAAATTAATGGAAATGGAAAATTTTTATTTTATAAATGCATTTTCTTTAACAACATCAACAATTATCAACTTCCCGCCGTTTTAAGAAAAACAAAAAAGAAAAGAATATACATAGTAAGTAGAAATGAGGATGATAACACTTTATAACTGCTCACTCACATAAATAGGTGAATAACAGTTTTAATGTTATAATGATTGTTTAAAGGCGCGTCGGGATAGTTTGAATTGAAGGAAGAAAATAGTACATTTTTGTCCCACTGTTTTTAATATACACAGAAATAGGGTGAAGAGAAACAGAAAATTTGAAAAATTCAGAAAGTTAAAAAAGTAAAAAAAAAACAATAACAACATTAAGTAATAAAAATAATTTCTTACACTTTATTTAAGAATGAAATGTAAAAAAAAAAACAAAACAGCTTAAAACTTAAAATTTTAAGTTTTCATTTAGTTTTCTGTTATTGTTGTTGTTGTTAATTAGAAAATAGGCTAAAAGGTACTTATATCCTTTTTATTTTCAAAAAATTAACGTTTTATTTAAAATCATTAAAAAAAAGTCTAATTGCCATAATTTAACAAAAAATTTGGATGACTTAAAAATATTAATAATTATTAAAAATGTAATTTTTTTTTGCTACTAGCGATAATTACTGATTCTTTTCATACTTTATATTTATAAATTTTGGAAATGTTTTAAAAAATTTCAAAGGACGAATTTATGTTTAACTATCTTTAAATGGGGCTTGCCAAAGTACATAAAAAATATTCTGAAAATATTTTGAGTACTAATAAATTATTTTCAATTCATCAATAAATTCATATCAGCGCCTGGGCCTATCTTATACTAATCGAAATTCATAGATAAATAGATAAAGGTAGAAAAGTAGCAACAGTAATTTTTGATCTATTTACAAAAAGCTTTCGATAGTGTTGATAGAAACATCCTACTTAGAATATTGTTTGAGCACAGAGTGAAAGGAAATTAACTCAATTGGTTTAGAAGCTATTTGTTAGACCGTTTGCAACATACCGAATGTGAAGATATAAAAACTGGAAGTGAGAATAATGTATTTGAGGTGATCCAGAATAGCTCTCTAAACTTCACACTACATAGTAAACTGTTTATGTTTGATGATGACCTGGCCATTGTATATTCAGAAGCGTCTTGTGAAGTACTTGAGAAAGCAACTAATGAAGAATAACAAACTTGTGAACAACTGAAGAAAGCAAAAGAATTTGCGGGGGTATTCAGAATGATCAGTAAAAAAGTCCCGGTTGAAATCAAAAGATCTCTTTACTTTTCATTCAACCATTACTTATAGCATACAAATTTGGGGAAATGTGCATGATAAAACTTAAAACTATTACAAATTCCACAAAATAAAGCAATTAAGAACCTGAAGACTCAGAAAGAGAACAGCAACAACAGAACAAATAAAATATAACATATTGCCACTAAAAAAGCATGTTAGCAACGCAAGTGTATTTAATGGTGTCCGACAATATCAATACTACTGTTAAACCTACTTACAATAGTTACATCCATAGTTACAAAACAAGAAATGCTGATAAAATTCGTATTACGTCATCAAACACCAGATTAAACAATCATGAACCAATTTACAATACAGCCTATAAAACATTTAATTCACTGTCATCTGATATAAATAAATCTCAGCTCATTTGAGTTAATAAATGAAATGAAATGAAATATAAACATTCCCACTGTGAAGTTTTCAAAACTGATATTGGTTATGTTCAATCTCAAGTCAAATTTTACAGCAACCAGTAAATGCCGTAAATAACAATATTGGAACGTTAAAATAGCATAATTCAAATGGCCAAATCAAAATCCGAAAATAAAAATGGCATTGGATAGGATACGTACTGAAGAAGAAAAATGATGAGATCGCATTAGCAAGAATTTTGATTGACACACTCGAAGAGTGTAATAATAAAGAAAGAACGATATAAATTTAGTTATACAAATAAAAAATCATGCATTCAATTTATTACATAGGAAACAATTTTTTCTCTTCTGGTTCCTCCAATAAGACATAGATGTCAAAGAACCAAAATTGAATTAATCTTAACATTTCAGAAATATTTCGGTTCAACAAACACAATTATCAAGTTTTATTCATTGAAGAAATTATGTTGATAATAAATCACAAAAGATATTAGCTTACCTTGTTTGATGATTACCTTGTTCTGTGAATATTATCAAATCAATCAATACTTCTTGTTGAACAACAAGGTTTCAGGCCACGACGCTCAATGATAGATCATATCAACACCTTAAGATTTATCGTTGATTATCAACACTTTGTCCACTTCAAACTAGTCTTCGATAGCTAACAGTGTGATGTAAACGATTATTACTAGCTATAGTGTGACAATTAAAATAGTCAACATCATAAAAGTGCTTTGCAGGACCGCAAAGTTTAGTGTGTTACAGAGAGTAAAAAACTGGAGACGCTTCCAATGTCCACACCTTCTTAAAACAAGTCTTTATTTTATCCCCCCCCCCCCACTTTTCATTTTAATTTTGGATTAAATGTTGAAGAAAACAAGTCGTGGTGGAAAAAGTATTAGATGTACTCTTACAAGATATCTTCACAACCCTGATTTTGCAAACTGCAGTTACTAAACAAATATGCGGCGCAAGTAGGGTTGGTAATAAGCAAACCAAAACTGATGCGAATCAACACAGCAATCCCTTGCAACTTACATATCGGTGACGAAAATGTAGAAAAGGTGACGCCATTCTGCTATCTCGGTAGTTTTGTTACTATGAAAGGTGGTGTAGACGTGGATGTTGAAATCCGTATCCGAAATGCACACTCAGCATATGGTGTTTTGAAAAACTTTTAGAGATTTCCCAACATCTCATAAAACCTGAAACTTCAATTCTTCAAGCCTAACGTTCTGTCAATTCTTTTATATAGATGCGAAACGCAGAAAACAGAAAGAATCGTCTCGCGCATCCATATATTTGTTAGCAAATGTCTGAAACGGATTCTCCGAATATACTGGGCAGAGACAATTTCTAACAAATTTCCAAGGGACTGTGGGAACGACCAAGAATTGAAGGACTAAAAAAAAATGACTAAACGTATGAAATGGAAATTTAACAGTGAAACACTTCGTTGACCTATAGAAGACTGTGCAAATGCAGCTCTTGATAAATGGAATCCGTCAAAGGGTAAAAGAAAGCGTTGTCATTCAAAAACAACGTGACGTCATCAGTAATGAATGAAGCAAGCACATGTGGAAAATTTCAGAGTGTAAGCAAATCGCTTGTCCAAAACCGAGTTCCGTGGAGTAAGCTTGTTGATGCCCTATGCCCCCACGAGGAGCGACGGGATCAATGAAGATTATTCAATAATCTAGAAATATAGTTCAGCAATCCATCAATAGACGGTAAAACTTCAGGCTACTTCTGCAAAACATTATAGATTTAAACATTTAGATGTGACACAGTTCGAAATCCAAATCTTAGCTACATGAATTTCTATTTATTGGCAACCATATTTTTTCTTCATAATATATCATATTTTTATTGACGCTTCTTTCTTTCTTTCTCCTTCCAATTGACTGTTAATGGCATAGTAACAATTCATTTTTTTACGTAATGCCAAATTTTTTACATTCCGTTTTTAATTTAACCTACTTGCTCCATGTTTATCAACTCTGCAGCGATGTTCTTTCCGTTAGAAAGTCCGTAGTTTGTTTGTCCCAGATGTGGGGGACTAATTCCTTGCTTTTCCGTTATATCTATTTTCAATTACCAACTTCTGTAAATTATATTGGACCGTCTCAAAGCGTGCCTGAAATATGTTAGAGATGGATTTTTTTTTAAATATCTAGATTTTATAATCAAATTGCTTATCAAATTTTGGATTCGCGAAACACTAATTATTCTACTGCATACCCATAGCTCGTCTGTTTTTAGTTTTTTTCCATCTGCCTGTTGAATGTTCCAAGTCTTATACTCACAGCTAAAAGGTGAAAATCAAACGCAGAAGATTTTCCGAATTTTTCACTATAGTACATTTTAAACTATACTTTTAAAAACTTAAAATTTAACTAATAAATAAATAACGATACAATTAATGTATCTGAATATATATATATATATTTATATATATTTTTACTTGTGCCTGTATAAGAACTCCATCCACATAAATTTAGCTGCATACCTATACTGTATTTATTTGTATTTTTTATTTTTTGTTTTCTTTCTCTTTTAGAATCATTGATTTTATATTATGGAATATTATTATTGTGACATAATGATGACATTTAATATTCTACACGATTCTTATGTAAAATCATGTCATTCTGATTCATTATTAATACAAAAAATACACCTTTCCATTATACAAAACGAAATTGAAAAATTGAAAAAATTGTTAGGTATATCTACCTTCATTTATTCTCAATTTGAAAATCAAAATAATAAATTAAAGATGAAATCAACATTCTTTTAGCTAAATATAACACTTTAAAATATGTGTGTACCTAGAGGATTCAGAAAAACAAAAAAAAAAAAGACAAAAAAAAAAAATCAGAGAATAAACAAAACCAGAAAAAAATATATTTTAAGAAAATCCTCTTTTACTCGTTTGATGAGCTTATACTAAGCTCATTCTTATTTTTATATTCATGTTTTTTTTTTTATTCAATGATGACAACACGTTTATAGCTTAGGTACATAGTTGGATCTATTGGTATTTTTTTTTTGTTTTTGATTATTATTTTGCTTTTTTTCTAACAAATTTAATGCGTTGCTAGTACACAAATAAAAATTTACTCCTTATGCCAATCAAAAACAAAAAAATAAAAAAATGAGACAGAAATGGAATTATTGTAATAATAATAATAATAAAAAAAATAATAATAATAATTTCGCCTGCCGTCTACGTCTACATTTTTTTTTTTTTTTCATTTTGATTAATACAGAAATTAAGAATAAAATGTTCAAATGAGGTGGAACCGCATGCTATATTGTAATGGAATAGTTTAATTACAGTGCCATACAAGGCTTTGAATCAAAAATATTTTGAATATGTTGGCATAGACGCCAAGTACGTTGCTGGAATAGACGAAGAAACAACGGTTTTGACAAAATTTCAAATTAGTATAAAATGGAATTAAGTGTTAGGTAAATACAAATGCTGAATGGTTTAAATACAGCTCAGTAGAACATGAATGTTGAATTGCTGTTTGATTATTTAATTGGAAGTGGACTTGTTTCAAATTTCCTAAAGCGAAATAAATTGAAAACTGTATAAAAGTTTTCATCGTACTGTAAAAATGTGCATGGCAATGATTACGCTTACGCAAACACTCACATTAAACCCTAAGTTTCAATATGCTTCATTAGAATATTTTCCAGGATAATTGGATGTTGAAGAAAACAAATCATGGTTAAAAAAGTATTAGATGGACTTTTACAAGAGATCTTTACGACCTCGATTTTGCAAACTGCAATCACTAATCAAATATGCGGCGCGAGTAGGATTGGTGATAAATGTAAACAAAACAAAACTGATGCGAATCAAGACAGGAATCCCTTGTAACTTACATATTACATGCATATTTTTTATTTGCTTTTATATTTTAACCAGTTTTGGGACTGTACTAAAAAGTCTAATAATCTGATATCTGAAACCATTCAACTAAAGTCATTAGTAATTATGCTATCAAGCACGAAAACAGATTAATTAATCATAGTAATATAAAAGCGATTGAGGTCTTAAATAGATCAGATGACAGACGAAGACAGAAATGGCAAAAACCCCACGATCTAATAATAAATAAAAATATTAGGGAGCAGAAATATTGATTCATGTAAGCCCACATAGATCTTTCGTGGTCAAGTCGTTTTAATTTAAATTATTTGACATGAACCATGGATCATCGACCACCATTTGTAAGATTTTGTTGAATTCTCTAATCTATTAATGAGATAAATTGTCTTAGCTGTAACACCCCACAGTTGGATTCCACTCAACCATATAAGCTTAAGAATAGCTTTGCACAGCAAAACCTTATTTATATTTTCTACGTATCAAATCAACCAATATAGGCTTCTCAGCTGTTGTCCTAACTCAGTACCCTTACAAATTATGTGTTTCTTCCGTGTAAAATGCCTATCAAAATAAATCCCCAGATATGTGAAAGAATAATTTTGCGGTATGATTGAATAGTTTTTTTTTTAAATTATTGGAATTACCTTTCTTTATCATCACAATGGATCCTACTCGTCTAAGTGTGTCGGCGTACTGTCGACAGCCACTACTACCTACCTACCTTCTTTTCTTTAATGCAAATATTACATGGGATGACTTATTCTCGTCAATTTTTATTTGCTAAGTGGGAAGTAAGGTAGAATCGTCTAGAAGGAATAAGAATTTGTGATTGTCCAAATACGTCAATGCTTGACAAAGATTTGATAAAGTATGATTTAATCTGGGAGAAAGCGAAAACAGTAGCCAACAAAATAATTCGATGGAAGTTAAGAGTATGGAGCCGTATGTAATAGAAAAACTATAATTCGAGTACCCGAAGAAGATAAAAATTTTGCAGTTACATGTCAAATATAGTTTAAAGAACAATCAGTAAATAAGATGATGTACTTTTTTAGCAACTGCAATTTTAAGTTAACTATGAAAAGATAGAAGTTCTTTATATAGACTCAAAAGAATGAAACCTCACTGAGCTGGTCACTTTCTAAGCTTTACGATAATGATTTTCTTCAATAATTTATCTTTGAACAAAAGAAATGAATATATTTACATAATCTTCCTACGCAGAACTGTTCCTAGGCTAGACTATTCCTATGTCATACTGATAGGATTCCTACATAGAAAATTATTATGTTGAAATAAATCCCCCACGGAAAGCTATTACTGTAATAATTTCGTAAATTGGTTTTAGCGGCAAAAATGTAGGTGGGGCAAAATGAATTCGATACACTATCAAAAGGCAAGATAAGTGCGACTGGAGATTTTGATGACCCTCTGGAGGTTTTTTTTTATGTGAAGTTCTGTAAATACAACCTCTTAAACCTATTGTACTTCCTCGTCTATTATTCTAGAATTGCAGGTCTATGATCCTTGATTAACGCTATTATTGCTTTGATGTCAATTTCAGAACTAAGCGACGTGTATATCTAGAAATATTTATGTCTTTTGCAAGCTTAGATAATAATAGAGATACGGATTCCTCTTCTTCCTCTTGTCTGTGTTCGATCTACTAATCGTGAACAGATGTTTTTTAAAGAGACCATATGACCTGTGATACACCATGACTGTGCTCTGATATTGGATCTAGTCTTCTCGTGGATTATCTTTAGAAAAAAAAAGTGTACTCCAATTAGAGTATACGATAGAATAGGGTAAATATAAGCTGCAGCTTTTTATGCTATATCATTTCATACGCATTTGCTACCGATTTTAATTCAGAATAAAAAACAAATTACTAAAAAATACGACTCTTTTAAATGACGCCACATTCAGCTAAAATTCCATCACTAGCATATCATTTAAATTTTCTACAACAAAATCATTCCAATAACAAAAATTTTTTCAAAATACAAGTTTTCATGTTATTTTTGTGCCTCTTCAATGATAAGCTTTTTGCAAATATTCTCAATCTCTTCGATATTTTTTTTTCTTCATACTGAAAATGAAATCTTGATGATTAAATGATGGGGTTGATGATTATATTGTAAATAGATATAAATCGGTATTTTATTATAGTAGGTATATACAAACACACAACAAAACAATAAAAGTTATATGCAAAAAAAAATCATTCTCTTTTGAAAAATCATTTGAAGGAGTTGATACTTGTCATGATAATAAGGGTAATGTTTTATGCATGTATAGGTAATTCTTAAATAAATCCTCTGTACATTTAAATTTTTTTTTTTTTATTTTTGTTATTATTATGTGTGTATAGTTCCATCAATCTTTCCACTATATAGAATAATACAATACATGTAAGTATTATAATATTGTATATGTCAATTCATTGACTCTTCAAAAATATTTGGTTCCACTTTATTGCACTTGAGTAGGATTTTTTTATATTATTTGTTTGTTTGTATGTTTAAAATTTCAGCTAAAAAAAAAAAAAAAATTAAAAGTAAAAATGATTTTGAAGATGTTGAATATTTAAGAATAAAAAATTGAGTACAATTTCGAAGAAAAAGAATAAAAATTCCGA
This sequence comes from Argyra leucocephala, assembly GCA_963942445.1. Taxonomy (NCBI): domain Eukaryota; kingdom Metazoa; phylum Arthropoda; class Insecta; order Diptera; family Dolichopodidae; genus Argyra; species Argyra leucocephala. The sequence goes on along the minus strand of OZ012680.1, from coordinate 20,225,592 downwards.
GACATAAAATCAGCTTTTGTTTTTTTTTTGTGGGTGGGAAAATTTTATAGAACATAAGACCTATAAATTATATAGAAATTGAATTATTTTTAAATGATTTATTTTAATTATTATGAAGTAGGCAATAATTTGAATTTTTTTTTGTTTTAAATAAAGGATTTTATAAAAATTAAGAATATATTTTGTTGCGCAAGGACATTGTGATGTTAAGAAAGGACTTTTTTGAACTCAGTTTCAAAATTTTTTTAAAGTTATTATCATAAACGTAATTTACTTCTATAGTCATGTAGTCTATCTTATTCTTTACGATATCTTATACTTTTTATACGCAACGCTAGATGGCGCAGTATCCTGCCTTTCAACTAAAAGTTTCCAGATTCGGTTCGCGATGAAGCAAAAAAAAAATTATTTGTATGGGTTTTTCGACGTGGTCCAGTATCTTTTGCCATTGGAATAAAATAAATGATAAAAAAGAGTAGAGAAAAAAACAGTTTTGTTATCACTAAAGATAAAATGGAATTATACTATCATGAAAGCAAAGGTATTCTACAATAGATATTGTTTGTCACATCTAACGAGTTGATAAGCCAGTAATTTGATAAATAAATGCTAGACAATCATTGTAGATATTGTAGTATTAACTTGCTGTAGCGTACTTAATTAACAACAAAAAGATGGTTATACATAAGTTACTGTCGCGAACATAAAACAAAATATTAGCCAATGCTATGACCTTTTGCTGAATTTAGAAGCACTTTTGATTCAATTTTAGAACAATTTTTCCAGTTGAAAATTGCAAAAACTAGTATGATTTATGCCTAAAATTGAAAAAGCTATTTTTATCGCTTCACCGTTCATACGTTTGCTTTTTTTTAATACAAATTCTGAAACTTAGCTTTTTATGATCTCAAAACTACTTCCAACTGAATTTGAATGTTTTGCAGGGTTACCCTTGAAATCCCTAATTATAAAATTCCCACATTGAAATTTTCAAATCAAAATATGCCCAATTACAAAATCAATTTCAAAATCTCCAAGCATAAATTTTTGAAAAAGAGGATAAAGGAAAAAGGTTTTAGTAAAAAATATGGAAACAAATAAAATAATAAAGTTTTCAAAGTCGGGCCCCCAAACTCACATCAACCCCATTTATTGAAACATTTTATTTTTTTTCTTTTCCACTTCCACTTAGAGAATATAGATTCACAAAAATGTTTTGCAACTACCTAAATAAAATTGACCAAAAGTTAAGTTAAAATGTAGGATACTGTATCTTAAAAGAAGCTGTGAGAGCATTCACTGCACTTCAATCGTATTTATTTGTTAGTAATAGATCGCTTGATAATATGCTGCCATATTTAACAAAATATTTTCAATAGGTTGATTGATTAATACCATGATTGATTGATTAATACCATGAGTCCTGTACATCCACCCGTCGTACAAATTTCTTTGTATTTATTCTGCAGCTGATCAGTCAAAAAAATACAAATATTACATATAACTATATATCTATTACTATATAAAATTGAATGTATGTTAATGTCCAGAAAGTATTTCCCAATTCCAGTTGACCTGGAGATTTGAAATTTTCCACAATGGTACGGCTTAGGGCCGTCATATGGGAAAAAATCGAAAAGATCCAAAAAGTTATCAGGGAAGGGAGTTATTTTAGATTTACTTTTTTCTCGTGACGTCACTATGTGTTCGGGTGTTTATGTTTAGCAAATTTAAAATAAAATTTTCAACATTTTTTTAATAACTTTTTATTTTTACTTTTATTTTTTTTTGTACCTTTCTTTGGTATTTAAAATTTGGTTCATATAATACAATGTATCTATTTAATGATACAATTTATATATAAATATACATGGTATATATTCATACATGCAATTAATATTACTGACATAGTCATATCATAATTTGTTTTTTAATTTTTTTTATTTTTTTTTGTATATAAATATTTAAACAAATCAATGCATTTTTTTAGAAATGAAATGAAATTTTATACTACTGCTTTTTATTTCTTTTTAAACCTATAATTCAACAGCGAAAGCCCTAATATAATTTTTCACATAATCAAAGAAAATTAAATTTCCTTCAAAACAAATCACTGAAAGGCTATACCGCGATCAGTGTTTCAGAAGTTATGAGCTAGTTTGTTCCCACACTTCTTGTTTTTTTTGCAGTAATTTTTTTTTATTTTCAGTTTTTTTTAATACACGCATTTTTATTTTATTCATAAAAATAATTTTAAAAAAATTCAATTAATAGGTAAGTAGCAAAGAATATTGAATTATTGAATTATTGTATTATAAAACATTGCTCGATATTATTTGACAGGTAGGACCGCATTATACTATGTATGTATGTATGTTTATGGTTTTTTTTACTTTACTTTTGTATTTTATTTGTTTTTGTATTTTTTTAATGAAAATGCAGGAAAGAACAAGACATCATAAATTGATGATTGGAAATCTCTTTTATAAATTGCGTTGCATATTCTTTGTTATTTGTTAAGTTATAGCTGTACTATGATCCAATTCACAATCAAAATACATTTAGAATTGAAATTTTTGATTTGGTTTGTTGATTATATACACTTTCAATATTCTGAGAACGGTAGATTATTATCAAATTTATTTATGTAGCAATCGATTGTACTAAGTTTATTATTAAATTTGAGACAAAAAATTTCTGCTGGTGTTATAAAATAAAATGATTTCACTTTACATTTTTGTACTGCACTATTTTGTTATCGAGTAATTTAATAACGCGAATTAATTCGATAATAGACTTCTCATATACATACAGAAAAGTGGACTTGCGCTTTTCAACTGCTATGCCATCAAGGTATCGGCATTACAATGTAGCAAAAGAGGGCATAAAGTTGCCGAGATATACATAAATTCAGATAGCCTTAAAAGCTTTGGCTTCCCAATTTTTAAATCAACGCGTATCTATAGTTCTTACAAAAGCTTAATAAAGCTAGCGGAAGGAAACAGAGTTACTCTTATGCGGACTCCTGGGCATGAAGGAATACTAAGCATTGAAGAAGCAAAAATAAAAGCCAATTCTTTGGATTCGAGCTAAATATTGCGCGTTCAAGCGCTTACTTACAAAAAATGGTTTCCAAGTGTAAGACTTGGAAGATTTTTTTTCAATCTAAATCTTGTTCAAAACTTTACTTAGTTAGTAGCAAACTGTTTAGTATAGTTCTGGACAATTGATCTGGACAACTCATATCGATGCATTTCATAATGATTTCAATCGTACGAAATATTACAGTTCTATTTGAAAATAAAACTTAAAGACTTTCAAGATCCAATATAGTGAGTGACCTACACCGTTAAATATTCTTTAAAATAAAATTTCTAAAACAAAAAATATCTTTTTAAATTGTTTTAAAAATAAAAATGACAAAAAAAAAACAATACAAAATATATCGATTCTGTGATGTCAAAAATTTTCATATCTTTTTTTCAATTTTAAAATATTAACAAAAAAACAATAATAACAAGAAATCAACTTTTCTAAAATATATATATATATTTTTTTTAACTTAAATCACATAAATCATATCACAATTAAACTAATAAAAAAGTACTAGAAATACTTTAGAGACTAAAAATGGAAACATTGACTAGATAGATCTTATCCTCAAGCTCCATACTTCAAACGAAATAATATTTTCTACTGACTCACATGCATTTATTGTATTAAAATATATGGAATATAACAATAATTTTTTTTATTTATTCTAATAATTTTTTTTTTTTTTTAAATTGAAATAAAAAAAATAAAAGTTTTCTCTTCCGTTCGTGTAATCTTCGATATTTTCTATATAAGAAGAGATTATATATTTAATAGAAAGTTTAAGAATAAGAAGTACAATGGTGGTTAATAAATGAGTGTAGTAGAAATTAAAATCTGTATATTTGCAATCATCAAACATTGTGAATCCAACAAAGTAAGACTTATGCACATGCAGGGGCAACAAAATTACTAATTTTCAAAATTATTACTTGTCTTTAAGCTTCAATATTACTCTTACTGTCAATTTTTCAATATAAATAATGTTTAAATTACTTATTCTTTGGTAAAATAACTTAAAAAATAGGATAAATTAATTAAAATAACAGCAGAAACGTTTTTTAATTTTTTTCAAAATTGACTTTAACGCAAAATGTATCGTCCTTGATTCTACTATACACAAATTGCAATATTCATTGATGTAAGATAGGTGATCATATTTTGAACTATTATTATATAACATTATTCGTGATTGATATAATTATGTGTGATGTTTAAACTCTCGTTACAATTATTGCAGATTCTGTACATAATTTATCAAGAAAATTTTCCGGATCTTAAGCGGATCCGGATCCGGATCTTTCTTCAGCTGGGAATTTTGAACTTTTTCAACATTTTTGTTAACATGTTTTTGTTTTACTACAACGTTTTGTACCTGCGGATTTGAAATGAAATATTGTTTCGGTTATGAGGCAAGGCAAGTAGACTTGAATTTTTTTCATATATTTATTCACAAATTTTCAGTTTACTCCTGCGTCTTGTACTTTCGGTTCAGGATACAAAAATTACTTGGTTATAATGCAACAGAATTAAGTAAAAACTACACTTATAAATTTTGATTTCAAGCGGCTTATTTTCATATTGGAGATTCGAAATTTTTTCACATTTTGTTAACAAGGTTTTAGTTGTACTCCGATGCCTTGTACGCATGCGTGTATGGATTCAACTATATACTCTTAACATAAAGCAACATTGTTAATTGGAAAATGTGTACTTGTAGGTATTGTATTAGATATTAACAGGCATCTTTCCAACAACTCCCCAAAGACTATTTTTCGTTCACATATGCTTATTTGCTTACTTAATTGTCGCTGTACAGACCCACTTTTTTTATGAGGAGGTCTATGCAAGCGCGATGTCGTAAGATCTATTTTACTTTCCGTTTATTATCTCAGAATTATAAGTCCTTGAAAGAAAGAGGCGATGTGTTCAGAAAGAGGCGATGTGTATTTCTGGAAATATTTATGTTTTTTATAGACTCATTCACTTAATTTACTAAAAATTGGCAATTTAGAAGAAGATTTGTAATAAAAATTCACGTACTTTTAACGACCTTGAGACGTTTCTCATTTTTTCTAATTATATAATCTAAATATGTCTTTATCACGTACCTGCTGATTTGGAAATATTTCTGAAAATAATATCATAAATCATCATCGAAAATTATTTTAATAAATTTTTTCTGAATATTTTCCTAAATATTTAAAAAAAAAACTATCTGATATATTTTCGAAAGTGTTACAGTGCCGAAAACTGTTTTCAATTACTTTATCATATAGTCTCGCAGAATATGGTTTTCTTCGCTACTTTCATTCAAGGATTTAATTATTTACTCAACTAATTGTACAAATAAGATGCAAACGTTTATAATGTGTACAAGCTTAGCTCACAAATTTATAACAATGATCATATGTTCAGTAGTCTGTTTGTACAGTAATAGATATCCAATTGTAGACTTGTTCATCACTCTACACATTACACGCCTTGCGATCTACTTCTAAGCCTACAAGCTTATTAATATTTATTACAAATTTATAACAATGACCATATTCAGCAGTCTGTCTTCACTTTTGAATATCCATTTGTGGACTTTGTCATCGCTCAACACATTACACGCCAATTTTCTTTGCAATCTACCTCTGAAACGATTAAACAAGCTTATTTTACAAAGTTATAACAATGACCAAACTATATTCAGTAGCCTGTCTCCAGTTGTGGATATCCATTTATAAACTTTTAGCATCTGTTTATCGCTGTTCATCTGCTTCGTGGTCTACCTTAGCAATTACTCTACATCAACACTTTTCTATTTAATACAATTTATTTCTTTCGAGTCATGTGCGATTCAATTAGATGCTTATTGAATTGTTTACTTTTAAAAAAAATAGAAAATAAAAGGCATTAAAGAATTGAGTCTTGAATATAAAATTAAAAGTAAAATATATGATTTAGGATAATTTTTGGACCAGCACTATATTGCACAACATTAGAGTTGATTTTGCATACATTGGGTTTTTCTTGGTTTTATATGTTCTTGTTGAATTTCACTGTGATTTTCTTGAAGCCGGTGGAAGTCAACTTAAAATAGAAAAAAAAAAGAAAAACGATTTTTTTTTTTTATGAATTATGTTTAGATTTGGTGTTTCTGGAAAATCGTTTTTATTTTTTTTTTTTTTGTTTTTTTTTTTTAACATTTGAATATAAAATTTACGAGAAAATTTTAAACAGAAAAGAAAAATAGTATTGTGTAAGTATATTAAAGGATAATTTTTCATTTCAGTTCTATTGTGAGCATTGAATGCTATTGTTAATAAATAAAAAAATATTTTTCATTCAAAATTTTTAAAAACTAGTATCGTGTACTGAAAAAATGTTAACAGTTAGTTTTCATCTGTTGTTATTTTACTTCCAAAGTTTATTGTTACTATACTTCTAAACAATTGTTAATTTTTTAAGATTGTTCGCAATTTTTGTTTTATTTATTTTTATTTATTTATTTATTTATCTCAAAATTGCTCAATTGCTCATTCTGTTAGTTTAATTTTTATTTTCATCCCTTATTTTCTTAATTTTATTTGTTAAAAATAATGTCATTAGCCAAACCCCAGTATGTTAATATAATTAGTGTAATCAAGATTTTCTCACATATTTATGAGTTACGACTTTTACTCATTCACTATCTTTTTTTTCATTATTTTTAATACTATAACGTCAAGTGCAATAATGGATGGTAATGGTGATAGAATATATCATCTGTCTTTTACTTCCTGTCTCTTAATAGTCTTTTATCAAATACTTGATGAACTTATATAGTCAAAATAAATAGATTGGGTTTGATTTTCTCCCCTACACTATAAAAAAAAAAAATGACTTCCAATTAATGTGAACCATCAAAACTTGTAAAAAGTATTTTATACAAAAAAAAAATTATGTATTTACTAAAGACAAAATCAAAAAACAATAATAACAATGAAAAAATCTGTCAGAAATAAACTTTGACAAATTGTTAATGTACAATTATGTATATATATATTGTATTGTATGTATATAATATATGATATAAATGACAACTCCATTAGCTAAAATCTTATATTTCAACCAATTTAATAAATAAACAAAACCAATTTTTTTTTTGTTGTAGTTCAAAACTAACTCAATTTCAGAAATGAAATGATAGATCCTTTAATTTTAATTTTGTTGTTGTTATTTTTCTTTTTCTTTTCTTTTAAGGGTAAATATTAAACGATTTGATATTTCCAATATTATAATATAGAAAATGAAAAAATTGCAACATTTAACATTTTTCTTCTTTTTTTTTGTTGTTTTTCTTTTCTACCTCTTGTTGATTTGTTAGCTTAATAGTGATGGTCAATATTATCCTGGCCTGCCTTCCTGGTTTTGGTTTTTCTATTGTAGGTTTTTTTTTTTTGATTTTTTTTCGTTTATTATTCTTTAAAAGAAAATATTTACAAAACTAATGGCAATATCCTTTTGACATTAGAATACAAAATATACAAAATTTTACTGTACATTACATGTAATAAGAAAATAAATACAATCGAACCCTTAACATTTTAGACTGATATCGATATAATTATTATTTGGACTTATTTGTTCATTCTGTGAGTAAATTTAGGTAATCAATAGTGCACTTCAACCTTTTGCAATATCATCATCATCATCATCATCATCATCATATGGCTCTACAGCTCGGTATAAAGTTTGGTATTCTTCACAATGTACTATCATTTCCCAATTTTAAGCTTGTAACTTTCGCTCATAATTTTGCATATTATCGGCCCATCCTGCTCTCGGTCTACCTATAGATCGATTAAGATCAGGACGATAGCTAAATATTTTCTTCTGTGCTGCTTCATCTTCTATTCTCACGACATAGTCTTTGCGTTTTTATTAAACATAAATTATGTATTTTTGGTGGTCTGGATTAGGATAAACAGGGTAGATATTGGCGGGTCACTAACACATACAGTACCTGATAAAGTACTTTCAGTAACTGCAGGAGATGGCTGCCGCTAACTACGTTTGTAACACCAATTAGATTCGTTGGCTGAAATTGCAAGAGTTCAGACTCTCCTGGTTGGGAGTTAGTCGTACGGCTAATAACCGTGCACCGGAAAAAAGTAAATTGCTATGGAATCACATAATGAGCCTTTTGCAATTTAAAGAATCAAAATAACAATAATAATGTTATTGATTAAATTGTATTTATCAGATCCACTAATATAGAAATGCAAAGATAAATTCATAGAACATCTAAAAATAATCAGAGTAATACAGTCTGAGAGATGCGGGCTCTTACAAAACCAAAGTAAAAAAATATTGATGTATTTAAAACTAAAATTTGGAATCGTCATGGCTTTTCAATAAAATGATAAATTAGAATTCGGCCATTACAATTAGCTGTATAATTAATAAGGTGAACCAGCAATCTACAACCAGATGGTAATAAAATTTGCAAAACTTATATTGGGTCACGTGGTTGCAAATAATAAATACCAAAACGTGTTGTATAATAACAGTGTAAATTGGGATGGACTATGTAGGCGAAGTGTACAGTTCGCTAATAAAATTTTTAAAATTAAAGAACATGATACATGAACAGAGAATATGAGATGCGTGAGCTACAGCTTGGCAAGTTTCAAATGCGGCAATTAAGATAAGCCTGCATGCCCCCGCAAAATTCTAAAAATATGGTAACGAAATAAAATAGGCAGAATTTCATAACTAGCAGATATATTTAAAAATCCAAAGGGGAACCAAAACCAAAAAGCTTACAAGAACCGGAAATGTTGTTAGAAATATAAAACAGCTTTAAAGTGTAGGAGTTAGAACAAGAACACGAAAATAGTATCTGTAATTTTCTTAGAATAAATCTATCTGAAATCTGCAGAAAAGCGTTTGATAAGAAAAGATTCCGAATTTGTTCTAAGAGTTCTTTAAAATTGTTGTGGTAAATCAAAAGCGTCCAACAGTCGAATTGAGCATAAATTTTTTTTTCCACAAAAATTAGCGGTATAATATAAAGTTGAATTTCAAATTAACCATCATCTTTTTTTTAGTATAAACTGGCGAAATCTATTGCAAATAGAATACAAAATTCGCTTATGAACCTTACTTCAAAATTCGGTGACGGACGAATGCCGATTTTGCCAAATCCCGCTTTTAAAATCCCGCTCTTATTAAAAATCCCTCTTTAAGTGTATTTATACCAAAAATATTTATTTTAATTTATTGTATGTATAGCCGCTGTTGGACCCAAAAGAGTGAATATCTGAATTTTTCAGAATATTACTTGCTTGAAAAATAAGACAAAAGAGGGAGATTTTGGAAAAAGGTGGGCTAAAAAATGAGGTTTTGATAAAACTTCATTTTTGACACGAAATCTCGTACCCCACTTAAAAAAAAATAACGGGATTTTAAAAAGCAGGGCTTTTTAAAAAGCGGGATTTTAAAAATCAGGCTTTTAAAAAAGCGCGATTTGAATGGAAAATGGAGGCGAGGGTATTATAATAAGTATAATTTTTTTACTTTAGTAACAAAAAATTAATATAATCAGAAATTTAACAAACTGGGATTCTACTGTACACATTAAACGTACACACTTACATTATTATTATGTTGATATATTTGTAATCTAAAAATAAAAAAATAGAAAATAAATAAATAAGAAAAAAATTGTAAGTTGTGTAAGTGTAAAGTCCTTTTTATTCAACTTCACTCCGAATATCAATTTCTTTGTATATGCATTTATTGTGCTAAAACTATGTGTAAATGTGTGTGTGTGTATGCAGGATTGAAGGATATAAATTTTTCATATTTATTTTAAACATGTTTTATATTCTTGAATTGATTTATTATTTCATTTTTTTATTTTTCTTATTTTTTTCCAGTTTTGTCGTTTAGATTTGTTGATTTTACTTCAATAAAAAAATAAAAAAGGATACATTCGAATAAAATTTGTTTAATATTTTAAGGACATTTTATTAAAATACATAGTTTGTTTATTTTTCTGTTTTTTTATTTTTTTCTAATGTATTGATTTCCTTTATTTTATTTTATTTTATTTATAAAATAATTCTTGTAAATTGATATCTTTGCATATATTTATATAATATACAATAGGTAAATAAACATATAGTTATATGCAATAGTGTATATATGTGTACAAGGTACAAATTAAACAGATGATTAGGTTTGTTTTTATTTGGAAAATAATCATAGAATTTCAAATTAAGAAATAAAATTATTTCAACTAATTCTTCAGAAACAATTGATAGAATTTTATTGATTAAATTTTAAAGATTTAAATTTGAAATTTTGTTATTATTAAAGAAAAGTGGAGTGTAGTTCAAAAGCAAATAAACTCAAGTTTTTAGATACTAATAATAATTAAATTCAATTGTTTGTGTGACTTAATATGTAATTAGATCGATTCAGAATTCTTAATGACATATGGATCATTGCAGACATATGGAATGATTCTTGACATTTGGATCATTCTTGACATGTGGATCATTGCAGTTATTAAGAAAAATATACTTGTAAATATCAAACAACCCATCAACCTATGAATCACAACTAGTCTAGAAATTGATCTGCATTAACAAATTAACACCGCAACTATTTTTATATTTTGCTGATAACTTGTGAAAAAATTGTTATATTATTCTTAAAAGCATATTTTGATATATCTTAGGATTTATTATTTTGTAGATTTGGAAATACATATAAATCATTGTCATATGGCAACGAAATGCGTTACTAAGGTAAAATCTTGTAAATACTATAAAAACAAAAACTATCATTAAGCAAGATTTTTTTTCTTTTTTTTTCTCCTATTACTCCGCGTGGTAGCATAGGGCTTCGATAGTGAACCTCCATTCCTCTCTGTTGAGTACTACTTCCTTAATATTGTCCCAGGTATAATTGTTGATTGTTAATTCTTGATCGATTGTGCGTCTCCATGTGTTGTATGGTCTGCCGGGTCTCCTTTGTCCTTGTGGATTCCACTCTAGAGCTCTTCTTGCTATATCACTTTCTGATTTCCTTAGTGTATGACCTATCCATTTCCATTTTTTCCTATTTATCTGTCTGTTGATAGGTTCTTCTCCAGTTATCATCCATAAATCCTCGTTGCTAATTCTTGCCGGCCAGAATATTCTACATATAATTCTCAAGCACTTGTTGATGAATACTTGTAGCTTCTGTTTGATTCTGACCGAAGTGAGCCATGTTTCACTGCCATATATTAATGTTGATTTAACACATGCTCTGAATATTGTTAGCTTTGTTGTTTTCGATATTTGGTTGCTCCGCCATATCTTCATTAGGCTCCCAAATGTCCTTCTTGCCTTATTTATACGGCTGTTGACATCTTCTGTTGTACCTCCTCTTGATGTTATGATGCTCCCCAGGTAGTTGAATTCTTTTACGTATTCTATCTGTTGTCCACTCACTGTTATTGGCTCACTCTCACTGTTGTTTGTCCTCATTGCCTTGGTTTTCTCGATATTTAATTCCAGTCCCGATTTCTTTGCTTCTTCCTGTAATCTGTTGACTTTATTCTGTAGGTCCCTTTGATTCCTTGATATGAGGCATACATCATCTGCGTAATTTAAGTCTTCTAAGTTGCCGAAGAGATCCCATTCTATTCCGTTTATTCCAGTGCAAACTTAGAATGTCGTCTAGTATTGTGTTGAACAGAAGTGGAGATAGTGGACATCCTTGTCTAACTCCTATATTGGTATAGAATGGATCACTGATGTTACCTCTGTGTTGAACTGTTGTCTCTGCATATTTATACATCACTTTGATGCTGTTGATGATTTTTTCAGGAACTCCCTTCTTTGTAAGTGTTCTCCATTAAGCAAGATAAAATAATAAATTTAATTTTTACCTGCAATTCAAATAAAATAAATTAACAGTAAAAACGCAATAATGACCAGTACTACTAATTCACTCATATTGCACATATCTTCAAACAAAAATAAGAATAATTTAAGCACGCTGAGTGGCGAAGTAGGTAGAGTGCCAACCCTTCATACAAAAGGTATGATTTGGGATGAAGAAAAAACTTGATTTTCCAACCTGATCTAGTACAGTTTCCGTTTGTCATTGCGATAAAATAAATAACATAAAAAAACTAATTGGCTATTTGAATAAATCTTTTGAATCTACATTAATATACATAATCTTAGAGTCAGTCTTCGATATTTACAGGACGTTGCAATCCCAGAACAGCAATTCAAATAATCAGAAGAAATTATTCTGTAATCCAAATGATCAAGTTTTGATTCGTATCGAAGTTTGGGAAACTGTTGAATTTAATGTTCTTGATCGTACCCGATCATTCCGGAAATTAACCAAATCGAGGTTAAATATGCTGTGAATATATTTGATATTTTCGATATATTCAATACATCGCTTTACATAATGAATATACCTATTTTATTTCTTTTTTCGGGATAAGTCTTGAGAAAAGCATATTTTATCTTCATTTATCTATAATCTATAATCGAAGAATAATTATTTATTTATTTATTTATTTCACTTCAATCTACAGGAATAACCTTACAGATTTTGCTTACAAACTACAGTTTAAAACTAATACTTATTATTATTAATATAGTAAAATACAATTCAAATTTTGACATTTTATGATGAAAAAAATATGGTGATTTTCCTTTTAAAATTTTGTCTGCTGTAATGAAAATCCATTATAGAATGGCATTTATTATATAATCTTTGTGAATTAACGATGGGTTCCGAAAATCCATAGTTCGTCCTATGAGAATCTAAATAAAGAAAATTTCTATCACGAATAGTATAAAATGGTACATAGATGACAAAATGTCATACGAGAACATTACAGCGGCCACATTTCGCCTAGCTTCAAGTGTTGAAATATCTATGAGTTGGCATTTAGCTAGATAACTCGTTGTATAGGATTGCCAATTGAACTTACGAAGACAGAATTTGATCATATTCTTTTGAACCGATTCAATTATTTTTATATGCCTAGCGTAAAACGGCATCCAAATAGGAGAGGCATATTCAAGGTGAGGACGAACAAGATAAGTATATAATGATTTAAACGTATAAGGATCAGTAAAATTTATGGAATTTCGTTTAATAAAACCTAGCATAGAGAAAGCTTTTGCTATTATGAAATCTATATGAGGATTAAATGTTAATTTGCTGTCAAGAATTACTCCGAGATCTTTAACCTCACTAACATGTTCTATAACAGAATCATGAAATTTGTAATTATATTGAATGAAATTTCTGTTTCTATAAAAGGACATACACTTACATCTTTTGATGTTTAAGTCAAAACCATTTTCAATGCACCAGGAATGAAATGAATCTAAATCTTTTTGTAGGGCTAGGCAATCATCATTTGATCTAATGATAGAGAATAATTTGGTGTCATCAACATATGAAAGAGTTGAATTTTTAATTTTACAATCAACATCATTCATGTAAAGCAAAAATAACAGTCGACCCATATGGGTACCTTGAGGAAGACCAGAGGTGGCTTCAAATATGGAAGATTATTTATTTGAAATCGTAACGGAATGTTTACGGCCAATTAAGTAGGATTCTAACCATGTAAGCATTTTCCCATGAATTCCTAGTAATTCAATTTTAAATAGGAGTTTAAGGTGGTTTACTTTATCAAATGCCTTAGATATGTCTGGGAAAATGCTATCAACTTGATAACCCTTTTCAACTGAATTAATGGTTTTATGTAGAAAAATAGATAGATTGGTAGTTGTAGATCTACCTTGAATAAAACCATGTTGATTTGGAGATATGTTTTCCTTGATTAGAAAATAAATTTTGTCTGTGACAATAGCTTCAAAAAGTTTGCGGATAGTTTAGCTATAGGACGATAATTTTCAACTAAAATTCTTGATCCAGATTTAAAGATGGGAACAATATTAGAGTATTTCCAGTCATTTAGGAAAGCACAATCATTTAACGATCTGTTAAAGATTTTTCAAAGCGGTTCAGTACTGCTTAAAATACATTTTTTTAAAATTAAAATTGGTATACCATCTGGACCAGCGCTTAAATTTAGATCTAGAAATTCAATCTTATTGTAAATATCATCATAAGAAAGAGACATAGAATCTAGATCTAGTAGTGGACCATGTGTATTTAATAATATTATAAAAAAATTCCTACTTTGTTAGATATAATATTTATGGAACAATCCTGATAACATTTTTTGTTTCACGCTTCTGCTAAGAGATTCCTAAATTTTATTATTTAAAGTTATAATTTTTTTCTACCTTCAGTAGCTGCGTATAAATGTATTCCATTCAAATCACTTATCAAACATACCTATCTCCATCACCCCAGTCTTCGTTATTAATTGTCAAAGCATATAGGAATTGATTCAAAACAAGGGCATTTATTCCCAAGATTTTTTCTCTCTAAAACATCCACAATTTCGTTAAAATTTAACTGACGGTTCGGGGTGATGCATTTTATGGTCGTTGTATTCAGCTTACACCATCTAGCCTCTCCTACCTTATTTTCCTTTAACTTCACGTGGTGGCCCCTAATAATCCTAGCAACCCTAACGAATTATCGAGTTCCAATCCCGGTGTAATAGAATGAATAGGGAACGGAAGAAAACGGAAGCACGAACGTATCGGACAATGGCGGAAGATTCATGCTAGGAATTTATGCCTCATGGATGGCGTTACAGAACAATGATGATGATGATGATATTAGGTTGAAAATTAACCCATACGATAATTATTGCTTATAAAAGTTTTAATAAAACTTTGTACGTTTAATTGCCTAGCGTTGTCATATGGCAGAGCGAACACATATGTCATATATGCAGCGGAATTAGGTCGTTTAATGAGCCACAGAGGGAACATTACAATAAATTTTATGCGTATATAGGTTTATTAAAAATATATTATAAGTTGGATTAATTAAAAAAAGTGGGTTGTTTCTTCTTGAAATCCATGTTTTAATTTTGTAATTTATGCTCTTAATAAAATGTTATACAATATAGAATAAATATAAAACCAACTCTAATATGGAATTTGGAAATTACCCGATACTTGCAAAATATAAAAAAAAATACTTTTGTATCGTACTATATTGAAAAAAACACACCCTGTATTTAAGTGTTGCTATATTTAAATAGTTAATTAAATGTCTATTAAAAATCGTCTATCAATTATTGATCTCATTAAATACGTTTGTAAAATGTTGACAATTTAAATTACTTACTTTCGTTGGAGAGACGAAGTATAGGCAGATTTAAAACAATTTTGCATGTTCAACTGAAGAAAACTTCCCCTGTGACTGACAATAATTGAGGATGTTGATGACCTACATGATCTGTTGGCCACCTAATTAAGTAAACAATTTGAAATATAATTGAATTGAAATAGAATTAATTATGATCAGCGAATTTACTAGAGTTTTTGCTTTTTGGGGCACACCCACACAATACTTGGGCCAAAAAATTTGTATTATTATTTAAAAGTAGTGAAGATCAAAATGCAATAAATAATATACTTTTTGAAAGCATAAAAAAAACAAAATAAAAAAAAAACCTAAACTTTTCAACCTTAATGATATCCCTAAAGTTTTTCTATATCCATCAAAGTTAACACAACACTGACTAAAGTATACTGATTTCATTCATTCAATAAAAAAATATACATTCAATTAAATTGATATTCATAACAAAATATCTCTTAATAATCTAAATTGTTATCTTTTCATTGAATAGCCTAGTTTTCAGATAAACTTTTTTTTCTCTCCATCCTTTAATACCCATACATAGTAATAATACATTCTATTGAATTAGAATATTAAAATAATTTTCACCCTAAGGACATCTGAAATCAATCAGAGAATCTTTATATGATTGCATTTTTACTTCAATAAGTCAATTTATATTATGATATGTGACTTTGTTATTGAAATCGAGAACAGTAAAGTAAAATAAAAGTTAATAAATGTATTTACACATGTATATACACACACACACACAATACTTTGGATATACGTATAAGTGAGTAATTGACATTTGAAATAAAATAAATAATTAGTGTTGACCTTTTCGAACACATTGTTTGTAAAAAGTTAAATGCAAAATAATTTTTTTTTTTTTTAATATTACAAAATTAATTTAATTATTTATACATATTATATCCCTTTTATTCATAAAATTTAAAATTGAAAATGTTTCAGATATAAAGATGATACCTCTAAGCTCAATGTAAAAAAACAATAACTATATTGAAGCAAATAAATTAATTGAATTTAATTATTTCAAAAACATTAATAATAGTTAGTAGGTATTGCAAGTTAATAGATTTTATGAAATTATTATTATTATTATTACTGCGCAATCTCTTTCATTTACTGGTGAATATCTATACTAAATGGACAATTGCACATGTTAATCGTATTCCCAAAAAAGGTGACCCTAAACAATCCAGACCTATATCAATCGCGTCGACCGTCTCTAAAGTAATGGAGATTATTATTGACAAAAGACTAATCAAGTATCTTTAATGCAAAGATATCATTAGTAACAGGCAATATGATTTTAGATCACAACGCACCAGCGGCGATCTAATAACTTTCTTAGTGAGAAGCTTAACATTAGCATACACAACTCTGGTGAATCTATTGTTGTAGCCATATTTACATAAAATATTTCAAAAACATTAGATCGAGTCTTTATTGCCTGTATTTTTTCCCCCCAAAATAGATTAAAAATTTCCTCTCGAATCGTTCGAATTCATGTCTTAATTGATGGATTCATATCCGACAAATATCATTCACAGTTTTGCAAACGATATTGCACTTTAGTATTAGTATCCCTTGATTTGCTTTGAAAATCACATGCTGCAAAACAGTTACTACTACTAAAATGTAACATGATGATCAACACGCTCAACCATAACTGAACCATTATTTTCGGCTGGGGAAAATAGGGTTGAGTTTAACACCTGCAAAACTTAAAGCTGACTAGTCTCAAGAAAAACTAGTCCATTTGACCACACCATATTATTTGGGGGGTGTCAAATTTTCTCGAATGTGGAACCATATTTCAACAAACGTATTTCCGCAACTCAAAAACATACCTACATATTATCTAGAGAAGGTCAAGAGTAATATTAACAAATTCATCAAAAAGACTTCTTTCCCCGATCATCAATAATTAATCCAAGCTATGCTTTAATGCTATGCTAAGCTATGCTAAAATAACAAGTCTGTAATTATTTCATTAAGTAAAATTGGATAAATTAATTAAGTAAAGGACTTGGGTAAGTACTTGCAACATTAACAACAAAAATTAAACTCATTCTAATATTTCAAAGGATATAGATTCATTATAAACATTTTTTAAAATCATTTAATTTCAATATTAAGAATTCAATTTTTATTTTTTCTGATTTAAAAGTAAAATTAGTCAATTGGTTGATTTCAAATAAAATATTATTGTTTATAAACAATTTTTTTTTATCCAAATATTAAATTTTATTTTTAATGCTCCATCATCTGAAGTGAGTAGCACTGTGAGTCACTGAAAAATTTTTTGTTACTTATAATAGAAAATTATGAATTATTTGAAGTATATATACATATAAAGATGTAATATATATCTTTTAAAAAACAAAATTTTGTATCATT
Organism: Argyra leucocephala; assembly: GCA_963942445.1. Lineage (NCBI taxonomy): Eukaryota > Metazoa > Arthropoda > Insecta > Diptera > Dolichopodidae > Argyra > Argyra leucocephala. The sequence goes on along the minus strand of OZ012680.1, from coordinate 20,207,796 downwards.
ACTGCTATAATTGTATTTTTTTATTAGTAACTCAGTAAACCTTCATCAATACTCATATTTTTTGTACATAACAGTACTATACGAAATATTTTGAATTCACTCACATACTAATTGTACTAACAAATTAAATTAAATTTTTTTTTATTCAATTTATAGCATTGAGAAATACAAATTTTCAATATGAGAATGATTTCAATTCTTATCATGCCACTTTAAAATGTAACAGATTACTAGGTATTACATTTTTGTTAATACTTGGTTTAACACATAAGGGTTAAATAATTTAAAGAGGTAATGAATTTTTTGGTATTTATAATTTTGTGTTTTTTTTTCCTGTTTCACTCTTTTAGAGCATAGAGCTTCTACATAGAGCTTATTCGTAGGTCTTCTGCGGGTATTTTCTATCTACCTCGATTTTCTCTTCTTTATTTGATTACCAGTTGGTTTTTGTTTGGCCAGACCTCTTTGCTTCTAATTATTTTGTTACTCATTTGACAATGTGAAATGTAACAGGACCATATCTATAATTATAATTGACAAGCATTTAAGGTCCTGCGCAGTAGACACCTTTTCATTTTATTTCGATTCTCCTACTCCTTAATGAACTTCTGATATAATATATAAGATGTATATATAAAACAAAAATGCGCACACAGTTGAAAATTTTGTACTCATATGATTTTATTATTAAGCAAATACATTATGCATAAGTGAGATATTATTAAAATAATAAATAACAGCAAACAAATCAGTTATTATATTTTATATTATGTACTTGCAAATGAATTTATGTACATATGCCAAAAAAAAACAAAGAAACAAATTCATCTCAATTAAAAAATATAAAAAAGCAAAAACAAAAAAAATCAGTTGAATTGTTCATATGACGAGTAAATTTATTTTTATATAGTAGAGAATTCAAGTGACCTACTATATCAAAATGAAGTACTCTAATCATTTTGATATAGTAGGTCACTTGAATTCTTCATTTTTACCTTTTTAAGTAACTGATTCTAAATTTTTGTTATTTATAGTAATAATATAGTTTTTATTAAAATTATGTGTTATGTAGGTATATATATACATACCGGTTTAATGACAAAATTTTTTATTTTTAGTAATTTTATCACCAAATGCTTCTTACTATAGGGAATATATCGGAAACGAAGCAGTATATGAGGGACGTGTATTTATGTGTCTTAAATAAAACTTACTAACCACAAAACTTTTTTTTAAACACGAGTGGTTTCTGCTATATCGTACGAAGTCTATGTCAGTACGTAAATTACTGTTTTTTTAAAAACTTTAAATTTGACTTCAACTTGAAATATAATTACTCAACAGGGGCCCCTAGTCATTTTATATTGTTGTTATGTTTATTTTGATAATTTTAGACATTATTTAACATCTTATTAGTTCTTCAGTTGATCATTATAGTAGAAATCGTAATTTGCATTCTGTAAATTGTTTCATATTTTGAAATGTCACCTTCACTTAATTAGTGTGAGTTTTACAGAACATTTTTATACTAATTTTTTTTCATTATAATTTAAAGTAAATTAAATTCGTTAAAGCAATTTTGCTAAATAAATATTCTTGAAACAAAATATTATAAAATTAATTTAAAATAAATAATGGATGATAAATACTTATGTAAGAAAGGGTAAATTATTTAAATTGATTTAGGATATAAAAACGTTTTTCCCTTCAAACATTTGTCCATGTCAATATGCTTCAGGTCCGAAAATATAACTATTTATTTTCAACAATAAAACATTTTTGAAAATTCAAACTAACAAAGACCTTTCAACACAAGCCAATCAACTTAAATTTATAGAAAACATAAATTTAATAATCAGTTGGAATTGAGATGCGATACGGTGGATTTTATATTACATCATCTAATTTTGTGAAGTGTAATTACATGAACTTTATAACATCTAATATATAATACACAAGATGAGTAAAAAAGCCGGAATAATTTAATAGTAAATTAATTACACCACAAAAATATTAAAATTTTAGCAAGTTCTTGGTGCTGCAGACTTAAAAACATTTCAAATAGTTACACCAAATAAATGACGTTTATTTCCAAGTTGAGCGACATCTGTACTCTAAAATAAATTTCAATAATGAACAATTTTTAAGAAGGCTTCATAAAAATTCTGTCATTATATATATATTATTCTGCATTTATCTGGATGTTTGTAAGTTCGACGGAACGCTCCAACACATATACAAATTGGATATGTATACAAATGCATATATATACAAGTTGCTTTGGTGCTTTTTTTAACCCCTGTCTACCATGCTGAACCATTGCAGGAAAAATTTATAGCATGAACTATATTTTTTTAATTTAATGTTAGTCTTCTTCGCAAATAATAAGGAAAAATAAAAAATAATAATAATAATATAAATAAAACAAACAATTTTTTTTGATTTATAATAATAAGGACTAATAGAGATTTAATCAATAGTTTAATATGGTATAATAACCAAAAGGCAAACAGCATTTAACACAAAAAAAAACATAATTCACGCAAAGGTTATTCTTATTACTTAAAATTATACACAATAATATACAAGTGTATCAGCATATTTGTATTGTATAATATTATACATTATACTACTTTATTGCTTATACCTTTTATTTTTGTCATTATTGTGTGCGTAACTCACTTCACTCAAAAAAAATTATTTTTGTTTTTTTTTTGTTTATTTTTCATTATTTGCTGTATCTGTATTCTGTATGTTCTGTATGCTCCATTCCAAAAATATTATTTTATTTTCAGTGTTAAGTGTTCACTGTTCACTTCACTGTTCAGGTTCACTGTTCAATCAATAGAACTTGATAGAAGTAGAGTAGGATAATTAACTCTACTTCTACGCCGGATAATAAAACATTGTTTTTTTTAAATTGAAAATTATTGATGAAAATGTTTTTGTATTTTTTGTAAATTTTACCAATTTAGATACAAAAATTTTGAATATTTTTTTAAAAATAACACAATACCATAATAACAGTTTATTCATATAGCAAAATAAGATCCCTATACAGTATACAAAAGACAAAATTTATATGAAAATAAGATCCCATTTTTAAATTTGCTCTCCCAGAGGCCACAATAACGCTAATACGGTATAATTTATACTAAATGGAACCCAACTAACGAATTATAACTAAATGGAAGTGAGTACGAGTATACCATACAAAAATAGAAACATTTTATACAAATTTGTTGGTATAGTGCTTCTTTTTCTGTTATATAAAAAAAAAAGATTAGTGTTAGGCCAATATAGTTTTTTTAAATAGAAAATTAGTAAAATCTTTGTGTATGAATAAAATAAAAGGAATCAAAATCTAATCTTAATAAAAATAACAATGTTTTTTTCAATTTAAACTTTCTTTTACTTTATTACCGTATTCTATTATTACACAGAAAAGTATTGTTGTTAAATTATTTGAAAAAAAAACAATAATTATTCATGTTTCTGAAATATTGAAAATGTAGCAGTAGTTTGTAATATATGAATATATGAAATTTTCAAAAAGTACTAACAACTAGCAATCAAAATAATTTCCATTAAAACGAGAGAAAATATATTGAACGAATATATTCATCTATTAATAATGTGTATCAGCATATTTGAATTGTATAATATTATACATTATACTACTTATACCTGCTTATACCTTTTATTTTTGTCATTATTGTGTGCGTAACTAACTTCACTCAAAAAAAATTATTTTTTTAAGGAAGGGTGTGGTTTAGTAGGTAAGAATCCTATATACAGTGTCAAGCTACGGGGCTCCTTGTATCTTTTTGAAGAACCCCACCAACCTACGAAAAATACAAAAAAAAAAAAAATTGGCCAAGTTTTGACTACAAAAAAAATATTTCTTTTATGTGTTTTAGAAAATTAAAAAGTGATATAAACATAAGTACTGTAATTTCGGAATAAAGAATCTAATGAAAGAAAAAAAGAAACTAGGATTTATTTTGCTTCCGTCATTTATGACGGGTTACAAAGCTAGTTTTAAATAAACACACAAACTTATAGAAAAAAGTACAAAAACAAAAACACAAACAAAAATTTACAACAAAACAGAAAAACAAAAATCAGATCATACTCTTCAAAAATTATATAATAAATGTTAGTTCATCTGCTTCTGCTATTTAAAAAAAAATATATACAGTAAAACACGGTTATAGTAATTCGCTAAATGCGAAGTAATATTTGTAACTATAACCGTTTTGTAACTATAGACGTATGAAAAATAAATTCATCTTTACAAACAAAATCAATTTCAATAAAATATCTTTCGGATATAATAATTTTAAACTTTATTTTAATCATAAATAGAAATTCTGTTATGTAATCACAAAATATACATATTTGTAATGCAAAACAAAAAAAATCCATATATAAATCAGTTTTTTAATAAAATAATTCACTTTTGACTTATTTTTTTGTTTTATTAAAAAAATTGGCGTTATATTTTAATGTGACTTATAAACGACATCGATTGTATGAACTTATGAAGTTAATTACTTTCTGTAAAACAAATTGTTGACTATTGCTATAACAGAATTGTGACTACAAACGTTTTTGACTATAAACGAATTAAAATACATCGATCTACTATACGTTGAGAATAATGGGATTTTATTGTGTTAAGTTATATTGAAATAAGTATTAATTTCGTCATAAAGTATTAGGTGTTATACTTTAATTTCATTATATATTTATATATATATATTCAATAATCAAGCTACTCAGAAAACTACTATAATTTTACCAAAAAAAAAATTTCTTTTTATATAAAATCGTAGGTACCTGAAAGAACTGCTTCTGTGCAATTGCACTGGGTATTCCCTAGTTTTATTTAAATTGAATACACAAAATAAGATACATAATATTGATGCATGCTACAATGTTATTCTCCACTCACTTCAATAACAAGCGGATTTTAGTTTTAGAAATTTGCAACTTCTTCTTCATATATGCTTCGATACTCCTTCTCTCCAACGGATGTATGGTATCTCTCTATGAAATTAAATTCAAATTTTTTTTTAGCTGGATAATTTTTCCTCATCTATTATGTCTCGTAATGGTTTGTTTGAAATGTTGAAATGATCGCTTCGGAATGGTTTGTTGTTGTTGTTATGGTTTGATATTTTTGGTTATGTTAATATCGTTAAACAACTGATATATTTCGACATTATATCTATTCGTCCAAACACCATTGTCAGACGCAAAATTGTTTTCTTTTGATAATAATAAAGTTCACGATTACTTGATTTCGGTGGAGTTAACGATTAAAAATTTATTAGTGCTGCCTAAGTTAATCATAAAATTCATAAGCATTATTTTACTTTAGTTTAATTTAAAAGTATGTGACAGCCATAGCAAACCATTTCTACTACTACATTTGGTTACGTGTGGACTCATAATGATCTTCTTCACCAAATACTAGAAGTTATATTTAACTCGATTATATTTTGAGATAGGAGGTTTAAGCCCAATTGTTTAGGCATTTCGAAGTAGTAACGGTTTATTAAGATAGCCTTTATTCTTATTAAAAAATATCGATCGATGTTGTTCCAAAATTTATATATCAGTCAGCAGAAACGTTACATATTAAATAAATTTATAATTGCTCAAGAAATCAAAAAAAATGTTTTGGAATTTTCCTTGAACCTTATACAAAAGATTGGCAACGGTTTTAATCTCTAAATGATATTGTATATTGTATATTATATAGTAACTATGAAAATTTATTTTTATTTTTATTTAGATTTGTTTACTATATACATTTTTCTTAAACATTGTGTCATATTATATATATTTTATTAGATTAGATTCTGGACGCATATTACCGCAGCCGTAAATAAAGTTATTGCTTTTACCCGTAGCAATGCAAACAGTCATCGGGTGTTTACATTGCTGATTCAATGACAATGAGTAATGACAATGATATATTGCACAACTCCCAATCGTTCGTGGGACCCTGTTCCAAAATGGCGAAGAAGAAGAATACTACAAATTAGAATATTGCATTCACAGAGCAGATGTTCAATAGATTCTTCATCTACTTCACATATTCTGCACAAGTTTTTTTGACCAATCCGATTTTATGTAGATGTTTCTTGACTAGGCAGAAAAACATTGTGTTGAATTGATTCAAAATAGTTTCACTTTACCTTAGAAAAGTAATGGTGGTATTTTAAAAACAATCAATTTATCAATATTCACAGTAACTACGAACGAATTGGGATCATTTTGTATAGAGTTTGAAAACTTATTTAGGAAAACTGTATGAAAAATCTCAATGATCAATCGGGAATTTAGGCAATTTATGTAAGCGTAGATTCAAAGTTTTGATATTTGCATATGTATGAAAACTTTATATCTTTGCCCAATCTCTCCAACATTAATATTTAATTTTCAAAAAGTTTCCAAAATAAAAACTTTCCTTCACCACTGTAATTACACTTCTTACATACATCGTACACCACCTAGTAAGTCGTATATGTTGTATATAATGTACCAAATTGTATGAAGTAACAATTTCCGAAGGAAATAAATGAATTAAATTATAGATACATACAAGTATGTATGGAAAGTTATGTACGTGACGGAAAAACGATTCAGGCTACATACAAATACAATAAAGGATATTATTCCTTTTTATTATTATTTTATTATATAAATAAATATGTATTTATATGTATGTTAGTTTAAATTAAGTTAACAAAAAAAAATACAAAAAATACAATTTAGTATACTTATTTTTTTTTTTTTTATTTTTTTTTTAAGTTTTGATTTAACACAATTTTTAAGATTTTATTTTTTATTATTATTTTATTACAAAATTTTATATACATTTATATATTATTATATATGTATGTAATGTGCGAGTGAAAACGTGTTCATATATTCGAATATAACTTCTATATATATATATATGTACATTAAACAGTGAATGAAATTTCAAAATAAAATGTCAAAAAATTAGTTTTAATTTTGTTTAAGAGTGAATGAAGTATGTGAAAATAATGTTTTGTCAAAGATTTGAAAAAATAAGAAAATCAGAAATTTTTGAAGGATTTTGATTTGATTTTGTTAAAGAAAATTCAAACAAAAACAGCAAATAAGTTTTGTTGTTTAATTAAAATTTCATATGTAAGGAAAATTTTTTGAATAAATTTTAACGAATTGAAAAGTTTATTAATTCAATTGTACAATATCAAGATTATTATTATTATTATAACAATATTTAACAACATTAATAAATGAAAAAAATATCGTCAGTCTTCGGGCGATGATGGAACAACCGAAATCAATCAATATAATAATTAAATTTATTAAAACATACCTTCATATAAGAGTCTTGATATTTCTATTATTTTTTCAGATAGTAGTAAATCATCGAAAGAGACTTCAGGAACTACCTATTGCCGGGAAACAGTTTGAAGGACTGTGGGACATTAACCCACTAAAAACTCCTATGATTATTGCAACATTAAAACTGTTCTTATAGACTAACCATTAATTTACATTTAACTCAAAGAAACTAAGATACCTTTGATCTACCAAAATCCAATAAGGTTTTAACCTAACTCAAGTGGTCTTGTTCGTTTTAGTCGCTTAACAAAGTTTTGATTGTCAATTAAGCTAGAAGCTTCGGTATTGACATGTTGGATCAGACGAGTTTTATGCCGTGCAGCGCATTTCATTATTTCGTCTTTTATAGATGAGATCTTCAGATCTCGATGAATATCGGCATTTCTAACATACCATGGAGCATTGACTATGTTGCGCAGTACCTTTTTTTTTGGAACGTTTGGATAGTTTGAATATGGATTTGTTTAGCACATCCCCATATTTGAATACCGTATGCCCAGACTGGTTTCAATATTTGATTATACATCAAAACTTTGTTATAGGTCGAGACCGTAGAATTCCGCCCAATCAGCCAGTATATTTCTCTATATTTGAACTGGAGTTCTTGTTTTTTTGATTTTTACATGCTCTTTCCATTTCAGTTTTGCATCCAAGGTTATGCCAAGATATTTAGCTTTATTCTCGTATGGAATCACGACATCATTAATTTTAACTGAGAGAGGAGTTATTATGTTTTTATATGTGAAGTTTACATGACTAGATTACGCTTCATTTAATTTAATTTTCCATTTTTTGCACAAGTTGAAAATTTTGTCATTAGCTTTTTGCAGTTTGTTTGTAGCTTCTTCTATAGCAGAACCAACTGCCATCAACGCTGTGTCATCTGTAAAGGTGGCTTTTTTTATATTTTCTACTTCGGGTATATCGCAGGTGTATAACAAATATAAAATTGGACCCAGTATACTACCTTGCGGTACTCCAGCTTTTATAAAATTCTTTATTTAATATTCTTTATTCTAATTTCTATTATTTAAAAATATTTATTAAAATTTCCACCTAGAGCACAGCATATTCTGTATTAGAATATGCTTAGCATTTCTAAAGGACATCATTCAAACATTTTAAATATTTAAACAATTAAAACATTTTACAAGGAAATTTTATGAAAATTGAATAAAATTAATATAATCATAATTAAATAACTGTATTCAACCCAAACTAACATACGCTATCGACTGGCGAATATCAACATCCAGTGTCTGTCAGGAAAACATTCCAAAAATGGGACATGTGAATGTTGAACATGATCATCACAAAATTGATATAGATGATAATATAGATTACAAAACCGGCACTTAATGCCTTATTCAAGAAGAAGAAAATGGATTAGTCCCTAAATAAAATTAAAAAAAAAAATACACACAAAAATAATTAACAAAAAACGATGTTTGTTATTATTTTTATTCATTTCACTTTATTATATAAACGGCACTGCATGTTTTTACTACATATTTTTACTCCAATATTTTTTTTCAAGTAATTTATTTTATAAAATTTTTGGCTTATTAACGGAGCGTATGGAAAGCTCGTCAACGGATGAATCTTGTTACAATTTTATGGTTATTGAATTTATGGACTTTTTTTTATAGATTTCGGTTTGTAAATTTGGTCACCAACCAGAAGAAAATATTTAAAATAGTTGTCACTCGTACACCATTAAATATGTTATATCAGTATGATTCACTTTCAGTATCAGTATGATTCAAATTTACCTTTCCCAATGAGTTATTCAACTACAAGAACTGCTACGAACTAAAGAGCTACTAACCTTTATAAAGATTTAAAAAATTAAGTTCTTAAAAACAATCAAATACCAATAATAATAATAATAATAATAATAATAATGTTCCCCGATGTATTCAATTACATATATTAATTAATCATCAGCTCACTATTAAATAAAAAACTGTATAGGTTATGTAAAACACTTATAGTGTGGGGAAAAAGACTAAAAAAATGTTGATTTAATCAATTTCATTCAATTCAATTATCTGGATCGGTCAGAATTGCTTTCATATCAAATTTCGTTGGTGTTCATTATAAAGCTTGAAATATTTTTTTATCAAATATAGTATACGTATTCAAATTAACTGTTATGTATAGAAATATTTCAAATGATAATGTTTTTGCTTAATATCAAGGGAACAAAAAAAATATATTCTAGTGTTATTAGAATGTAATGACGACTTAGAACAGATAATGTTGAATACCATTACAACCCTTCTTCATTAGTGCAGACTCGGTCTAACTTTTTTTCAACATGAAAAACACATTGTATCCACATGTAAAAGAAAATCAGAACTAAAAACAACTCTGCACCGGTTTATGTTCATTTTAAAATTTTCACATAATTTTATGCTGGAATTTCTAACACATCTCCAAGGACTATTTTAACTTATCTATTAAATTAATTCTACAAATTGTAATTCTGCTTTAAGTTTTATAAATTTTTGTTCTTCTATTTTTTCCAAAACAGAAAAATATAAATGGACCCAGAGCTGAAAAATTTAACTCAACAAGCAAAAACCGGTTCACATTACTTACCCATTACGAACGAATATATTTAAATCATATTCCGGTACCTATCTTACCGTACCTGTCTTAACTGGAATCAAACACAGGATCAGAGATAATATATGGATAATAGTGAGATAGTTTAAACTTAGCTTATACTTCAAGTTGCAAGTATATATAAAAATATTATCAAAAAGCTATATGGACCTAGGGTAATAATAAATTAATTTCTTAAAACTATCACGAATGCATATCTCTATGATTCAAACGAAGCTATTCACAGAGATCTAAAAATAAAAAAAAATAATACGTAAAAATAAAATTTTTAATATACACTTTTATCTAAATAAAATTAGTCCCCTCAAAAGTAGAAAATAAAATGGATGGTGGTTAATTCCGAGATTCTACAAATTATCAGATAAATTAAATTTGATGGAATATTATTGATGGAAATTTGGAATATTTGACGCTTAAAAAATCATTAATGTTAAAAGAACCATGCTACGCATTTTACGTTCTGTATTTTGGTCTCATTAATCGTTCAGTTAACGACGATTTATGTAAAAAATATTATATTGAAGCAGCGACTATAATGTTGTCATTTTTGTTGTTGATACATTGACTATAATGTTGTCATTGTTGTCATGTTGTCATAACCTTATGTCCATTGAGCTATTTAAACATATCTTTTGATATAAGAAGGCTGAAAAGACAAAAAATACGATCTCGTGTATAATAGAATAAAATATAAGGGAGCAGAAGTATAGATTTTTGTAATCCCACACAAGTTCTGCTGATAAGCTTACATTTTAAAAGTATTAATATTTTATTTAAATAAAAAAAATAAGGTTGTACTATTTTTAAAATAAAATAAAAAATAAAAAAAAGTAAATGAAAATTATTAACAATAATTTCTCTTACTAAATTTTTTTTTTTTACATTTAATAATTAATTCTTTATTTTCAAATTTCAGATGACTTTACAATATTAATTATAAAATTATGTATAAGAAATTATAAACTAAAAAAGAAAGAAAACTTAATATTAACTTAAAGATTAATTTATAACCTACATATTGTAAACATTTCCAAAATATTATAATTTTAAAATTACATTTTTTTGTTTTTATTAACTATTTCTAAAATTGCTAATATACTTTTTAAGTTTGTTTTTAAATATTTCCAAGTTTTTACTATTTTTAATTTCTAAGGGTAGAATGTTGAAAAGTTTTATAGCACTACATTTTAAGCTTTTTTGTTTTTTGAATGTTCTAGCTTTAGGTATTTCAATATGGTTTCTATTTCTAGTAAAGTAGTTATGTAGATTTTCTCTATTTTTAAGAATTAATTTTGATTTAAACTTATTATTTAGAATATTGTATATGTATTTGCATTTCTCAAAGTAAATTAGTTGGTTTATATCCAGTACATTAATTGATTTGTATAACTCCTTAGTACTAATTCTGTGGTTTAGTTTAAATAAACCTTTGAGCGCTTTATTCATTACTGTTCCAATCTGTTTTACATGAAAATTTGAACAGTGACTCCAACTGCATATATTATACCTAATGCTTGACAAGCTATGCTCATTATACACAAGTTTGGCTGCATAATTAGGAATACCACCAGATCTCTTTATAGCTACACTTATAGGAATAATTTTTTGTTTAATTTTTTTTATATGTTTGTCCCATCTTAAATTTTCATCAATTATAATTCCTAAATATTTAATATTGTCGACTCTCTGTAATAATATCTCTTCAGCAACCGGTTATAATTCAAACAACAGTAAACCAAGTAGTATATTTCGTTTGAAATCTGGAACAATTATAATTAAATTTCGAAATATTTATGAGAAATCCACATTTTTCAGAAAATATCTTTCCCATAAAAATTTGTCGTCAAATGATATTGGGATGAACAGCTCAAAAAGGATTTATATATCACATAGTTTGCCACAAAGTACTAGGGAACTTCTTAAACTAGCAACGCAGATGAAAATCGATGGTTGGATTTATAAAATATCAACTAGAAATGGGTCTCTTTTCATACAAAAAAGAGCTCATGATGCATTCACTCTTATTTCATCCAGACATCAGCTCTTGAGTTCGAAATCCAATCATAGACTTTCAATTATATCAAATCAAATTCTCTGATTTTAGTAATCATTATGAATATCAATTTAAATTCAAATTTAAGTCTAAAATCAAATTTCAAATTTCAATTTTACTTCAATCTCATTTTTGTTGTTTTTTTTGTACTCAAAATTAATAAATTTATAAATTTTAAATTAATTCTTTACATTGTATCTACCTAAATATGTTGGATTTTAGTATTAATAATATTTTAGTTTTTACATTTAATTTTAAATTATATATTTGTATTGAATTGAGAATTGTTTGCATGAACCTGCTTCTTAAAATTATGAATTTCTCTAATACTCATAATTTACTATCTCTGAGCACTATTTTTATTTGTAATGTCGGTTAATAACTTAGATAACAATGATAGTTCGGTGTTGATTCCAAGTATAGTTCTACTTAATGCTCTTAATAACGAGAAACTCCTTAACAGTATTCATATAAACATCAGAAGCCGCTTTCCGAAAATTGATGCACTTAGACTCTGCGTATCTAATACAAAAGCTCATGTTATCATGATATCTGAAACCTTGCTAGACCCTGATATAAGTTCTGATATGGTTAAGATTCCTGGTTTTAGGCTCTATAGGTGTGATCGAGCTAAATTGGATGGATCTGGCAATTTGATTCGTGGTGGTGGTGTCGCGATGTATATTAAATGTGGTCTTTCTGTTAGAGTATTATGCAATTCTGGTTCATGTGATGATATTGAATTTATTCTAGCTGAAGTCAAAGTTAGTGGTAGTACAATCATGTACAATCACATCCGGATGCATATAAACTTGATCCATTCAATAAGGCTTTGGATAAATTCTGTAGTAATTTTGAAAATATAGTAATTGGTGGTGATTTTAATATTGATATTCTTGATAACAGCAATGTTATGAGAAAAGGACTTCTGCAGAAAATTAGGAATTATTGTCTTAGTGTAATCAATAATGCAATTTAAACTCGTTTCGGCAGAAGTCGTAATTCTCTACTTGATCTATTTTTAAGTTCTACGGAACATACGAATAAAGTTGAAAAATTTGGTCAAATATCGCTACCTGGATTATCTTATCATGACTTGATATATTGTTCATATAAAATTAATGTTGATTTGCATGCTAAAAGAATCACTTATAGAGATTATAAAAACTTAAATATGGATTATTTACTTAACAGTGCGTCTCAGCTTGTGGAAATATTCTAATTTTCTAAATGAATGGTTAAAACGTAAACTCGTCCTAGCTTTATTGATTCCACATTTCACATACTGTGATACTGTTTACTCTGGTATGTCTACTAGTGAATTTCACCGGCTGCAACTAATTTTTAATACTTGCATTCGTTTTGTCACAAACCGGCGTAAATCGGCATTAGTGATGTTTCTAATGTGATATTAGGTGTTACACTAAGTAACTTTTTGAAAGCAAGGTATATTGTTGTTATGAAAAAGATCTTGTTAAATCTTATGCCATTATACCTTTCTGAAAAGGTCACTACTAGTAGATCAACAAGAAATATGAATTTAATAGTTCCTCGTCACAGGAGTCGATTAAGACACCTATCGTATTTTGTCACAACTACTGTTCTTTTGAACTCCATACCGAACTACATTCTGCGCGTTAATAACATTAAAAGGTTTACTGAGCTCAGCAGTGAGTATTTTAGAAATCATGATTTGAGGTAGGCAAATGTATTATTTCAGTTCAACAGGCATACATTGGTATACATGTATTATATATTAAGTATGTAAATTTTTTTATATACCATTGTTTTTTTTTTTTTTACTTTTATATCTCTATATATGTTTTATTTTAAATTTAGTAATTTAATCTAGTTATAGTTTAAGCACTTTATATTTTTATATTTTAACATTTTTCATTGTTATTTTCTAATATGTTTAGTTTTGTTAGTTTTAAATTATGGATTCTAGTTACATGCTTAAAAGACTAATCGTCTTATATGTAGAAGAATAAATGAAATAAATAAAATAAATAAATAAATAAAATAAATAAATATTTTCTTTTACCTTAAGTGTAATATTATCATACTTTTTATTCTGCGTTTTAAATATTATGTAGTTAGTTTTTTAGCATTTAAACATAGTTCATTATAATCCAGCCAATTGCATAAGGTTTTTAAGTCTGTATTTAATATAACTTCTAACTCTTTCATTGTTTTAGCTTTTGCTATCAGATTAGTGTCATCTGCATAAACATTGTAATTTGATATGAATTGAGTTTTAGGTATATTCATTATGTATAGCAGATATAACAGTGGTCCTAGAAGAGAGCCTTGCGGTACCCCTGTTTTTATAATTACCTCGTCGCTAAATACTTCATTAATATTAACCGCATTGAGTTCTATTTGTTAGGTAACTTTCCAATAATGAATTTTTAGAAATGAGTTTGTTATTATATTTGCCTTAATTAACTTGCCCTGGACTTTATATGTTTGTTTCAATTTGCTTCAATTCAACAAAATACCCATTTCAATAACCATTTAACCAAAGTATATCCATGAAAAGAGTATGAACTCATGTATGTATTCATTTGTTTGCACACAAATTCATATACAAATTTGATAAACATTGTCAGAAATAGACGATAATAAGAACGTGTAAGAAAAAGAAAAAATATAGTAAACAAAAGAGAGTAACAAAAAAAGTTGGCTGAAATTAAATAAATAAAGTTTATAATTTTGAAAAAAATTTTCGACAAAAATTTCGTTGAAATATTTAACAATATTATTTTCTAAATTGTATCAACTATGCATAAGATTTTTAGGAGACCTAACTAAAACAGCGTTATCTTCTTTAAATTCTTTAAATTCTGTGATTTGTAAATAGTAATCCTCAGTATTATTTTATAATCGTATACCAAAATAATAAATATTTAGGTTTACTAATATAATTAATAAAAAATAATAATGTTTGTAACTCCAAATTATTACTGACAAAAATATTAATAATATTTTATATTATTGTAATGTAATTATAATTTAATATTTTTAATAGGTATATACGAAAATAATAATGTTTAAAACGAAAATATTAAAATAATAAAAGATCAGAATTAATCCTCGCATAATGGAACAAACTAAATTAGAACTAACATTTTTTGCCACCCTGCCTGATATAAATAATGGGAGGAAACGTAAACAAATCCAAAGGTGAATAATGAGAACGCAAAATTATTTTACAGTATAAAGCAAAAGGCAAACATCTGTTTTGTACCTTTTCTCTCTCATAATAAATTTGGTATACGATAAGTAAATGTAAAGTTTATCTCTTTTAACTAATGATATTTTGCTCGGTTTTATATTTCTTAAAAATGGGAGTGCGTATTCTTGTTAATATAGATTATAGATATTCTTTGTATTCAACTAAGGTGAAATTTACATATGTGTGTCTACTAATAATGGAATATGGATATTTGATAAAGTTAAAGTTTGGTTTCTCTTTAAATTCACTATATTTGTTGACATTTCTATGCTGTAAAGAAGCAAAAAAAAAAAACAAAAAAGGAATACAAAATAAATGCGTGCAATACAAATCATTATCATTATATTTCAATCATTTTCTATTATTATTCAATTTCAATTATTTTCAATCATCATTTTCATTATATTTTTTTTGTGTTTTTAATTTGGTTTCTTTTATTAATCTCTTTCTTTTATTATTTCTCTTTCTCTCACTAAGTATATGTACGTAACGTACATGTGTCATATAGGGCTTGCATTTGTTACATACATAATCATATGGCTTAGTTTAATTGAAAATAATGTGCAAACATTATTTATGGAAGAAAACAAAATTTGAACCAATCAAATATCAGTTATCTATCACTCAGTTACAAATTACTCTTCTCGCATGTAAAAAAAGTTCAATTTCGATTTATGCATGTATATATTATACTTTTATGTGCCAATTTATGCTTAGGCAGCGTTTACACGTCGGACAAAATCGAATTTTATCGTAGATAAAGTCTGCTGACTGTTTACATTTCAGACTTTTTCTCAGATTTAATCTACGATTTTACGTCAAATATTTTTTGTATTTAACAGGGTTTCTTTTTATAAAGCGCGTAATTTTTTATTGGTGAAAATTTTTTAATACGTAAATTAAAAAGTTCAAAGGTATCTAATCAAAAATCTCCAAAAAAATTTTTAAAATATACCTATCTACATATTTTTATAAACTTTGTTACAGTAATATAAAATATAATTACACATTTGAAGTATAAGCAATAATAACCAAATTGCGTTAGAGTGAATTTTAGTGCCATTTGATTATATGTGTTGTTCTTTGAAAATATATTATTTTTCATTAAATATTTTCACTAAAAAGTCGAAAATAAAATTAGGAAAAAAAAAATTTTTTTTAGAAATATTTGCCTTTAATTTAAGCGTACTAAAACTACAAAAATAAACTTTAGAATCGCAGCTTGATATAATGTTTTCATAGCAAGTTATGATTGAAATTACGGAAAAAGCAAATTTGCCGAACTTTTTACCAAATCTCTTAATCTCATCTCAAGACTTCCTAGAATTTCGGCTAATTTGCTTTTTCCGTAATTACAATCATAACTTGCTATGAAAACATTATATCAAGCTGCGATTCTAAAGTTTATTTTTGTAGTTTTAGTACGCTTAAATTAAAGGCAAATATTTCGAAAAAAAATTTTTTTTTTCCTAATTTTTTTATAATCAAAATTACCTGATATTTTATAATTAAAAAGAGTTCAAATTACAAAAAAAAAAAAATATTTTAATGTAGAAAAAAAATATTTTTATTTAATTTTTAAAAACAAATTTCTGATTAAATTTCAATATGACACCATTATTATTTTTATACTAAAAAGAAAATTTAATTATAGTAATAATAAATATTTGTAACAAAATTAAAAAAATATATATTAAAGTATTTTTTTACATCCCTATATAATTATAGAATTTCAAATATTTAAAAAAATATATATACAAATATATTTATATTGCATGTACTGCAAATGCAATCTAAACACTCCGTTGGTATTACAAAAAAAGGATATTGATCATCTTAATTCAATTATTTTCCTATACTATATTTTATTTATACATATATACATGTATATTAATATAAAATTACATCAACAAGTTGCTAGACAAAGAATAAAAGAAAATTTTCTATAGATTTTCTTTATGATTATAATTTTTGAAATTTCAATCACTGATGATGATAAAAAAAAAAACTGTAGAAAATTGATGAAAATTTTTCACCAAAGGAAAATTAAATTTTATTTTCATAATAATTATATTATGTAGTTTTCTCTTAAACATAAAAGTTCTAAAGATGATATTTTATGTTTACAAGCAACAGTAATTTTGGAGAAATTTTTTTTTCTATACTGTATAAACAGTTTTTTTTTTTTATATAATATTATTATGTATACTAATTGTTATTATTATGTAAATTAAAAAAAAAAAAAAAAATTGAAACTATATATATTTTATTACTTTAAATATAAACTTTTTAATTAGCTTTTATAACCATTTCTAGGTTTATAATATTTTATTTACTATAAGTAAAAATAGTTAGAACTCAATACGATGACAGTTCAATAACATCGAAAGAGTAAAATAAAAGCAAAGGAAAATAAATTCTGATGAAGAGATGTATAAAAAGTTTATTTTAATCAAATTTTATTTTGATGTACAATGGCGGAAATTTAAACTTAGTTTATAAACTATATTTTATAGCCTATATATTTGAATGTCGTAAACAATTTATTGAACTTAATCAAAGTTTTGTTTTTAGATCATTTACAAATTAAATCATTTAAAATGCACAGTCAATCGCTATAAAATTAAGATGATGATTGATGATCTGCTCATAAGATCTTAGTTGTCTAGATATATAAAACAATAAAATATTTATAAACTAATAATCATAGTTAAAAAATTCGTTATAAATTGCAAAATTACAACTGAATTATTTTCTATCTGAAGTTGGCATATCACAATTAAGTTTGAATTATAGATAGATAGTTCAGAAGTTATTCAAAGGAAAAATTACTGGTATAAAAAACATGCCCAAAATCTAGAGTCAAAATATATCACAGACAAGTATAAATTCTGATTAAACAAAGCAACAAATCTCAAAAGAAGAAAAAGAGAAGAGTTTGATGATAATAGATTTCGAATGGCAGGTAATGATGCCAGGAAAAATTGGCGCTGTATTAAAAATATAATAAGCAACAATGAAAGAAAAGTAAACGAATTTTGCACCGATAGTAAAATGAGTGTAACACATAAACTCAAAAAACTTGAAAAATTTAATAAGTTTTATGCTACAATCGGTAAGAGTTTGGCAAAACAACTTTGGAAGTATATATTTTCCAAAATTAAAAACAGATAAGGAATTTAAATTTGAAAAGTTAAACACTTTTGAATGTAAAAAACTGATAAATGGATTATCTAATACTAATGCCTCAGGGGAGGACTTAATGTCTGCAAATATATTGAAAATGGTAAAAGATGATATGGCTGTTAACGTAATGAAATTATTAAATAAGTCACTTGAGAGAGGTATTATGCCAATATGTCTAAAAAATAATAAAGTTATACCAATATATAAGAATGTAGGTAATCTGAATGATATTGATAACTTCAGACCTATTTCGATTTCTTCAGTATTTAGTAAACTGATTGAGACTGCAGTCAATAACAAGTTTACTGTTTATCTCCATAAGAACAAATTAATGTGTAATCAACAATATGGATTCAAGAAGAAATCTAGTACCCAAGCAGCATTATTTGATGTAATAACGCAAATTCATTCGGGACTGGATAAAAAGAAGAAAGTGGTAGCTGTGTTTTTTGACGTTAAGAAGGCTTTTGATACACAGTAGATAGAAATACACTTCTAAGAATATTATATGAATTTGGAGTAAAAGGGACGGAATACAACTGGTTCAAAAGTTACTTATCGGAAAGAATGCAGTACACAGAATGTGATGGGTTGAAAAGTGAAGCTGTAAAAGTTGAATATGGTGTAATACAGGGAAGTTCACTTGGACCTACGCTATTTTCTTGTTACATAAATGGCTTATTATGCACAAAACTGAATGGTAAGCCATTTATGTTCGCTGATGACCTGGCCATAATCTATGAAGAAAAAACAAACAAAGAATTGGAAGAATTAATCAACATGGACATGAGTGAAGTTCACCAATGGATGAAGTGACATAAGCTGACAATAAATACAGTTAAAACAAAATATATGTTATTTAAAAGACGTCCCCCGGCGGGTTGGGGTACGAAATATCCGCAGTAAGGCATGCTTGTGGTAAAAGTCCACTAAAAGCCTAGAAAAATCCAGAAGCGACTGACCCAGAATGGGCGGCTTTCTGGTCTGCGACTGATCCCAGAGGGACGGCAGGAATAAAAGGTACCGCCTTGTACAAGGGAAATATTATCCTTAGGCTAGGAGATGGAACTCCGAATTAAAACAAAAAAAAAAAAGTATGCAATGAATAAAACTCAAAGATTGTATACCCCAGGTGGTAATCCAGATCTTCTGGAAAATCCACCCTCTTTCGAGGCAGGTCTCACGGATTCTGGGGGAGACCACTTATTGCAAAACCACGAAAGCAGAGCTGCTTTAATTGACCCATTCAGAAGAAAATCTGGGGTCCAGAGAACACCTCCAGCAGGGTCTCAAAATATCTACGAAAACATGTCCCAAAAAGACAGATATAGAAACCCCGACGAGGGTAATAATAACGAAAAGGCACTTGAGGCAAAAAATAATCAACTTAACGCCAGAGTTACAGAATTAGAAATCTTATGCAGGGAATTGAAAAATGAACTCTGCATAATTAAAGAAGAAAATGTGAAACTAAAAAATTCACAAAACATGTCTACTAAAAAAGTAGTACTAAAAACTGCTGAAGAATTTCATACAGATGATGAAGAACTAGCTCGAGAAACCGACTGGATCTTTAAAACAAAAAGAATCTGTAAAAAAAGAAAAGCAGAAAAATCACCTACTTTAAGCCCAGAAAATGTTGCGGACAAAGTAGAGAAAAATGTGCAAATAAATGAAGTTGCGAAATGTAAAAGTAAAAGAAAAGGTAAACCTCCTCCAGTTATACTTAGTAATGTAGTGGAATACCCTCAAATAAACAAAAAATTAAAAGAAAGCAATATTAAATATAAAGTTAATATGCTTAACAATAAACAACTAAAAATTAATGTTGAAGAAGAAAAAGAATATAGAGAGTTGACTAAGGCAATAAATGAAGCCAATATTGAATGGCACACTTATGAAAATAAGAGCACCAGGCCTATTAAAGTAATGGTTAGGTATTTACATCCGTCATGCCAACCTGAAGATATAAAAAATGAATTGAAAGATAGAGGCTTCAAAATTTTAGAAGTCACAAATAAAATAATAAAGAAAAAGGAAAATAACAAAGAATCTACGGTACGTCTTCCTCTCTTTATGCTAACATTCGAAAACTCCGAAGATATAAACAAAATATTCAAAATTGAATTTATCCAGCACATGAGGGTTAAAATGGAGGCTATTCGTAAAACGACTACCATTCCTCAATGTAAGAGATGCCAAAGATTTGGCCATACACAAAAGTTTTGCCAGCGTCTAGCTCAGTGTGTTAAATGTGCTGGTCCCCACTTAACAATTTCTTGCAAAGAAAAAAAAAATATTAAGCCTAAATGTGCTAATTGCCTTGAGGCACACCCAGCGAGTTATCGTGGTTGCCAGGTGGCTAGAGAGTTGCAAAAAAGAAAGAAGCTACAAAAAAATGCCCCAAAACAAATGCAACATAGACAAGAAAAACAAAAGACAAAACCTAGGCAACCTATTGCCCAGAAACAGAATTGCATTGAAACTTCAGAGAAACCTAAAACTTTTACGTCGAAAAAAGTCGTAGAAGGCTTATCATATTCACAGGTAACACAAAATAACCTAAGTCAAAAAAGAAACCCGAAAGAACAAAATAAAGTTTCTACACAAAAGTTGACTGAAAATACCATTATGCAGATGATGCAAAATATGATAAAAACAATGAATGAAATCTCAACAAGACTATGCACATTAGAAAACAAACATAATGAAATATATATGTATACACCAAAAAATAAATCCGCAAGGCATGGTTAAGAACGCACTTCGTATAGTCACGTGGAATGCCAATGGTATTCTGAACAAGAAAAATAATTTGGAAATTCTATTGAGAACACAAAATATTGATGTATGTCTCTTGACAGAAACACATATGACAGATAAGTCATCGCTTAAAATAAATGACTATACATGCTACAGCGCAAA
Organism: Argyra leucocephala; assembly: GCA_963942445.1. NCBI lineage: Eukaryota > Metazoa > Arthropoda > Insecta > Diptera > Dolichopodidae > Argyra > Argyra leucocephala. The sequence goes on along the minus strand of OZ012680.1, from coordinate 20,186,350 downwards.
CCATCCGAGTAATACACCCAGAGGTGGTAGCTCAATTTTAATAAAGAAAGATATTAAGCACCACGAGGAACTTAGTCTAGAAATAGATGAATTCCAACTAATCGTGCTACGAATTATGTCTGTTAAACAAAGCCTTTGTGTCGGTGCATTATACTGTCCACCCAAATACAACATAAAGAATAACATGTTTGAAGAAATTCTTAAACTACTTGGCGATAGATTTATCCTGGGAGGTGACTACAACGCCAAGCACATAGATTGGGGGTCTAGAGTAACCTCTACGAGAGGAAGAGAGCTAAGAAAAGCTATAAAAGAAAAAGGCTGCATTTACCAATCTACCGGTAAGCCAACCTATTGGCCAACTGATAGAAATAAAACTCCTGATCTGCTTGATTTTTATATAACAAAAAAAATTTCACCCAATTATATTAAGCTAGAAGATAACCATGATTTGGACTCAGATCACTCTGCAGTCATACTAAATCTATATGAAAAGGTTATTAAGAAACAGTCGAAACCTCTGCTAACGAACAAGACAACTGACTGGGCTAGCTTTAAACAAGAAATAGAAAACAAAATAAACATAAAAACAAAACTAAGATCCAAATGTGATATAGATTCTGAAGTAGAAAATTTTATTAAAATTATTCAAAATGCTGGATGGAATAATACAAAAAATTGTGAATATAAATCGGTAGGATTCAACTACCCTAGAGAAATATTAAATATGATAAAAATAAAAAGAAGAGCTAGACGCAGATGGCAACAATCGCGTGATCCGGCAGACAAAACTGTGCTAAATAGATTAACTCAGAATCTTAAAAGAAAAATTAAAGATCTTAAAAATGAAAATTTTGAAAAATATATAAAAAATTTATCAGCTAAAAGAGAAAATAACTACTCGTTGTGGAAAGCAACAAAGAGTACAAAAACCTCGATCTCTCAAATCCCGCCAATCAGAATGAAAAGCGGTGAATGGGCGAGAGATAATAAAAATAAAGCTGAAACATTCGCAGATCATCTTGAAGAAATTTTTTGTCCAGACGAGACAGAGTCGGATGATCTCACTGAAGAAAATAATAATTGGCAAGAAAATGTTATATCACCATTTTCAGAGAGTGAAATAGTGGAACAAATTAAAAAACTCAGAGATAAAAAAGCTCCAGGTTTTGATCTAATTACATCGGAAGTCCTGAAAGAACTTCCGAAAAAAGCTATAACAATGCTAACACGCATTATAAACGCTGCTATAAGAATAAGGTATGTGCCGAATATGTGGAAAATAGCAGTGATAATTATGATACCAAAGCCAGGTAAGCCCATAAATGAGGTCAAATCCTACAGACCAATATCATTACTACCAATAGTATCAAAATTATTTGAAAAACTATTATTGATTCGAATGAGACCGATCATAGAAAATAGTAATCTGATTCCAAATTATCAATTTGGCTTTAGATCTAAGCACTCGACAATCGATCAAATTCATAGAATAACAGACATAATAGAAAAAGCTTTAGAGGAAAAGAAAGTATGCTCTACCATATTTCTAGATGTAGCCCAAGCTTTTGATAAAGTATGGCATCGAGGCTTAATAAATAAACTAAACAATATGTTACCTAAACAATACGTAGATATACTCTCATCATATCTAGAAAACAGACTATTCAGAATAAAACAAGACGAAGAGTATTCTACTATTAGAGATATTAAAACGGGTGTGCCTCAAGGTAGTATTCTGGGTCCCATACTGTATTTGCTCTACACCAATGATTTACCAGAAATGGAAAATATAACTGTAGCTACATTCGCTGACGATACTGCGTTGATGGCAGTAGGATCAAATATTGACGAGGCTACAATTAAATTGCAAAGAGCAAGCGACAAGCTATACCTCTGGACAAAGAAATGGAAAATTAAACTCAATGAGTTAAAATCAGTACATGTAAATTTTACAAATAAAAAATTAGAAAATCAACCACCATTGGTAAATCTGAATGGGGTCAATATACCCCAAGAAAACAATGCTAAATACCTAGGAATGACATTAGATGTCAAACTTAGATGGAAAGAGCACGTTAAAAAGAAAAAATTTGAGCTTGAAAATAAGTATAGAGAAATGTACTGGCTCTTAGGTCGTAATTCTAAATTACCTATACATAACAAGATTTTGTTATATAATCAGATACTCAAACCAATATGGTTGTACGGCATACAAATATGGGGATGTGCCAAACAAACACATGTACTTTGTATACAAAAATTCCAAAATAAAGTCTTGCGCAACATGGTAAATGCCCCCTGGTATGTTCGCAACAGTGATTTGCACAGAGATCTAGAAATTCCTTGCATAGAAAATGAAATAAAAAGATATGCAACAAAGCATATAGCTCGTCTGGAGGGACATGTTAACGTTGAGGCCACTCAATTGCTAGATAATCAAAATGATGTCAGAAGGCTTAAAAGAACTAAGCCACTAGATTTAATACGATAGAATTTCGTAAAATTTTTCTTTAAGAAAATCAAAATAGCAATAAATTAATGGTTAGTCCGTTGGACTAGTATTAATGGGAGGGGTGTGGTTTAGTCAGTAAAAATCTGGCACACAATGGAAGCTACGGGGCTCATTGTGTCTATGAAGATTCCCACCAATCCACGCAAAAAAAAAAAAAAAAAAAAAAAAAAAAAAAAAAAATTTAAAAGAAAGACAGGTGATGCCTTACATATTTACTATAACAAATGTAAGTTGGATCCCGTGAACAGTTACAAATATTTGGGAATATTATTGGATGAGAACTTAAAGTGGGAACAGCATATAAAAGAACTAATAAAAAAAGGAAGAAAAATTGCAGGATTATTCAAATTAATAAATAAAAGAGTACCACTAAAAAATAAGAGATCAATTTATTACAGCTTATTTCATAACGCAATTATGTACAGAATTCAAATATGGGGAAACACTGTGAATAAAAATTTAAACACATTACAGAAACTGCAGAATAAAGCAATAAAGAACTTGTTTGGATATAAAAGGCAAACTTCAACACAGGAAATTCATAGAAAGCACAAAATATTACAATTGAATCATGTTATAAAGTGCAAACAGGCCACACAAATACATCTCATACTTACTAAGAATATTAATACAAATATTAAGCCGATGTTGAATAATGAAGTTCATACATACTCAACTAGCAATGCAGCTCAAATAAGGGTAATATCTTCAACAAAAAGATTTAACAAACATGACACAATATACAATACAGCATACAAAACGTATAATGAATTACCAGTTGAGATCAAAGAAACTGCTCAAATATCTAAATTCAAAAGTAAAATTAGTGATTATTTTCATCAATTAAATAATAGTAATAATACTTAACATTATATAAAAAAAATCATATTTAAATATCTTCTATAAAAAACAAAACAAAACATTCCTTATTTTAAAATTAAAATTGCACTGAATTAAAACTTAATTAGTTATAATAAATAAGTAAAATTGTAAAAAACTAAAAACACTCGAACAATGTCTCTCAATCTGTACGAACAATGGAGCTCATTTGAGTAAATAAATGAATAAATGAATACTCTATAACTGTAGGTACCTGATACTGAGCATTTTTCTATAATTGGGCATCTTATGATAAACCATGAGTAATTTGTACTTATTAAAATTAATAATGAATTAATAGAAAAAGTTGATGAAATTAAATACTTAGGAGTAATTGTAAATAAAAACCTAGACTTTAAAAACATATAGATTATATTTGTGAAAAAATTTCTAAAAAAATTTATTTTTTTAAAACAATTTGAGATAGATTATCGTATTCAAGTGCTATTATCGTTTATAATACAATTACGTTGCATCGTTTATAATACAATTATCAAACCGCATTTTGAATATTGCTCAACACGTTTATTTATGGCAAGTAGATAGTAGTAATAAAATTGGGTTACAAAAAATGCAGAACAGGGAGAGTGATGAGAGTCATCCTTAAAGTAAGCAGATATACTTCGCATAGATTTATGTTAACTGAGTTCAAATGGCTGAGTGTGTTAATCAAAAAATTATAATAAATGTATTAAAAATTGTACAAAACATGAAAATAGGTAAATATCCCAGTTATTTATATGATCGTTTCGTTTATGTATCGGATATTCACAATTATAATTTGAGAAACGTTAATTTGTTTAGATTAATTTTTTCTAGAAAAGAAAAACTAAAAATATGCTAAAAATTCGACACATAATTTAAGAAAAGTTAAAGATTCGAGTAATTAGAAAAAAAATTTTTTTAAACGATAACTAGACATTGAAAATTATATGCATATACTTCAAAGTGCAAATTTTTTTTAAAAATCTTTAAATAAATTACAATCGCAAATTATGTATTAAACAATAAATTAGAAATTAGAATTTCGTTTATTAAGGATAAAAATATTTTTAATATATTTTTGGATAGTATAATTTATATTTCTCTAATATTCAGAACAAGAACAATATAACTCTCAAGTAAATTCAATATAGTTCATGTGAACTCATCCATGTTTGTAAACACTTTGGTTGTGTTCAATGGCATTAACCAGTAGATCAGATTCATGGATCCGTTCACTGAACGGTGCGGTAAATGTACTGGTTAATGTACCACGGTTAATGAAAATAGATCTGAAAAAAATTCTAAATACATTTCATGGATCTGACTTTTTATAATATGTAAAAATAACAACAAAAATATTAAATGTTGAAAATTTGTATATTGAATATTGTGATATCTACTGTAAGAAAAATGAAATGTTTATATTTTTTTGTGAAAGTTGTTAAATTTAATTGCCATTATTTTTTGAAGAAGCTTAGTGTGAAAATTGAAATTCATAAGGAAAATTTATGTAAATAAAATTAAATCAAGAATTATTAAAAATAAATTATAAGTGTAATAATAAATATTATTTCATTAAAATTTAATTTTCTTTTAAAATTACTTATTATATTTTTCGGTGATGGTGTTAGTATTGTGGTAAATTTTTGTGTTGAATTGCATTTAGTGAATAGAACCTTTGTACATGGATCAAAAATGGATTACAGATCCACAGATTAATGCCAGTGAACCCAGCCAATGATACAAAAAAAAAAACTAGGGAACTATAAGATTATGGAGGGGGCTACCCCATTCAAAAATACAAATATTATTAACAACTATCTTTAGTTACTTCTCTTTCTATTTGCTTTTATTAATATCAAAAACTATTATTAAGCAGTTTCAGGCTAATATAATTTTTATGGAGTAATTTAATATAAACTTCCAGAAGGAATAAAATAAAAGGTGTCAAAAGCTAATTTTAATGAAAAAAAAATATCAATGTTTTTTCAATTTAGCTTTATTTTTTCTGTTCGAGAACATTTTTTAAATTTTACATTAGAAGTAGTTGTTGCAAATTATTTAAAAAATAAAATATTCATATTTTTGGAATATTGAACATGCAGCAAGCAGCTTGTATGCGATATACGGATATATAAAGTTTTCAAACGTAGTACAAAAATGCAAATAAGGACTAGCACTAATGAAAAAAAAAATTGTTTATTTGTCACATAATAAAGAAGAAATGGAAAATGAATAACAAAAAAGAGTGAAAATATATTTAAAGAATATAGTTGGCTATAATTTTTTTATACAAAAGTGTTAAAAGAGAGGAATATACCCAAAAAATGAATCACTTTTTTTGTAGGATAGGCCTTGTTTCCAGGCGTCATTATGATGATGCTTCATACCACCACTTTCCTTTCCCACTTTTACTCACTGCGATGATGTTTTTTAGCTATGCGTGTGTGTATACAAAATTTATTCTTAAATATTTAATACAAAAATAAATTCAGTTAATACATTAACCTTTATTTGGTGGTATTATCCATGAATTTGTGTATGATTATTTTTGTTAAATATTCTCTTTTTTGTGAATACAGAAAATCTCCTCCTAAAATGTTTTTGTTGGTAAGAGAGTGTAAAACGTATGCTAAAATCGATGTCATGTTGATTCGTGAAAACAGACTCATTGTATTCTAGTAATACTAACTTTTTTGTAATACTAAAAAAATATAATTTCATTTCATCTACTTCTGTACATTTTACATTTTTATCATAGACATCAATAGTCATTTTTTGATTTTTTAATTACGCAGTAAATAATTAAAAATAAATTAATTAATTATATATATATATTATTCTGCATTTATCTGGATGTTTGTAAGTTCGACGGAACGCTCCAACACATATACAAATTGCATATGTATACAAATGCATATATATACAAATTCCTTTGGTGCTTTTTTTAACCCCTGTCTACCATGCTGAACCTTTGCAGGAAAAATTGATTGCATGAACTATATTTTTTTAACTTAATGTTAGTCTTCTTCGCAAATAATAAGGAAAAATAAAAAATAATAATAATAATATAAATAAAACAAACAATTTTTTTGATTTATAATAATAAGAGCTAATAGAAACTTAATCAATAGTTTAATATGGTATAATAACCAAAAGGCAAACAGCATTTAACACAAAAAAAAACATAATTCTCTCAAAGGTTATTCTTATTACTTAAAATTATACACAATAATATACATGTGTATCAGCATATTTGTATTGTATAATATTATACATTATACTACTTATACCTGCTTACACCTTTTATTTTTGTCATTATTGTGTGCGTAACAAACTTCACTCAAAAAAATTTATTTATGTTTTTTTTTTGTTTTTTTTTTATTATTTGCTGTATCTGTATTCTGTATGTTCTGTATGCTCCATTCCAAAAATATTATTTTATTTTCAGTGTTAAGTGTTCAGTGTTCACTTCACTGTTCAGGTTCACTGTTCAATCAATAGAACTTGATAGAAGTAGAGTAGGATAATAAACTCTACTTCTACGTCGGATAATAAAACATTGTTTTTTTTAAATTGAAAATTATTGATGAAAATGTTTTTGTATTTTTTGTAAATTTTACCAATTTAGATACAAAATTTTGAATATTTTTTTAAAAATAACACAATACCATAATAACAGTTTATTCATATAGCAAAATAAGATCCCTATACAGTATACAAAAGACAAAATTTATATGAAAATAAGATCCCATTTTTAAATTTGCTCTCCCAGAGGCCACAATAACGCTAATACGGTATAATTTATACTAAATGGAACCCAACTAACGAATTATAGCTAAATGGAAGTGAGTACGAGTATACCATACAAAAATACAAACATTTTATACAAATTTGTTGGTATGGTACTTCTTTTTCTGTTATATAAAAAAAAAAAAGATTAGTGTTAGGCCAATATAAACATAAATAAAAATAAATAAAAAGTGATATAAACATAAGTACTGTAATTTCGGAATAAAGAATCTAATGAAAGAAAAAAAGAAACTAGGATTTATTTTGCTTCCGTCATTTATGACGGGTTACAAAGCTAGTTTATTAATATAATAATGCTTTTAATTAATTATTAGATATATTATATGTAGCTGTATTCTTAAATTTATTTTCTTCATAAAATAGACAGCTGTAAAAATTTTTACCAATAAAAACTTTTTCTTTAATAAATTGTATACCACATTTAATCTGATATTAATTGAAAATTTAAATATACTTTCTACCACTGTATTATAATTTTGTACTTTAAAAAAAAACAAAATAGAAAAACAACAAAAATAAAAACATAAAAAATAAAAATACCAGACTTCACAATGTGGAAAATATTGGTTAAAAGAGAACCTCAATATCAAAGTAAATATTTTCAACTTCTGAAGTATGTTCTATCTACTTATTGGTGTTGTTATTGTTGTCTTCTTATTTCTAACCAATGATATGAAGATCTTTGATACCTCTACTAACTAAGCTTTTTGTTATTTTCAAAACTTATACTTACCTTATGTTTTGTTTATTTTGTTATTTTGTTTCGTTTTTTTTTTTTGCTTGCTTTCTTAATTATTGTGTTATGATGCTGCAGTTTGTGTATCATTATATATTATAATGTATGCGACTTTTTAAAGTCTTTACGTGGTATTAAAAGTAAACTTATATATTTATATAGAAAATAGTATACCAATGATGAATAAAAGATACCAATGTACAATAAATTTAGTACCTGTGCATGTGCAAGTATATAATTAAATGTATACATACTATCCTAAATCATATGAATTGGAGTTAAATGTCAATTGAGGAATTTAATAAAAAGTGGTTTGAGAACTAATTGGAATGACAATTTTTATCAGGTTTCTGATACAAAATAAATTTGTAATTAAACTATAAAAAAAATTAGTTTTATTTAACCAATAGACTGACGCAAATGCAATATACACTGTAAATAATAATACAAAAAATAAATGTAAATTATATACCATAAAGTTTGTATAAGAAGAAATAAATTTAATTTCATATCATATATTCATATGAATTCACAATCAATCCTATTTTCTACATTTTATTGTAGGATTGCATATTCTGTAAAAAATTGTATTATTTGACTGAAACCTGAAGTCCAATGAGAACGACACAATATTGTATGTCGCCAAAATATGTCAAATTATGTTTTGAATAAATGTATAATGGCATTATATAAAGCAAATTGTCATTAAATGGCATCATAGCAAATAGTACGACACAACAATAATGTTGGCGACAAAAATTTCATTAAAATTCAAAATTTTAAGTTGTTGCACTACGACATTTTATTTTGACAGTTCCAAATCATTAAGCAAATGTATAATGGCATTATATAAAGCAAATGGTCATTAAATGGCATCATAGCAAATAGTACGACACAACAATAATGTTGGCGACAAGAATTTGATTAAAATTCAAAATTTTTCGTTGTTGCACTGCGACATTTCATTTTGACAGTTCTAAATCATTAAGCAAATGTATAATGGCATTATATAAAGCAAATTGTCATTAAATGGCATCATAGCAAATAGTACGACACAACAATAATGTTGGCGACAAAAATTTGATTAAAATTCAAAATTTGTCGTTGTTGCACTGCGACATTTCATTTTGACAGTTCCAAATAATTAAATTAAAAATGTTTTTCTTGTTGTTTTTTTAAATTCAGTCGACTTGCTATACGACATTTTATATCGACAATTTATGACGGCCATTTCATGTCGTTTTCATTGGATTTCAGGCTTTAAGCTCATTTTAAATTCCAACATTTTTTTAATTACTCTTGGTCAACGTTAAAAATGTATTCAAATATATTTTATATCCGATTCATATGAGCCTGAGTAGTACATAGATATATAGAAAATACATAAATAAATACATTGCATATATAAAATTATGTGAAAAATTAATTTTTTTTTCCATTATAAAGGTACAAAAAAATGTGGCAAAAAATTTGCCATTGAGGTAGAGAAAGAAAATAATTTCTGGGAATTTTTATATTCGCTGAAGAAATAACAGTCAAATTTTGAATTTGAAGATTCATGTTGAAACATGCAAAATATTGTATACATTGGAATGTAAATGTGAAATTTTTTTTTAACATTTTGTTTTATATAAAAGACGTAAATATTTAAATTGTGTAGAACTGTCAAAATAAAGTAAAGAAGGATACCATGATTTGGCATTTACAAGAAATAAAACAAACACAAACATTTCACATTCCTTTTTTTCTATTTTTGTTATTGTTTTTTTTTTTCATTAAAAATAAAAATGTGAATTTAAAAACAAATATTTTAAAATTATTGAAAATGCTTAATCACCTAATATAATATTTGAAAAATTAAAATCAAACGTCGTTCTCAAGAATGCTATGTTTACAACTATATTCTGTTAATTTAAAGAAAGTGCGGAAATTCGATTAAAATTATTAAGGTTATACAAAAACATTCGGGATTCTTAGTATTAATTATTTTTACAAATCGCTCATCCCTTCTCTCGCTTTATATAATAGTTCGGCATCAAACAAATGGCCTGTAAATTGTATATAAATTGTCATATATTCTATAGGTACATATATACGTTTAAAAAAAATTGATTTAAGTAGAATGTTTTGGGAAACGTACTAGTCTGTAAAACGAGGGCGAATGTATAAACTATTAGGAGTGTAAAACTTCCAGAACAAATTTAGGATGCATAAAATTACGATCTAATCTATAAATTTATCACCCTTATTCTAACCAACGTAAAATGAAATGATGTATTAAAATCAATTTTTGACGGGCTTTGTCGAATGCCGAAATGAAGTTGTTGAAATACTGTTGAAATACTGTTAAGATCGATTTTTTATGTTATAATCGATGTTTATACTATACAGATTATTCCTAATTTTGTTGATACATTAAATTACTGACATCAGGAACATAAGAAAGGGGTGTGTTTCATTCTAGAGCCATTCTAGTTATATTATCGAATAGTTTTAATAGAGTGTGTCCTATCCAGCTCCACTTTCTACGGTTAATTTGATACATTATCGGTTCTTCACATTTTAGTTGTCACACAGCTCTTATTACTTATGGTGTTGGGCCGGAATATTCTGCATATTCTTCTTTGTCACTTGCTCGCAAATACTTGAAGTTTTTGGCTGATGTTATTTGTCGTCATTCAAGTTTTGCTGCTTTGAATATTCTAATCTTTGTTTTTCTAGTTATTTGGTCATTCTTCCATATTGGATTTTATTCACCGAACGTAGCTCTGGCCTTACACAGTCTGTTGTTAATACAGATCGGTTTTTGTACCTTCGTTTGTTGTAGGTATAGTTATAGAAAATATACTAATTGTTAAAGGAGTGTTTCATTTCATTCATCTAATAACACTGGAAATCATCAGTAGTGATTGTAGTATTATTTATTACCTATACAACTCCTGATTTTTAATTACCTAAGTAGGAGATAAGCTTTCCACATTATCGACTGTTTGACATTCTGTTATGATGGTGTTATTTATCCTCATGGCTTTTGTTTTATCTATGTTAATTTCTAGACTGACTCTGCGCGCTACCTGTTCAAGTGATCTGCTTTATGTTTGATGTCGCGGAATCTATGCTCTAGCAGAATATATATCATTCACATAGTCAAGGTTATCAAGTGTACTTGAGAGATCCCACCTTATTTCTCTTCCCGAAGAACCCGTTTTTTTTATTACCTCCCCTCTTTAGTGCGAATAGATGTGAAGAGACACAACATTCTTGTCACACTCCGGAATTTATGGTGAATGTGACACTTATTTGTCCTCAGTCGAGATTTTCTAATTTTGCATTTTATTAATTTTTCGGGAATTTTTTCTTTCTTCTTAATGCCATCCATATCGCAATGCGTTGAACCGTATCGAATGGCTTCTTGAAATGGACGGAACAAGAGATATAGTGGAGATCATCATTCCACAGATTACGCTATGATCAACCGGAGTGTGTTGGTGTGATCTGTACAACTCCTTTCTGGGCAAAACCCTGCATGTTCCTCCTTTCCAATTTGTTCTATTTTAGTCTTCATTCTCCGATTCAGTATGGTTGCGAAAACTTTGTATATGATATTCAGCAGTGTTATACCTTTAATTTTAATGCAGTTTTTAGGTCTCCTTTTTTTTGGAAGTTTCACAATCAGACCCTTTTTCCAGGATTTTGGTAGTCTTTCTTCCTTCCAAGTTTTCGCAGTAACTCAACAGCTAATTCCGGATCTGAATATAGCAATTGTGATGGAATTTCATCCATTACCTGCACCCCTGTTCCGTTTTAATGTAAAGAGGGCTAATTTAATTTCTTGTAAGCTTGGGGGTTCAGTATGGATGTTCAGCTCTGGATATATCGTATCTAATGCGAAGCTTTACTTACTCGGATTCATACAACAGAAGGTCGTTAATGTCTCAGTACATAAATTATTTTTATTAAATTTGACGATGATCTTTTTCGAGAAATTTCCGGAACTATTAACGCTATTCACTTTTCCTGATGATTTAAAATGTGCAAGCATTAGAATATCCATATTATATACAAAAAAAAAAAAAAATAAAATAAAACAGAATAACAAAATTAACAATAAATTTAAAATAATTAAATTAATATTTCAATGATTTAATTGCATAAATAATTACCCAAAATAAATTAAATAAAATATAATAATGTATTAAAATTTAATACAATTATTTTCCTATAATATAAAACACACATAAACAATAAATTATATGAGTGTATTAAAAGATTATCAATTATCTCATTTTATTGATAACAACTCCAATTTAAAAACTAAAAATAATAAATTTCTAAGATTATTTTCAACTTCCTTTGTATTTCCTTCTTTTAAACTTAAAACGGAAATACAAAACACACACACATATTTTTTTTTATATATAAATATAACTATGGATAGAATATACATTTTACTTTAAGGATTTTCTATTCCTTCTAGTTGTGTATGCAATCTATATATGTATTATGTACATAAATATATAATAAAATTTAAAGAAATATCAATCAATCTAATTCATTTAATTACAGGAACATTAACATTTATATTTCGATTTTATTTGCGCATTTTTTTCTTTCTTTACATTATAATGTACTTATGTTTGCTATTTTTTGTAATAATATGTACAGTACAGTTGTAAATATGCAATGTATAGTATATATGAATGTGTGTAAAAAAGTAGATGGTTTATATAAAGTGAATAAAGTTAATAAATTATTTTCTTTGAGAATGATTCAGAGTAACATATTATAATATGTACATATTTATGTACACATATATTACCACATATTTTGATTTTAAAATCATATAGTTCATATTAATTTTAGAATTATAATACCTAAATAATTGAATATAAAAATTATACCGCAACCGAATTTAAGGCCCCTATTACACATCAATCAATTATCAATCAATGATCAATCAATGGTCAATATATTGTCAATATATTGATCATTGACTGATGAGAAATGATTGATGGTGGTTCTATTCGCATCACTATTGCTGTCAAAATTCTCATCAATATTGCTGTCAAAATCAGCGGAGGTAAAAAAATTGCTTTTTGTGGAATGTTCAGATATTATTTTTTGGGAAGGTTCAGATAAGGTTATAATATTAATTTATAATGTAATTCTAAAAAGAACAATTTTTATATAAATTTTAATAATTATAGCAATTATTGTAAAAAAAACAATTGATATATTATTCAAATATGTAAAAAAATAATTTCTTGTATAATTTCTATACACAACATTTTACTTTAAAAATTCAATTTAAATTGAAGTCAAAAACATTCCTCCAGAAATTATATTTTCAATATTCATACAATATGTTTGGAAATTATCAATATATTTAGAACACTTCCACAATATGTCCTTGCAAAATATGGATAAAAAGATTGATGAGTGCATGATTGATGTGTAATCGCTAATCATTCTTTTCATCAATATATTGTCAATATGTGGACAAGCAGATTGATGAAAAGAATGATTTGTAATAGGCACCTAACAAAAATATTTAATTCACCATTAATCTGAAATCAATATTAATATAAAATTTTGAGCAATAAATGAGCCCTTCAGAGTTCCCTAGTTACCAGCTTATTTGGAGTATCTCATCGTGGCGGACTGACATTTTTAAAACCATCGAAGCTGTAAGTTGGATTTACTACCTACAATAGATTATAGTCACCCTGAAGTTGACCTTGAAACTTTTGAACTGGCTCAATGGCCAAATTCGTTATGAACAATGCGAAAATGACAAATAAACTAACAAATACAAAAATAAATAAACCGACACGAGCAAGTATATAAGTATTGCATGATTGAATATTAAAGACAACAATAAATTAACTAAATGGCGATATCACATCAATAAAATGGATGAAAGAAAATTTTCTAAATCCGTTTACGAAAAATTAAAACAAAAATTAAAATAAAAAGTTAACAATTGCCACAACAATCATCAAAAGAGTGAAGATAGCTCTGAAAATCCGCATCATACCGCAGAATAATACTATTAAAAATCAGAACGAATTGTCTTTAAAAGACAAAACCGATATGAATATACAGTAGAATACGCAATCTTTCCGCATTATGCCGTACAATGAAAAATGTTCTGTTTTGGCTAATGATTTAAAAAGAAACGGTCAACGTTTGTTGAATAAAACTACTTACATTTAAGAATAAAGAAAGAGAAAACTTCAGGAATATGATTGAATTTACATATATTTGCCACAATGTAAAATATTAATTTTATCACATGTTTTCTCCTATACGGCAACAAGCTAAGCAAAGGTGCAAAGCTAGTCCTTCTATTTGTTTTTGTTGTTCTATATGAAGATTTTAATGTAATAGTAACAATTCTGTTTTGTCATTGATATTTTAGGTAAATAAAAAGTGTTAGTTAATAAATTATTGTTGTTGTTTTTTATAGAGAATTGAGATTTTAATAAATAATGTCAAAAACATGAACTGTAAGTAAAAGCGAATTAGTAGTAAGTAGAATAAGATCAATAATATTATATTATTTTTCTATTTAACTTATTATCAGATATGTGCAGAAAATTATTTTGCACATTTATATTATAATACACAAGAGCACGATTAGTGAAGGCATACTTTTCGTGATTTTTCGTATGCTTCGTTTTTTTTTTCATTCAATCAATCAGTGATGATGCAGGTCGTGGCGATCAAAATTAATTTTATTTTATGTGTATATTTTGGGTAAAAAATTTTTATAAGATATTAGCTGATTTTTGTCGACTCTCTTTTGAGTCAACTTCTTCTTATTTATTTTTTTATTTATCGCATTTGTTTTTTTGCACTTTTAGTAGGAAAAAAAAATATTTAGTAGGATAATATTATTAATATAGGTTTTAATATCACAAATTTTAGTGAGTTCGATTCTCTATTAATTCAATTTTTTTTCTTATATTAAAAAAATATTTTTTTTATCTTATATATATTACACAAGGAAGGCCATGTGGGGAATATTTTATATTATAATACACAAGATGAACGACGTGGTGAGTAAAAAAACAAAAATAATTGAATAGTAAATTATTTACACCACAAAAATATTAAAATTTTAGCAAGTTCTTGGTGCTGAATACTTAAAACATTTCAACAAATATTTATACCAAATGGTGACGGTTATTTTCAAGTTGAGCGCCATCTATACTCTAAAAGAAATTTCAATTACGGGAAATTTTTAAAAATTCTTCATAAAAATTCTGTCATTTTAAATAAACACACAATAGAAAAACCTACAAAAACAAAAACACAAACAAAAATTGAAAACAAAACAGAAAAACAAAAATCAAATCAGATCGCTCTTCAAAAATGATATAATAAATGTTAGCTCATTTGCTTCTGCTATCATTAAAAAAAATATATGCAGTAAAACACTATTATAAACATTCGCTAAATTTCAGTAATATTTCTGACTATAACCGTTTTGTAATTATAGGCGTAGTAAAAAAACAATTGCAGCTTTATAAACAAAATCAAATTCAATAAAATATCTTTCGTATAACAATTTTAAAGTTTATTTTATTCATAAATAGCAATTCTGTTATATTATCACCAAATATACATATTTGTAATATAGAATGGAAAAAAACTATATATAAATCAGTGTTTTAATAAAATAATTCACTGTTGACCTATTGCTATAAGAGAATTGTGACTACAAACGTTTTTAACTATAAACAAATTAAAATATATCGATCTACTACTTTGAGAGTAATGAGATTTTATTGTGTTAAGTTATATTGAAATTAGTGTTAATTTCGTCATAAAGTATTAGGTATTATACTTTAATTTCATTATATATAATATATTCAATAATCAAGCGATTCAGAAAACAACTACAATTATACCAAAGCAAATATTTCTTTATACAGAAAATTGTGTTTGAAAGAACTACTTCTGTGCAATTGCACAGGGAATGCACTAGTTAATGTACATTCATGTAGAATTTGATTTATAAATATTATAAAACACTTGATTAATAACAAACTGTTAATGTCTGGTTATTTTAGGTTTCTGGTTATAATAAAGAAAGAGAATAAAATTTCAATTAATAAAGATTTTTAATATTTTAGAAATATATACTAGATAGTACTAAGAATTTAATTAATGAGAGAGATAAAAATTCAAAGCACAAAGTGGAAAAATAATTAACGAACAATTTTTTTTTTGTATCAATGAAATATTGTTGTATTTATTGTTAGTTATCAAAATTTACAGATGCGTTACACTTAAAAATACAAATATTATAATCAATAATAAGAACACGTTAAAGATCTACCTCATGGGTAATGTGCAAATGGCTTGTAGAATCACTTTTTAGATGAGTGGCGCTATTTTTCTAAAATGCACGCCAATTTTGATAGATCCGGGCATGTGAAGGTAATAAATACTATCATCATAATACGTTTTCGATTAATTTTCCAACATTACACGCTGGGTGGCTCAGTAGGTAGAGCGCTTGCCTTTCAACCGAAAGGTCCCAGGTTCGATTCCCGATGAAGTAAAAAAAAAATGCTTTATGGGGTTTTCGACCTGGTCCAGTACCCTTTGTCATTGGGATAAAATAAATGACAAAAAAATAATTGAGAGTATAATCTGGTAACAAGTTAAATAAAATAAAGCTATTCTATTTAAGAAGGCTTAGTTCCTGACAATAGTAGTAGTTTTCCACATTTAATGAGTTGCAAGCCAGTAATTTGTTAAATAAATACTCGAAATATTTGTAGATATTGCAGTGTAAACTTGCAGTACCGTACTTAATTAAGCACGAAAAGGTGATCCTACCTAAGTTACTGTCAAGAAGATAAAAAAAAAAAAAAAAATTAGTTCAATCAGTTTTAATCCTTTAAAACCATTGGCGTTATCTACAAAAATATTTTCAGATTACACATTAAAACGTATAGATTAATATGTCAACTACCCCATTCCATAACGGATCTCAAACAAAAAAAAAAAAAAAAAAAAATTTCACTAATTTCTCTATCCTATACTTTTACATAACAACTCTAAAATACTTTATATCTTAATTTATTTTTTGTTTCTTTCCAATTCATTTTTGCGATTAACATTGAAAAACTTTGAATCAAATACGTAGTATTACAAAGTAGATGATATGCCATATACCGTGCCACATCGCCAATACAAAATACTATTCTTCTTTTCAATATTGTAAATTGTATAATTTAAAATAAACAATATAGAGTTGTAACTTTATTTACAAAAAGGATTTAATACTATATTATTGTTATTGCAAGTAAAGGATATAATAGAAGTATAATCTGAACAATATAAGAATAATAGAAAATCAAAAATATGTATACAGTTATTTAAGTTAAAATATATATATATAAAAAAAAAATCAACTTCTTTATACTAACTTATCCTAACGTATAAGCATACCATGTTCACGGTATGATCTGGAAAAGAAAAATACAATTATGGTGATGTTTGTTTAAAATTTTATAAGAATCCGTTATGTCATGTATTTTAAGTAAAGTCTGTGAGAATTAAAAAAAAGGTTTTCAGTACATTCAATCAAACCACCAATATCATTCGTATTTTGTGGCCATACCAATATCATTCGTATTCACACGTATATAATGTAAGTCTAACGAACAAAAATTAATTTGAATAAAAAGGTAGGACTTGAACAATTTTCTAAAAGAAGTATATAAATAGCTGAGCACAATCGGGCACAACATATTCTCATTAAATCACAAATTGAAATATAACTTAAACAGTTTATTCGGAATTTTTCTTAAAAATGTCTTGAGTTTGTACCAAGTATTTTTAAAAGTTCAATTTTAGTATGGTTTAATTTAATTAAATATTTTTGTAAGCTAACAGTCATAGTCTAGGTGTTTGAATATTAAGCAGAAAGTCATCACTTTGAATTGACTTGTTACCAAAGATATCGAAATTTTTAACTCTTCCCTCATTTCCTACTACTTTGACAGGACTTTTATCCTGGTTTTTGAAAACCTGAATCCTCTTGCGTTTGCGAGTTTCAACATTATTCCCAACATTTTGTTGGTATGTGACCATCATATGGCTTGCTTTCGCCATATTCTACTTACGTTATCTTGCCATTCTTTTTTCTTTGCTCCTTATCCGATGTATTAGAGTGCTGCTACACGTTCCATTTTACATTCAATATTTCATTAAATTTTCTGACATTTATGTTGACTTCTATTTTCCAATTTAAAAAATAATAGTGCAAATTGTCAGGCCATATTAGCCATTAAATTTTGGCGCTTTCAGAAAGTAAACCGGAGCATATACGTTCCTACGTTCCGAGTACTATCAGAGTATGCGGAGTGAAATAGCCGATTAATGCACTCTTATTTAATAAATGAACACGACAGAACTAAAGTTGTTATAAATGTCGTAAGAAATGTGTATTTGTTTTAGTTATTCATATTTATTATGTTATTTACCTTCACATTCGGCCATCATCAAAAAAAATTGATTAACAAAAAAAGAAAATATTTTTTTTTTTAAATTTGCAAACGCCAATAATTTAACAATTTGTATTAAAAATGTTAACTACGTACTTAAATTTTGACAGATCATAATTTGTTATATTACATGCTCGGCCACTTCATAACGAGCATATAGAGACCACATGCTAAGCGCACTGTAATTGAAAAAATTAAAACAATTTTTACGCTCTGAGTGCTTCGAGCTACAAAATGAACACAAACATTTTTTTTGGTAGATCGTGCTCTTCTCCGATTTACTTTATGCTAACGCCCTTTATATTGAATATTTTGATGTTTCGGCATTTTATATTTACATTTTAAATTTGTTTGTATGTCTTAGGACATTTTTTACTGATTAAATTAAAATATAGATAAAAATTGAAAATTATCAGTATTACAGGGTCTTATTATTGGAAAGATATTAAAAATATAACAATATTTAAATTTGTAAGTCAAATAAAACAAAAAATATAGTCATAAAACCATGTGAATATTAAATTTTCTCTATATGACCAGACAGCTTTTTGTAAGGTCTTTAATTTTAAATCTATTAATAATTATTACATTAGAAATTTGTTAAAATCTTTTTTATTTAAATAATTTAATATAAAACATGTTCTTAGTTAGTTTTTAAGTAATAGTTGAAAAATAAAGAAAAAAAAAAAAAAAATGGACAAAAGGTTTTGCAAATATTATCAATAATAATAAATTTCGATATGTCAAAGAAAAATAAAAAAAAACTTAACGAAAATATATTTAAGTTTGACAGTATAAATATTTTGACATATGAAAAAATCAGAAAATTGATTGAACATTTAAATGCACAATGGAACATGTTTTAAAAGAAAATGAAATATCACTCTCATATTTTGGATATTGCAGATGTTTCTAATTTTACAGAACTAGATAATATGTCATGACAACAATATGTGATATTCCGTAAATGGAAAAAACACAATCAGCAATTAAATTCAATTTGACAATTCGTTAAATTTTCGTTAAATGTAGAATTCGTACGTTAAATTCCATCCAAATCGAATTCAACATTCTCATATGAAATTTTTTTTTTGTTGTTGTTTTTCTAAGAAGTATTTTCTTATGTCATAATCATTATGGGTCGACATATATGCTTGGACAAATATCTATGTCAGCTTCGTTAGGCAATTAAATATTTATATGTAGGTCTATGTCATTATAGTTACCGCATAATAATGAACTCTGATGCGCTAACTATAATAACATTAGAACTACATATTTAAATGTCAAAGTGCCTAACGAAACTGATATAGGTATTAATTGCCAAAGCGACATCATAACATAAGAAAATACAATTCTTATAAAAACAACAACAAAAAGAAATTACATAATATGTCAAATTCAGTTTGAATGGAATTTAACATAAGACATATTTAACGAAAATTTAACCAACTGTCAGATTCAACTTAATTGTAGCATATGTCGATTGTGGGCATTTACATGTATTTTCGATATACATAATGTCCCATATATTACGACATTATGTATAGTTCTATGTCATTAGAGTTTGTTCTGCTATTTTTCTTAATGCTTTTCCATATCAGCAAATTGAATTTTAACGTTTTCTTTAAACGATTAGTTTTAAAGAATTGCCGATTGACAATTTGAAAATTATTATCTGAATTTTTGTATACAATTTTTTATTTATATATCTGATGAACACAATGAGACGTAGACAAAAAAAAATCAATATTTCTATAGCAAATATATTGCCATATGGAGAGCACTAAGTGACAAAGAAACATCAGAAAAAATAGTCCGCCTAATTCAAGCACTATACGAAGAAGCCAAACTGTCAGTAATTCACAGGGGACAAACAAGTCCTTCCTTCCCCACCTCATCAGGAGTCAAACAAGAATGTCCTCTCTCACCACTCCTCTTCACAATCGTCCTAGATAATATACTAGGAAAAACCTGCTCAACAAAAAGAGGAATAGCTTGGAGTCTCATCACTAAACAACTTGAAGACCTCGACTATGCAGATGATATATGTCTTCTCTTGCACAAATTCAGCAACATGCAGAGCAAATTAGAACACCTGGAAAAACTTGCCAAACATGTTTGACTAGAAATCAACCTGGAAAAAATCAAAGCCATGAGAATAAACAACATCAAGTGGAAGCCCTATGCTCCAAAGAGGAGTAAGGAAAAAAAAAAATAGCAAATATATTAACTATCTTAATTTTTTCTAGTATTTATATGAACTGGTTAATAAATATTATATCTTATATTTCGTTGGAAAATTTGTTTAGCTTATGTTAAAGTTAATATGATCAAATTAACTCAAAACCTGTTATAAAAACATTCTTCGTAAGCAATAGTAAGCCTGCAGTCAAAAAACTGTTACATGCCACTAATTCAATTTATAATGAATGCCCAATAGTTTTTTGCTTTTTATCATAACTAGATACTGATACTAAGCAGGTTTACAAGGTATTATTTAAGAATTATAAATAAGAATAATTAACAGTAATACCATACACCATTCTCTAATAGCAGGAAATGCTTAAAAGGCTAATATTTTGGCCTTGGGTGAGATAAAAAGTGTTTTAATAGCATAGCCCACCAAATACATACCTATAGTCTATACCATCTCAGATAAGTCATAATTATTATTATATTTATTTTTTTCAGGACCCTATTCCTATATATTATATAATAAATATATCTAAATAAATTCAAGTATCTATATTTTGTTACTAAAACAAAATAAAAAAAAAAAAAAAAAAAAAAAAAAAATAAATTCAATTCAATTTTACAAATTTATTTTAACTAACTCTTGTCTTTATTTGCTTGAGTACACAGACTTTATAAAATATAAAAAAAAGCAAAAAAAAAAAAAAAACCTTGAAACAAAAACAAAAAGATAATAATAAAAAATAACATTTACCTTTCGGTGGAATTTACTCCTTTTATTGCACACAAACATATAAACACAAGCAAACTAAAAATCCAATGCCATTATCAATTTACTTAAATCACTCTGCAGTGACTCTGCAATGTTCTTGGCTTAAAATATCTCAAGTGTTTTTACTTTTTTGTTTTTGGTTTGTGTATTTTGATTTTCTTAAATTGTATCTTATAATATTTTTGTGAAATTTTTTAAGTGACTTCAGATTCTTATTTATTTTTTTGTTTTTGTCCTCTTATATTTTTTTTTTTTGTTTTTGCATTTTTCATTTCTATAATATAATAAAATTTAATTTTTATTATTTTTTATTTATTTTTATTTACAAAAATAACTATTTAGAGAATTATATTTTTATTTTTGAGCATGTATAAAAGTAAATTATAAAAGTTTAAGCTGTACGGTTATTTGAGTTGAAGAAGGTTCAGAAGTTCGGTCGATTTTTATTTGTTGAGTGGAAAATGTACTGACTTATTATTCTTAAAAATAATTAAGAATATTTTAATATCAATTATAATTATTAAATTATGGAAATTAAATTGTTTAATATTTTAGAATCCATCTGAAAAAGGATTCAAGGAAACCGGATGAAAATGTATATGAAATTATCCTTGCCACTTTGTAAATTTTCCTAAAAGGAAATTTAAGATTGAAAAATGAAATAAAATTAAAAATAAATCAGTTATGTAACAAATTAATTTTTGTTTTTAGCAAAATTTCTAGAGTACCGTTAAATTAGTATTAAAATAATAATATTCTGAGTCACTTAATTGTGATAGAAACGTAACACCAAAGAACATAAATAGATAAACTTGAATTAAAATATAACAATTCTATTGAACACTTGGCTCAAAATTTTGAAGATATGCAACATAATATTAAATAAATAAAAATAGATTATAGATTAGATATTTTATAATAGATTAGAATATTTTCAAACCAAAAGAGTCCAACATTCCAGTTACAATACCAATGTAATCCTAGTCTGGTCAATATCGGTATGACAGTGTTAATGCAATATCTAAAAAAAACTAGAGTTATAGCAAAAATGCAATCAATTGTATTAGTTATTTAAGCGGACCTCACTGTTTTCTCAAACAATAAGTTTTGATCTACAAGTTTTATTTTCATCTCGCATGTATAACTGGTTAACATTTTAAAGACTATTCAAAAGCTGAAAAAATTCAGTAGCCTTTTTAAGGCTACTATCTGTAAAATTCATCTCAGTAAAATCAGTAAAAAAAAAAGCAAAAACTAAAATTTATAAAAAATTCAAATATTCATACAGATTTCAACCAAACAACAAAAATGTCCAAACCATGACCGATTTTCACCGGTATTAGATTTATCTTGTTTTTCACAGAATTACAGATTTTGTGTTCATAAACAAAAAAGATATGGCATGCGATAAATCTACTAAAGTTAAAAAGCAGGCGCTTGCGTTTTTAAAAATCAGTATTGCGTCAGCGTCTGTAAGATTTTCTAAGTAGAAAAAAGTTTTTCTGCAATACGAATAAAACAAACTAAAACAGACTCGCAAGATATTTTGTAAGTACATATTAAAATTGAATTTATTGTTATTGATTAAAAGCAATAACTGTTATCTTTAATAAATGCTAAAATTGGTATTTACGTATCTTCTCCACATATTTGCTTAAAACGCAGAAGTGAAAGTCTTAATTTCCGTGAAGTTTCAGATGGAATCCGAGCTCATTTCCGGGAAGGAGAAAAAAAGTATTTTGTTGGGCAAGGTGCTAAACGAAATTTTAAAAGTTTGTAATGGTTTTGTTTTTAATGCAACTAAATAAAAAACTCTTAAGTTAAAAATTTTTTCTGACGTTTCTGAACATAAAAATCTGCATATATTTTTTCTGCTCATCTGCAGATAATTTCCTGTTCATAAACATCATAGAAAACAAACTGCACAGTAGCGAGGCATTTTTTTCTGCGTTTATGAAAACAAGATTAGTGAGCTTTCCTCCCATTTAACTTATGTTTTTGTTTTATTATGCTAACTATTGGTCAGCTGTTTAGGTAGCTGTGGGAATTGAAATTGAACTTTTTTTTTGGTTTTTAATTTTTTTAATTTTTTTTAAAAATAATTTATATTATTTAAAATATGCATTTACTGATATTTTACTTAAACTGATGGAATAATAAAATAGTGCCTTATATTGAATATTTCAAGTATACTCGTTTTAAATGTGTTTATATAAAAAAAATTTTGTATAGGAAATTCTAAAAATCAATACAAAGCTGTGCAAAAGATACAAACACGTGAATTGTCAAGTGTAGCATCTGCATCTACCAAAGCCACTCTGGATAACGTATCGCCTATGATAACCATAACATTTTGATTTTGTAAATATATTTAGTGAAATATGTTATGGCGTTGGCTCTAAGCGAAATGAGTTAAAAATAAAGATTAAAAACTCTAGAAAAATTGCACCAATAGAAAATAGAATAGAAAAATACAGTGAAGTCAAACTATATAGCCGTAGATATATCCAAAGCCTTGGATCGCGTCTGACATGCTTCATTACTGATAAAAACTAGAAGCAATTGAACTGGGAAACATTTTCTATACGTGGGTGGAAAATTTCCTTTCAAACCGTTCAATACAAGTTGTATTGAATGGTTTTATATCTCAAAAATTCACTATAAATGCTGGTGTTACTCAATGCTCAGTTTCTTCTCCAACATTATTTATAATATTTATAAATGATCTCCCATCCACCACTTCAAACCAGATTCACAGCTTTGCTGATTATTATAAAATTGAAGTGACCCAAATTTCAGTTCACAGACAACGAAATAAGATATCTTGTTCTTTAAACAGCTATCTTCAAAAAATTCATGACTGGAAAATGCAAATATTAGGGTAAAAATTAAGACTTTAAAAACCCAGAGTTACCTCATATCAACAAAGCAAAACCCATCAATACCAAATATACTATTTGAAAATGTAAATATTGAAAACTTTGAACTATAAGAATTCTTGGAATGCAAATAAACAGCAAACTTTCGTGACAAGATCACATTTTTTCTGAATGCGAAGGATGCTGCGAAATGTTTAGGATAATTCTGCAACCTCTCATTAATATATAATGCATATCGTACATTCGCCTAGCTTAGAATATAACTCGCATATTTAGGGAGTACCAGCCTACAGTATCTATATAAAGTACAAAAGCGAGCCATCAAAATTATCAATGAAGAACAACACAACCCCTCAAATCATTAAGTCATCGCCGTGATGTAGGAGCAACCACCCTCTGCTTTATAAATATATGTTGGATAATTGCTCTGACAAAATTAAAAGTATTATGCTCAAAATACAACGATTCCAGCGTAATACTCGCTCACAAATTTGTAGCAGAGAAAAATTTTGTCTCTTCGAATCAATATTGTGAAAATTAAAATTTTGTTCTCCATATTTTATTTTACTAAAATGTTTTTCCAGTATTTATTTATCAAATTTTATAAACTCATTAAATGTATAAAACTACTGCTATTGTCAGAAATTAAGCTTCATTTTATTTAAGTTGTTATAAGATTATACTCTCAACTACTTTTGTGTATTCCAACGTCAAAGGAAAGATTTATCTTATCTCATGATCAAAGGGTACTGGACTAGATCGAACCTGAGACTTTTCGGTTGAAATGCGGTTTACGTACTGCTCCAGCGCCTATTGTGTAATTATTACAACAATTAGGTTTACTTGTTTTAATGAATTCTCTAAATGTTAGTAAAGAAATAAACAAATTTAGAAAAAATTGAAAATCTGAAAATTTTCGTAATTTTTTGTGATGCCGGGGTCACAAAATTTTGCAAAATTTGGCAAAATTTTAAAAACCAAAAAAACACTCTAAATTCCTCATTTTTCGACGGATTACCAAGTTTTTTCAACTGTTTTACTTGTTTTATTGAATTCTCTAAAAGTTAGTAAAGAAATAAAGTAATTTAGAAAAAATTGAAAATCTGAAAATTTTCGTAATTTTTTGTGAAAATTTGGCAAAATTTTAAAAACCAAAAAAACACTCTAAATTCCTCATTTTTCGACTGATTACCAAGTTTTTTCAACTCTTTTACTTGTTTTATTGAATTCTCTAAAAGTTAGTAAAGAAATAAAGTCATTTTGAAAAAATTGAAAATATGAAAATTTTTGTAATTTTTTATGACCCCGGGGTCATAAAATTTTGCAAAATTTGGCAAAATTTTAAAAACCAAAAAAACACTCTAAATTCCTCATTTTTCGACGGATTACCAAGTTTTTTCAACTGTTTTACTTGTTTTATTGAATTCTCTAAAAGTTAGAAAAGAAATAAAGTCATTTTGAAAAAATTGAAAATATGAAAATTTTTGTAATTTTTTATGACCCCGGGGTCATAAAATTTTGCAAAATTTGGCAAAATTTTAAAAACCAAAAAAACACTCTAAATTCCTCATTTTTCGACGGATTACCAAGTTTTTTCAACTGTTTTACTTGTTTTAATGAATTCTCTAAAAGTTAGTAAAGAAATAAAATCATTTTGAAAAAATTGAAAATATGAAAACTTTTGTAGTTTTTTATGACCCCGGGGTCATAAAATTTTGCAAAATTTGGCAAAAATTTAAAAACCAAAAAAAACACTCTAAATTCCTCATTTTTCGACGGATTACCAAGTTTTTTCAACTGTTTTACTTGTTTTAATGAATTCTCTAAAAGTTAGTAAAGAAATAAAGTCATTTTGAAAAAATTGAAAATATGAAAATTTTCGTAAAATTTTGTAATGCCGGGGTCATAAAATTTTGCAAAATTTGGCAAAATTTTAAAAACCAAAAAAACACTCTAAATTCCTCATTTTACG
Source organism: Argyra leucocephala (assembly GCA_963942445.1). Taxonomy (NCBI): domain Eukaryota; kingdom Metazoa; phylum Arthropoda; class Insecta; order Diptera; family Dolichopodidae; genus Argyra; species Argyra leucocephala. The sequence goes on along the minus strand of OZ012680.1, from coordinate 20,160,077 downwards.
ACGGATTACCAAGTTTTTTCAACTGTTTTACTTGTTTTATTGAATTCTCTAAAAGTTAGTAAAGAAATAAAATCATTTTGAAAAAATTGAAAATATGAAAACTTTTGTAGTTTTTTATGACCTCGGGGTCATAAAATTTTGCAAAATTTGGCAAAAATTTAAAAACCAAAAAAAACACTCTAAATTCCTCATTTTTCGACGGATTACCAAGTTTTTTCAACTGTTTTACTTGTTTTAATGAATTCTCTAAAAGTTAGTAAAGAAATAAAGTCATTTTGAAAAAATTGAAAATATGAAAATTTTTGTAGTTTTTTATGACCCCGGGGTCATAAAATTTTGCAAAATTTGGCAAAATTTTAAAAACCAAAAAAACACTCTAAATTCCTCATTTTACGACGGATTACCAAGTTTTTTCAACTGTTTTACTTGTTTTATTGAATTCTCTAAAAGTTAGTAAAGAAATAAAATCATTTTGAAAAAATTGAAAATATGAAAACTTTTGTAGTTTTTTATGACCTCGGGGTCATAAAATTTTGCAAAATTTGGCAAAAATTTAAAAACCAAAAAAAACACTCTAAATTCCTCATTTTTCGACGGATTACCAAGTTTTTTCAACTGTTTTACTTGTTTTAATGAATTCTCTAAAAGTTAGTAAAGAAATAAAGTCATTTTGAAAAAATTGAAAATATAAAAATTTTTGTAGTTTTTTATGACCCCGGGGTCATAAAATTTTGCAAAATTTGGCAAAAATTTAAAAACAAAAAAAACACTCTAAGTTCCTCATTTTTCGACGGATTACCAAGTTTTTTCAACTGTTTTACTTGTTTTAATGAATTCTCTAAAAGTTAGTAAAGAAATAAAGTCATTTTGAAAAAATTGAAAATATGAAAATTTTCGTAAAATTTTGTGATGCCGGGGTCATAAAATTTTGCAAAATTTGGCAAAATTTTAAAAACCAAAAAAACACTCTAAATTCCTCATTTTTCGACGGATTACCAAGTTTTTTCAACTGTTTTACTTGTTTTAATGAATTCTCTAAAAGTTAGTAAAGAAATAAAGTCATTTTGAAAAAATTGAAAATATGAAAATTTTTGTAATTTTTTATGACCCCGGGGTCATAAAATTTTGCAAAATTTGGCAAAATTTTAAAAACCAAAAAAACACTCTAAATTCCTCATTCTTCGACGGATTACCAAGTTTTTTCAACTGTTTTACTTGTTTTAATGAATTCTCTAAAAGTAAGTAAAGAAATAAAGTCATTTTGAAAAAATTGAAAATATGAAAATTTTTGTAATTTTTTATGACCCCGGGGTCATAAAATTTTGCAAAATTTGGCAAAATTTTAAAAACCAAAAAAACACTCTAAATTCCTCATTTTTCGACGGATTACCAAGTTTTTTCAACTGCTTTACTTGTTTTAATGAATTCTCTAAAAGTAAGTAAAGAAATCAAGTCATTTTGAAAAAATTTAAAATATGAAAATTTTTGTAGTTTTTTATGACCCCGGGGTCATAAAATTTTGCAAAATTTGGCAATATTTTAAAAACCAAAAAAACACTCTAAATTCCTCATTTTTCGACGGATTACCAAGTTTTTTCAACTGTTTTACTTGTTTTAATGAATTCTCTAAAAGTTAGTAAAGAAATAAAGTCATTTTGAAAAATTTCAAAAAATGAAAGTTTTGTTGTTTTTTATGACCCCGGGGTCATAAAATTTTGCAAAATTTGGCAAAATTTTAAAAACCAAAAAAACACTCTAAATTCCTCATTTTTCGACGGATTACCAAGTTTTTTCAACTGTTTTACTTGTTTTAATGAATTCTCTAAAAGTTAGTAAAGAAATAAAATCATTTTGAAAAAATTGAAAATATGAAAATTTTCGTAAAATTTTGTGATGCCGGGGTCATAAAATTTTGCAAAATTTGGCAAAATTTTAAAAACCAAAAAAACACTCTAAATTCCTCATTTTACGACGGATTACCAAGTTTTTTCAACTGTTTTACTTGTTTTAATGAATTCTCTAAAAGTTAGTAAAGAAATAAAGTCATTTTGAAAAAATTGAAAATATGAAAATTTTTGTAGTTTTTTATGACCCCGGGGTCATAAAATTTTGCAAAATTTGGCAAAATTTTAAAAACCAAAAAAACACTCTAAATTCCTCATTTTTCGACGGATTACCAAGTTTTTTAAACTGTTTTACTTGTTTTAATGAATTCTCTAAAAGTTAGTAAAGAAATAAAGTCATTTTGAAAAAATTGAAAATATGAAAATTTTTGTAGTTTTTTATGACCCCGGGGTCATAAAATTTTGCAAAATTTGGCAAAATTTTAAAAACCAAAAAAACACTCTAAATTCCTCATTTTACGACGGATTACCAAGTTTTTTCAACTGTTTTACTTGTTTTAATGAATTCTCTAAAAGTTAGTAAAGAAATAAAGTCATTTTGAAAAAATTGAAAATATGAAAATTTTTGTAGTTTTTTATGACCCCGGGGTCATAAAATTTTGCAAAATTTGGCAAAAATTTAAAAACCAAAAAAAACACTCTAAATTCCTCATTTTTGGACGGATTACCAAGTTTTTTCAACTGTTTACTTGTTTTAATGAATTCTCTAAAAGTAAGTAAAGAAATAAAGTCATTTTGAAAAAATTTAAAATATGAAAATTTTTGTAGTTTTTTATGACCCCGGGGTCATAAAATTTTGCAAAATTTGGCAAAATTTTAAAAACCAAAAAAACACTCTAAATTCCTCATTTTTCGACGGATTACCAAGTTTTTTCAACTGTTTTACTTGTTTTAATGAATTCTCTAAAAGTTAGTAAAGAAATAAAGTCATTTTGAAAAATTGAAAATATGAAAATTTTTGTAGTTTTTTATGACCCCGGGGTCATAAAATTTTGCAAAATTTGGCAAAATTTTAAAAACCAAAAAAACACTCTAAATTCCTCATTTTACGACGGATTACCAAGTTTTTTCAACTGTTTTACTTGTTTTAATGAATTCTCTAAAAGTTAGTAAAGAAATAAAGTCATTTTGAAAAAATTGAAAATATGAAAATTTTGCAAAATTTGGCAAAATTTTAAAAACCAAAAAAACACTCTAAATTCCTCATTTTTCGACGGATTACCAAGTTTTTTAAACTGTTTTACTTGTTTTAATGAATTCTCTAAAAGTTAGTAAAGAAATAAAGTCATTTTGAAAAAATTGAAAATATGAAAATTTTTGTAGTTTTTTATGACCCCGGGGTCATAAAATTTTGCAAAATTTGGCAAAATTTTAAAAACCAAAAAAACACTCTAAATTCCTCATTTTTCGACGGATTACCAAGTTTTTTAAACTGTTTTACTTGTTTTAATGAATTCTCTAAAAGTTAGTAAAGAAATAAAGTCATTTTGAAAAAATTGAAAATATGAAAATTTTTGTAGTTTTTTATGACCCCGGGGTCATAAAATTTTGCAAAATTTGGCAAAATTTTAAAAACCAAAAAAACACTCTAAATTCCTCATTTTTCGACGGATTACCAAGTTTTTTCAACTGTTTTACTTGTTTTAATGAATTCTCTAAAAGTTAGTAAAGAAATAAAGTCATTTTGAAAAAATTGAAAATATGAAAATTTTTGTAGTTTTTTATGACCCCGGGGTCATAAAATTTTGCAAAATTTGGCAAAATTTTAAAAACCAAAAAAACACTCTAAATTCCTCATTTTACGACGGATTACCAAGTTTTTTCAACTGTTTTACTTGTTTTAATGAATTCTCTAAAAGTTAGTAAAGAAATAAAGTCATTTTGAAAAAATTGAAAATATGAAAATTTTTGTAGTTTTTTATGACCCCGGGGTCATAAAATTTTGCAAAATTTGGCAAAATTTTAAAAACCAAAAAAACACTCTAAATTCCTCATTTTTCGACGGATTACCAAGTTTTTTAAACTGTTTTACTTGTTTTAATGAATTCTCTAAAAGTTAGTAAAGAAATAAAGTCATTTTGAAAAAATTGAAAATATGAAAATTTTTGTAGTTTTTTATGACCCCGGGGTCATAAAATTTTGCAAAATTTGGCAAAATTTTATAAACCAAAAAAACACTCTAAATTCCTCATTTTTCGACGGATTACCAAGTTTTTTAAACTGTTTTACTTGTTTTAATGAATTCTCTAAAAGTTAGTAAAGAAATAAAGTCATTTTGAAAAAATTGAAAATATGAAAATTTTCGTAAAATTTTGTGATGCCGGGGTCATAAAATTTTGCAAAATTTGGCAAAATTTTAAAAACCAAAAAAACACTCTAAAATCCTCATTTTTCGACGGATTACCAAGTTTTTTCAACTGTTTTACTTGTTTTAATGAATTCTCTAAAAGTTAGTAAAGAAATAAAGTCATTTTGAAAAAATTGAAAATATGAAAATTTTTGTAGTTTTTTATGACCCCGGGGTCATAAAATTTTGCAAAATTTGGCAAAATTTTAAAAACCAAAAAAACACTCTAAATTCCTCATTTTTCGACGGATTACCAAGTTTTTTAAACTGTTTTACTTGTTTTAATGAATTCTCTAAAAGTTAGTAAAGAAATAAAGTCATTTTGAAAAAATTGAAAATATGAAAATTTTTGTAGTTTTTTATGACCCCGGGGTCATAAAATTTTGCAAAATTTGGCAAAATTTTAAAAACCAAAAAAACACTCTAAATTCCTCATTTTTCGACGGATTACCAAGTTTTTTAAACTGTTTTACTTGTTTTAATGAATTCTCTAAAAGTTAGTAAAGAAATAAAGTCATTTTGAAAAAATTGAAAATATGAAAATTTTTGTAGTTTTTTATGACCCCGGGGTCATAAAATTTTGCAAAATTTGGCAAAATTTTAAAAACCAAAAAAACACTCTAAATTCCTCATTTTACGACGGATTACCAAGTTTTTTCAACTGTTTTACTTGTTTTAATGAATTCTCTAAAAGTTAGTAAAGAAATAAAGTCATTTTGAAAAAATTGAAAATATGAAAATTTTTGTAGTTTTTTATGACCCCGGGGTCATAAAATTTTGCAAAATTTGGCAAAATTTTAAAAACCAAAAAAACACTCTAAATTCCTCATTTTTCGACGGATTACCAAGTTTTTTAAACTGTTTTACTTGTTTTAATGAATTCTCTAAAAGTTAGTAAAGAAATAAAGTCATTTTGAAAAAATTGAAAATATGAAAATTTTCGTAAAATTTTGTGATGCCGGGGTCATAAAATTTTGCAAAATTTGGCAAAATTTTAAAAACCAAAAAAACACTCTAAATTCCTCATTTTACGACGGATTACCAAGTTTTTTCAACTGTTTTACTTGTTTTAATGAATTCTCTAAAAGTTAGTAAAGAAATAAAGTCATTTTGAAAAAATTGAAAATATGAAAATTTTTGTAGTTTTTTATGACCCCGGGGTCATAAAATTTTGCAAAATTTGGCAAAATTTTAAAAACCAAAAAAACACTCTAAATTCCTCATTTTTCGACGGATTACCAAGTTTTTTAAACTGTTTTACTTGTTTTAATGAATTCTCTAAAAGTTAGTAAAGAAATAAAGTCATTTTGAAAAAATTGAAAATATGAAAATTTTCGTAAAATTTTGTGATGCCGGGGTCATAAAATTTTGCAAAATTTGGCAAAATTTTAAAAACCAAAAAAACACTCTAAAATCCTCATTTTTCGACGGATTACCAAGTTTTTTCAACTGTTTTACTTGTTTTAATGAATTCTCTAAAAGTTAGTAAAGAAATAAAGTCATTTTGAAAAAATTGAAAATATGAAAATTTTTGTAGTTTTTTATGACCCCGGGGTCATAAAATTTTGCAAAATTTGGCAAAATTTTAAAAACCAAAAAAACACTCTAAATTCCTCATTTTTCGACGGATTACCAAGTTTTTTAAACTGTTTTACTTGTTTTAATGAATTCTCTAAAAGTTAGTAAAGAAATAAAGTCATTTTGAAAAAATTGAAAATATGAAAATTTTTGTAGTTTTTTATGACCCCGGGGTCATAAAATTTTGCAAAATTTGGCAAAATTTTAAAAACCAAAAAAACACTCTAAATTCCTCATTTTTCGACGGATTACCAAGTTTTTTAAACTGTTTTACTTGTTTTAATGAATTCTCTAAAAGTTAGTAAAGAAATAAAGTCATTTTGAAAAAATTGAAAATATGAAAATTTTCGTAAAATTTTGTGATGCCGGGGTCATAAAATTTTGCAAAATTTGGCAAAATTTTAATAACCAAAAAAACACTCTAAAATCCTCATTTTTCGACGGATTACCAAGTTTTTTCAACTGTTTTACTTGTTTTAATGAATTCTCTAAAAGTTAGTAAAGAAATAAAGTCATTTTGAAAAAATTGAAAATATGAAAATTTTTGTAGTTTTTTATGACCCCGGGGTCATAAAATTTTGCAAAATTTGGCAAAATTTTAAAAACCAAAAAAACACTCTAAATTCCTCATTTTTCGACGGATTACCAAATTTTTTCAACTGTTTTACTTGTTTTAATGAATTCTCTAAAAGTTAGTAAAGAAATAAAGTCATTTTGAAAAAATTGAAAATATGAAAATTTTTGTACCCCGGGGTCATAAAATTTTGCAAAATTTGGCAAAATTTTAAAAACCAAAAAAACACTCTAAATTCCTCATTTTACGACGGATTACCAAGTTTTTTCAACTGTTTTACTTGTTTTAATGAATTCTCTAAAAGTTAGTAAAGAAATAAAGTCATTTTGAAAAAATTGAAAATATGAAAATTTTTGTAGTTTTTTATGACCCCGGGGTCATAAAATTTTGCAAAATTTGGCAAAATTTTAAAAACCAAAAAAACACTCTAAATTCCTCATTTTTCGACGGATTACCAAGTTTTTTAAACTGTTTTACTTGTTTTAATGAATTCTCTAAAAGTTAGTAAAGAAATAAAGTCATTTTGAAAAAATTGAAAATATGAAAATTTTTGTAGTTTTTTATGACCCCGGGGTCATAAAATTTTGCAAAATTTGGCAAAATTTTAAAAACCAAAAAAACACTCTAAATTCCTCATTTTACGACGGATTACCAAGTTTTTTCAACTGTTTTACTTGTTTTAATGAATTCTCTAAAAGTTAGTAAAGAAATAAAGTCATTTTGAAAAAATTGAAAATATAAAAATTTTGTAGTTTTTTATGACCCCGGGGTCATAAAATTTTGCAAAATTTGGCAAAAATTTAAAAACCAAAAAAAACACTCTAAATTCCTCATTTTTCGACGGATTACCAAGTTTTTTAAACTGTTTTACTTGTTTTAATGAATTCTCTAAAAGTTAGTAAAGAAATAAAGTCATTTTGAAAAAATTGAAAATATGAAAATTTTCGTAAAATTTTGTGATGCCGGGGTCATAAAATTTTGCAAAATTTGGCAAAATTTTAAAAACCAAAAAAACACTCTAAATTCCTCATTTTACGACGGATTACCAAGTTTTTTCAACTGTTTTACTTGTTTTAATGAATTCTCTAAAAGTTAGTAAAGAAATAAAGTCATTTTGAAAAAATTGAAAATATGAAAATTTTTGTAGTTTTTTATGACCCCGGGGTCATAAAATTTTGCAAAATTTGGCAAAATTTTAAAAACCAAAAAAACACTCTAAATTCCTCATTTTTCGACGGATTACCAAGTTTTTTAAACTGTTTTACTTGTTTTAATGAATTCTCTAAAAGTTAGTAAAGAAATAAAGTCATATTGAAAAAATTGAAAATATGAAAATTTTCGTAAAATTTTGTGATGCCGGGGTCATAAAATTTTGCAAAATTTGGCAAAATTTTAAAAACCAAAAAAACACTCTAAAATCCTCATTTTTCGACGGATTACCAAGTTTTTTCAACTGTTTTACTTGTTTTAATGAATTCTCTAAAAGTTAGTAAAGAAATAAAGTCATTTTGAAAAAATTGAAAATATGAAAATTTTTGTAGTTTTTTATGACCCCGGGGTCATAAAATTTTGCAAAATTTGGCAAAATTTTAAAAACCAAAAAAACACTCTAAATTCCTCATTTTTCGACGGATTACCAAGTTTTTTAAACTGTTTTACTTGTTTTAATGAATTCTCTAAAAGTTAGTAAAGAAATAAAGTCATTTTGAAAAATTGAAAATATGAAAATTTTCGTAAAATTTTGTGATGCCGGGGTCATAAAATTTTGCAAAATTTGGCAAAATTTTAAAAACCAAAAAAACACTCTAAATTCCTCATTTTACGACGGATTACCAAGTTTTTTCAACTGTTTTACTTGTTTTAATGAATTCTCTAAAAGTTAGTAAAGAAATAAAGTCATTTTGAAAAAATTGAAAATATGAAAATTTTTGTAGTTTTTTATGACCCCGGGGTCATAAAATTTTGCAAAATTTGGCAAAATTTTAAAAACCAAAAAAACACTCTAAATTCCTCATTTTTCGACGGATTACCAAGTTTTTTAAACTGTTTTACTTGTTTTAATGAATTCTCTAAAAGTTAGTAAAGAAATAAAGTCATTTTGAAAAAATTGAAAATATGAAAATTTTCGTAAAATTTTGTGATGCCGGGGTCATAAAATTTTGCAAAATTTGGCAAAATTTTAAAAACCAAAAAAACACTCTAAAATCCTCATTTTTCGACGGATTACCAAGTTTTTTCAACTGTTTTACTTGTTTTAATGAATTCTCTAAAAGTTAGTAAAGAAATAAAGTCATTTTGAAAAAATTGAAAATATGAAAATTTTTGTAGTTTTTTATGACCCCGGGGTCATAAAATTTTGCAAAATTTGGCAAAATTTTAAAAACCAAAAAAACACTCTAAATTCCTCATTTTTCGACGGATTACCAAGTTTTTTCAACTGTTTTACTTGTTTTAATGAATTCTCTAAAAGTTAGTAAAGAAATAAAGTCATTTTGAAAAAATTGAAAATATGAAAATTTTTGTAGTTTTTATGACCCCGGGGTCATAAAATTTTGCAAAATTTGGCAAAATTTTAAAAACCAAAAAAACACTCTAAATTCCTCATTTTTCGACGGATTACCAAGTTTTTTAAACTGTTTTACTTGTTTTAATGAATTCTCTAAAAGTTAGTAAAGAAATAAAGTCATTTTGAAAAAATTGAAAATATGAAAATTTCGTAAAATTTTGTGATGCCGGGGTCATAAAATTTTGCAAAATTTGGCAAAATTTTAAAAACCAAAAAAACACTCTAAAATCCTCATTTTTCGACGGATTACCAAGTTTTTTCAACTGTTTTACTTGTTTTAATGAATTCTCTAAAAGTTAGTAAAGAAATAAAGTCATTTTGAAAAAATTGAAAATATGAAAATTTTCGTAAAATTTTGTGATGCCGGGGTCATAAAATTTTGCAAAATTTGGCAAAATTTTAATAACCAAAAAAACACTCTAAAATCCTCATTTTTCGACGGATTACCAAGTTTTTTCAACTGTTTTACTTGTTTTAATGAATTCTCTAAAAGTTAGTAAAGAAATAAAGTCATTTTGAAAAAATTGAAAATATGAAAATTTTTGTAGTTTTTTATGACCCCGGGGTCATAAAATTTTGCAAAATTTGGCAAAATTTTAAAAACCAAAAAAACACTCTAAATTCCTCATTTTTCGACGGATTACCAAGTTTTTTAAACTGTTTTACTTGTTTTAATGAATTCTCTAAAAGTTAGTAAAGAAATAAAGTCATTTTGAAAAAATTGAAAATATGAAAATTTTTGTACCCCGGGGTCATAAAATTTTGCAAAATTTGGCAAAATTTTAAAAACCAAAAAAACACTCTAAATTCCTCATTTTACGACGGATTACCAAGTTTTTTCAACTGTTTTACTTGTTTTAATGAATTCTCTAAAAGTTAGTAAAGAAATAAAGTCATTTTGAAAAAATTGAAAATATGAAAATTTTTGTAGTTTTTTATGACCCCGGGGTCATAAAATTTTGCAAAATTTGGCAAAATTTTAAAAACCAAAAAAACACTCTAAATTCCTCATTTTTCGACGGATTACCAAGTTTTTTAAACTGTTTTACTTGTTTTAATGAATTCTCTAAAAGTTAGTAAAGAAATAAAGTCAATTTGAAAAAATTGAAAATATGAAAATTTTCGTAAAATTTTGTGATGCCGGGGTCATAAAATTTTGCAAAATTTGGCAAAATTTTAAAAACCAAAAAAACACTCTAAAATCCTCATTTTTCGACGGATTACCAAGTTTATCAACTGTTTTACTTGTTTTAATGAATTCTCTAAAAGTTAGTAAAGAAATAAAATCATTTTGAAAAAATTGAAAATATAAAAATTTTTGTAGTTTTTTATGACCTCGGGGTCATAAAATTTTGCAAAATTTGGCAAAAATTTAAAAACCAAAAAAAACACTCTAAATTCCTCATTTTTCGACGGATTACCAAGTTTTTTAAACTGTTTTACTTGTTTTAATGAATTCTCTAAAAGTTAGTAAAGAAATAAAGTCATTTTGAAAAAATTGAAAATATGAAAATTTTCGTAAAATTTTGTGATGCCGGGGTCATAAAATTTTGCAAAATTTGGCAAAATTTTAAAAACCAAAAAAACACTCTAAATTCCTCATTTTACGACGGATTACCAAGTTTTTTCAACTGTTTTACTTGTTTTAATGAATTCTCTAAAAGTTAGTAAAGAAATAAAGTCATTTGAAAAAATTGAAAATATGAAAATTTTTGTAGTTTTTTATGACCCCGGGGTCATAAAATTTTGCAAAATTTGGCAAAATTTTAAAAACCAAAAAAACACTCTAAATTCCTCATTTTTCGACGGATTACCAAGTTTTTTCAACTGTTTTACTTGTTTTAATGAATTCTCTAAAAGTTAGTAAAGAAATAAAGTCATTTTGAAAAAATTGAAAATATGAAAATTTTTGTAGTTTTTTATGACCCCGGGGTCATAAAATTTTGCAAAATTTGGCAAAATTTTAAAAACCAAAAAAACACTCTAAATTCCTCATTTTTCGACGGATTACCAAGTTTTTTCAACTGTTTTACTTGTTTTAATGAATTCTCTAAAAGTTAGTAAAGAAATAAAGTCATTTTGAAAAAATTGAAAATATGAAAATTTTTGTAGTTTTTTATGACCCCGGGGTCCTAAAATTTTGCAAAATTTGGCAAAATTTTAAAAACCAAAAAAACACTCTAAATTCCTCATTTTTCGACGGATTACCAAGTTTTTTAAACTGTTTTACTTGTTTTAATGAATTCTCTAAAAGTTAGTAAAGAAATAAAGTCATTTTGAAAAAATTGAAAATATGAAAATTTTCGTAAAATTTTGTGATGCCGGGGTCATAAAATTTTGCAAAATTTGGCAAAATTTTAAAAACCAAAAAAACACTCTAAAATCCTCATTTTTCGACGGATTACCAAGTTTTTTCAACTGTTTTACTTGTTTTAATGAATTCTCTAAAAGTTAGTAAAGAAATAAAGTCATTTTGAAAAAATTGAAAATATGAAAATTTTTGTAGTTTTTTATGACCCCGGGGTCATAAAATTTTGCAAAATTTGGCAAAATTTTAAAAACCAAAAAAACACTCTAAATTCCTCATTTTTCGACGGATTACCAAGTTTTTTAAACTGTTTTACTTGTTTTAATGAATTCTCTAAAAGTTAGTAAAGAAATAAAGTCATTTTGAAAAAATTGAAAATATGAAAATTTTCGTAAAATTTTGTGATGCCGGGGTCATAAAATTTTGCAAAATTTGGCAAAATTTTAAAAACCAAAAAAACACTCTAAATTCCTCATTTTACGACGGATTACCAAGTTTTTTCAACTGTTTTACTTGTTTTAATGAATTCTCTAAAAGTTAGTAAAGAAATAAAGTCATTTTGAAAAAATTGAAAATATGAAAATTTTTGTAGTTTTTTATGACCCCGGGGTCATAAAATTTTGCAAAATTTGGCAAAATTTTAAAAACCAAAAAAACACTCTAAATTCCTCATTTTTCGACGGATTACCAAGTTTTTTAAACTGTTTTACTTGTTTTAATGAATTCTCTAAAAGTTAGTAAAGAAATAAAGTCATTTTGAAAAAATTGAAAATATGAAAATTTTCGTAAAATTTTGTGATGCCGGGGTCATAAAATTTTGCAAAATTTGGCAAAATTTTAAAAACCAAAAAAACACTCTAAAATCCTCATTTTTCGACGGATTACCAAGTTTTTTCAACTGTTTTACTTGTTTTAATGAATTCTCTAAAAGTTAGTAAAGAAATAAAGTCATTTTGAAAAAATTGAAAATATGAAAATTTTTGTAGTTTTTTATGACCCCGGGGTCATAAAATTTTGCAAAATTTGGCAAAATTTTAAAAACCAAAAAAACACTCTAAATTCCTCATTTTTCGACGGATTACCAAGTTTTTTAAACTGTTTTACTTGTTTTAATGAATTCTCTAAAAGTTAGTAAAGAAATAAAGTCATTTTGAAAAAATTGAAAATATGAAAATTTTTGTAGTTTTTTATGACCCCGGGGTCATAAAATTTTGCAAAATTTGGCAAAATTTTAAAAACCAAAAAAACACTCTAAATTCCTCATTTTTCGACGGATTACCAAATTTTTTCAACTGTTTTACTTGTTTTAATGAATTCTCTAAAAGTTAGTAAAGAAATAAAGTCATTTTGAAAAAATTGAAAATATGAAAATTTTTGTACCCCGGGGTCATAAAATTTTGCAAAATTTGGCAAAATTTTAAAAACCAAAAAAACACTCTAAATTCCTCATTTTACGACGGATTACCAAGTTTTTTCAACTGTTTTACTTGTTTTAATGAATTCTCTAAAAGTTAGTAAAGAAATAAAGTCATTTTGAAAAAATTGAAAATATGAAAATTTTTGTAGTTTTTTATGACCCCGGGGTCATAAAATTTTGCAAAATTTGGCAAAATTTTAAAAACCAAAAAAACACTCTAAATTCCTCATTTTTCGACGGATTACCAAGTTTTTTAAACTGTTTTACTTGTTTTAATGAATTCTCTAAAAGTTAGTAAAGAAATAAAGTCAATTTGAAAAAATTGAAAATATGAAAATTTTCGTAAAATTTTGTGATGCCGGGGTCATAAAATTTTGCAAAATTTGGCAAAATTTTAAAAACCAAAAAAACACTCTAAAATCCTCATTTTTCGACGGATTACCAAGTTTATCAACTGTTTTACTTGTTTTAATGAATTCTCTAAAAGTTAGTAAAGAAATAAAATCATTTTGAAAAAATTGAAAATATAAAAATTTTTGTAGTTTTTTATGACCCCGGGGTCATAAAATTTTGCAAAATTTGGCAAAAATTTAAAAACCAAAAAAAACACTCTAAATTCCTCATTTTTCGACGGATTACCAAGTTTTTTCAACTGTTTTACTTGTTTTAATGAATTCTCTAAAAGTTAGTAAAGAAATAAAGTCATTTTGAAAAAATTGAAAATATGAAAATTTTTGTAGTTTTTTATGACCCCGGGGTCATAAAATTTTGCAAAATTTGGCAAAATTTTAAAAACCAAAAAAACACTCTAAATTCCTCATTTTTCGACGGATTACCAAGTTTTTTAAACTGTTTTACTTGTTTTAATGAATTCTCTAAAAGTTAGTAAAGAAATAAAGTCATTTTGAAAAAATTGAAAATATGAAAATTTTCGTAAAATTTTGTGATGCCGGGGTCATAAAATTTTGCAAAATTTGGCAAAATTTTAAAAACCAAAAAAACACTCTAAAATCCTCATTTTTCGACGGATTACCAAGTTTTTTCAACTGTTTTACTTGTTTTAATGAATTCTCTAAAAGTTAGTAAAGAAATAAAGTCATTTTGAAAAAATTGAAAATATGAAAATTTTTGTAGTTTTTTATGACCCCGGGGTCATAAAATTTTGCAAAATTTGGCAAAATTTTAAAAACCAAAAAAACACTCTAAATTCCTCATTTTTCGACGGATTACCAAGTTTTTTAAACTGTTTTACTTGTTTTAATGAATTCTCTAAAAGTTAGTAAAGAAATAAAGTCATTTTGAAAAAATTGAAAATATGAAAATTTTCGTAAAATTTTGTGATGCCGGGGTCATAAAATTTTGCAAAATTTGGCAAAATTTTAAAAACCAAAAAAACACTCTAAATTCCTCATTTTACGACGGATTACCAAGTTTTTTCAACTGTTTTACTTGTTTTAATGAATTCTCTAAAAGTTAGTAAAGAAATAAAGTCATTTTGAAAAAATTGAAAATATGAAAATTTTTGTAGTTTTTTATGACCCCGGGGTCATAAAATTTTGCAAAATTTGGCAAAATTTTAAAAACCAAAAAAACACTCTAAATTCCTCATTTTTCGACGGATTACCAAGTTTTTTAAACTGTTTTACTTGTTTTAATGAATTCTCTAAAAGTTAGTAAAGAAATAAAGTCATTTTGAAAAAATTGAAAATATGAAAATTTTCGTAAAATTTTGTGATGCCGGGGTCATAAAATTTTGCAAAATTTGGCAAAATTTTAAAAACCAAAAAAACACTCTAAAATCCTCATTTTTCGACGGATTACCAAGTTTTTTCAACTGTTTTACTTGTTTTAATGAATTCTCTAAAAGTTAGTAAAGAAATAAAGTCATTTTGAAAAAATTGAAAATATGAAAATTTTTGTAGTTTTTTATGACCCCGGGGTCATAAAATTTTGCAAAATTTGGCAAAATTTTAAAAACCAAAAAAACACTCTAAATTCCTCATTTTTCGACGGATTACCAAGTTTTTTAAACTGTTTTACTTGTTTTAATGAATTCTCTAAAAGTTAGTAAAGAAATAAAGTCATTTTGAAAAAATTGAAAATATGAAAATTTTTGTAGTTTTTTATGACCCCGGGGTCATAAAATTTTGCAAAATTTGGCAAAATTTTAAAAACCAAAAAAACACTCTAAATTCCTCATTTTTCGACGGATTACCAAATTTTTTCAACTGTTTTACTTGTTTTAATGAATTCTCTAAAAGTTAGTAAAGAAATAAAGTCATTTTGAAAAAATTGAAAATATGAAAATTTTTGTACCCCGGGGTCATAAAATTTTGCAAAATTTGGCAAAATTTTAAAAACCAAAAAAACACTCTAAATTCCTCATTTTACGACGGATTACCAAGTTTTTTCAACTGTTTTACTTGTTTTAATGAATTCTCTAAAAGTTAGTAAAGAAATAAAGTCATTTTGAAAAAATTGAAAATATGAAAATTTTTGTAGTTTTTTATGACCCCGGGGTCATAAAATTTTGCAAAATTTGGCAAAATTTTAAAAACCAAAAAAACACTCTAAATTCCTCATTTTTCGACGGATTACCAAGTTTTTTAAACTGTTTTACTTGTTTTAATGAATTCTCTAAAAGTTAGTAAAGAAATAAAGTCAATTTGAAAAAATTGAAAATATGAAAATTTTCGTAAAATTTTGTGATGCCGGGGTCATAAAATTTTGCAAAATTTGGCAAAATTTTAAAAACCAAAAAAACACTCTAAAATCCTCATTTTTCGACGGATTACCAAGTTTATCAACTGTTTTACTTGTTTTAATGAATTCTCTAAAAGTTAGTAAAGAAATAAAATCATTTTGAAAAAATTGAAAATATAAAAATTTTTGTAGTTTTTTATGACCCCGGGGTCATAAAATTTTGCAAAATTTGGCAAAAATTTAAAAACCAAAAAAAACACTCTAAATTCCTCATTTTTCGACGGATTACCAAGTTTTTTCAACTGTTTTACTTGTTTTAATGAATTCTCTAAAAGTTAGTAAAGAAATAAAGTCATTTTGAAAAAATTGAAAATATGAAAATTTTTGTAGTTTTTTATGACCCCGGGGTCATAAAATTTTGCAAAATTTGGCAAAATTTTAAAAACCAAAAAAACACTCTAAATTCCTCATTTTTCGACGGATTACCAAGTTTTTTAAACTGTTTTACTTGTTTTAATGAATTCTCTAAAAGTTAGTAAAGAAATAAAGTCATTTTGAAAAAATTGAAAATATGAAAATTTTCGTAAAATTTTGTGATGCCGGGGTCATAAAATTTTGCAAAATTTGGCAAAAATTTAAAAACCAAAAAAAACACTCTAAATTCCTCATTTTTCGACGGATTACCAAGTTTTTTCAACTGTTTTACTTGTTTTAATGAATTCTCTAAAAGTTAGTAAAGAAATAAAGTCATTTTGAAAAAATTGAAAATATGAAAATTTTCGTAAAATTTTGTGATGCCGGGGTCATAAAATTTTGCAAAATTTGGCAAAATTTTAAAAACCAATAAAACACTCTAAATTCCTCATTTTTCGACGGATTACCAAGTTTTTTCAACTGTTTTACTTGTTTTAATGAATTCTCTAAAAGTTAGTAAAGAAATAAAGTCATTTTGAAAAAATTGAAAATATGAAAATTTTTGTAGTTTTTTATGACCCCGGGGTCATAAAATTTTGCAAAATTTGGCAACATTTTAAAAACCAAAAAAACACTCTAAATTCCTCATTTTTCGACGGATTACCAAGTTTTTTAAACTGTTTTACTTGTTTTAATGAATTCTCTAAAAGTTAGTAAAGAAATAAAGTCATTTTGAAAAAATTGGAAATATGAAAATTTTTGTAGTTTTTTATGACCCCGGGGTCATAAAACTTTGCAAAATTTGGCAAAATTTTAAAAACCAAAAAAACACTCTAAATTCCTCATTTTTCGACGGATTACCAAGTTTTTTAAACTGTTTTACTTGTTTTAATGAATTCTCTAAAAGTTAGTAAAGAAATAAAGTCATTTTGAAAAAATTGGAAATATGAAAATTTTTGTAGTTTTTTATGACCCCGGGGTCATAAAACTTTGCAAAATTTGGCAAAATTTTAAAAACCAAAAAAACACTCCAAATTCCTCATTTTTCGACGGATTACCAAGTTTTTTCAACTGTTTTACTTGTTTTAATGAATTCTCTAAAAGTTAGTAAAGAAATAAAGTCATTTTGAAAAAATTGAAAATATGAAAATTTTCGTAAAATTTTGTGATGCCGGGGTCATAAAATTTTGCAAAATTTGGCAAAATTTTAAAAACGAATAAAACACTCTAAATTCCTCATTTTTCGACGGATTACCAAGTTTTTTCAACTGTTTTACTTGTTTTAATGAATTCTCTAAAAGTTAGTAAAGAAATAAAGTCATTTTGAAAAATTGAAAATATGAAAATTTTCGTAAAATTTTGTGATGCCGGGGTCATAAAATTTTGCAAAATTTGGCAAAATTTTAAAAACCAATAAAACACTCTAAATTCCTCATTTTTCGACGGATTACCAAGTTTTTTCAACTGTTTTACTTGTTTTAATGAATTCTCTAAAAGTTAGTAAAGAAATAAAGTCATTTTGAAAAAATTGAAAATATGAAAATTTTTGTAGTTTTTTATGACCCCGGGGTCATAAAACTTTGCAAAATTTGGCAAAATTTTAAAAACCAAAAAAACACTCTAAATTCCTCATTTTTCGACGGATTACCAAGTTTTTTCAACTGTTTTACTTGTTTTAATGAATTCTCTAAAAGTTAGTAAAGAAATAAAGTCATTTTGAAAAAATTGAAAATATGAAAATTTTCGTAAAATTTTGTGATGCCGGGGTCATAAAATTTTGCAAAATTTGGCAAAATTTTAAAAACCAATAAAACACTCTAAATTCCTCATTTTTCGACGGATTACCAAGTTTTTTCAACTGTTTTACTTGTTTTAATGAATTCTCTAAAAGTTAGTAAAGAAATAAAGTCATTTTGAAAAAATTGAAAATATGAAAATTTTTGTAGTTTTTTATGACCCCGGGGTCATAAAACTTTGCAAAATTTGGCAAAATTTTAAAAACCAAAAAAACACTCTAAATTCCTCATTTTTCGACGGATTACCAAGTTTTTTAAACTGTTTTACTTGTTTTAATGAATTCTCTAAAAGTTAGTAAAGAAATAAAGTCATTTTGAAAAAATTGGAAATATGAAAATTTTTGTAATTTTTTATGACCCCGGGGTCATAAAATTTTGCAAAATTTGGCAAAATTTTAAAAACCAAAAAAACACTCTAAATTCCTCATTTTTCGACGGATTACCAAGTTTTTTCAACTTTTTTACTTGTTTTAATGAATTCTCGAAAAGTTAGTAAAGAAATAAAGTCATTTTGAAAAAATTGGAAATATGAAAATTTTTGTAGTTTTTTATGACCCCGGGGTCATAAAACTTTGCAAAATTTGGCAAAATTTTAAAAACCAAAAAAACACTCTAAATTCCTCATTTTTCGACGGATTACCAAGTTTTTTAAACTGTTTTACTTGTTTTAATGAATTCTCTAAAAGTTAGTAAAGAAATAAAGTCATTTTGAAAAAATTGGAAATATGAAAATTTTTGTAGTTTTTTATGACCCCGGGGTCATAAAACTTTGCAAAATTTGGCAAAATTTTAAAAACCAAAAAAACACTCCAAATTCCTCATTTTTCGACGGATTACCAAGTTTTTTCAACTGTTTTACTTGTTTTAATGAATTCTCTAAAAGTTAGTAAAGAAATAAAGTCATTTTGAAAAAATTGAAAATATGAAAATTTTCGTAAAATTTTGTGATGCCGGGGTCATAAAATTTTGCAAAATTTGGCAAAATTTTAAAAACGAATAAAACACTCTAAATTCCTCATTTTTCGACGGATTACCAAGTTTTTTCAACTGTTTTACTTGTTTTAATGAATTCTCTAAAAGTTAGTAAAGAAATAAAGTCATTTTGAAAAATTGAAAATATGAAAATTTTTGTAGTTTTTTATGACCCCGGGGTCATAAAATTTTGCAAAATTTGGCAAAATTTTAAAAACCAAAAAAACACTCTAAATTCCTCATTTTTCGACGGATTACCAAGTTTTTTAAACTGTTTTACTTGTTTTAATGAATTCTCTAAAAGTTAGTAAAGAAATAAAGTCATTTTGAAAAAATTGGAAATATGAAAATTTTTGTAGTTTTTTATGACCCCGGGGTCATAAAACTTTGCAAAATTTGGCAAAATTTTAAAAACCAAAAAAACACTCTAAATTCCTCATTTTTCGACGGATTACCAAGTTTTTTCAACTGCTTTACTTGTTTTAATGAATTCTCTAAAAGTTAGTAAAGAAATAAAGTCATTTTGAAAAAATTGGAAATATGAAAATTTTTGTAGTTTTTTATGACCCCGGGGTCATAAAATTTTGCAAAATTTGGCAAAATTTTAAAAACCAAAAAAACACTCTAAATTCCTCATTTTTCGACGGATTACCAAGATTTTTCAACTGTTTTACTTGTTTTAATGAATTCTCTAAAAGTTAGTAAAGAAATAAAGTCATTTTGAAAAATTGAAAATATGAAAATTTTTGTAGTTTTTTATGACCCCGGGGTCATAAAATTTTGCAAAATTTGGCAAAATTTTAAAAACCAAAAAAACACTCTAAATTCCTCATTTTTCGACGGATTACCAAGTTTTTTAAACTGTTTTACTTGTTTTAATGAATTCTCTAAAAGTTAGTAAAGAAATAAAGTCATTTTGAAAAAATTGGAAATATGAAAATTTTTGTAGTTTTTTATGACCCCGGGGTCATAAAACTTTGCAAAATTTGGCAAAATTTTAAAAACCAAAAAAACACTCTAAATTCCTCATTTTTCGACGGATTACCAAGTTTTTTCAACTGCTTTACTTGTTTTAATGAATTCTCTAAAAGTTAGTAAAGAAATAAAGTCATTTTGAAAAAATTGGAAATATGAAAATTTTTGTAGTTTTTTATGACCCCGGGGTCATAAAATTTTGCAAAATTTGGCAAAATTTTAAAAACCAAAAAAACACTCTAAATTCCTCATTTTTCGACGGATTACCAAGTTTTTTCAACTGTTTTACTTGTTTTAATGAATTCTCTAAAAGTTAGTAAAGAAATAAAGTCATTTTGAAAAAATTGAAAATATGAAAATTTTCGTAAAATTTTGTGATGCCGGGGTCATAAAATTTTGCAAAATTTGGCAAAATTTTAAAAACCAATAAAACACTCTAAATTCCTCATTTTTCGACGGATTACCAAGTTTTTTCAACTGTTTTACTTGTTTTAATGAATTCTCTAAAAGTTAGTAAAGAAATAAAGTCATTTTGAAAAAATTGAAAATATGAAAATTTTTGTAGTTTTTTATGACCCCGGGGTCATAAAATTTTGCAAAATTTGGCAAAATTTTAAAAACCAAAAAAACACTCTAAATTCCTCATTTTTCGACGGATTACCAAGTTTTTTAAACTGTTTTACTTGTTTTAATGAATTCTCTAAAAGTTAGTAAAGAAATAAAGTCATTTTGAAAAAATTGGAAATATGAAAATTTTTGTAGTTTTTTATGACCCCGGGGTCATAAAACTTTGCAAAATTTGGCAAAATTTTAAAAACCAAAAAAACACTCTAAATTCCTCATTTTTCGACGGATTACCAAGTTTTTTCAACTGCTTTACTTGTTTTAATGAATTCTCTAAAAGTTAGTAAAGAAATAAAGTCATTTTGAAAAAATTGAAAATATGAAAATTTTTGTAATTTTTTATGACCCCGGGGTCATAAAATTTTGCAAAATTTGGCAAAATTTTAAAAACCAAAAAAACACTCTAAATTCCTCATTTTTCGACGGATTACCAAGTTTTTTCAACTTTTTTACTTGTTTTAATGAATTCTCGAAAAGTTAGTAAAGAAATAAAGTCATTTTGAAAAAATTGAAAATATGAAAATTTTTGTAGTTTTTTATGACCCCGGGGTCATAAAATTTTGCAAAATTTGGCAAAATTTTAAAAACCAAAAAAACACTCTAAATTCCTCATTTTTCGACGGATTACCAAGTTTTTTCAACTGTTTTACTTGTTTTATTGAATTCTCTAAAAGTTAGTAAAGAAATAAAATCATTTTGAAAAAATTGAAAATATAAAAATTTTTGTAGTTTTTTATGACCCCGGGGTCATAAAATTTTGCAAAATTTGGCAAAAATTTAAAAACCAAAAAAACACTCTAAATTCCTCATTTTTCGACGGATTACCAAGTTTTTTCAACTGTTTTACTTGTTTTAATGAATTCTCTAAAAGTTAGTAAAGAAATAAAGTCATTTTGAAAAAATTGAAAATATGAAAATTTTCGTAAAATTTTGTGATGCCGGGGTCATAAAATTTTGCAAAATTTGGCAAAATTTTAAAAACCAAAAAAACACTCTAAATTCCTCATTTTTCGACGGATTACCAAGTTTTTTCAACTGTTTTACTTGTTTTAATGAATTCTCTAAAAGTTAGTAAAGAAATAAAGTCATTTTGAAAAAATTGAAAATATGAAAATTTTTGTAATTTTTTATGACCCCGGGGTCATAAAATTTTGCAAAATTTGGCAAAATTTTAAAAACCAAAAAAACACTCTAAATTCCTCATTTTTCGACGGATTACCAAGTTTTTTCAACTGTTTTACTTGTTTTAATGAATTCTCTAAAAGTAAGTAAAGAAATAAAGTCATTTTGAAAAAATTTAAAATATGAAAATTTTTGTAGTTTTTTATGACCCCGGGGTCATAAAATTTTGCAAAATTTGGCAAAATTTTAAAAACCAAAAAAACACTCTAAATTCCTCATTTTTCGACGGATTACCAAGTTTTTTCAACTGTTTTACTTGTTTTAATGAATTCTCTAAAAGTAAGTAAAGAAATAAAGTCATTTTGAAAAAATTTAAAATATGAAAATTTTTGTAGTTTTTTATGACCCCGGGGTCATAAAATTTTGCAAAATTTGGCAAAATTTTAAAAACAAAAAAAAACACTCTAAATTCCTCATTTTTCGACGGATTACCAAGTTTTTTCAACTGTTTTACTTGTTTTAATGAATTCTCTAAAAGTTAGTAAAGAAATAAAGTCATTTTGAAAAAATTGAAAATCTGAAAATTTTCGTAATGTTTTGTGATGCCGGGGTCATAAAATTTTGCAAAATTTGGCAAAATTTTAAAAACCAAAAAAACACTCTAAATTCCTCATTTTTCGACGGATTACCAAGTTTTTTCAACTGTTTTACTTGTTTTAATGAATTCTCTAAAAGTTAGTAAAGAAATAAAGTCATTTTGAAAAAATTGAAAATATGAAAATTTTTGTAATTTTTTATGACCCCGGGGTCATAAAATTTTGCAAAATTTGGCAAAATTTTAAAAACCAAAAAAACACTCTAAATTCCTCATTTTTCGACGGATTACCAAGTTTTTTCAACTGTTTTACTTGTTTTAATGAATTCTCTAAAAGTTAGTAAAGAAATAAAGTCATTTTGAAAAAATTGAAAATATGAAAATTTTTGTAATTTTTTATGACCCCGGGGTCATAAAATTTTGCAAAATTTGGCAAAATTTTAAAAACCAAAAAAACACTCTAAATTCCTCATTTTTCGACGGATTACCAAGTTTTTTCAACTGTTTTACTTGTTTTAATGAATTCTCTAAAAGTTAGTAAAGAAATAAAGTCATTTTGAAAAAATTGAAAATATGAAAATTTTTGTAATTTTTTATGACCCCGGGGTCATAAAATTTTGCAAAATTTGGCAAAATTTTAAAAACCAAAAAAAACACTCTAAATTCCTCATTTTTCGACGGATTACCAAGTTTTTTCAACTGCTTTACTTGTTTTAATTAATTCTCTAAAAGTAAGTAAAGAAATAAAGTCATTTTGAAAAAATTTAATATATGAAAATTTTTGTAATTTTTTATGACCCCGGGGTCATAAAATTTTGCAAAATTTGGCAAAATTTTAAAAACCAAAAAAACACTCTAAATTCCTCATTTTTCGACGGATTACCAAGTTTTTTCAACTGTTTTACTTGTTTTAATAAATTCTCTAAAAGTTAGTAAAGAAATAAAGTCATTTTGAAAAAATTGAAAATATAAAAAATTTCGTAAAATTTTGTGATGCCGGGGTCATAAAATTTTGCAAAATTTGGCAAAATTTTAAAAACCAAAAAAACACTCTAAATTCCTCATTTTACGACGGATTACCAAGTTTTTTCAACTGTTTTACTTGTTTTAATGAATTCTCTAAAAGTTAGTAAAGAAATAAAGTCATTTTGAAAAAATTGAAAATATGAAAATTTTTGTAATTTTTTATGACCCCGGGGTCATAAAATTTTGCAAAATTTGGCAAAATTTTAAAAACCAAAAAAACACTCTAAATTCCTCATTTTTCGACGGATTACCAAGTTTTTTCAACTGCTTTACTTGTTTTAATTAATTCTCTAAAAGTAAGTAAAGAAATAAAGTCATTTTGAAAAAATTTAATATATGAAAATTTTTGTAATTTTTTATGACCCCGGGGTCATAAAATTTTGCAAAATTTGGCAAAATTTTAAAAACCAAAAAAACACTCTAAATTCCTCATTTTTCGACGGATTACCAAGTTTTTTCAACTGTTTTACTTGTTTTAATGAATTCTCTAAAAGTAAGTAAAGAAATAAAAACATTTTGAAAAAATTTAAAATATGAAAATTTTTGTAGTTTTTTATGACCCCGGGGTCATAAAATTTTGCAAAATTTGGCAAAATTTTAAAAACCAAAAAAAACACTCTAAATTCCTCATTTTTCGACGGATTACCAAGTTTTTTCAACTGTTTTACTTGTTTTAATGAATTCTCTAAAAGTTAGTAAAGAAATAAAATCATTTTGAAAAAATTGAAAATATGAAAATTTTCGTAAAATTTTGTGATGCCGGGGTCATAAAATTTTGCAAAATTTGGCAAAATTTTAAAAACCAAAAACACACTCTAAATTCCTCATTTTACGACGGATTACCAAGTTTTTTCAACTGTTTTACTTGTTTTAATGAATTCTCTAAAAGTTAGTAAAGAAATAAAGTCATTTTGAAAAAATTTAAAATATGAAAATTTTTGTAGTTTTTTATGACCCCGGGGTCATAAAATTTTGCAAAATTTGGCAAAATTTTAAAAACCAAAAAAACACTCTAAATTCCTCATTTTTCGACGGATTACCAAGTTTTTTAAACTGTTTTACTTGTTTTAATGAATTCTCTAAAAGTTAGTAAAGAAATAAAGTCATTTTGAAAAAATTTAAAATATGAAAATTTTCGTAAAATTTTGTGATGCCGGGGTCATAAAATTTTGCAAAATTTGGCAAAATTTTAAAAACCAAAAAAACACTCTAAATTCCTCATTTTTCGACGGATTACCAAGTTTTTTCAACTATTTTACTTCTTTTAATGAATTCTCTAAAAGTTAGTAAAGAAATAAAGTCATTTTGAAAAAATTGAAAATATGAAAATTTTTGTAGTTTTTTATGACCCCGGGGTCATAAAATTTTGCAAAATTTGGCAAAATTTTAAAAACCAAAAAAACACTCTAAATTCCTCATTTTTCGACGGATTACCAAGTTTTTTCAAGTGTTTTACTTGTTTTAATGAATTCTCTAAAAGTTAGTAAAGAAATAAAGTCATTTTGAAAAAATTGAAAATATGAAAATTTTCGTAAAATTTTGTGATGCCGGGGTCATAAAATTTTGCAAAATTTGGCAAAATTTTAAAAACCAAAAAAACACTCTAAATTCCTCATTTTTCGACGGATTACCAAGTTTTTTCAACTGTTTTACTTGTTTTAATGAATTCTCTAAAAGTTAGTAAAGAAATAAAGTCATTTTGAAAAAATTGAAAATATGAAAATTTTCGTAAAATTTTGTGATGCCGGGGTCATAAAATTTTGCAAAATTTGGCAAAAATTTTAAAAACCAAAAAAACACTCTAAATTCCTCATTTTTCGACGGATTACCAAGTTTTTTAAACTGTTTTACTTGTTTTAATGAATTCTCTAAAAGTTAGTAAAGAAATAAAGTCATTTTGAAAAAATTGAAAATATGAAAATTTTTGTAATTTTTTATGACCCCGGGGTCATAAAATTTTGCAAAATTTGGCAAAATTTTAAAAACCAAAAAAACACTCTAAATTCCTCATTTTTCGACGGATTACCAAGTTTTTTCAACTGTTTTACTTGTTTTAATGAATTCTCTAAAAGTTAGTAAAGAAATAAAGTCATTTTGAAAAAATTGAAAATATGAAAATTTTTGTAATTTTTTATGACCCCGGGGTCATAAAATTTTGCAAAATTTGGCAAAATTTTAAAAACCAAAAAAACACTCTAAATTCCTCATTTTTCGACGGATTACCAAGTTTTTTCAACTGTTTTACTTGTTTTAATGAATTCTCTAAAAGTTAGTAAAGAAATAAAGTCATTTTGAAAAAATTGAAAATATGAAAATTTTTGTAATTTTTTATGACCCCGGGGTCATAAAATTTTGCAAAATTTGGCAAAATTTTAAAAACCAAAAAAACACTCTAAATTCCTCATTTTTCGACGGATTACCAAGTTTTTTCAACTGCTTTACTTGTTTTAATTAATTCTCTAAAAGTAAGTAAAGAAATAAAGTCATTTTGAAAAAATTTAATATATGAAAATTTTTGTAATTTTTTATGACCCCGGGGTCATAAAATTTTGCAAAATTTGGCAAAATTTTAAAAACCAAAAAAACACTCTAAATTCCTCATTTTTCGACGGATTACCAAGTTTTTTTCAACTGTTTTACTTGTTTTAATAAATTCTCTAAAAGTTAGTAAAGAAATAAAGTCATTTTGAAAAAATTGAAAATATAAAAAATTTCGTAAAATTTTGTGATGCCGGGGTCATAAAATTTTGCAAAATTTGGCAAAATTTTAAAAACCAAAAAAAACACTCTAAATTCCTCATTTTACGACGGATTACCAAGTTTTTTCAACTGTTTTACTTGTTTTAATGAATTCTCTAAAAGTTAGTAAAGAAATAAAGTCATTTTGAAAAAATTGAAAATATGAAAATTTTTGTAATTTTTTATGACCCCGGGGTCATAAAATTTTGCAAAATTTGGCAAAATTTTAAAAACCAAAAAAACACTCTAAATTCCTCATTTTTCGACGGATTACCAAGTTTTTTCAACTGTTTTACTTGTTTTAATGAATTCTCTAAAAGTTAGTAAAGAAATAAAGTCATTTTGAAAAAATTGAAAATATGAAAATTTTTGTAATTTTTTATGACCCCGGGGTCATAAAATTTTGCAAAATTTGGCAAAATTTTAAAAACCAAAAAAACACTCTAAATTCCTCATTTTTCGACGGATTACCAAGTTTTTTCAACTGTTTTACTTGTTTTAATGAATTCTCTAAAAGTAAGTAAAGAAATAAAAACATTTTGAAAAAATTTAAAATATGAAAATTTTTGTAATTTTTTATGACCCCGGGGTCATAAAATTTTGCAAAATTTGGCAAAATTTTAAAAACCAAAAAAACACTCTAAATTCCTCATTTTTCGACGGATTACCAAGTTTTTTCAACTGTTTTACTTGTTTTAATGAATTCTCTAAAAGTTAGTAAAGAAATAAAGTCATTTTGAAAAAATTGAAAATATGAAAATTTTTGTAATTTTTTATGACCCCGGGGTCATAAAATTTTGCAAAATTTGGCAAAATTTTAAAAACCAAAAAAACACTCTAAATTCCTCATTTTTCGACGGATTACCAAGTTTTTTCAACTGTTTTACTTGTTTTAATGAATTCTCTAAAAGTAAGTAAAGAAATAAAAACATTTTGAAAAAATTTAAAATATGAAAATTTTTGTAGTTTTTTATGACCCCGGGGTCATAAAATTTTGCAAAATTTGGCAAAATTTTAAAAACCAAAAAAACACTCTAAATTCCTCATTTTTCGACGGATTACCAAGTT
This sequence comes from Argyra leucocephala, assembly GCA_963942445.1. Taxonomy (NCBI): domain Eukaryota; kingdom Metazoa; phylum Arthropoda; class Insecta; order Diptera; family Dolichopodidae; genus Argyra; species Argyra leucocephala. The sequence continues at coordinate 20,133,349 of OZ012680.1, read as the reverse complement.
TTTTCAACTGTTTTACTTGTTTTAATGAATTCTCTAAAAGTTAGTAAAGAAATAAAATCATTTTGAAAAAATTGAAAATATGAAAATTTTCGTAAAATTTTGTGATGCCGGGGTCATAAAATT